>OX596288.1:10772455-11972455 GCA_951394225.1 Harpalus rufipes | reverse complement strand
GGTCTTGGCAAGCAGATATAAGGATCCGTGTCAGAATAACGGCTAGTAGTTATTTACATAGCTGTCACAATTGATGTCATAATTTTTCATTCAAAATTTCAAAATATACTGACGTTTATTTGTAATCCATAGTATATGGAATATACTTGTCGAGGAAAATAATTCACATGGATTTGGAAAACCATAATGTTTTGAATGAAAACTTATGATACTTGACACCTATGTACATTACTAGCTGTCATTCTGACACGGGTCCCCATATCTACATGACAAGGCCAATAAAGTCACATAACTGCTTGCGCCCTATATGCAACATAAAATGAAAATGGCGAGAGGTATTGTGCTGGCCACAACAGATTTTTGTTATATGGGTTGATTCATCAGTTTGTTCTTTTTTAATAGCTCGATTATTTTAAATATTATCAAAAATATTTGTAACAAATTTTATTTTATATTGATGAAATTTGCTATACTGTTATATTATGAAGAATACAATGACGAATGATTAAATTATTATATATTTATTAAATACAGATGGCTTTGTATGTCATTATTTTTACATTTCACCTATCAAATTTAAACAAAATTAATTAATTAAATATTTCAACTATGTATTTTTAAATAACATAACATAAGAATGATTTCATACTATTGGATAGAAAATTTCATGCACTATTCAAATTTAAATAAATATACAGTGTGTCCCATTTAGAATTGCCACTATTGGGATGTCGAGAACTATAAGAGAAACAATTTCGGTTAAGTGAAACTTTTTGTGCGCCTGTAGGGGGCCATCTTAGATGTGCTTTTGTTTTACCAAAAATTTTCATAGGGCACTAGATAATGATGAAAAACTAAATTTTATTGATTTTTTTCTTTTTCAAATAACTATTAGTAACCGATAAAAATGTTTCAAATAAAGAGGATAGATATTTTTAATATCTAACCAGTGGCGTGCGAAATAAATTGTAATATCCGTAAATTTCCGAAATATAACACAAAGTTATATTTTTTGCTTTGTAAATCATGACGTATGTAATTTTTAAACAGAGTATTTAAAATAAGTATAATTCCTCTATGTAGTGTTAACAGAATATAAAATCAACAGTTATTTTGAACGCGTGCTCCATTTAAATCGTATTAGGAATGCGCTGGTGAAAATATGTGGGAATTTTCATTGCCAGATTATCGAGAGCTTTAATTTATTAAGCATGAAATCATTAAAATTCGCATTACATTCTCAGCGTGCCTGAAATTACAAACATTTATCACATCCGGAAAAAATAAACGAGCAAAAAATTTCGGAGACAATAAACAAACGGGAAATATATCATTTTCTTCCATTGATAATATTCCTCAGGTCGGTAATCGTTTAAATTCCTCTGAGAAAAATGAACATCGATTGATTCTTCTTTTGTTACCGTGTCTTTTACCCAGAATACATTAGTTCAAGTTTTTTGTGTTGTAATGAAATGGTAGTAATGGATTTTCCAGTAATATTTCCTTTTAAATATTTATTGTTATTGCCTTTTTTCATTCCAGTCTCGAGACATTTAATTATGTAAATCTTTTAGTTGAATTAAATCACTGGAGTTTTTACTGGGCAACCGATACATGTAATGAATTGTGATTAATTTTGGCTATTGATTGTGAATTTTATTTGGGGATGTAAATACTAATGAATAGTTAATTGATGTTTGCTTTCCCCAATTTAATGACAATAAGGATCAGTATGCACACAAAATTACACTCGAATTAAACCCTTTTTCAAAATTAAAAGATTCATTCAAATAGTTTTAATTAACATACGAGGCCAAACTCATACTTATTCGGCCGGTTTACATTTTAAAAAAATCTGTTGTGGCCAGGACAATACCTCTCGCCATTTTCATTTTATGTTGCATAGGGCTCGAGCAGTTATGTGACTTTGTTGTCCTTGGCAAGGAGATATGGAAGCCCGTGTAAGAATGATATCTAATAATTATGTAGATAGGTGTCAAGTATCATAAGTTTTCATTCAAAACATATGATTTTCCAAATTCATGTGGATTATTTTCCTCGATAAGTATATTCCATACTATTAATAACAAATAAACATTACAATATTTGGAAATTTTGAACGAAAAATTATGACATACGACAATTGTGACATCTATGTAAATAACTACAAGCCGTCATTCTGACACGGATCCTCATACCTGCTGTGCATTGACTTTCAGGCACACTTCATTGCATATCATTACCACAGGATTATCTGCAATTTAAGCAGGTATAAACATCAACAGAAAATGAGTTTTGATTATATGTACAGTTTAATTTAGAGATAAATAAAATTCTGTTAAATACACCCCTTACTAACAGGTAGCGGTGTCCTGTAGTGAAACAGGTAAAAATCGGACGGAAAGAAAAAGTTTACGGTTGCAAACGAAGTTTCTTAGTCTATAACCGTTAATTGATTCGACGAATCGCGAACAAATATTCGTAAATGCCGAATTCCGCTTCGTCGCGGTATTTCGAGCCAAGTCAAAATAAACGAATATTTGCCTACATATAGTTGTTATAGTACCCGCGAATCGAAGCTCGGCAAACTATTCTAATTTTTCGAAATGTTTCCAATTCATTGTCGGGATTGACAGTATTTTTGAAGGGTATATGTAAATATACCTGTAATTTTAAATATTTAACTATTAATACAATAAGAAATAATATAATGTATGTACTTCCCAGAAAAAAATCTTCAGTAATGGCTCTGAATTTTTGACACTGACATTTATTTGTCAGTTACAATCATTTTAATTTTTCAATTAGTATCCATGACATTATTTGGCTGTGAGATTTATTACAACAGATTATTATATGTCTTATATTTCTTTATCTCTAAATCTATAAAAGATATAATAAAATATTTATATGTATCAGATAGAGAATTTACTCTTCTTTAATACAAGCAAGAACAAAAATTTTCAAAAACAAATATTTAGAAGAATTTTTTTAAGAATCTGTTACTTCCGGTTGTCCAATTATTACCAAAACCTTTTCAGCTCTCCAGTAATGTCCGATTGAGAAAAACGTAGTTAAACAGATAAGTATTATAATTTTCGAGAAATCATCGTTCCAACCTCCCCATACACATACACACACATACATGCACACACACATACATCCTCACACGCACACACCCACTCACACACCCACTCACACACACACACACACACACGCACACACACCAAACACCATCGTAAAAATATTAAAATCGGATTGTAGAGACCTTAAAACGTGCTTAATCATTAAAATCTGGATATGCGATTTTTAGCATGAATCCAATACCTCCTTTAGCGAGAGTTAAAAAAGGATTATTGAAATCTGTTAGTATTTGACTGTAATTTTATGGGATAAACGCCATTTCTTGCTAACTCTAACTGGCCATAAGGAAATTTTAATTATATTATTTAATGATAATTTACCTATTCAGATTTTGACAAAAGGTAGCCATGAAATTAAGACACAATAAATAACAAATGTTTAGCGGTTTATATGTAATGTTAGAGTAATCTATTTTTATTAGGTATTATTTCTAATTTCTGTTCCAGTTAATAATTGTCTGTTAATTTAAATTGATATTTATTCACTTCAACAGAAAATACAAGTAATAATAAAAAATAAATTAACCTAGCTTGACAGATAGATCGTTACATTTGTTATTTATTTTGTCTCAATTTCATGGCTATTGCTATTTTTGGGGTAATTTTCGACATTTTCATACCTAATTTGTGCCGTTACAAGGTTGGCAAAATTAATTTTGTTTATTGATGCAGAATTTTATGGCCTACAACTTTTATTTGAAGCGTTTTTACCTAAAATAATTAGGGTAGCAGAAAATTACGTCTGATTTTACATGTTAAAGTCCTATATTCGGGAGTTCGAGTCACCTCCCTCTATACAGACAGTTAATACGACGCATCCACAATATGTACCCCTGTAGAAGGTTTCTTGTACGGCACTGTGTCTGTCCTACTTGTAAGGAAGACACGCTCACATCTCCATAGTTATTAAAACCGTGATTTACCTTGCGGGTAATGAAAATTGAACCCGGGAAGCTGTGCGTTCGCACCGCATTATGCGTGTTTATTTAATTAATTTGAAATGATGAAAGTTTGGAAGCAAACCTCAGAGGCGTCGACAGGGGGTAGGACCACATAAATCATCCCCAGTGTCTTTTTTATGAAAACTCGCGTTTCATTTCATTATGCAGTGAGCTGGCAGTTTAATGTTCGATACATAAATTAAAATACGATGTTCATTTATCATAAATAGTGACATCTGCTTCCAGTACACTTGGACTGCACCATGGCGACTATTTTGGTATGCAGGAGATGAAATTGTAAACTGAAGGATTTATTTTCAAATATGTAAACAGGTTCTCAAGATAAATTTACCCTCTACCAATAAAATGTGAATATAATACATTTATATTAGATTGATGAATTGGAAAATTGTCTTTTTACTTGTCACAGCAAATTTTATGTAACGTGTAATTAAATTAAAGGTATTTTTCAATTTTATAATAATAGTTTAAGGTAGGGGCAGCCAAGGACCCATGGCACTCAGGGACGTAGCCAGGATATTTTTGTAGGGTGGGCCAAATTTTTTTAGGTGGGCCACTAAGAAAGTTTTGCACTGCTACTTACCTTTTTCTTTAGAACACAAATAACAGAAATATGATTTTTAGTCATACAATTTGTGAAGCATATATACATACGTATTTAAACAGATATTAATTTGTAGGATTGTTTATTTAACATTATTAAACATACACCATTATGTAATGAGACATGTTTTGTAAAAAAATCGACAGATAGTTACTCACACGACCCAACCCACAATAAAAAGTTATAAAACAGACGTAAATCAGTTCCAAATAACCCTAAAATTAATGCCAACTCGTCCCTTCTGTTGAAATGATGCAATGTATTGAATATATATATTCTATCTACTCTGTACTGTACAGTAATAGTATATTACATCCGAGGCATGATATGTTTCATTACAACCTAGGGCTTATTATGTCTATTATCGAGAGGCGAAGTCTCGAGGTGAGATACAGCGCGAGGGTGTGATGAAATTCCCATCAAGGATACATACTATTTTATTCACAATCATCCTCTTTTTAAATTAATAATTTTCAAAATATATCAGTGAGTTTATAACCTTTAATTTTATTCATATTTTTTGACAGCTCTATTAAAACTTTTTTAGCCTATTTTATTACTCGGATCTATGACAATTTTTCTAGGCAACCCCTACATAATCATTTCCACCCGCGGGGTGGAAGTGAAATCTATTATTTCCCACCCAAAAGATTGTCATTGCAGTTAGGAATGACATATTTTCCAACCTCTAAAAGGTTAGGAATCGACATATAACTATAATGATTGTGAATAAAATAATATTACCGTTTCTTTACCATATATGTCATTATTGTTTTGGAATGAGAAATGCAGAGTTTTTGCAGGGTGGGCCTGGTCCACCCTGGCCCACCCCTGGCTACGTCCCTGATGGCACTACCTGTAGTTTCAACCTCAGCTATAATTTTAATTAATTCTAATAACACTTTTTCGTCGTTTTAAATGTTAAATAGTACCTGCGTAAGTTTAGTGAATAGAGAAAAATTACAATGCATTTGTTCCTCAACCCAACGCCTTTAACGGTGCCAAATTATATCTGGCTCGGCCATAAACAAGGAAAGATATATACTAGACCGAGCTTCCATCATGTCCAGCTTTGTGCCGAATTAAATACTATCAAGACAATTATTCTATTGTAAATTCTACAACATAATTTATAAAATGTAACTATGCAGGAACTTAAAATAAGTATTTTATATAAGTTCTTCCTTTCAAATTAATAAAGCTCAGTTATACAATAAACAGTACGAACAATATTTAGTTTGCATTATTGTTTCAGTAACTATAATAAATATTTTCTTTAGTTGTAGTGAGTTTTATTTAATTTAGGATGCCAGCCCAGCAATCTGTCATTTCTGTTAGAGAGCGTATTTCAAGTTTTATTTCTATGTTTAGTAATTGTTTACAAAGCTTGTTTCGCTGTTTGTTTCATGTACATATTTATTTGATTATTGAATTTTATTGCCTTTACAATGTACATGTCTATATTTTGTTAGTTTCAGAAAACATTTTTTTCTTACGTTTAAATTTTGCGTCATGCTATTAGCGTCTCATTCGGGCGCCTAACAGTGTAAACTCAGTCTAGTATGTACATTATATGTCTATGGGCTCGGCATTTTCTTAAATGTGGAATGTCGCGCGGTGGTGCGCGGGTAGTTGGGGGACTGGTGTGTAATGGGAGGTCGCGTTCTGAATGTGCATTGGGAGCCAAATTCCTGCTGGCTCATCCAGTGCGACGTGTACTTGATAAGTCGTATTTCGCTAACGGAAAGCCAAAACTAAGACGGACGAAGAACTCCGCTACGCGCCATACACAATAAAATTAGTTCATTACGGAAGCTTTTTAAATATGTATCTTTAAATAAAACTATTTGAAATTATAAACCTTTACTTTACAAATCAGTATGTCTGGGGTTTAAGGTACAAACGACTAGACAAATTTTATCAACATATGAATTATCTACAAATGTCATTTTCATTCATCCTGAAAAACATAGTAGGTAAACTTTAAATATTATGTCTGTTCCATCAGTGGCGTAAATAAGAGTTCGGAAGACTGCCCGCAATTGATTTTTGGGGCCCGTTTTTACTGATAGCGTTTCTCGAGTCCGAAATGAATATTCACGGTTCACCGCACATAACTGAACTGAACTACAGAATTCATACTTATTTATTAAAGACAAAGAACAAAATTTACAAATAAAGTTAATAAACTGCAATCTAACCATTTTTCATTTTTCTGCATATATTCCAGTATCTTGTAATATTTTACGATTGCGACAATGTATAATTTTTTTGTATAGAGAGATTCAAAATTAAACAATAAAACTTAAAATTTAAGTAAAGAACCTAAAAATAAGTAGACATGTTCATGCAAGCAAATTCGCACAGGTGCTTCGTTTTAAAAATATTTGTATTTGATTGTAATAAGGGCGTTACTTCTTACATGAGTTTCTAATTTTAACAATAAAATATTATTGAATTCAAATAAATCATAAAATGATATTTGACAAATATTTTTTTTAAATATTTTCTACACAATTTATAATAAAATAAAATCAAAGATTTACATGTATGATGAAGGCAAATAGGCATTTTCACTTATACTGAAACCGCTTCTATCATATGTGTAGACGTAATGAATGTTCACGTTTTATGGACTTGTAACTAGCGCAGCGTGCTTCCCTGATTTAACGGACCTGAACTTTTTTCTATAGAGTGCTAAACAAAAAGTTTATGAAGCGCCAGTAAATGATGTATTTGCATTTTGAAGTAAAATTATGACGCATGTGCATCAATAACACCGGCAAAATGTCGCAGAATAACTGAAACATTTTAATCAAATTTTGTAAAATGTTATGGAATTTATCATTTTTACCTCCCTTTGTAAGGGAAATATAGGGATTGTGCTAAAAATCGCATATCGAGATTTTGATAAATGTCCGCGTTTTAAGGTCCCTACTATCCGATTTTAACATTATCACGATGATGTCTGTGAGTGTGTGTGTATGTGTGTGTGTGAGGATTTTTTGGACACTAACTCAAATACTATCATTCGGAACATTTTGAAACCATGTATTTCTACCCAATTCTAATATGAATCGGATAACCGGAAATGGTACTTTGCTTGAAGCTCAAAATAGTTTTTCTTCAAAAAATGTTTTTATAAAAATAAAGATTATTCAATTTTCTACAGGATTACATTAATAGTTTTTCTATATATTTTATGGATAAATTTATAAAATAGTATAAAAATTATATCCTGGAGCTTATGCTTTAAACACAACTCCATGGTTACACAGTTCAGCTCAAATGTATGTAACGGACAGATAAATGTCACTGTCAAAAAAATAATCATTTCAAATTAATAATAGTAACGTTTTAAAAAGAAAATTGTAAATAGAACAATAGTTATATGGAACGGAACTAAATATACATAATTTTAGCATTAGTAAATATGGATGTATGTATTTAAATAAAAAAATAAAAAACTATATCATCACGGCATATTACCCATTTCTGGGTGTGCTAATCTGCTTTGTACACAGATTTCGGTAATGATAATGACATAGCGTTTACCAAGCGTCACCCACTGTCAATTTTGTGCCATTTGAAATTCGAAATATATGGCGTGATCGGGATCGAATCCGGGTTCCCAAATTCGCGACCAGACACTCAGGCACGCGGAGACGAGACACCATAGGTATGTATAAATAATAATAAAAATTAAATGGCTTCAGGTATTGTGTTGGTCACATCAGATTTTTTAAAATAAGTTTTGAGATTTATGAATATTTTATTTTTAAAACCAAAAATTCTTGTAAAAATACAATTGGTAACTTCCTTATAACACCCAAATGCAAATATCTCTAAAATGAAGCAGCTGTAAAAATTTGCTTGCAGGAACTTGTCAACTTATTTTTACGTCCTTTATTTAAATATTAAGTTTTGTTGTTCTATTTTGAAACACCCAATATATAACAAAATTATTATACATTTAAATAGATTCATCTTTGGCCTTTGGGGCCCCTCCAGAGCCCGGGGCAGGCCCGCAACGCGGGCCTTCGGGCACGTTAGTTACGCCACTGCATTCCATCTTTTATATTATGTTTCATTTGCATGTACATAAGCATAAATATCTAAATAAATTTACAGAAAATATGCTGTATTAACAATACAGTCTTTATAGAAAGAAGAACGAAGTTCTTCCTTGAAGCAACATGACTTATTTTATTAAAACTATAATAGTAAAATTTACTTATAGTCATTTTATTTAGTCTTTACTAGATGTATTTAAAACGTATGATACGATGATTAAACAAATTAGTGTTGTCAGATACATCAGTTTATTACTGGTCATTTACTCAGTTTGTCGTAATTGAACGCCCATGTTAAAGTAATACGACGAAAATGAAGAAACACTGAACTTATAGCTGCCGCGTTAGAGTATTAAAAATCAGGTGACTATTTGCAAGTTATAGACACATACGAGATTTGCTAAAAAAAAGTGACTTCTTATTTTTCTCGAAAAATATTTATTTATTCATCAATATCTATTTTGTCCCCTTCAAAGTAATCCCCCTCAGATATAATACACTTGTGCCAGCGCTTTTTCCAATCCTCGAAGCACTTCTGATACGCATTTTTACCTCTCGCTAAGAGAGGTATTGCATTCATGCTAAAAATCGCATATCCAGATTTTATTGAATAAGCACGTTTTAAGGTCCCTACAATCCGATTTTAACATTTTTGCGATGATGTCTGTGTGTGTGTGTGTGTGGATGTGTGTATGTGTGTGTGTATGTGTGTGTGTGGGATGTTGGAAGGACGGTTACTCAAAAACTATAAGACTTAAAATTTGTTTAACAACGTATTTCCCAATCGGACATTCATGGGAAGATCTGAAAAGGTTTTGGTAATAATTGGACAACCGGAAGTAGAAGATTCTTGAAAAAAAATCTTCTAAATATTATTTTTTGAAAATTTTTCGTAGTAATATTAAAGAAAATTAAATTCTCTATCTGATACATTTAAATATTTTATTATATATTGCATAGATTTAGAGATAAAAGAAGTATAATATATAAAATAATCTGTTGTAATAAATTTGACAGCCGAAAGAATGCCATGAAAAATAGTTGATAATTTAAATTATTTGTAACTGACAGATAAATGTCAGTGTCAGAAATAATGAGTAATGAATTAAAAATGTACTTGGAGAATCCCTTAGTTCTTGATCTGTGACTATTATGGAGATGACAAGTCTAGGTTGAAGGACTTAAATTTGTTTCAAACATTATGGGACAATGTACACCAGTACTATAGACTAGAGTAACTTTGAATTGCGAAAAAGCTATCAAATTCTTCTCAAGTAAGTTGTAAATATTGACAAAATCGGAGTGCAATCTATCCGTCACTTTATTAAAGGGAATTAGTGTTATTTAGATATAACATGTATGAAAAAATAAAATGTAAAAGAAGATATGTAAGAATAGATGCACAATCCATATATACATTTTAGACCGCCCAAAATTAATGTTTTTACTAGAAGAATATGAAGAGAAAGTAAACAACGTTGTTCGAATTGAAAATTGCTGTTACCAGCCTAATATTTATATATGGTAAACTCTACTTTGTAATTTATTGTAACATAATTTATGGTAAAATATCTTCATGTTGAGACATGCTATTATTGAATAATAAAGAAGTTTATACGTCATAGATTTATATGAATATATTATTTGTATTTACAAAAATATTCTTTGCTTTATGCATACAGCCAGGTAAAATATACGGCGAGAGGTTATGTGCTGGCCACATCAGATTTTTTGGTATGGCCTTAAGCTCGTCCAGAGATGCGGTCTTTATCTACTCAATCGTGGCAAAACGCCGTCCTTTCATGGGTCTTTTCAGTTTTGGGAACAGGAAAGAGTCGCAGGGGCCAGGCGTGATTACGGTGTTGTTTTTTGGTCAAAAAATCACGAACAAGCAACGATGTGTGAGCGGGTGCATTATCGTATTACAAAAGCCATGAATTGTTTTGCGCAAACGGCGCATAACTTGAAGGTACTATTCCTTATTGACCGTACGATCTTTTGGCAAGAACTCATGATGCACCACGCCATTGTAATCATCGGTTGTTGACATGCTGGGCCATCCAAGGGGGGTATCGTCATTAATATCTTCTCGGCCTTTTGTGAAGAGATTGTACCACTTATAAACAGTTTTTTTGCTCAAAGTAGACTCGCCAAATGCCACAGTCACCATTTCAAGTGCGTTGGAGCACTTAATTTTATTTTTCACACAAAATTTAATACAGATTCTTGGATCCATTTTTTTAATTGTAAAAAATCGCCAAGCACACCAAAATACGTCTAACCTTTATATCTGTACAAACTACAAATGCAAAATGGCTGATCATGTCAACATATGTTGGGAATATGTGTACCAACGTAACAAACAAAACAAATCGAGAATCTAATATACGTAGCCCGCGAAATTTGAAGTCACCTTTTTTTTAACAAACCTCGTATTCATATCGGCTTGTAACTCTTTTTTCATTCACTCTTACACGGTTAAAGATAGGAGAACGCGGTTTCAAAATACGAATTCAGCATGAAATTTTCTTTCTTATTATGTATTACACGATTTTAGCGTAGTTCACAAATACTGCATGACTCAATTCCATTTAATTTAAGCTCAATTGTTTTTCATTCGTAGCCTACTGAAAAATAATTATAAAAATAAAATTTATTTAAATTTTAATTGAATTTTTCTTAATATTTTTGTTATGTAAGGATATAAAATAATATCATGGTTGGATTCAGAAAAAAAAACACTATCGAATAGGCATAAAAAATATGTATAATCTATTTAAAAAAATAAAACTTTATGTTGTAACTTAAGAACCACTGGTTTAAAAAAATATTCTCTTCTTTAATGGGATGTCCCCCTTGGTCTCCTACAAATTTGTTCTATAGTATTTTTTGTAACTATAATAATAAAGAAAATAATGGCGGTGGTCGGTTTTGGTGTTACACCCTGTTTAGTGAAGAACGATGCAAACTTTTAATTCTACTCTCCTAACTATAAAAAGGGAATGTATCTCTCCTTGATTATGTCACTCAAAAGTTCAGTAGTGAAATTCTGTAAATAATTAAACGTTTATCAATCATTATAAAGTTTCGTACTGTCACTGTCACCTCAAGCACTTGACTCCGAACTCCGATACTGACGAATAATCCCACGATTATATCGCTGCGTAATCAATAACAACGTCCACTGATGTATCTGACGCGGAAACTTTTCTTCAAGCTCGAAGCTTAAAGCTTTCTGACTTTCCCTCTCGCGGGGTGAAAAGTTGACAAGCAAGAAACTGTAAGCTGTGTGCCTGACGACAAATCGGCTTGTTATTGTTATAGAAAGTAAATATTCGAGAGTTAATAATGCAAATGAAAGCAAATTAGGCAACGTCTTGTTTTCCCAGCGCCCAGGGAATGAATCTTTAATGCAACGCAAATACTGATAGTGTTTTTGTTGCCAACGTTTGACATTAGGCGGTAATTTATTCGTACGTAAATATATTTTCGAATTAATATTTAATATGCTACCGGTCGATGTGTACACACTAAACTATTAACTTAAAACTATAAACAGAGTTCACGTGTACAACATAATTGTGACATGGCATAATGCTTAGTTTCTATGGCGTGATATATTTAAATATAAACTAGAGGAGACAGACGGCTAAATTTTGCAAAGTTGAAATGTATAGCTAGATGAATCATTCAGAGGAAATTTGTCACGATTAGACGAATAAAAATTCGCACGTTTAGAGTTTGCAAACAACAGTTCGATGTCAAACTACGCATATGATTATCATATTCGTTACGCGTTTGAGATAAGCACGCGTTGGTTTTAAGGTAGTTGTCACGAGTGTACCTATTCAAAAACTTATTCTATGTTCAAAGTAAAAATTAAGCTAATGCAGTTTATATTTGCAATAACATATATTTTCTAACATTATACTATATACATAGATTGCATCAAAATAGTTAAAAGCTAATATCAAACACTGTAACAGACGAATTTTCTTTATTTTTCCGTAGAAAAGTTTTTTTTCAATTGTACCACTCGCACTAACACATACACAAGTGTCGTATTTCAATGTTGAAGAATACCTGTGGCATCGTCGCACCTAGGCATTTATTGGTACATTCGGGTATAAAAGTAATACGATATTTTAAGATATAATACTAATTCTAAACTACAAATGGAAACTGCAAAACAAATTAATGTATTTCTTTCTTAAAATTACAAAAGTAGTATTATACTGTTTAAAGTTTTCATGCTTTTCACGTAAAATACCAATTTAAAAAATATTTCGAATGTACGTCCGAAATTCCTTTAATCAAAGATCATCTCTTATTCGCTAACACCAATCGGGTGTTAACTAATAATCCATCTAAAACGCTTGTACATGGTTGTCAAGTATAATTCTACCTATTTATCGTATCTTCAGATTATAATTTTCTAGAGGCAATAAAATTAAATCTGGGTGGTAAATAATTTTCTAATTTTTACATAAAATCCGTTAATTAGTTTTCTATAACATACTAGTTTTTCGATTAAATGTCATTATGGATATAAAAGATATAATTTAAAATGTTGTGTTTAATTTGCAGATTTCCTATTCTTCACGTGTTAAAAAGGCCTAATTTAATTGCAAATATCTCAGGTATCGCGTGGTCAATTGTTTTAAAACTTGGAGAGCAGGTAGATTATACACTTGAGATGCACTTAAAATTTCAGTTAATTCAGTTTCACGATATAACTACCTTAAGCTATATATTTGTATTTTGTATTCTTTTTTACTCTAATATATTTAACTTTTTAAAATAATCGGCGTTGATATATCTTTAAAATAAACCTAAACGCAGTGAAGCGTAGTGAAGTGGAATTCATAAGGTTCCAGCCGTTTCGCCCAGCAGTCCCGTGACATACGTCTGGTACGGAGTAAGAACCCTTCTCCTCAATTGGCCTGCTCCCATTTTCGGTCCAACCGGCCCGCATTGCAATAGGTGGTTTCTCAACCCTTCGCTAACCACCGGAACAGGTTATAATAATCCTCCCCTTCACCTAGGCTACATTGAGATGTCCACCTTAATATTTTTAAACTGTTACATTTGGCTGGCAAGTAGTAGCCGGGACGATATATTGCAAGCAAATCCTGTTACAAATATGACAAATTAGCTTTATCTAATTCCATTTTAAAAAGTTGAATTTTACAACTTTATGACGTTGTGAAATGTCATTTTTACATAATTGAAAAAAAATGAGTTTTGTAAATATCTTTACATAATTGAGTTACGTAAAGAATATTACACAACTGACAACTGATAATAAAACAAACAAGAAGATATTATTCAAAAAATAAATTTACTTTTCCGAAAATGAAATTACCTTTTCTGAATTTTAATTTACTTCTTTGAAATTATATAAATTAATTTACTTATTCTGAAATTAAATTGAAAAGGTGTAGTCTGAATAAAGAACGAAGATACCAAAAATCAAATTGAGGTTAAATCTATTAAACAACTAGCTGTACTCCTTGCAAATATTTGCAGGTAATGTTATTAAGTAACCTCTGGGATACACTCTCCATGCCAGCAATGATTGCCCGCGAGGTAACGCCTGGTAAAGGCGCACACGGTACGAATATGCAGTCATCATTACCGATATCTGCAAAGCAGATTAGCACACCCAGCAATGGGTAATATTCTGTGATGATATATTTAAGTATATTTTATTTATTTTAGTTAGAAAATTATAATAATAATAATTAAAATTCGAACCCAATGCCAATGCTTTGAAAATTATAAAAAAAAAAAATTGAACTCTACTTTTACGATAACCCCCGGAAGCTGACAGAATGTCTCTACAAAATTTGTCGATATATAAAACGGTGAAGATTTGTACAGAAGTAAAACTTTCAATTTTATAAATAAGATTAATTAAAAATCTGATGTGGCTAGCACATTACCTTCCGTCAAGTCTGTGTATTATGTAAAAATTTCATGCATAAATTTTCTTGCAAAAGAGTCTGTATTTCCAGTAAAATTATTTCATAAACAAACTGTGTAAATTATACTTCACACTGATTTTTATCTTCTTCTTGTTCTTTAGCTTTTTCCATTCAATAGGGGGTCGCTGTCCTTGATTTTTTTCTTCTCATTTTTATTTTGCGTATCGACCTCATTCAGTTCCGTTTCTCTTAAATCTTCCGCAATACAGTCCTTCCATCTTATCCTTGGTCTTCGTCTGTTTCTTCTACCTTCTATTACTAAGCTATTCATTCAGCAATATATTATTCATCTCGCCTGATGAAATGTTAAAACCAATGTAATCGTCTCTCTTGTATCTTTCTAAAAACTTCTATCACTTGAGCCATTTCCCTTATCATTTCACTCCTTATCCTATCTTTCCGTGTCTTCCCCAACATATATCTCAACATGTTCATCTATGACACATTCATTTTCTTTTCATTGGTGCTGATATCTGAATATATTAGCAGTTTCCATGGGCTGATTTATGAAATTTAATATCTTTATAATTCTTTAACTCTATAATTATTGAATATGAAGTAATTCATTCAAATCGTATAGAGAACAATATATTCTTTAAAATTTATAATAACATCAATAAATGATATAAACTGCGTTTTTTTTAAGAAAAACTGTTAAAAGTTGTAACTGAGGGTACTTCCGGTTCATCAATTATAACCAAAATCTAATCACGTATGCATATGGATATAAACTCGAGGAATACGAAAAAATTATAATTTTTGGAAACTAAACATCTGAAAGAAAACTATCATGAAATTTGACGAACAGTTCACGTTCAGTCAAACATTCGGCAGAAATACATAATTACACATTAATTTAATTAATTTTCTAATAGGAACTATCTTAATCTTTCCTGTATTTTATCTGAGAGTGTTGACTAAGTCTTTAATGTCCCCACGTCTTTTTCTCGCTGTTCCCTCGATGTGTATCTGTATCCAGAGCTATCGGTTCAGCTTAGAGATGACAGTTAGTGGTGCTAAACTGGCCTTCGGACTTAATCCCGCCAACGCTACTTCGCTAACTCGCCAAGTTTTGCTTTTCTCTGCAGAATTTATATGTTAAACTGCACTCATTTGTTTGGATCATACTGTCAAACTTAAGAATTTGGGGCACTTGATTATCACAACTTGGATAGTACAAAGTTTTGTTATTGATTACAATATACTCGGAGTTGTGAAGTAGTTGGTGCAGAAAATATGATACAGTTTCAAATGAAATTCCATATTTCATAAGGGTTAGTGCAGTTACATTAAAGCCAATGATCTTGTCATTATAATCACAATGATCCGTATACGTTTTATAGACTGAAGTTAAGGTGTTATTTCTGATAATAATACGTGCAATTGTTCGGCTGTATTTATCCATAGCAGCGGTAATCCAACGTCCTGTTTTTATTATACCCATTTTTCATTGACTATTCCAGTGATTCTCAAAGTGGGCGCTCCCTTTTGGGCGCTGGATAGATCCCAGGGGGCGATGGCGGCCTCAGGGTTAACAGAATCTTGAATATACAGGCTGTTATATTTTAATGGACCCAGAAAATATCTCACTTATTTATTAAGTTCGTAATTTATTTCATATAACATGATTTATACAGCAACATGTAAGCTGACGGATGTACATTCATGATACCACTTCCACTTCCGGTTTAGTAGTAATTAATATCAACTTTGAAATTTCAAATGGAACATACTATATTTTTTTACAAATTTGAAAACTACATCAAATTTTCTTTATAATCATGTAAAATAATCCATATGTTACATTATTAAAAAGTAAAATGGCGGGTACTTTTTTATACACCTAATCGAAAAGAGAATAGTGAGCCATGACTATGAATATTTGTTGTAAAATCATTTTGCTGTTATTAAGTGTTCCTTATTCTTACTTTCTGTATTATTATGATAAATAATATTATTTCGTTTAATAATAATAGTTACAATTGTTTTAGTTCATTGTTTTATTTCAAGCCACAAAGATATGATAGAATTCTAAAGTGCGTGCTGCCACTACTGCTCTCAAGAAAAAAACATTGTTTCAGTGCCACTGGTTGTGTGCAATTATGTCGAAATATGAAGTATTATAACATACGCCCCCTGAAGTTGTTCAATTGGATGGAAATCTAACAGTGTGGCTGAAAGATATGTCCAAGAATCATTCCTAAACAATATAAACTTTTCTTTCACTTTAATTCTAAGTATTCTTATGTTCATTACCGTCCCTGTAATTGTAATATGTAAGTCTGCTATTCTTTAATATGTTATTTCCACAAAAGTAAACCCTATTTATATTTCAATTCATAAGTTACTTATTTAAATTTGACAGCTATTGATGGTATTTAGTAACTTTATTCTTAGATTACCTTAGTGTATTATAGTCACATTTAGGGCGATATTACAGGTTTCTTTTATACAAGTTACTTCTTATTCGTTAATTCTGTATAGTTTCTATGCATATTTATTTATTTTCTACCTTGTGAATCAAGTCACAAAAGATGCTACTTTTATGACGTTTGAAGAAAAAAATATTTTTCTACAGTCTACATAGAAAGTAGCCATTTGCGCTCTCTTTTGTCAACGCAAAATATCACTTTGCCGCTCTAGCGCGACACAGTAGAAAAAACGCTCGCTGTCTAAATTTCTAACTATACAATGTTGAGAAATGTCACTTGTCTACATTCTTAATGGAAACGTTTAGTCAGGAACTAATGGGACTGTAGTGACACATTTACCACCTTTACAAATCAATCTGACATATAACTGCTCTACGGTATGTTACATAACCTAACCATACTAAGTGTACATTTTATTATTTTTTGTTATGGAAGCGACTGTAGAAAAAATCTAGTGTGTGTTTCGAGCGCAAATGGACATTGTCGATTTCGAGAGAATGCCGCGCTCCTACGTCGCGCGGCAACACCCTCTCATTCGACAATATTCTATTTTGCGCTCTTAATACACAAATAGCTATTGTAGGGCTGCAATTTGGGCATTTAATACTAATATTTTTATTTTATTTTCAATTTGTTGTTCAATAAATTTGGGGGAGGTGCTTAATGCGCCCTGGTCAACCAAATCTTAACTGTTCATTTTCTTGTTGTATCTAGTAAAAAATATATAAACTAAATGTCCATTGGGTAAAGTGATATCCAATTTGAAATGGTATTTAAACATTTGTATGTAACCATAGAAAAATATTGTTATTATCCTGTAAATACCATACAATTATTTCTTCTACCACTGCAGTGGTTTCAATAATACGAATACCTTCTCGGTTCGATCTCTTCTGCTACATTCTTCACCTCTGACTGTGGAGTCTGCGGTTCTGTCGCGATGCTCCACATAACAATATGTCGTATGCACCAGCATACGTGATGCAATGACACAAGTACGTGACGAAACCACTAAGCATAATCTCCGGCCCACCACTCGGCTACCTGCACTAAATTGCACTGACACCCGAATAAAATCTCACCCTGACAAAGAGAAAGAGCAAGGATTTGTCCAGCTCCAAGAAATGCGTCACAGATTGTTATAAGATAATTCTAATATGAGTTCTATTAATTAAAGTAATACCACAGTTTAGCGGTCGAACGCTTTCGCTTGCTCTTTATCAGTCTGTGCACTAGTGTACTCCCGGTCGGTCCCGTTGATCTTTTAATATCCGCCATTTTTTCGCACAGTCCACCCACTTGGTGTACGAGCGCGGGAAATTTAATGAAACGTCAAATTTTAAATAGTTGCTTAGAAAAATTAGGAAAGTCTTTCCCTAGATACAGTAAAAAAAATTAAAGATTATATGAATTAAGACTTTGGCTCCGCCTATTCTGTCAAATTTAGTAGTGTCGTTTACTTAGTCTTTATGAAGGTGCATAATATGCTACTTTTATTTTATTATTATAAAAATATATGTTACTGTAAAAGTATTCAAAAATAAGTCAACTGGAAGGTTAATTGGCAAATGTAAAACCAAATATGTGAAAAAGAAGATACTGACAGTGTCAGTGTCCGTGACACCGACAGAAAATAACGTACGTACGGCTATGAATCAATGTAATATATTTGAATTAATAAATAAACTTACGTTACATCGAAAGTATTGTCAACATTGAGCATTAAAATGGAGTGTCCTTAGTTGAGACAATGTGAATTTTTGAAAAACTAGCGTGTTACATCCATCCCTCTCGCAAACGCTTGTAGTCTTTGCTATTGAGAGAGATAAATGTATGACAATTTGTTAATTCGTTCATGATACAGATGATCTTGATCGGACATCTTGAAATTTTTTTACTGTATATTGTAATAATGATTAAACTTTGTAGAGTAAATATATAAATAGTTATTTAAGTACCTATTAAGATCAGTAAGTGCTTGCTACCGATGAGGATGATCCAGACGAATTCGAGATCTTCAATGCATCCGATACCGGTAGAACAGCTCTTACTGACCGCAATGATTCCGTTTTTTACCTCTCGCTAAGAGAGGTATTGGATTCATGCTAAAAATCGCATATCCAGATTTTATTGAATAAGCACGTTTTAAGGTCCCTACAATCCGATTTTAACATTTTTACGATGATGTCTGTGTGTGTGTGTGTGTGTGTGTGTGTGTGTGTGTGTGTGTGGATGTGTGTGTGTGGGATGTTGGAAGGACGGTTACTCAAAAACTATAAGACATAAAATTTGTTTAACAACGTATTTCCCAATCGGACATTCATGGGAAGATCTGAAAAGGTTTTGGTAATAATTGGACAACCGGAAGTAGAAGATTCTTGAAAAAAAATCTTCTAAATATTATTTTTTGAAAATTTTTCGTGGTAATATTAAAGAAAATTAAATTCTCTATCTGATACATTTAAATATTTTATTATATATTCCATAGATTTAGAGATAAAAGAAGTATAATATATAAAATAATCTGTTGTAATAAATTTGACAGCCGAAAGAATGCCATGAAAAATAGTTGATAATTTAAATTATTTGTAACTGACAGATAAATGTCAGTGTCAGAAATAATGAGTAATGAATTAAAAATATACTTGGAGAATTCCTTAGTTCTTGATCTGTGACTATTATGGAGATGACAAGTCTAGGTTGAAGGACTTAAATTTGTTTCAAACATTATGGGACAATGTACACCAGTACTGTAGACTAGAGTAACTTTGAATTGCGAAAAAGCTATCAAATTCTTCTCAAGTAAGTTGTAAATATTGACAAAATCGGAGTGCAATCTATCCGTCACTTTATTAAAGGGAATTAAGGTTATTTAGATATAACAAGTATGAAAAAATAAAATGTAAAAGAAGATATATAAGAATAGATGCACAATCCAGATATATACATTTTAGACCGCCCAAAATTAATGTTTTTACTAGAAGAATATGAAGAGAAAGTAAACAAAGTTGTTCGAATTGAAAATTGCTGTTACCAGCCTAATATTTATATATGGTAAACTCTACTTTGTAATTTATTGTAACATAATTTATGGTAAAATATCTTCATGTTGAGACATGCTATTATTGAATAATAAAGAAGTTTATACGTCATAGATTTATATGAATATATTATTTGTATTTATAAAAATAATCTTTGCTTTATGCATACAGCCAGGTAAAATATACGGCGAGAGGTTATGTGCTGGCCACATCAGATTTTTTTTGTACGATCGACGCATAAAATTAAAAAAAAATGAAAATTATTTTGACAATAATTTTTAGGTGTTATTTTTACCTCCCGCAAGGGAGGTATAGGATCGTACTAAAAATCGCATGTCGAGATTTTGGTAAATGAGCATGTTTTAAGGTTCCTAGAATTAGATTTTAACATTTTCACGATGATGTTTGTGGGTGTGTGTGCATATGTGTGTGTGTGTGTGTGTGTGTGTATGCCTGTGTGGATCCTCGTTACGCTCTAACTCATATCATTCAGAAAATTTTGAAACTTATTCTAATATTGAAAGAAGCCATTAGATTTTGGTTTAAATCAGATAATCGGAAATGACAATTTACTTGAAGCTCAAAACAGTTTTTCGAAATATACATTTAAATTACATTTTTTCGCTATGTATGTTATTATAAAAAATAAAGATTATTAAATTTTGTACAGTATGCCTTAATACGTTTCCTATTTACTTTATAAATAAATTTATAAAATAATTTATTTTATAAATCTACGCTTTAAAGATAAACATATCTCCTTAGTTAGGTACACAGTTCAGATTTCAAATTTATGTAACTAATAGATAAATGTCACTGTCTATATTAATCATTGCAAATTAATAAAGGTAGTATTTTAAGAAGAAAATGTGAAAATATAAATTTATAAAATGTCTAATCAATAAATTAATTTTTATATGTTTGTAACTGGAAAAAAAATTAACATCACATCACAAAATAAAATTATGGTTAGATTCTGGAGTAGACAATATGGATAATTCATATAATAAATTGGAACAATAGTTATATCATGCAAAGGAACTTAATGTAGTGGCCAGCGTTAGTAAATATGTAAGTATGTAAGTTAACAAAAATTAAATGGCGGGAGGTGTTGTGTTGGCCACCTCTATGTAAACTTTGATCGTTGTTGTTTTACGTACCGCATCCGACTCGTGTTCGGTAAGTGATATGAATCACTTACCGATCAGTAATTTGTAAATAAAACCTATTGCCCTGAAAACCCTATCGGTAAGCATTAAAAAAACCTGATACTGCAAAAAAATATCTACATTAACCAGCAAAATTAGAAAAATGTCGAAAAAAGCTATATATTTCAAAAAGTATGAATCCTGTCTTTTATATTTGTAAAGATTCATTATCATTTATCGAATTGTTAAATATTGCTCAGTCTTTAGTTTCACTGAATATGAGTGTTTAATTCGTTTTTACTATAGATCAAGGGTTAATAATCATTTCTGCTTTTGTTGTTATCTCAAGTCTAATAAGTATTTATAGTAGAAAAATATTTTTTAAAAAATGGAAAATTATTATGAAATGAAAATTCTTGTTATTCGGACACACTAACACATTATCTTCTTTGTTTCAGATTCCCTTTCACCTCGTCTTTGAATCGTTCCAGTTCGTCACCGGTAAGTCTTTTAAATCTCCCGCATTTATAATGTAGGTATTAAATCCGATGCCCGCGCCATCTTCGGAAAAATCATTCGCTGTTTATGAGCTGACGTAGAGACCAGAATCTTTTTCATTATAGGTTCCGTTTATGGGATGTGTAATGTTGTTACCTTTATTGTGTTTGCTCGCAGTTTTATAAAGAGCGGCCCCGCAAATATTGTGTACTTCACCTTTACAGGGGAAGCGGTGTTAGTAATAAACAATTTATATGAGAAGATGCGGAGAAAAATGGATTCTGTTGAGGTAATATTGTCTCGTGCTTGGTTTTCTTTAAGTAGCTAGGATATTTTTATTGAGCGACAATTTTAGGAAATTTCTGTTTCATTCAATATAGAATTTATAGTTTGTTTATAGTCTTCGGTATAGATAAGTACACAGAGTGTCCAGAATAACGTATGCAATAAGGAGATCTCGAGAATTCGCTCCGTTAGGAAGCCATTTTAGTTGTTTATTGTTTATTCATAAAAAAAATCATAGGTCCCTATTTATACAGCTGTGTGTAAAAATTATGAGCCAAACTTATTTTTTGTTATAAAGAAATACATATTTTTTTGAATACTTTTACATGTTACACTACAGTTAGGAATGTTAATTACATTATAATTAGAATCCTCAATTTAATATTAATTTAAGTTCCTTATGAGATAGCTACCTTGCTAATGACCAATAAACATACAACAAATAAAATCATAACCAAATATAAGTTACCAAAATCATTACCTGACAAGACAAAATGCGATAGACTTCGTAAATCAATAAAACAAACAGATAAAACAATTAAACAACAATATTTCTTAATAACTTTTTCTTGTAAATCTTCTAGATATTGAATTAAAATTCTTCAAAGTTTTGTTACATATTTCATTACCTGCCTATGTTTGAATGCAAAATGGACGCATGTGCTGAATACTGCGTATGCGTTACAACCAATTGTGACTGCGACAGAATACAATGAAAGGTTGAACGAATTTTTCAACACAAAAGAAAGGTTAGAAACTGAAATTGAACGATACACCAGATGGTGCAACTATACACAAATGGGGAAAGATAAGAGATAGAATAGAATACCTCGACTAAGGTAACAAAAAAATCATACGTCAAATTTTTATGTTACAACAGGTTGGACAATCCAAAAATTGTAGGACATTTATAGGATGCAGTCGACCAAGAACAACCATACAATTGAATAAATTTGCTAGGATTTGGTAGCGTTTCTCAGAGCTTTATTATGGGCCAGCACAATGTCTGTATACTCACTATCCGTAAAGGCAGGCATATTTACTGATTTTAACTTTTATAATAATTATTAATCGATTTATTTGTCAAAATTTATTTGTAAAAGTTGACAACTCACAATTATGTCATTGTTATTGCCACTGGATCAAATTATTATGAAAATACCTAAACGACATCAATTTTTACAAAACATCATGTTTTAATATAACAATCTCCAAACATTCATAATCTAATATTACATCGATGGGTACCTCGTGCTTTGGGAAAAAAATGTTTTAAATTGAACGACGAAAAATGACTTTTCCAAAAAATATCAACTTTAATATCCGCATCTTTTTAAATTGTATTTCTTGAGCAAAGCAGCCCTATATTATTTCATAAAACCATGTAACCAACATAGAATAATTATACCAAAAGGCTGAAGATGGGTGAAATCGTTCCCCGAAACGTCCCGCTAATAAATAAGATATTCAACAAAATCTATATTTTTGAATTCCATTCCTCAAAGAATGCCAAAAAAAGTAATTTTTCCAAAAACATCCAACCTAGAGGAATATCCAGTCTTCGCTATTCAAAATAAATATGATATGGTTTAA
Source organism: Harpalus rufipes (assembly GCA_951394225.1). Lineage (NCBI taxonomy): Eukaryota > Metazoa > Arthropoda > Insecta > Coleoptera > Carabidae > Harpalus > Harpalus rufipes. The sequence goes on along the minus strand of OX596288.1, from coordinate 11,948,689 downwards.
AAATGTGTTTGACTTAATAGTTTAGCACGCCACTGTATGCTATTTAAACGCTATTTTCTTGTCGAATTGTATTCAGTTTAATAATGGATTTTTGTATGTGAAGATAAAAACGAACTTGAATGAAATTTGAAATCGAGACATTATTGATAAACGAAACCAAACGGTTACCAAAGAAATAGTTTTTCACCACTCGCATAATTGCAACAAAAATGTTCTTGTACTGTTGTTCCACCATACATACACATTAATTTAATTCAAGTGCACTTTTCTTACATGCATGTCCAGTGAAGTGTTCTTCATCTGTGGGAAGCTTGACCGGCCTTTGTGTATTTTAGTCGGTGCGGAAAAAAACCGTCGTCATGGCGACGCCAGTGTTATTTTTACGGATTTCTCCGTCCATCTGTTCTTGTTGCGGTTTCCTGCTTTCTGTCCCTTGTCCTGGTTTCTTTCTTCGCCGTGATAGGGGCGCCAAACACGAACATTCTGGTTTCTGTTTTCACTTCACAAGGAATGCGGACGGACGGGAACATGTAAATGATAGTAGAAAGAGGAAAATGATAAATAATTATAGACTTGTATTTCTGTTTTCCCTCAATAACAATATGGCGCAGAATTTTATAAGGAATTGATTTATTGTGAATATAACACTTTAATCTTTAAAATTTTACTAATATTTGAATATTTTTATACAGGGTGTTTATTAAACATACGGCAAAAATTCAATGGGTTATTCCCTGGACTATTCTAAGAATATTTTGTCTTCTGATGATTTTTGAAAAGCCGCTTTGTTTCGAAGATACAAGGCGAAAAAAAATTCGACAATAACAACATTTAATACCAAAAATTACATGTAAAGTTTCTTAATCTACAAGAACTGTTGAAAATGACTACCTCCAGCTACGATGCAAGATTACAATCTTCTTCTCATTGATTGCCGAACTCTTTCAAAAACACCAGGGTCGTTTCTTATGGAGTTACACGCAGCAATTATCCGATGTCTTAAATCTTCCAAATTTGCCAATGGAGTAGAATAAACTAATGACTTTAGATGGCCCCATAGGAAAAAATCCAGGGGGTTTAAGTCCGGGGATCGAGCAGGCCATAAGTGAGGTCCACCTCGACCAATCCAGCGATCTCCGTATGTTACTGTTAAAAAATCACGAGCAACCACACTAAAATGCGTTGGTAATAGAGGGCTTCACTAACAAAAGTTTAAGTATTATAGACAGAAAATACACGTCAAACAGCCAAACGTCAATCAGTCTCAACAAATTTGACACATAACTTGCCTGCTGTTACTAGATTAATAATTTGAAAAATATCAAAATTGGTTTTGTCGAATTTTTACCTCTCGCTAAGAGAGGTATTGCATTCATGCTAAAAATCGCATATCCAGATTTTATTGAATAAGCACGTTTTAATGTCCCTACAATCCGATTTTAACATTTTTACGATGATGTCTGTGTGTGTGTGTGTGTGTGTGTGTGGATGTGTGTGTGTGGGATGTTGGAAGGACGGTTACTCAAAAATTATAAGACTTAAAATTTGTTTAACAACGTATTTCCCAATCGGACATTCATGGGAAGATCTGAAAAGGTTTTGGTAATAATTGGACAACCGGAAGTAGAAGATTCTTGAAAAAAAATCTTCTAAATATTATTTTTTGAAAATTTTTCGTGGTAATATTAAAGAAAATTAAATTCTCTATCTGATACATTTAAATATTTTATTATATATTCCATAGATTTAGAGATAAAAGAAGTATAATATATAAAATAATCTGTTGTAATAAATTTGACAGCCGAAAGAATACCATGAAAAATAGTTGATAATTTAAATTATTTGTAACTGACAGATAAATGTCAGTGTCAGAAATAATGAGTAATGAAAGAAAAATGTACTTGGAGAATCCCTTAGTTCTTGATCTGTGACTATTATGGAGATGACAAGTCTAGGTTGAAGGACTTAAATTTGTTTCAAACATTATGGGACAATGTACACCAGTACTATAGACTAGAGTAACTTTGAATTGCGAAAAGGCTATCAAATTCTTCTCAAGTAAGTTGTAAATATTGACAAAATTACAAATCGATATAAGAATAATCGGAGTGCAATCTATCCGTCATACTTTATTAAAGGGAATTAGTGTTATTTAGATATAACATGTATGAAAAAATAAAATGTAAAAGATGATATGTAAGAATAGATGCACAATCCATATATACATTTTAGACCGCCCAAAATTAATGTTTTTACTAGAAGAATATAAAGAGAAAGTAAACAACGTTGTTCGAATTGAAAATTGCAGTTACCAGCCTAATATTTATATATGGTAAACTCTACTTTGTAATTTATTGTAACATAATTTATGGTAAAATATCTTCATGTTGAGACATGCTATTATTGAATAATAAAGAAGTTTATACGTCATAGATTTATATGAATATATTATTTGTATTTATAAAAATATTCTTTGCTTTATGCATACAGCCAGGTAAAATATACGGCGAGAGGTTATGTGCTGGCCACATCAGATTTTTTTTTTCGCCCTGTATCTTCGAAACAAAGCGGCTTCTCAAAAATCATCAAAGGACAAAATCATCTTAGAATGGTCCAAGGAATAACCCCTTCATTTTTTGCCGTATCTTTAATAAACACCCTGTATATCTATTTAAATTATTTGTGTGTCCAAGAAATGTTAAATTCGTTACTTATAGGGCGCGAGCAGACATGTGCCCTTGGCAAGCAGATATGAGTATCCGTGTCAGAATGATGGCTAGTAGTTATTTACATAGATGTCACATTTGTCATATGCCATAATTTTTCATTCAAAATTTCAAAATATTCTAATGTTTATTTGTCATCAATAGTTTGGAATACACAACTTGTCGAGGAAAATAATACACATGGATTTGGAAAATCATAATGTCTTGAATGAAAACTTATGATATTTACATTATTACTAGCTGTCATTCTGACACGGGCCCCTATATCTGTTTGCCAAGGCCAACAAAGTCACATAACTACTCGCGCCCTTTGCAACATAAAATGAAAATGGCGAGAGGTATTCTGCTGGCCACAACAGATTTTTTACTCCTTGTAACAAATATAGTTACTAAATTGTGGTTCGTCAAACCAAGTAGATATGTTGCGCTGCGAATATGAAAGTGCTATGGAAGTTCATGTTTCACAAAAATATGTTTTCGGTATATTAACACTGTTAGGTATCACATTATTTTTGCTTTCAAGTCACACATGTCGTAAGAAAAGTCTGATAATCTCCTGAAATTCTAACTTGGTCGTACCTTTGGTCTTCCCGGCATTATCAATTTCGCATTAGCCGGCAAGTGTCTGGCTTGTAAGGGAATCCTGGGTGTAAATAAAAATCAATAGTTATCTTGGAAGTCGGCGGGATGCTTTTAGCCGCTCTGTGTCGCCCGGTCCGTATTAAAGTTTCAGTGTCCGATGACGACGCGTCAGCCTCGGCTTGCTCGGTGATTATTGCCGTTTTTAAAGCGACATCGCGACGTCTAACAGAGAAAAGGGTCGAGAATTGACGCTTAATTTTTAATACACAACTCAGGATATTGAAATTTTCGAGATATTTTCAGCTGTACGAAAATAAACAAGATTTTGCCGCAAAATAATATATGTATTCCTGACATATCCAAAGTCCCAATGTTCTAGACTTCACTGTTATATAACAATCTTTGTAATTTTGATGGTTTTCCTGATTTATTTTCACATAATCTTATTAAGGATTATATAAGAAACATTTTAAAATGTATATACAATGCACATTTGTATGTACAGTAAAAAATTTAAAAGATGTCCGATCAAGGGGATCTGTATCACGAACGAATTTACAAATAGGCATACATTTAATCTCTTTCTTTTGCAAAGGCTATAAGAGTGTGCGATAAGGATGGATATAACACGCTTGTCTTTCAACAATTCATATTGTTTCGACTAAGTTAGGACATTTCACTTTAAAACGATGCTCGTTGTTGATAATACTTTCGCTGAACGTAAGTTTATTTATTAATTCAGATACATTACCTTGATTCATAGCCGTACGAATAACGTTATTTTCTGTCACAGTTACTGACGCTCACATTGTGTCATTATTTTATTTTTAAGATATTTGGTTTTACATTTGCTTATAAACTTACCAGTTGACTTATTATTGAATTTTGAATATTTTTACTGTAATATAATAATAAAATAACAGTAGTATCTTACGTACCCTCATAAAAACTAAGCAAACGACACTACTGAATTTGTCATAATGGGCGGAGCAAAACTCTGAATTCATACAATTCGTAGACGACCTTGATCGGACATGTTTCAAAATTTTACTGTATATGCGTTCATTTACATGTGTTTAATATTATTAATTTTCACTGTTAATTTTATTTGTCAACTACTACATTTTGTAAAATATTTCATGTATAATTCAGTGTTATTCTGTAATTGGGACATTATGTCCTGTTGAATAACCAAAATAAAATAAATAAATTATAATAAATAATATATTATAATGTTATAACATTCCCAACAATTCTAATAAGATTGTACATCTTGAAATACAATAAAGAATTATTATTATAAAAGAAGGTATTATAACATTTCCAATAGACACCATATCATCCTTAATTAAGAATAAATAATATGCATTCGATTATTTTATGCCTGGCTTAAAGTAGTTGTCACTCGAGTGTACCTATTGAAAAACTTGGTCTATCTTCAAAATAAAAATTAAGCTAATGCAGGTTATATTTGCAATAACTTATATTTTTTAACATTATATTATATACACAGATTGTTTCAAAATAGTTAAACGCTAATATCAAACACTGTAACAGATTAATTATCTCTATTTTTCCGTAGAAAAGTTTTTTTTTTAACTGTACCACTCGCACTAACACATACACTAGTGTCATATTTCAATATTGAAGAATAACTGTGGCATCGCCGCACCTAGACATTTATTGGTACATTCGGGTATAAAAGTAATAAGATATTTTAAGATATAATACTAATTCTAAACTACAAATGGAAACTACAAACAAATTAATATATTTCTTTCTTAAAATTACAAAAGTAGTATTATACTGTTTAAAGTTTTCATTCTTTTCACGTAAAATACCAATTTCAAAAATATTTCCTTCGAATGTACGTCTGAAATTCCTTTAACCAAAGATCACCTGTTATTCGCTAATACCAAGCGGGCATTGTTAACTTAACTGATACTACAACTGGAACGCTGGTACATGATTGTCAAGTATAATTCTACCTATATGTATAGTATCTTTGAATATATAATACATATAAGAACGGCAACGCATATGGCCCAGCAAGATACTATATCTGTCTCTTTTTATTCACAAAATTATTATAGATAGCTGGTGACTCCTACCACAAAACTATGAACTACGGTAAATCCTGCTGACAGCATTGCCAGATACTATTTGTTAGAGGTATTCAATAATCAATATTGTTTCATAATAACCAGATAATATATTTTAAATCTTCAATGTACATGTATACTTGTTTTACAGTAGCAAACTTAAAAACCTTTATAAAATCTTAACTTGCTGTTCTAGCTACGTGGCAACAGTGTGCAACATCCATCTATTATGTATTTTTTGAACTAACTCAGAAATAATTCGTATACGGAGGGATAGATGGCACCTTCTCTCGAAATATTTAATCTAAATACATTACGTTGCCGTTCTTATATGTATTATATATTCAAAGATAGTATCTTCAGATTATAATTTTATTAATATATTGATTAGTGTGCGTAGGCTTCCTGTAGACTGAATGTAATATACAACCATCTTTTTTCCCAGTAATACATCCAGGAAGAGAATAATGCCATTTTCTTTAACTTCTACGGTGAACTTAATATTTTCATGGATGTTATTCGAGTTCACCGAAGAAGTTGAAGCAAATGTCATTATTCCCTTCCCGGAAAGAAAAGAAGATGGTTCTTTACTACATTCAGACTACAAGAAGCCTACGCACACTAATCAATATATTAATGGTACAATTTAATGCCTAATGAGGATAGCTTCAGAAATTTGTCATTCAGAGAAATTCAATATAAATATTTTTTTTTCATTTTCTTCCACGTTTATAGCTAGGACGAACTGTGCATGCATAATCTACACAGCACAGTATTTACCGAACGCGTTTTGTGCAACCCAAAATACATAGAAGTGAATTACCAAAGGTTTATTGTGTAATTTATTATAAATGTGAATAACCGAACGCACGTATACATTGTGTTAACTTCTCATGTCCAAATTTCAAGTTTACATTGTAATATTTTATTACTTGAAGCGATTGCCATCTTACAAATCAGGATAAATACACCTCTGTTTAATTCTATGTGTGGTGTAACCCAAACCTATTTTATTCTTGGCCATTCTACCTATCTGTCCTATCACACCCCTTGAATCTGTTTGGGTAAAGCGACACTCGGGAGCAGTTTCAGGCGGCCACAACGGCTACAGTAACTGCCTGAAAAACAAAACACTGCCCCACACGCCTACTGAAACACAAAGGGCGTACTACTCTACAGTGGAAAATATAGTGGATTTAATTCAAGAAAAAGAACAGATATGGCTTCTTTATTTTGTATTATAATAGTTGTTGATGCCATTTTGCATTATCATAATATTTTATCGAGGTTATAAATAGAGCCAGTAGAAATACAAACGATAATACACTGATCACCATTGACTTGACCATCTACTTTGATTAGTAACGGATTTTTATTTTGTGATGAAAAACCACTTTGTTTTGAGACATTTTCTATTTTGCAATTCGTTAATAACAATCTAGGAAAAAAAATCTGATGTGGCCAGCACATAACCTCTCGCCGTATATTTTACCCGGCTGTATGCAAAAAGCAAAGAATATTTTTAGAAATACAAATAATATATTCATATAAGTCTATGACGTATAAACTTCTTTATTATTCAATAAGAGCATGACTCAACATAAAACAATTTTCACATATATTTACAAAATCTATAGGATATTTTACCATAAATTATGTACAATAAATTAAAGTAGAGTTTACCATATATATAGATTTTAGTGTGGTAACAGGGATTTTCAATTCGAACAACGTTCTTGTTTACTTTCTCTTCATATTCTTCTAGTAAAAACATTAATTTTGGGCGATCTAAAATGTATATATCTAGATTGTGCATCTATTCTTACATATCTTCTTTAATATTTTATTTTTTCATACATGTTGTATCTAAATAACACATTAATTCCCTTTAATAAAGTGATGGATAGATTGCACTCCGATTATTCTTATATTGATGTGTAATTTTTTCAATATTTACAACTTACTTGAGAAGAATTTGATAGCTTTTTCGCAGTTCAATGTTACTCTAGTCTACAGTGCTGGTGTACATTGTCCCATAATGTTTGAAACAAATTTAAGTTCTTTAATCTATACTTGTCACCTCCATAATAGTCACAGATCAAGAATTAAGAGATTCTCCAAGTACATTTTTCTTTCATTACTTATTATTTCGATGAGATACAATTTTTCTGTATTTTACGTTACAGAGTGGATACTATCTTCACTTTCATCTTGTGTTTATAGCATTTAAATATCTAGTGTTGCCACAAGACGAGACTAGACGAGACTTGAGGTCGGTCTTGTCTTGGTCTTGACTAAGTCTCGACTACAGTGGTCTTGTCTTGGTCTTGTCGAGACGAGACTTGCAGTCAGTCTCGTCTTGTCTCGAGTCTCGACAAGACTCTCGACTCTGCGTCAATCAACAAATTGTTTATAATTGTACATAGTAATGCTTGGAAATCTAAGAAAACACATTTTATTATTTTAACTAATTGAATTAACAAACATTTTAGTAACTATGAAGTATAGAATATGCATTTTTTACTTTTTCAAAACATGTAGATATATTGGAAAAGAGCAAGAAGATCTACATCTCTATACCTGTAGACAAGGGGGAAATAAAAATAACTGAACGAACAATTAAGTATTTCTGTGTATTAAAATATACATACATACATGTCTACAGATGTTAAAAATCTGTTGTGGCCAGCACAATACCTCTCGCCACTTCCTTTTTTTGGTTAAGTATAGGGCGCGAACAGTCATGTTACATTGTTGGTCTTGACAAGCAGATGTGGGGGCCCGTTTCAGAATGATAATTAGTAATTATGTACATAAATGTCAGAATTTTTCATTAAAAATTTCAGGATTTTCTAAATTCACGTAGTTAATTTGTCACCAGGAGTGTGGAATTGACTTGTCGAGGAAAATAAATCACATGAAATTGGAAAATCACTAAATTTAGAATGAGAAATTATGATATATGACATCTATATACATAATTACTAGCTATAATTCTGACATTGGCCCCCATATCTGCTTGTCAAGGCCAAAAAGTCACATAACTACTCGCGCCTTAATGTATTTAACATTTCTTGTATACTTACACTCTACACCAAAAATTCTACTTATATCTATTCCATATATTTAGATTTTTTAAATTTAAATTCATTCTATGAAGAAATTTTTCGTGATGTTTCCAATTCATTGTCGGAAGTAACAGCATATATGAAGGGTATGTGTAATATACCTATAATATTAAATATTAAACTATTAATGCAATAAGAAATAATATAATGTATATACTTCCCAGAAAAAATCTTCAGTAATGTCTCCGGATTTCTGACACTGACATTTTTTGACAATTTAAATCCATGGCATTCTTTCGGCTGTAAGATTTATTACAACAGATTATTTTATATATTATATTTATTTTATCTCTAAATCTATAGAATATATAATAAAATATTTAAATGTATCAGATAGAGAATTTAATTTTCTATAATATTACCACGTAAAATTTTCAAAAAATAATATTTATAAGATTTTTTTTCAAGAATCTTCTACTTCCGGTTGTCCAATTGTTACCAAAACCTTTTCAGATCTTCCCGGGAATGTCCGATTGGGAAATACGTTGTTAAACAAATTTTAAGTCTTATAGTTTTTGAGTAACCGTCCTTCCAACATCCCACACACACACACACACACACACACACATCCACACACACACACACACACACACACAGACATCATCGTAAAAATGTTAAAATCGGATTGTAAGGACCTTAAAACGTGCTTATTCAATAAAATCTGGATATGCGATTTTTAGCATGAATGCAATACCTCTCTTAGCGAGAGGTAAAAAAGGGTAATTTTTTAAGAGTACATATATTTTGAAATGCTGATTCTTGTTAATATATTGTATATTTTATTATTGTTTTCAGGGTAAATAGTTACGTAGTTATTTTGTTGCTGGTCTCATTTCCCCTTCATTACAGTTCACTGTGTAATTCACGTACAACTTCCCTTACAGACGCTTGACCTTGGTAATTCCAGGCATCAAAATTTCGCCTTTTTTAAGTTTTCCGAGAATTCGTTCACCCCAACAATGTGTTTTCTCCAGCTCTGTATGAGTCATTTTTTCTCTCCGATTTAACTGTTTATTAAGTTTTTTATTATATAGGTACTAAAATCTATTAAAGTAATTCACATTTATTTCATTATTTCTGTACGAATATATATCATTAGTAGTAGTATTATGCTTATTTTATAATATTTACTATTTTTAGAGATTTAAGCCAAGTTTCAAGTATCCAAATTATTAAATTCACATGAATTAATGTTTTAGGAGCACAACAAAAATACATAATTATAAATTTTTAAAAATGACTATCTCTTTTTTTACGAATATTCAAACAATATTTACAGCATTACTCTTAGTTCATGAAGAACTTTTAGAAAATATATTTCAAAAAATACCCACGAACTGAAGTCGAGACTCTTGTCGAGACTTCAAGACTTTCTCGACAAGACTTGATACTGGTCTCGTCTCGTCTCGACTTTTTAGTCGAGACCAAAATGATGGTCTTGTCTCGACAAGACCAAGACGAGACGAGACAAGACCAAGACTGGTCTTGGTCTTGGCGGCAACACTATAAATATCGTCTTCCTTCGAGCTGTATTCTCGCTTATATCTATTCTTTACATTACATCTTCTTCTAGTTTTTCGAGATGATTACAATTCATTATTGCCATTAACAGTATTTCTGAAGGGTATGTGTAATATACCTATAATTTTAAATATTTAACTATTAATACAATAAGAAATAATATACTGTATGTACTTCCCAGAAAAAAATCTTCAGTAATGTCTTCGGATTTCTGACACTGACATTTATCTGTCAATTACAAACATTTTAAATTTTCAACTATTTTCCATGGCATTCTTTCGGCTGTAAAATTTATTACCACAGATTATTTTATATATTATATTTCTTTTATCTCTAAATCTATAGCATATATAATAAAATATTTAAATGTATCAGATAGAGAATTTAATTTTCTTTAATATTACCAAGAAAAAAATTCAAAAAATAATATTTAGATTTTTTTTTTCAAGAATCTTTTACTTCCGGTTGTCCAATTGTTTCCAAAACCTTTTCAGATCTTCCCATGAATGTCCGACTGGAAAATACGTAGTTAAACAAATATAAAGTCTTGTAGTTTTTGAGTGACCGTCCTCACACATACACACATACATACACACACATCCACACACACACACACACACACACACACACACACCACACACACACACACACGCACGCACACACACACACACACACACACACACACACACACAGAGACATCATCGAAAAAATGTTAAAATCGGTTTGTAGGGACCTTAAAACGTGCTTATTCAATAAAATCCGGATATGCGATTTTTAGCATGAATCCAATACCTCTCTTGGCGAGAGGTAAAAATTGCAAAAAAATCAGTGTATAATTCACTTATCCAATAACTCGAAAGAAAAACTTTATATTTTGTGAATAAGTATATCTATGTAAACACTAACAAAATCCACATCAAATGGCATTAAAATCAAACGTCATTCTATCCAAGATTCCCATCCCGGAATCCAAAGTCCGGGCTGCCGGAAACGGCTGGTCCGGGTGAAAAGAGCAACGGATTCTAGAAGTCGGAGTCCGCATAAAACAAACTTGTGATTCCAAGTAGTCCGCGTCATGGCACAGTTTGAAAAGATCATTCCCCGGACGCCAACTTTTGATGTCCACTGGCCGGAAACATCGCCCCCGACTACGTGATCATGTATGGAAAAGCACAACTTTGAACCGGAAGTTATTTGATGAAGTTGGGGATGGATCTTAGATGACGAATTATCTTAATGGCGAGCAATAAGACAGACATACAAGTTTATGTTTCTGATAGGAATGTATCACTAGCATTAATTAATTAATTACCATGACAGCATTAAGATTTATACAGTGTTCTAATGAACATTGGATTCCACTTTTAGTTCGATTTCGCTAATCAAAAAAGATAAAAATCTGATGTGGCCAGCACAATACCTTCCGTCAATCCTGTGTATTATGTACAAATTCCATACATAAATTTTCTTGCAACAGATTCTAAATTTTTGGTATTATGTGATTCCCTTTCTCGGCAACTGAATTCCATACTCCTGATAACAAACAAACAACATGAAATAAGAAAATTATGAAATTTTGAATGAAAAATTATAACACTTGTCAGTTATGGACATAATTAATTGCTGTCACTTTGACACGGGTTCCCATATCTGTTTGCCAAAGTCAGCAAAATCATGTCACTGCACGCGCCCTATACATAATATTTTTGCAAAAGATCCTATATTTCCAGTAAAGTTATTTCATAAACATACTATGCAAATTGCACTTGACACTGACATCTTCTTCTTCTTTAGTTTTTCCTATTCGCTAGGGGGTCGCTATTTTTTATTTTCTTCTTCCACTCATTTTTGTTTTGTGTGTCGTCCTCATTCAGTTCCTTTTCTCTCAAGTCTTCTGCAATACAGTCTTTTCATCTTATATTTGGTCTTCCTATGTTTCTTCCACCTTCTATTAATATATTCATCTCTCCTCATGACATGTTCAAACCAATGTTATCGTCTCTCTTATATCTAGAAACTTCTAACACTAGCGTTACTTCCCTTATTCTTTCATTCAATTACTTGCTTTTTATTGATACTGACATCTGTCAATTTTAATTACCTGAATATATTAGCAGTTTCCATGGTTAAGTTAGCATAGCTGGCTGAATTATGAAATTTATATTAATTTTTTTATCTTTATTATTCTTTAACTCTATATTTGTTGAATATGAAATATAAAATGCAATCAAATCGTATAGACAATAATATATTCTTTAAGTTATAATAACATTTAACTGAGTTTTTCAAGAAAAACTATTAAAATCTTCAAATGAGGGTACTTCCGGTTGACCAATTATAACCAAAATCTAATCAAATCTGCATATGGTTGTATGGAAGGGGATTACGCAAGAATTGTAATTTTAGGAATTCTAGTATTGGAGATATCGTTGACGACCCGGCGGTCACATACACACACGCACACACTAACACACACGCACACATACAGACATCATCGTAAAAATAGTAAAATCGTATTGTAATGACCCTAAAACGTGCTTATTCAATTAAAACTCACCACCGAATTTTTTGACCAAAGACAATACCTTCCTAACCTAGACATGACGGAAGGTAAAATACAGTTCCTATAGGACTTTATGTCATCTGAAGCATTTTTTTTGTTTGTTTTTATAACATTAAATATGAAAAAATGATATTTAACAGCATTTTTTCAAGAAAAACTGTTAAAATCAAATGAGGCTACTTCCGGTTGACCAATTATAACTAAAATCTAATCACATCTACATATGTGTGGAAGGAAGAGGAATACGAAAAAAATGTATTTTTTTTGAATTGTAGTATTGGAGTTATCGGATCCGAAAAAATCGTCACACTCACACATACATACAAATACGTACATACAGTAAAAATTTTGAAAGATGTCCGATCAAGGTTGTCTACGAATTGTATGTATTCAGATTTTTGCTCCGCGCATTATGACAAATTCAGTAGTGTCGTTTGCTTAGTTTTTATGAGGGTACATAAGATACTACTGTTATTTTATTATTATAAAAATATGTTACAGTAAAAGCATTCAAAACTCAAAAATAAGTCAACTGGTAAGTTTATTAGCAAATGTAAAACCAAATATGTGAAGAATAAGATACTGACACAATGTCAGTATCAGTGACTCTGACACAAAATAATGTTATTCGTACGGTTATGAATTAAGGTAATGTATCTGAATTAATAAACTTACGTTACAACGAAAGTATTATCAACAACGAGCATCGTTTTAAAGTGGAATGTCTTAACTTAGTCGAAACAATATGAATTTTTGAAAGACAAGCGTGTTATATCTGTCCTTATCGCATATGCTTATAGCCTTTGCAAAGGAAAGAGATAAATGTATGCCAATATGTTAATTCATTCATGATACAGATGACCTTGATCGGACATCTTTCAAAATTTTTACTGTACATACATTATTGTAAAAATAGTAAAATTGTAATCTAGTGACCCTAGAACGTGCTTAATTATTAAAAACCACCATCGATTTTTTTGACCAGACACTTTTTTACCTCAAGGCGACGGAAGATAAAAAAAACCTGTTGTGGCCAGCACAATACCTTCCGTCAATCCTGTGTAATATGTATAAATTCCATACATAAATTTTCTTACAAAGAATTCTAAATTTCCAGTAAAATTATTTCATAAACAAACTATGCTAATTGCACTTGACACTAACATCTTCTTCTTTAGCTTTTCCTATTCGATAGGGGCCGCTATTTTTTATTTTCTTCTTCCACTTATTTCTGTTTTACGTGTCGTTCTCATTCAGTTCCTTTTTTCTCAAGTTTTCTGCAATACAATTCTTCCAGCTTATCTTTGGTCTTCCTCTGTTACTTCAACCTTCTATTACTAAGCTATTCAATATATTCTTCATTTCTCCTCATGACATTTTCATACCAATGTAATCATCTCTCTTGTATCTTTCTAGAAACTTGTAACACTAGGGTTATTTCCTTACCGTATCCTTCCGTGTCTTCCCCAACATCTACTTCAACATCCTCATTTCTGCCATATTAATTTGCTTTTTATTTATACTGACATCTGTCTATTTGAATTATATGAATATATTAGTAGTTTCCATGTTTAGCATAGCTGGCTGATTTATAAAATTTAATTTCTTTAAAATTCTTTAACTCTATATTTATTGAATATGAAGTATAGAAAATGCAATCAAATCGTATAGAGAATAATATATTATTTAAGTTATAATAACGTTAAATGTCAATAAATCAAATTTAACTGTTAAATATTCAAATGAGGCTACTTCCGGTTCACCAATTATATCCAAATAATGTAATATTCGAAGTTGAACTAAGTGATATTGTAATCTTTTAAAAGTCCATCGACATTTTTGAATAAAAATCTAGTAGAAATGGATATATCGATTTTTTACCAACTCTAATACGAACGCACAAAATCGTATACAAATTTAGAAAATTTATTTGAAAGATTATGAGGTGAAAGATATCACACTAATTTTTTGTCTAGTTGAGAACTGTAAAAATAGAAATGCATTTCAACGCAATATCGTCAGACGCAATTGGCAGCTTTTTAATAATTTATTTCTTCAATGCTCCACTACTATGAAAGAGACGCCTTTATAGAATTATTAAGCAGAATTAAGTCAGTAAAAATAATTAAATAGAAAAAGAAAATAAAGTTTTATTGTTTATACAATACAATGATTGATTTTTTACCCTTTAATTTTTGACTTTTCCTCGTGCAATAAAATAAGTACAATGTGTTGTTTTCTTCCTTCTTTATTAATTTCTTCACTGTCGCGTAGTCGTCACTTGTAGTTATCTATTAAGTTTTCCCTTGCTTATTAATTGCATCGCCTGATATTAATTGAATGAAATTTGAAATCATCAAGAAGATTGTGTCAAATGGTTTGACGTTGGCTCCGATATAACTGTAAATAAATTTCCCTCCGGTAAACTAATTTGGGATGTAGAGCTCGCGTCCCTGAGGAAAAGAAGTAATTGAATGAAGATAAAGTGTACGGAGATGTTATAAATAGACGACGGAATTAATGTTGATTTTATTTATAAGTGCCCAGGAGCACACATTTGGCAAGAGAAGGTACTTCTCTATACGGTTCATTGGGCTGTATTACCAAATAAATTCACAGGCATAAAACTCCATTACGTCTTCTTTTTGTTGTCAGATATACACGATTCTTATTACCATAAGCAGAGCTGGGACCAGTACTCGAAAAAAGTATACTAAATACTTACAAGGAAAGTATTTAAATACTAAGTAAAGTAACACTTTAAGTACATTTTTTTACCTACTTACAGTACCAGTACTAAGTATTTTTTTATGAAATGTTAAAATATGACAAAATTTATTAAATTTAGGAAAAACTCGTATATTATTCACATCCAATAAGACAGTTGAAGTAGCCCACTAATTAAAAAAAATCTGATGTAGCCAGCACAATACCTTCCGTCAATCCTGTGTATTATGTACAAATTCTATACATAAATTTTCTTGCAAAAGATGCTAAATTTTTGGTATTATGTGATTCCCTTTCTTGGCAACTGAATTCCATACTCCTGATAAACAAACCACATGAAATAAGAAAATTATGAAATTTTGAATGAAAAATTATAAAACTTGTCAGTCATGGACATAATATAATTAATTGCTGTCATTTTGACACGGGTCCCCCATATCTGCTTGTCAAAGTCAGCAAAGTCATGTCACTGCACGCGCCCTATACATAAATTTTCTTGTAAAAGATCCTATATTTCCAGTAAAGTTATTTCATAAACAAACTATGCAAATTGCACTTGACACTGACATCTTCTTCTTTAGTTTTTCCCATTCGTTAGGGGGTCGCTATTTTTTATTTTCTTCTTCCACTCATTTTTGTTTTGCGTGTCGCCCTCATTCAGTTCCTTTTCGCTCAAGTCTTCTGCAATACAGTCTTTTCATATAATATTTGGTCTTCCTATGTTTCTTCCACCTTCTATTAATATATTCATCTCTCCTAATAACATGTTCAAACCAATGTAATCGTCTCTCTTATATCTAGAAACTTCTAACACTAGAGTTACTTCCCTTATTCTTTCATTGATTTACATTTTATTGATACTGACATCTGTCAATTTGAATTACCTGAATATATTAGCAGTTTCCATGTTTAAGTTAGCATAGCTGGCTGAATTATGAAATTTATATGAAATTTATTATCTTTATTCTTGTTTAACTCTATATCTGTTGAATATCAAATATAAAATGCAATCAAATCGTATAGACAATAATATATTCTTTAAGTTATAATAACATTTCTCTGAGTTTTTCAAGAAAAACTGTTAAAATCTTCAAATGAGGGTACTTTCGATTGACCAATTATAACCAAAATCTAATAAAGTCTGCATATCGTTGTAAGGAAGAGGAATACGCAAGAATTGTAATTTTTGGAGTTCTAGTAATGGAGATATCGTTGACGAAACCGCGGTGACACACACACACACATATACACACACACTAACACACACACATACACACATACAGACATCATCGTAAAAATAGTAAAATCGTATTGTAAAGACCCTAAAACGTGCTTATTCAATGAAAACTCACCACCGAATTTTTTGACCAAAGACAATACCTTCCTTACCTATAGGCGACGGAAGGTAAAAAGAATATTATGGAATAAGTGCATGAAAAGGTTTCACTCATGTAAAATATTTTAAAATAAACTTCATTAAAAATGCATTGCATTTTAAGCATCGCCATTAAAAATCGCGAAATTCGAAACTTATTGGTGTATTGGCAAGTAAATATCGTCGATTTCGATACATCAACTAAAAGAAAATATCGCTGAAATATCGGTAGCGGTTACATCCCTAGTTTTAGATTTCCAATGGCCAAGAAAAATGCAGACAGCTTTTAAGGGTTTCATGACTGAAAAAGTTTGGGAACCGCTGATCTATAGGTTAGTGGACAGATAGCAGAAACCTGGAATTGTTGACGTTTTCGGGGATCAAAATATTGGACAGATGACTATTTACCGTAATATACGGGAATGTAAAGACGATGTAGTATGTATTAATATACCAAAAAGTATACAACCCCTTATGCCAATGTTTCAATAAAAACATTCTTTATATTTGATGAAGAGGTCTAACCTTTTCTCAAAATTTTTGTTATATACGTTATTGAATATATTTTTATTCACAATTATTATAGTAATTATGTCGATTCCTAACCTTTTAGAGGTTGGGAGATACGTCTCTCCTAACTGAAATGACAATCTTTTGGGTGGGAAATGGCAAATTTCACTTCCATCCCACGGTTGTCATAGATCCGTAGAATAAAGTAGGCTAAACAAATTTTAATAGAGGGTATATTTGTCGACTGTGATGTGGATTAGGTGTTAACAATTACTCGAAATTTCCGTGAAACAGCATTTATTCTTACTATACTAACGTTTCGGTGCACGTTTGCACCTTCTTCAGGATCTACAACAATTATACAACAAAAATGTAATACAAAATAACAAGGTTCGTTACCTGTTTCGGAAAAATGGTTATCCTATGGCAGCCGTAAATAAGGCTACTAACAATTCCCATGACACGAGGGCGTCAGATTACATAACCTCACCAGGAAATGATAACAGTGGACCCACGTGACCGGAAAAAGTTTTACGCATTGTCCAACATAGAATTATTAGCGCCTAATTTAAATAAAATGTTGGGAAACAATCTGAACGTCGCTACTGCATGTACGCCCATTTCGACAGTCGGCGTGCTTTACAGCAAACTCAAGGACCCAGTGGACAAGAACGACAAATCAAATGTGGTTTATAAAGTTCATTGTTCCACTGACAACTGTAAAGCCACATATGTACGTTGGAACGACCAAACGTTACTCGAAGATCCGGATAAGCGAACATCGCAGATCGACACAGAACAACATGGCAAACAAATGTGCTCTGGCTGAACATTCCAATACACTAAAACACACTTTTGATGTGGAAAATTTCAAGATTTTGAAGGAAGAGCAGAATTACTCCAAATGTAAGGTATGTTTCTTAAAACGTTACATATCAGGGATGATTGCAATAACATCAATGCTAGAACTGATACTCAAGGACTTAACAGCGTATATTTTAGTGTATTGGAAAAGTTCAAAAAGGAAAAGGCAAATTTCAGGTCAAACTGAGATTCATTAATTTCCTTACGTTTTATTTAAATTCCTACATTATTATTGGTGTACATGATGTCACCAGAATCCTTACACAGGATATTTCCGGCTATTTTCCGTATTATTAAATAAAATTGACTTTTGGACTTCCATTATCTTTATTAACAAAAACACAAATTGTCACAACGTTTCGGTAGCTGATATCAGCCAAAAGTCAATTTTATTTAATAACGAGACATTATCTTATAAATTCAAAGTTAAAGTATTTTCCGTATTGTTCGGTTGTCGTTTTTTAGAGCAAATGGATGTGTGTATGCTCTTCGAATTTTTTGGTACGATGTTTAATAAATTAAATGAATGTTTTGTCCGAATGTATTTTGTGTACATGAATTGTAACCATTTGTAAGATCTTACTGGGTGATAAAGTCCATTTTATTTTTTATGTATTACATTTTTGTTGTATAATTGTTGTAGACCCTGAAGAAGGTGCAAGGGTGCACCGAAATGTTGGTATAGTAAGAATAAATTCTGTTTGACTGAACTTTCGAGTAATTGTTAACACCTACATTTTAATAGGGCTATCAAAAATATTATAATTCATTAATTTATTTCGAAAAATATTGTTTTAAAAAGAGAATGATTGTGAATAAAATGGTATAAGTAGATACCTTGATGGGAGTTTCATCACAGTCTCGTGCTGTATCTCACCTCGAGGCTTCGCCTATTGGTAGTACCTATACATAAGCTCTTGGCTGTAATGAAACATATGCCACCTCGGATGTAATATACTATTAACTACCGGGTATATATTTGTTATTGTTATTTATGAGTAGATAGAATGTCTTTATTCACAATCGGTTAGTAATTGTTTCTAACCTACCCAGCAGTTGTAAAGTTAGTCTTATTACCCACGAGGTAATACGTTTTGATTAGTATGCTCTATATTTCAGTTTTACAGAATTTAATCATGGTGTCAAGTTGCTTTCGCTGTCTTTAGCTTCTTGTGATGCTATCCTCCCACGCATCACCGGAGCTCGCATCCGGAGTCCGGAGTTATTTATCTGATTGCCGGACGGTTTACGACCACGACGCCTCAGTCAAGTTTTTAACGGCGCGTTCGCTGCATGTCCAGAATACGTAACATGTGCTTTAAATGGTTTATTTAATGGAAAAATGATTGGTTTTTTATGGCAACCAAGTATTTATGATCCGGTTTGGAAATTATTCGTTAGTAATATACTGTATATATGGAAATATGGAATAAATACTAATGGACTTGCAAATAATTTTAATGCAGTTGTGATGAGATATTGTTAATGAAGTTATACGCGGCACCTCCACCAAATTCATCGACATTATCAGGAGATCGATAACCCTATACAAATTCAGATGTTTTGCAGTATTGGCAAACGTTGTCCATAATAAAAGTAATGTGTTAAATAAAGATGGAAGTATCCAGAGTCGGATTATTTTGTTTTCCGTTTGCTTAAAATATTTTTAAAATTATACAAAATCTTTAATTAAAATTTCAAAATGCAACAAAAAAGATATCAAATTTTAAATATGTACCTAAGTATACATGGTATTTCCTTTAAAGCAACCAGTGCTTTTTTGGGCGAACTAACAAATTTAGAGAAAGATATTTTATAAAAAAAAATGATCAAAAACAAGGGGCTAATTTATCAGTAATAACTGAAAATTCAACAAGTGGTTTTCAAACGGTAGAATATTTTTTAATTGTACCCTCTACAATTTTTTTAGCCCATTAGATAGAGGTTTTTTCTGATTTCTACGATTTAAATATTGTATAGGGTTATATATGACAATTATTTCAAGAAAAATGGTAATACAAATTAAAAATAATATTATAATATGTATTGCAATAAGCTATGCTATACACAGGTATGATACGTGTGTTACCTAGGTTACACTAGTAGTAAAGCCATTTTTATTACATTATAAATACGATTTTTCTCGAAATAATTGTTATTCAACCCTATACAACATTTATATCGTTGAAATCAGAAAAAAAATCTCTATATAATGAATGGGCCAAATTTTATATAGGGTACCATTTAAAAATATATAAATTTGTTCTACTGTTAGAGAACCACTGCTTGAATATTCGGTTTGTTATTACTGACAAATTAGCCCCTTATTCTTGTTAATTTTTTGTAACATTGTTTTCCAAATCCATTAGTTCACCCAAAAAAGCGCTGGATTTTTTTTATAAACTACCACTTCTGGTTGTCCAATTGTTACCAGAACCTTCCATTACTGTTAGATTAAGGAATCCGTAGTCAAACAGGTCTTTAGTCTTATAGCATTTGAGAAATCGTATCTCCAACAACCTAACAAACACACACACACACACAGATATTATAAAATGTTTAAATTGGATTCTATGGACCTTTAATCGTGCTTATTCAATAAAATCTGGATATGCGATTTTTAGCATGAATTCAAACCTCTCTTAGCGAAAGGTAAAAAAGCACCAAGGTTTGTGTGCAATATGCCTATTTGTCATAATTACGATATTTATAGTTTTATTGCTGGACCCAACACAGTTTTCTAACTATAAGCTGAGTTTAACTCCATAAGAATATCATTACCTATCTGTTACATACCGAAAAAAATCTTCTAATTGTCAGACAAGAATATGGTTGGAAAACTTGATGATATATATATATATATATATATATATATATATATATATATATATATATATATATATATATATATATAAATTAAAAATATAATTAAAACGTGGCGTCAAACTATTATTAAATATGAAAAGGAGCAGTGTTGCACACCGTATTTTAATTTAAGTATAAAATAACCCGTTTAATAAAACATAGCGTAGTAATCTTTTTATTAGCGGGCGAGCGTCAGACATTGTCAGAGCTCCAAGCCGTGTGCTGGCGTGCCAGTATTGGCCGCTCTAATTAAACCGTGGTCCAGAATCTCTTCATATCTGCAGTGTGTTGCGACCTGCGTCGCTAGTCTGGATTGACGTTTTGTTTAAAGTTTATGTCACATTTGTGTTGCGGGCTTATCATTTATCATTGTCAACTGGAATAGAGAAAGCCACTGTGGGAGAGCAGTTACTAACGGAGTACCTGACGAGCAATTTTTTATTTGCTTAAATATGAACATAAATAAATCTGTGAGTCACTGCAAGAACAGCCAATTTCAATCATTTGTAATTTAAACAATCTTAAGTAGTAAAGATCTTTCAGATTTTACTGACATGGCTACATTGGTTATTATTGAAATAAATATATTTCCGTTTTATGACATTATTTTTTATTATTAGATATGTAGTCATTAGGTTCCTTTACAGTTAAACTTTGGTTGTTCTTGCATTGAAATATCATCTAATACTATATAAATATATTTAAAAAATCTGACCTTCCGTCAATCCTGTGTATTGTATAAATTTCATACATAAATTTTCTTGCAAAAGATTCTAAATTTCCAGTAAAATTATTTCTTCTTCTTCTTTAGCTTTTCCCATTCGTTAGGGATCGTTATTTTTTTATTTTCTTCTACCACTCATTTCTGTTTTGCGTGTCGTTCTCATTCAGTTCCTTTTCTTTCAAGTCTTCCGAAATATAGTCCTTCCATCTTATCTTTGGTCTTCTTCTGTTTCATCAACCTTCTATTACTGAACTATTCATTATTCTTTCAACATATTCTACATCTCTCCTTTTGACATGTTCAAACCAATGTAATCGTCTCCCTTGTATCTTTCTAGAAACTTGTAACACTAGAATTATTTCCTTACCATATCTTTCCGTGTCTTCCCCAACATCTACTTCAACATCATCTCTATCACATTTATTTACATTTTATTGATACTGCCACCTGTCAATTTGAATTATATGAATATATTAGCAATTTTTATGGTTAGCATAGCTGGCTGATTTATGAAATTTAATATCTTGATAATTCTTTAAATCTATATCTACTGAATATGAAGTATGAAATGCAATCAAATCGTATAGAGAATAATATATTCTTGCCAATAAATCATATTTAATTCTTAAAACTTCAAATGAAGCTATTTCCGGCTCACCAATTATAACCAAAATCTAATCACTTGTTCTTCTGGATGTAAACTTGAGGAATACGAAAAAAAATATAATTTTTGGAATAGTGGTATTGAAGTTATGCGATCCGAAACTTCCGTCACACACAGACACACACACACACACACACACACACACACACACACACACACACACACACACACACACACACACACACACACATACATACAGACATCATCGTAAATATGGTAAAATAGTATTATAGGGACCCTAAAACATGCTTATTCACTAAAAGTCATCATTGAATTTTTTGACCAAAAGCAATACCTTCCTTACCTAAAGGTGACGGAGGGTAAAAATATATGACCATTTAGTTTAGAAACAAATTATATAATATTTAATTGGTCTGAATGTTTGAAATTCTGAGCTACCTATAAATCCAACAAAGACATTGAAGGTCAACATTTACCAGACACTATATTTATCATAAAAACAACATAAATATGTATTTGTAATGACTTTAATAAATAATTTTCTCATTAAATGGAATGAAAATATAATGCTTTATCTTTATATGAAACATGTAATTATTGACAACATAAATTGTTCCAAGATAATAAATTCAATACTTTCATATAAAATAATGTTAAATATCAAAATATACGAAAGGATCATTTCCAACGACCAGAATTCTATAACTTTGAAATGACCGACAGGACAACATAATTTTTAAAATAGTCTTCATTAGTTTTCATTCCTTTTTGACATCCCTACTACTTACATGTATAGTGAAAATAAATTGTTTTTTAAGATCCTTTTCATAATCAATTTTGTCTATTTTATAATTAAATTAAAAATTATTTCTACGTTGTGCATTCAAAGCTGTTTTCTTATACATGGTGATGACCGGCACAGCCGAACATAGACTTTAATATGTAATTTCCTGCTTCCCTAATTATTTTAGGTAAAAAAGCTTCAAATGAAAGTTGTAGAGCATTAAATTCTGCATCTGAATCAAAATTAATTTTATGTGCCTTGTAACGACAGAAATTAGGTATGAAAATGTCGAAAATCACCCCAAAAATAGGTATAGCCATGGAATTAAAACAAAAAATTAACAAATGTTAACGATTTATCTGTCAAACTAGGTTAATTTATTTTTATTATTATTTGTAATTTCTGTTCAAATGAACAAATATTAATTTAAATTAACAGTTAATTGTTAACTGGAACAGAAATTTAAAATAACACCTAATAAAAATAAATTACCTAACATCACAGATAAACCGTTGGACATTTGTTATTTATTTTGTCTCAATTCCATGGCTATTGCTATTTTTGAGGTGATTTTCTACATTTTCATACCTAATTCCTGCCGTTACAAGGCACATAAAATTAATTTTGCAGAATTTTATGCTCTACAACTTTTATTTGAAGCTTTTTTACCTAAAATAATTAGGGAAGCAAGAAAATAGGAAAGTCTGATTTTACATGTTAAAGTCCTATGTTCGGCTGTGCCGGTCACAACTCTGTATATTAATTATAATAATCAATTATGGCCATTTGCACCGCTTATAGTTAAATTGTTAACCTTTGGTTAAATTGACAATATCGTATCGAAACGAAATGTCAAAGGAGTTGTTAAATATTACTATCAAAATTTCGATATGCACTTTTTTTGTTAACCTGTAGTTAAGACATTAACTATATGCTATGCAACTGGCCATTAATGTATTAATTGTTATAATCAACTCATTATTATGCTAATCAAATATAATTAAAACAAACATATTTTTCATTATATTACATTCATATTATTTCTAATTTAAAGTTTGAAAGTACACTACAGTACAGATGTCAGTTCCATCGACTAGATCAATCGGCTTTACTACCTGGTTAATATAAATTAACTAAATGACATCATCATATTGGAATGCCATTTTTAGAGGAATTTGACTGTATGTGTCATTAGACCGACAAAATATCCGTAATATTAATAAAAATTGGCGATAATTTATGTTAGTTATTATTTATATACATACATACATAAAATCACGGGTGTCCCATTTAGTGGGTTCGCACAAACCCGAAAACAATAAGAACCAACATCATACAACAAATCATTATTCTGAGTGTCTGGTCGCGAATCTGGGGACCCGAGTTCGATCCCGACCGACGCCAAAAATTACATCGAATTTTAATGGCACAAAATTGCCCCCCGTGGCGCACTCTCCACGCCAGCATTGAGTGCCCGTGAGGTGACGTCTGGTAAACGCCCGCACGGTACAGATATTCCATCATTACCGATATCTGTGTATGAAGCAGATTGGCACACCCAGCAATGGGTAATATGCTGTGATGAAATATTTATTTATTTATTTATTTATTTTCGGTACCGAAATACCACATCCGGATCACAATAATAGTTACGAAACAATCACCCTTCGCCACACATTCCTGTCTAAGCACACTTCTTTCGCCTCGGCCACACTCATAATCGGATTCATACATGCTCTTCTTTTCTTCTTGCTTGGAAACTTTCTCTCTTTAAGGTAGTTATATAGTGAAACCATTTTACCCAGAATTAATTGAAATACATCTCTACTGAAGTATAATATACCTGCTCTCCATGTTTTAAAACAATTGACCACGCGGTACCTGAGATATTTGCAATTAAATTTGGCCTTTTTAACACGTGAAGAATAGGAAAAGGCAAAATAAGCACAACATTTTAAATTATAACTTTTATATCCATACCGAAATTTAATCGAAAAACTAGTATGTTATAGAAAACTAATTAACGGATTTTGTGTAAAAATTATTTACCATCCAGATTTTATTTTATTGCCTCTAGAAAATTATAATCTGAAGACACGATAAATAGGTAGAATTATACTTGACAACCATGTACAAGCGTTCCAGGTGGTATTAGCGAATAAGATGTGATCTTTGGTTAAAGGAATTTCAGACGTACATTCGAAGGAAATATTTTTTAAATTGGTATTTTACGTGAAAAGCATGAAAACTTTAAACTGTACTACTTTTGTAATTTTAAGAAATAAATATATTAATTTGTTTTGCAGTTTCCATTTGTAGTTTAGAATTAGTATTATATCTCAAAATATCTTCTTACTTTTATACCCGAATGTACCAATAAATGTCTAGGTGCGACGTTGCCACAGTTATTCTCCAACATTCATACTGTAGTGTGAGTACATTGAAATACGACACTTGTGTATGTGTTAGTGCGAGTAGTACAGTTAAAAAAAGCTTTTCTTTGGAAAAATTAAGAAAATTCATCTGTTACAGTGTTTGATATTAGTTGTTAACTATTTTGATGCAATCTGTGTATATAATATAATGTTAAAAAATATAAGTTATTGCAAATATAAACTGCATTAGCTTAATTTTAACATAGAACAAGTTTTTGAATAGATACACTCGACTGACACCTTAAGCACCCTACCGACCACATCCATCCACTTACACACTGGTCGGTCATAAATTAACTAAATAAAATAAATTAAAACTGTTGGGCCAACTGATGGATAGGGCTCGTATCTACTCTGGTATTCACTTGCTAGAATATAAATTAATCTTTATAAATGAATAACATTTATAATGTCTGGAAACTTTTGGTCTGCATTGTATATTGTTAACATACGAATATGTCTTGACAAGAAACAATTAGAATTAGTGCACTTTAGTCTGCTTATTATTATGAATTATCATGCAACCTAAGTGTTGTAGAACTTTTCAACTATATTCTGTACATATGCACATATACCTACACCTACATACATCAAATTATTTCTTAGAAGATTGATAAGTAGGAATGATATACTCGTACAGTGTGTGCAACGAAACGTGGAACATAGAAGTTCAACATAGGATTTTAAAAATGTGCGGAAATTGGCTCTCCTGTACATTTTAGTGCAAAAGTACATAGGTACTATAATTAATTTTTACTTTAAAAAAGTCCTCATTTAATGCAATAGAATGTCTGTAGCACTAGATATTTAGAAAAGAAAATATGACATTTTCGTCTAAAATCATATAGCCATGGAAATAAAAAACAAATAAAACAAAATCTCATTCTGACAGTTCAGTTCAGTGTTATTGATGTTAATTGTTGCAATCGTTGTGTCCACACTGTTGTAATCAATAAATTGCATCACTGTTCGTTTGTGCATAATAAAATGGATTTGTTCAGTACCGAAGAAAAAATTTTGATTGTCAAATTACATTGCAGAGGAAATAGTTATGAAGAAATTCTTTTTGGTGGCTCTTATCCTGATCGTAATATCGTGCTACCAACTAGCGAATGTTAGGCGTTCTTTTTATGATAGATTAGGTTATTGTTTGGCGCAGAATGGAGACATATTTGAGCATTTAATTTAAATAAAACTTCTCTATTTTGCGCCTATTCTTTTCTTCCGATTTGTATGATTTATTTTATTATTAAATATTTGATAATTTCCCATTTTTTAATATTCACCAAAATCTCAGTTGAGTTCAGTGTTATTGATGTTAATTGTTGTAATCAGTGTGTCTATTATTATAATTCAGCATTAAATATTAAAGTATTATGATCTTAATTGATATTTTGTTTTATTTGTTTTTATTTCCATGGCTATCTGAATTTTTCTAAATATCTAGTGCTACAGATATTCTATTGCATTGAATGAGGACTTTTTTTGAGTAAAAATTAATTCTAAACAACTTTTAATTCTTGTACTTTTGCTCTAAAATGTACAGGATAGTCAATTTCCGCACATTTTTAAAATCCCATGTTAAAGTCCTATGTTCCACGTTTCGTTGCACACACTGTATAAAGGTTAGTGTTTGTATGTAAAATCAGTGAAGAAGTTAAATGCTTTTTTATTACAATGAACCTTACGTTGAGTTCGGTTTATTGTAATTACGTTAAGAATACCTATTTTATATCTTGTATAAATCTAAGATTATATCTTATTCCTTCTTAAGATTGATTGTACATTAATTCGTTGGTAGTTTGCACTCAATATACTTCGCTCCACATTATTTACAAAGCAATAATTAAAGATCATTTGGCGATATTTCCATTTCTAAACGAATTCACAATTAACATGCGAGGCGGCCATTCGATACTTGTCGACAGGGGCGTATTTAAGAGAGCGACACTGGGGGCATATGCCCCTCCTAGCTAAAATTGAAAATAATGTAAATTTTGTACGGTCACTCTTGTTTGACTGTGGAAGGAAAAAGAAACACAACAACATAAAAGTGTTCCTTGTGGTGCTTTCTCGATGAAAGCCAGTAAGGTAACTCAGGATTGGATCCAAAACAACATGGGCATTTTCGCATTCTTAGTTTCTATTAAAGGATGAATTATGTTGATGAAATTGTTGCTGTATTTGAGTCGGAATCGATCAGGTTCTTGGCAAAATATTGGATACCTAGGATCAGCAACTGTTTGGAGTGCCCTACCATACTGGCCATCGATAGTCTAATTTTTGGTAGAGCTCTGCGGTTGATAATAAATAAACATTACCTTCCTTACCTATGTACGTTTGGCCGGATGTAAAAATAAACAAAGCTTTAGCTACAAAAAATGGTATTCAAACGTACCCATAATTATAGTTTGCCCAAAAATACATGTAAAACAATTCTTGTTTTATAAGAAATACGTAAAAAATGAAAGTGTTATAACAAGATATAATATAATAGATACAATTAAAAATTGCTCTAATTAATTGCATGTCCTAAAAATCAGCATTTCACATTTATGTATTTTGAACACTATAAACAAATAGGCATCTTATATTGTATATGAATCTGATCATGCACTCTCTACATCAGCAATGTGTGCACATAAGGTGACGCCTGTTAAATGTCGCACAATACGAATACAATAATAATAATAATAACAACTTCTGGATCACAATTAAATGGAAGATACTACACGCTGTGCTGATCACGAATCAAAAGATTTTTTTTGAAAATTCAAAAAAATAATTGCACTTATAATGGAGGGTACATTTTTAGTGTCACTGGTGTCAAAAATAATTCATATTAAATTAACAACTTTAATATGACCAGTTATATTGCGTAATTTTAACAGAGGCTTCTATTATTTTTAAATTTATATCATTACTGTCATATTACAAAATAGTAAATAAACCAGTGGCACTAAAAATACACCCTCCATTATAAGTGCAACTAATTTTTTGAATTTTCAAAAAATTCCTTTTGATTCGTGATCAGCACAGCGTGTAGTATCTTCCATTTTATTTTGATCCAGAGGTTGTGAAACACCCTGTATATATATATATATATATATATATATATATATATATATATATATATATATATATATATATATATTGTAACCAACTTAATTAACTTAATATAGAACAACAACAATAATAATAATATTACAGTATAAATAACAGTAGTGAAGTTTATATAATAAATGTAATTTGAAAATCAATATTAATGAAGATGACTTAAAAACAAAATAAGATGCATAAATGAAACAGACATTGTTTTATAAATTTAACAATAATTATAATTCATCATTTCGTCAAATAATATGAAATATATTTACAAATAACATTTTTCTTAGTTTAGATGAGAAAATAGAGGTGTTAGCTAGCACAAGAAAAGGATCGTTTGAATAATTATGTCCGATATTTAGGTATATGTAATTTTAAATTTGTTCTTAGATTTCGACAGTGCTGCATACCTCTAAATATTAATTTCTGATGCAAGTATAATGGATTTTGGGGATAATAGTTTTGTGTAAAAGACATGCATAACTGTTTTCACTCATATTTAACCAACCTGCATGTTTGATATGTGCTGATGATACAGTGTCACGTCTTCTAAAACCAAATATGAAGCGAATGCAAGAGTTTTTGTACTCTCTGTATTCTCTTAATGTCCCGAATCTTAAGGCAAGGCCCGTAAATTGCATCACAATAATTGAATACAGAGAGTACAAGACTGTTTATTAAAGTTATTTTATATTTCTCGAAAGAACAAAGCGATTCATATAGGGATGTCATCATTATTACCGATATCTGTATAGAATTCAGATTGGGACACCCAGCAATAGGTAATATACCGCGATAATATATTATTATATTAGTGTTTAGTTTGAGGGCACAAATAACACCCTTTTTGCAAAATCTTCATCCGTGAAACGTATTTTCTTTGGCGGACCACCCATAATTATAATTACAAAATTTGTAACACTAAGAGACATATGGTATCTGGTACACTCGTGTTCAATAATGTAACGTTTTTATTTATATGGGTGAAGTGTAACAAATAACAGATATATTATTAATTAAAAGAATACGTTTATTAAACGGTAAATAAATATTAGAAATATAATTAAAATATTATAAAGTAACTAACACTATGATAAACAAATATTAACACTAATTTAAAGCCTAAGAATATTATAAGACACTTAAACACTAAGATTATTTATTTAAACAATTAAAACCACTCTTTATGTCACTAATTACATTTATTTATGTTCACTTGTCGACTGTTGTTTATATCACCAACTATTCACGACGCTTATTTAAATCAGACTCCTTTACTCGTTGCTACTACAATACAGAATGTGTTCGCTGGCTTTGGCGACGGGTTATATACCTGGCGACTTTACTTCTAGAACCTCCTAGAGAACTTCTCGAGGTAAACAACATGCACAATAGATCGTAACCGCGACACGTCCTAACGAGTCCGCTACTCGCAGACAGAGCGGCGCCAGCTATGCCGCGCTGGTGGCGAGGGCTACGGAGCGGTTGTGGCGGCGACGTTACAATAATTTTATTTTATAGAAGTTAAGTAGATGAGGTAGAAGATTGTGAATCATTATCATGAAGTTTAGGCGAAGTGAAGGATTTGTAGATGATCCATCAAAATACAATTCGCGTAGTCTCTCAGACGCCATGTTTCCGGATAAGGGCTAACTCTACCATTGTTTGTTGATGGGACAAATACGTAATATGTAGGGTTTTTCGTTTTATTACCTACAATGTATAGTTTGTAGAGGGGAGGTGGTCGTAAAAATGCGATTGTCATCGCATAATTGCAGCCATGAGTGGACAACACGACATTTAGTAGCCGATAGGTATGGCTGCGTGCAGGCGAATTATTTAAATAAACATAAGCATGCAACGGGTAATTGAATGCTGAACGAGTTGCATCAGAATTTATATTATAAACAACAAAGGGATGAAAAATTCATGTATGGCTGTTTTAAATAAAACATTTTTATTTGCAAAAACTATTTTTACATTCATTTATTTTATGTAAAAGCACTTCGTTGTTGGGAATATAATTCTACATTTATAAAACACGAAGTTTAGTGTTTACATGTACTCTAATATGATTTTTAAAACCAAGCATTGGTGGGCGCAGTTAGTAACTGGATGTGGGAATCAGCTATAACTAAAACTAAAATATCTATTGTGGCCAACACAATACCTCCCGTTTAATTTAATTTTTATTCAAGTAAATACTTTAAATTAAATTTAAATACCGGGTTCGATCCCGACCGACGCCAAATATTTCGAATTTTAAATGATACAAAAATTACCCCTGTGGTGCACTCTCCACGCCAGCAATAAGTGCTCGTGAGGTGACACCTGGTAAACGCCCGCACGGTACAAATATATCATCACCGTTACTGAAATCTGTGTACAAAGCAGATTGGCAGACCCAACAATGGGTAATATGCCGTGGTGATATATTTATTTTAATTATTTATATACTTACCTATATTCATTGCTGGCGTGCACCACAGGGGTCAATTTTGTGCCATTTAAAATTCTAAAATATTAGCGTCGGTCGAAATCGAACCCGGTTTCCCAGTTTCGCGTGAAGTGACGCCTGGTAAATGCCCGCACGGTACAAATATGTCATCATTATTACCGACATCTGTGTACAAAGCAGACTGGCTCACCCAGCAATGGGTAATATGCCGTGATGATATATTTTTAATATCTTACCTATATTCCTACATATTTATTTATGATGGAAACTGTATTAAGTTCTATTCTATATAATTATTGCTCCATTTACTATTTTCTTCTTAAAACGTTACTATAATTATTTGAAATGATGAGTTTGTTGACAGTGACATATATCTATCAACTGTCAACTGTCAGTTACATACATATGAGATCTGAACTATGTAACCATGGAGTAGTGTTTAAAGCGTAGGCTCCGGCATTAAAAATTATAAATGATTTTAGAAATTTATCCATAAAATATATAAAAAAGTATTAACTTTAAAAAACTTTTAGAGTTTGGTATGGAACCCATATCTGCGTTCATTAAATTATTTTTAAATTTATTTATTATTAAACTCTCGTATGCATCTAAATATCTATCATTATTAATTTTTTAAAAGTTTAATATTAGAATTGTTAATTTTGTGATTATTAATGGACAAGTTGAGCTACTCTAGATTTTTCTGGATTACCGCTTTTTAGATGATAAAAATGTTCTTTAAACCGAGTGTCAATTTATTTTTTAGTTCGACCGATGTAAACTTTACTACAATCATTACAGTTAATTTTATAATTAACATATTTTTTGTTAATATCTATTTTATCTTTAGGATTACCTAATAAAAATTTAATGTTATTACTTGATTTGTAAGTTACGGTTAAATATTGATTTTTAAAAATTTTGTTTAAACTTATAGATGCGTTATCGTACGGTAGTGTTATGTATTTATCAGCTATAAAGCACAGACATTCCTGACCTCATTCAGCTGAAGAATTTAATTTTACCGCCGTTTACCAACGCCAAAACAAGAAATTATTAGTTTTCAGCAAAATGGGCCTTAGAACTATGTCAGGTATCCATACTAGTCTCTGTCCATTGAAATACCATTTATGTAACATTGTGTAGCGAACCGCCCTAGCTAGCACAACCATAACGCTCCTGACTGACGCTGGCGTGACGTCAGAAGGTCCGACAGTGAGCGACAGACCGGCCAATCAGGGGCCAGCTCGGCCGGCCAATAAGGGCGCGCTCACCCTTTCCTCGCGCCCTAGCGGGTGGCCCGCAGGTATAAAAGCCCCGCGTTACCGCCCAACAAGTCAGTGTGGTGTCGCACTAACTCGCTCAGACTCGGTTGTTAGCATTAGACGGACAACCAGTTCGGGGCCTGTGAAAGCACCTACTCCAGCGACAGTTAGTGAGAGTGGACGACCGTAAGGCCGTTAACTGCACGGACGACCGCTACCCGGACGCACGACCCAACGCCATTCGGTGACCCAGAAGGACGACAAGAGCTGCAACAGAGGACGGATGGAGAGAAGCGTCACTACGTTCCAACCACGACGGAGCAACACCAGACAGCGCGACCGAAGGCGGGCCCAACGCCAGGCGCTACGCTTCGCGGGACAGGAAAGCCAGCTCCCACGCGCCATCTCGCCGTTGCCGCCATCTCCACCGCGAGCGACTCGCGCCCATTCTGCACCACGGCGCAAGGACCACAAACGACGTCGATCCACGTCGCCGCGGAAGCCGCTGCCGAAGAGGTTCCACCCGTCGACAGCACCGCCAGAGCGCCCCTACCAGGTGATACCGCTGTCCCCCGTCCCACGCCGTCTCTACACCGTGGACAGGAGCCGCATCCACCCTCGCGACCCGCGACTCGCGAGCATCCGCCAAGCCCACCAGGAACACGCCCGTTCCCTTGAGCTACGCCCGGACCAGAGTGTGTGCCTAGTGCAGTGAGGACCAAACTTTTGATACAAACACTACAACGTGCGCCCCATTAGACAATCATTCCATACTTATGTTCTGTGCTTTTTATGTTCTTTTCGTGTAAATAAATAGACTACATCACAACTGACGTTTTCTGTGTAAACCCCCTATCCTATCGATCATTAAGTAAAAAATAGTTGACACACCAAGCACCGGTGTGCCGACAAAACTGGTGACCCCGACGTGATCGATAGGAATAGGCGGCTGCCGCGCCGTGTCAACCGCGTCGACATGGAACAAACGACAGCCGAAACACGCGTCGAGCGAGTGCAAATGAAGGTTCCGCCATTTTGGCCAAACGACCCCGAAGCGTGGTTCCTGCAGTTGGAGCACGCCTTCAACATCAGCGGGATCAGCAGCGACGAAACGCGGTATAGTTACGTGATTGCGAATCTTGAGCCCAAAGTATTCGCCGCGGTAAGAGATACTATCGCGGATCCGCCAGTGACCGCCAAATACCAGAGCATAAAAAAGGCGATCATCTCTCGACTAGCGACCAGCACAGATCAAAAAATTCGGCAGCTACTGGAGCGGGAAGAACTGGGGGACCGACAGCCCTCTCAGTTCTTGCGAGACCTACGGGCTTTGGGAGGCGCCATCATGACCGAAGACTTGCTGAAACACATTTGGCTGCAGCGACTACCGGCAGCATCACAGGCCATACTCGCCACCCAGAAGCACGAGGGCCTCGATAAACTAGGCTTGATAGCCGACGCCGTCGTGAGCTCGCAGACACAGCAACAGGTCAGCGAGGCCAGGCTCACCCCAGCTCCGGATGCGTGGCAGGAAGCCATGCAGCAGCTAAAGAACGACTTCAGTGCATTAACCGCGGAGGTCCGCCGTCAATCTGCACAGGCGGGCAGGCCCAACAGTCGAGACTCCGAAAATTGGAGACAACCAAGGAACCCGGCGCAGGAGCCCGCAGCCGGGATCTGCTTCTACCACGCCACCTACGGGGCAGCGGCCCGACGATGCCGGCCGCCATGCGCTTACCCCCGGGCGGGAAACGCCACCGGGGGTCGCTAAACACCGCTAGCGACCCCAAGACTCCACCACGACGGTTGTTCGTCAAGGATCGCGGGACTAAACAGGAATACCTTATCGACACAGGAGCCGATTTCTGCATATTCCCAAGACGCCTCGTCCGGCGCACTTGCGAACCAACCACCTTGTGTCTATACGCGGCGAACAACACAAAAATACCTACATTCGGAACCATCGCCTTAACACTGGACCTCGGCCTCCCGAAACCACTTCCCTGGAAATTCATCATAGCCGACGTGGAGAAACCCATTATCGGGGCAGACTTCCTGTCCTTTTATGATCTCATGGTGGACGTACGACGCCGGTGTCTGACGGACGGAGAAACCAGGCGGAACAGCATAGGCCGACGGGTTACCGGAAGTACGCCAAACAAGATAACACTAATACAAGGCCACGGACGTTACCACCAAATTCTGCGGCAATTCCCGGGCCTAACCAACCCCGGTGGACTCTCCAAGGCACCACAGCATAACACACAGCACCACATCCATACAACTCCGGGCCCTCCGGTAGCCTACCGTCCCCGTCGGCTAGCACCGGACAAATACCTCATCGCCAGGAACGAGTTCCAAACGATGCTCCGACTCGGCGTCATAAGACCATCCAAAAGCGCATGGGCCGCGCCGCTACACCTCGTGGAGAAAAAAAATAACGAGTGGAGGCCGTGCGGCGACTATCGCGGACTCAACAGCCGAACAATACCCGACAGCTACCCAGTCCCGCATATACAAGACTTCACGCAACAACTACACCGCAAGACCGTCTTCTCCACCGTGGACTTGGTGAGGGCATACCATCAGATACCCGTCGCGCCAGAGGACGTACCAAAGACGGCCATCACCACGCCGTTCGGTCTTTTCGAGTTCACCGCGATGACTTTCGGCCTCAGAAACGCAGCACAAACATTTCAGAGGTTCATGGACGAGATCCTAAGGGACCTCCCATTTGTGTACGTATACATCGACGACCTCTTAGTGGCCTCCGAGAACGAGGAGCAGCATCAACGTCACTTACGCGCGTTATTCCAGCGGTTGCAAGAACACGGGATCGTGGTCAATGCCTCGAAGTGCAGTTTTGGCAAAGCGGAAGTCAAGTTTTTGGGCTACATGGTGTCCGGTCAAGGGATCAAACCTCTGCCGGAAAAAGTGGATGTCATTCAAGGATTTCCTAGACCCGAGAACGCGAAACAGTTGCGGCGGTTCCTGGGAATGGTAAATTACTACAGGCAGTGTATACCGCAGTTGGCAACGACGCAAGCTCCCTTAAACGAGTTACTAAAGGGCAAAGGCGCTGGCAACAAGGCCATAACATGGACGGAAGGAGCCGACCAAGCCTTCAGGACGACCAAGGAGGCCCTTGCTACAGTCACGCGGCTGACACACCCTAACCCCGAGGCAGAGCTCTCGGTGGTAACCGACGCTTCAGACATAGCCCTGGGGGGAGTGCTACAACAACGAACTGCGGCCGGGCCGTGGCTGCCCGTAGCTTTCTTTTCCCGGAAGCTCAGCGACGTCGAGCGACGCTACGCGGCCTATGATCGGGAGTTGCTAGCGGTATATTCCACTATACGACACTTCAGGCACCACGTGGAAGGCAGGATGTTCACCATATACACCGACCACAAACCGCTAATCTACGCATTCAAGCAGAAGCCCGACAAGGCGACACCACGGCAGATGCGTCACCTCAGCTACATTGGGGAGTTCACAACCGACCTGCAACACGTCGCGGGGCAGGATAACGCCGTGGCTGACGCCTTGTCACGAATTGAGGCAGTGACCCAGGCCGTAGATTACCGGCAGCTAGCGGCCGATCAAGCCAAGGACGAGGAGCTAGCTACGTACCTCACTAGGAACGATTCGGGCATTAGACTTGAGCGTGTAGAGATCCCAGGCTCCGGAGCAGCTGTGTATTGCGATACGTCTTCCCGAAGGGCCAGGCCGTTTTTGACGCTCGAACACCGTGAGGCAGCATTCAAACGTCTGCACGGACTCTCGCACCCCGGACCGAAAGCCACCACGAAGCTGATGACACAGCGGTTCGTGTGGCCTTCAATTAAAAAGGACTGTCGACGGTGGGCGCAGCAGTGTCTCCCGTGCCAGCGGAACAAGGTTACGCGCCACGTGTCCGCGCCCCGTGGAACCTTCACGCCTCCATCCGCCAGGTTTGAACATATCCACATCGACCTAGTCGGACCACTCCCGGTATCCGAAGGACAACGCTACATGCTCACGTGCGTCGACCGATTCACCAGGTGGCCGGAAGCTATCCCGCTGCCCAACATCGAAGCTGAGACGGTGGCCCGGGCGTTCTACGAGGGCTGGATCTCTCGTTTCGGAGTGCCGCTCCGCGTCACCACCGACCAGGGCCGGCAATTTGAATCCGCCCTTTTTAAGCAATTGGAGGGGTTGTTGGGGTTCAGCAGAATTCATACGGTGGCCTACAATCCCGCGGCCAACGGAATGGTGGAGCGACTGCATCGTCAGCTGAAAGTAGCCCTGAAATGCAGTGCCGAGGGGCAATGGACCAGAGCTCTACCAACCGTGTTGTTAGGCATCCGAAACGCCTGGAAGGAGGACCTGGGGGCCACAGCAGCGGAATTAACATACGGAGAGGCCCTGCGTTTACCAGGAGAACTATTGGCGAGCGGCCCGCCACCGGCGACGGATCAAGGGGCCTTTTTGGAGCAGCTACGCAGGCACTTCCTGACAGTACGGCCCATTTCCAGTGCAGAACGCAGGCAAGAGAATGTTTTCGTCTTCAAGGATTTGGGGACCGTGGATCGCGTATTCGTCCGCCGAGAAGGGCCACGGAACCCGTTGCAAAGTCCAAACGACGGGCCATTTCCAGTACTTCAAAGAGGAGAACATCACTTCACGATACTACGGTCCGAGCGGGAAGTGGTAGTGTCGATTAACCGCTTGAAACCGGCATACCAGGCTAACGACCCGGACGACGCACCGGGACAACGAGCAGGAAAGGAAGAAGAGACACCGGGCGACCAGCAAACCACGTCAACGGCACTCGATCCACAGGATGACACCAGGGTCACTCGCAGTGGCCGGACGGTTCGCCAACCTGTACGTTTTGTGCCGTGATCTCCTAACGACATCACTAGGAGGGGGGTCCTGTAGCGAACCGCCCTAGCTAGCACAACCATAACGCTCCTGACTGACGCTGGCGTGACGTCAGAAGGTCCGACAGTGAGCGACAGACCGGCCAATCAGGGGCCAGCTCGGCCGGCCAATAAGGGCGCGCTCACCCTTTCCTCGCGCCCTAGCGGGTGGCCCGCAGGTATAAAAGCCCCGCGTTACCGCCCAACAAGTCAGTGTGGTGTCGCACTAACTCGCTCAGACTCGGTTGTTAGCATTAGACGGACAACCAGTTCGGGGCCTGTGAAAGCACCTACTCCAGCGACAGTTAGTGAGAGTGGACGACCGTAAGGCCGTTAACTGCACGGACGACCGCTACCCGGACGCACGACCCAACGCCATTCGGTGACCCAGAAGGACGACAAGAGCTGCAACAGAGGACGGATGGAGAGAAGCGTCACTACGTTCCAACCACGACGGAGCAACACCAGACAGCGCGACCGAAGGCGGGCCCAACGCCAGGCGCTACGCTTCGCGGGACAGGAAAGCCAGCTCCCACGCGCCATCTCGCCGTTGCCGCCATCTCCACCGCGAGCGACTCGCGCCCATTCTGCACCACGGCGCAAGGACCACAAACGACGTCGATCCACGTCGCCGCGGAAGCCGCTGCCGAAGAGGTTCCACCCGTCGACAGCACCGCCAGAGCGCCCCTACCAGGTGATACCGCTGTCCCCCGTCCCACGCCGTCTCTACACCGTGGACAGGAGCCGCATCCACCCTCGCGATCCGCGACTCGCGAGCATCCGCCAAGCCCACCAGGAACACGCCCGTTCCCTTGAGCTACGCCCGGACCAGAGTGTGTGCCTAGTGCAGTGAGGACCAAACTTTTGATACAAACACTACAACGTGCGCCCCATTAGACAATCATTCCATACTTATGTTCTGTGCTTTTTATGTTCTTTTCGTGTAAATAAATAGACTACATCACAACTGACGTTTTCTGTGTAAACCCCCTATCCTATCGATCATTAAGTAAAAAATAGTTGACACACCAAGCACCGGTGTGCCGACAATTGGTAGATCTGGAAGTATCTGATTTTCGCTAAATAACAGCGCCATTTATGAATTGGCACAAACTGTTTCTGACTAAATCTTCATCAACATCTCCCTTAAGTTTTATTAATATTGGTTCAGTACAGTTTTCGTATGGGCCTAGTTTGTTGACCTCTGAAATCTGCCTCGTCATGGATGCGTATATCGAACAACATGCAATCAAATTCTGTGCTTATTTGTGTAAAGAACCAACTTAATCGTTTGCTTTGATCTAAACAGTATTTGGGGATTCTTCATTGACTCGTTACGTTTTTTATCGCTACCCTTGGTAAGGGAGGTATAGGGATCGTGCTACAAATCGAATATCGAGATTTTAGTAAATGACCACGTTTTAGGTCCCTGAAATCCTTTTTTAACATTTTCACGATGATGTCTGTGTGTATGTATGTGTGTGTGTGTGTGTGTGTGTGTGTGTGTGTGTGTGTGTGTGTGTGTGTGTGTGGATCCTCTTTACGCTCTAACTCAAATACTATCATTCAGAAAGTTTTTAAACCATGTATTTCTACCTTATAGAAAGAAGCCATTAGATTTTGGTGGCAATCGAAGAACCGGAAATGGCAGTTTACTTGAAGCTCAATGTAATTTTTCGTCAAAAAATACTTTTAAATGTATTTTTTTCTCGATTTGTTATTATAAAAATTAAAGATTATTCCATTTTCTACAAATTTGCTTTAACACTTTTGCTATATATTTTATGGAAAAATTTATAAATTAATATAAAAATTGTATCTCGGAGCTTATGCTTTAAACTGACAGATAAATGTCACTGTCAAAAAAATAATCATTTCAAATTAATAATACTAACGTTTTAAAAGGAAAATTTTAAGTAGAACAAGTTTTACGGAAAGGAACTTAAAATACATAATTTCTAGCATTAGTATTGTGCCGGCGTTTACCACAAGGGTTAATTTCCCAGATTCGCGACCAGACATCAGTCACGCGGCAACGAGACCCCATAGGTATATGGCGGGAGGTATTGTGTTGGTCACATCGGTTTTTTTTTATGTAGGTAACATAAAATAACATTTAAAGGTATTTTTCGAAGAAAAATTATTTTGAACGTCCAGTAAAGGGCCATTTTCGGTTATCTGATTTACTCCAAAATCTAATGACATCTTTCCATATAAGAGTAAGGTAGAAATACAAGGTTTCAAAATTTTCTGAACGATAATATTTGAGTTAGAGGTTAGAGCGTAAAGAGGATCCACACATACACACAGACATCATCGTGAAAATGTTAAAATTATATTCTAAGGACCTTAAAACGTGGTCATTTACTAAAATCTTGATATGCGATTTTTAGCACGACCCCTATACCTACTTTACCAAGGGTAGCGGGAGATATAAAACATTTTACCCATGCGGAATGCATCACACTCGGTTTACACCTCGTGTATATCCTTTACGACGTATACCACAAAAATCTGATGTGGACACCACACGACTTCCTTGTACGATTATTATATATGTACATATTTTCTTAATAAATAAATTACAAAATATTAATTTTAACTTCAAAACAATAAGATATATAGCGACCATAATCTAACCCGGTTCTTTTTAAAAAGAGTTTTGATTACAACAAAGAAATATTTGATTACAACAATGAATATGACTAATTTCACAATTAAAATATAATATTTGTTATTGTACGAATCATAAAATTGCACGTATTTAACGTAATTTGACATGAACTTTTTTTTTTATTTTTTTGTCCTAATCCATAGCAAGCTTTATTACAAAAACAAAAAAGTATATAATTTTTAAATTTACATATCTCGCTTATACAAAGGGCTAATTTAATAAATACTTGATTTGCTAGACGCAGAAATTAATTCTCTAAAACTTTTATTTGAAGCATTTATTTCTAAAATCAAAATAAAATCATTTTATTCAAGAAAAACTGTTAACAACTTCAAGTAATGTACCACTTCCGGTTAGCCTATTTTAACCAAAATCGATTGACATAAAAGTCTTGTATACCAAATTTGAAAAGTTTTGGATTATATTTTAAAACAGTTTTTCATTAAAATCTATTATAGGCTTCATGTAAAGTGCCACTTCTGGAAATTGTGTAATAACCGCAAAGGGAGGTGCACAACTGGATGTTATAGGAGTCCTAAATACAAAATTTCAACTTTCTACGGCTTACCGTTTTTGAGTTATGCGAGATACGTACGGACACGGACGTACGTACGTACAGACGTCACGACGAAATTAGTCAAAATGGATTCAGGAATGATCAAAATGGATATTTCCGATGAAATCTGAAAACCGAATTTTTTCGCGATTACAATACTTCCTTTACTTACGTACAAGGAAGTAAAAACATTTTAGTGCTATAAGTATCCTAAATATTTATCTATTCTTGTGTTAATTGGTAGAAGAGCTTGTTACAAAATAAACAAATTTTCGTTTATGCCCTCAAAATCAGTTTATCGTCGAAAAATACTACCACATTCCTTCACGAAGTCTCTCCATTGGGGGTGTAGGTGATTCAAGTCTCGTGCGGGATAGTATTCCACATCGCTAATAAGCGGTGCTGATAACCAACTCCGATATGCATATTAGCGCCGAATGAGCCACCGCTGTATACATAATGCGGTCGCAGTATGAATAAACACGATTTATCACTCGAATTAAAACCCACCTCAATGGAAGAACCACTCACACTTTTGCTCCATTCCACAGCAATCATGATTTGAATTTGTAATTATTAGCTGAATTACAGGAAGATGTTTTTATTACTCTGATGTACTTGTCTTCAAACTGGCTATTAAAACAAACTAGAATAGCGTGTTTCAGGAATTTATTAGTACGTTGACTTTAATTACCCGCTACGAGAACAAGAGAAAATACAAATAATAGTTCTTTATGGCACATGTTAGTAAAGAGATACATATTTTATCCATATGCAGATATTGATAATTTATTTTATAAACTGGTCGCCATAAAAAATGCAACACCTTAAAGGAACAACTATTTTTTTTTTAAATGATTAGATTTTCTGATTTTCAAGAAAATGGAATGTCGCATTTTCGCGATGAACCACTAAGGCAGGTACCTGTTTGAATATATATATATATATATATATATATATATATATATATATATATATATATATATATATATATATATATATATATATATATATATAATTTCAGTCCAAAAACTTACCTATCGATCAACTGACAGAATTTTTACTGAATAATGGAAAATTAAGAATTATTTTTTATTGTAATCAGTATTTGTAGTTTTAGGATTAATATTACTAGTATACCTAATTAATAATAATAATAATTTTTATTCATTAACATTTTATGAAAATAGCACCTATAAATGTAAGTAAAATTTTAATGCGAAAATACCATATAATGGAAAATAGAAATATTTTTTACATAGTGTTTCTGGCTTTATTATATTGCAAACATACTTGTAATATTTTTATGATGGTTACAATAAAGGATATTTACAGTCCAAGAACATAGAGTACAACAATGAATCCAAAATCCAACAAAGGAAACTACATCAATATTTCAATACTATAGTATTTAGCGTAGAATATAAAAATGAGGCTTATGCATTAAGCATTACTGTAACATATTTTTTATTCTTTTACGTATCTACAGTAAAAATTTTGAAAGATGTCCGATCAAGGTCATCTACGAATTGTACGAATTCAGATATTTACTCCGCCCATTATGACAAATTCAGTACCTAGTGTTGTTTGCTTAGTTTTTATGAGGGTACATAAGATACTTCTGTTATTTTATTATTATAAAATATATGTTACAATAAAAGCATTCAAAATTCAAAAATAAGTCAACTGGTAAGTTTATTAGTAAATGTAAAAC
The DNA here is from genome assembly GCA_951394225.1 of Harpalus rufipes. NCBI lineage: Eukaryota > Metazoa > Arthropoda > Insecta > Coleoptera > Carabidae > Harpalus > Harpalus rufipes. Next base: position 11,906,482 of record OX596288.1, on the reverse strand, counting down.
CAAATATGTGAAAAATAAGATACTGACAGTGACTCTGACAGAAAATAACGTTATTCGTACGGCTATGAATCAAGGTAATGTATCGGAATTAATAAATAAACTTACGTTACAGCAAAAGTATTATCAACAACGAGCATCGTTTTAAAGTGGAATGTCCTAACTTAGTCGAAACAAAGGAAGGTGATAAAGGTATGCCAATTTGTTAATTCGTTCATGATACAAATGACTTTGATCGGACATCTTTAAAAAAAAATACTGTACACTGATTCTACAGTAGTAATTTTGATATGACGATGAGGTCATTTCTGTATTACTTTGCTAGACTTCAGCTAAAAAACACATTTTTTTAAGCAAATACACCTTAAAAGTATCTTAATCCCAATAAAAATGAAATTCACACACATTTAAAAAAGTTTTATCAGATATTTCATGTTTTTTTCGGTTAATTTCCACATTCAAAATTGATTAACATATCTTGTCATGTAATAAATCGAAAATATTAAATTTATTTGAGCAGTTCATTTTTAGTCAAATTATTTAAATTTTAATAAACAGAAAAATAGCCAATCTTATTTGTGACAGTCGATGTAAATTAAACGGGAAGAAATCTGGTATCCTGATTATGACGTCACACGAATCACAGTGTATTTTGAAATATGAACATTTTAGGTGATTTTATTTACTCATATTTACAAAAATGACAGAATTTAATGTTTTTATTTATTGAGATTGTATAGTGTATGTTTAAATAATAATTGGAGGGCCCCCATTTCAGATAAACATCTAATCATCCACCTAAATACATATATCTGATTATAAGTATTGAAATATGTTGGACAGGTATAAAGACTTTTTTTTATTTATGATACGTATGAACTTGAAACTTGGAAGGTCCTTTAAGAAATATATATCCCCGCAATCATTCCAGTTGAATACCCAAACCAATATGTCAAAATTCAAAATTATAGCGGATAGAAAAGAACCCCGATAAAACGAAAATAATAAAAACCGTTCGTAGTTGTAGTGTGACCAAAGGACAAGGAAAAGTGTGTTTGACATTGGTTTCTAGGTCACGCCTCTAAACTTCATCTTGTTTCGGTCTGGAACTATCAACGACATACGTTGCTCGACATTTCAAGTGATTTTATTAGGAAAAGAACGAAGATAAATGAGAGAGGACGTCTTTTAGTTGCTGTGCAATCAAAAATAAAATAGTGCAATTTACTTGGATTGAATTCTGTTCCGCCTCGTACGAAAAGAAATTTATAAAAATATGTACTGGACTGCCAGGCGTCTAGAATTATTTGCAGGGGGGTGCAATCATAAATAAAAGTGGGAAATTTCTCGACTGTGATGTGGACAAAGTGATAAAAATTACTTAAAATCTCAGTCAAACAGGATTTATTCTTACAACACCGACGTTCCGATGCACACTTGCACCTTCATCAGTGTCTGTAATAAGTAATACAACAAAATAATACATACAAAATAACATGGGCATTATCGCACTCACAGTAAGATCTTACAGATTGTTACACATCATGTATACATCCGTACTAAACATTCAGTATTACACTTCGTACAAAATTCATAAAGAGCACATGCACATCCAATTGCTCTCAAAATCGACAACAGAATACATCGGAAAACAGCCGGAAATATCTTCCGGAAGGATTCTTTGGTGACATCATCGATACGGACTTTTATGGGTAGTTTATACACCAATGATTGTTTAGCATTGTTGTAGGAATTTAAATAAATTGTAAATAATTTCTTACATTAATGTTGTTCTTACATTAATGTTGTTGCAATAATCCCTGATATATAGCACTTCAAGAAACATACTTTTGGAGTGATGGGGTGATTTAGAAATAAATTGTTTTTTTTTATAGAATCGTGAAATCCGTTTCATTTAATAGATATGGTAATATAAAATAACATGAAATATGCGACTTATCATTCATAAATTTGCTGATAAACTTTCGCGCCTGTAAAATTCGTGACGTCACGATTTGTTACACAGACATTCCTCTCTCAAACACACACACAACGGTCCACGTACTTTCCGTTTGCCGTTGCAAACAAACTAACCTAAAATTGTGACAGGTGACAGCAGAGTTAAGAGTAAAGGTATGTAAATAAAACATTTATTAAAATAAATACCAAAAGTTGTATGAAATATGTTTTTCGTTAACAATATATTACTGCCACAAAATCAAACTGACAAGTGATAACCCAAACAATCATAGTTCCAAACACAACCGGTAGAGAGCTATTGCCGCATCCGTCAAGCCGTGACGTAGAGCCGTGACGTCAGCGTCCAATATTTGTAATTAAAGACAACTTTTAAAATATATCTCTGATTCTAAAGACTTATAAGGTGTAAAACATACACCTACATATTTAATTTGACCTATTCTTTCAATAAAAAAATAAATTAGAAAATGTGAAATGACCCCATTCTGTGCTTCTTCAATAATCTTGAAATTCTCCAAATCAAATGTGTGTTTTAGTGTATTGGTATATTCAGCCCGAGCACATTTGTTCGCCGTGTTGTTTAATTTGATCTGCTAGTGTCGGCCTGGCCAGCCGGGCAACCGGGCACATGGCCGGTGGGCCAAATTATTATTGAAAAACCGCAACATAGTTTAAGTATAGCAAGCATCACTAATAGTTATACAGTGGGGATTGACCTCCAGGTGACCTGGTTCAAGGCCACCCATGGACCTCACCACGGTTTTCTGGACCTGGTTTAAGGTCTATTTTTAGGACATGACTCATCGCCAGATCCGGTTAAAACCAGTTTTTCTAAAACCCAGTGGGGGTACGGACCTGCGCTCTGGCAATGGCCTTGAACCAGGTCCAGGAAACCGTGGTGGGGTCCGCTGATGGTGGGAAGCGGCGTCTGAGCCGCGGAAGGCCTTGCACTAGTCCAGGGAACCGTGGTGGGTACCGCTGATGGTGGGAAGCGGTGTCTGAGCCGTGGGTTACCTTGAACCAGGTCACCTGGAGGTCAATTCGTCTAGAATCTCCACTGTATAACTACTAGCACTGACTCTGATATTGAAATGGAATAAATAAAAACATATTCAGCAGTTACCTTTTCAATCTAGATGTTCCCTTAACCCTATACGATAAGTACTACTGAATTCAGAAAATTGTTCTGATGTTTAGTAAAGCAAAAACCAACTTTATTAATGAAAATGTGGAGAATATTAATGTTTGTTGCCATCAAATAAATATGTCGTTAATGCAAAAAATAAATAAATACAGTTTATTACCTTTAAATAACGTTTGGTCGTCCCAACGATTTGGCTTTGCAGTTGTCAGTGGAGCAATGAACGTTTAATTTGTCGTTCTTGTCCCTGGGTGCTTAAGTTTGCTGTAAAATATGTCTACTGTCGAAATGGGACTAAAACCTCTATGTTCGGCATGGCATAACACTGAGGTTATATTTCTCTCCCTCATATGATGGGAATTGCGAGTGGCCTTATTGATGGCTGCCGTAGGGTAATCATTCTTCTTTAGCAAGTAGCATATACTTTTTCAATAGCTTCCTCCCTGAAGCATGCAGATGATAATGTTACTGCTCACTGTTTTAGATTCCTAGCAACATTCAACAATTAAAATTGTGGATGTCTTGACTGATACTTGAAAAGAGTCCTCTATTCTAATTATCAACGTACCCAGGAAAGGAAAGCAACCGTTTTCCTAAATAAATAAGAGATATAAAATAATTCATACACGCTAATCAACTGCTCGCTAGTCACTCTTCCTAATCATACTAGTATTTTTATTGATCTGAACTATTTATACCATAAGACAATGAAGAAATATATGTCCGTAAACATATGTTTACATTACATATGATAAGTGGACATAATCCATGTTGAAACTAATTCAATATATTGTATGATGAAGGATGTGGACAATATGTGATATAATAACACGTGTACTAACATATATGGCGTCTGTTCGGCGACACATAATAGATTCCCTGTGTCGTATTTTACGCGTGCACGCCTATTTATGCACTGGTAGTACACGCACACCCTTACGCATGCAACGGTCTTTTGGTAATGAGAGTATAATGGAAAATGTCCTGCCCTACATCATATTAAAACTTTGACATCATGTTTAGTATTTTGAAAATCATTACAAACTTTTGAGAAAGCGTTGTTTGATAAAATCGCGACCATATATTAGAATTTGTAGTTACTGAATCAGGAACGAATATTATATTTTCTACGAATATATTCTAATTATGAAAAAAAAAATTAAATTAGTTAGTAGTCATGCCTAAAAGTTACATTGCCGATACATTTGGATTCAAAATACACATATCAGATTTTTCAATTTTTTGTTATACCTATTGATTGAAAATTGTATATGCACTTCTGTAATAAAAATGATGTTTGTGATAAATTTTAAATTACAATACAAGATTGCATATTTGGAAACGATTTGACATTAGTATGATGAAACGCCATTAGATGGCAAAACACAAACACATCAATCCGAATTATTACAAAACTATATTAGTAGTTCTCATTTTAAAATTTCACAGTTATTACAATAATATTCAATGTAAATAACCCCAAAACAAAAAAAATTGAAATCGTGACATGACATTATGCGTAGTTTCTATGGCATGATATATTTGAATATAGATCAGAGGGGACAGACGGCTAAGTTTTGCTAAGTTAGCATAAATGCATAGCTAAAAGTTCTGTACCCATGGTAGGACGAGTCAGTCGGAGAAAATCTGTCTCAACGTTATGACACTGTGTGTCACGCGTCACGCTACGCGAATAAGAATTCGCACGCTTAGAGTTAGTAGTCGGCAGTTAATCGAAATACTACCTATATCATTGTCATATTTGCCCCGCGTTTAAATTACGCACGTTTTTGTTATAAGCAATATATTTTTTTGTGTACATATTACTATTCTTTTTATTTTAATATATTTACCTATTTAAAATAATCGACGTTGGTATATTTTAAATTAAACCTAAAAACCCTGTGAAGTGCAGTGAAGTGGAATCCACAAGGTTCCAGCCGTTTAGCCCAAAAGTTCCATGACGTACGTTTGGTACGGGGTAAGTACCCTCCTCCATATTTCGCCTCCTTCCATTTTCGGTCCAGCCTACCTGCAACGCAATAGGTAGTTCCACAACGCTAACCACCGGAACAGGTTGTAATAATATATATAATAATAATAATACATTGAGAAGTCCGGCCTAAATAATTGTAAACTGTTAGATTTGGCTGGCAGGTCGTAGACGGGATAATTTATATTATACGCTGAGCCTGTTACAAAATTCTTATACAGTAAAATTTTTGAAAGATGTCCGATCAAGGTCGTCTACGAATTGTATGAATTCAGATTTTTGCTCCGCGCATTTTGACAAATTCAGTAGTGTCGTTTGCTTAGTTTTTATGAGGGTACATAAGATACTACTGTTATTTTATTATTACAAAAATATACGTTACAATAAAAGCATTCAAAATTCAAAAATAAGTCAACTGGTAAGTTTATTAGCAAATGTAAAACCAAATATGTGGACTAGATACTGACACAATGTCAGTGTCAGTGACTAACACAAAATAACGTTATTCGTACGTACGTACGTATCTCGCATAACTCGAAAACGGTAAGCAGTAGAAAGTTGAAATTTTGTATTTAAGACTGCTATAACATCTAGTTGTGCACCTCCATTTCTGGTTATTACACAATTTCCAGAAGTGGCACTTTACATGAAGCCTATAATAGATTTTAATGAAAAATTGTTTTAAAATATAATCCAAAACTTTTTCAAATTTGGTATACAAGACTTTTATGTCAATCGAAATAACATAATAGATTTTGGCTAAAATAGGCTAACCGGAAGTGGTACATTACTTGAAGTTGTTAACAGTTTTTCTTGAATAAAATGATTTTATTTTGATTATAGAAATAAATGCTTCAAATAAAAGGGAATTAATTTCTGCGTCTAGCACATCAAGTATTATTAAATTAGTCCTTTGTATAAGCGAGATATGTAAATTTAAAAATTATATACTTTTTACTTCCTTGTACGTAAGTAAAAGGAAGTATTGTAATCGCGAAAAAATTCGGTTTTCAGATTTGAGCGGAAATATCCATTTTGATCATCCCTGAATCCATTTTGACTAATTTCGTCGTGACGTCCGTACGTACGTACGTCCGTACGTACGTATCTCGCATAACTCAAAAACGGTAAGCCGTAGAAAGTTGAAATTTTGTATTTAGGACTCCTATAACATCTAGTTGTGCACCTCCCTTTCTGGTTATTACACAATTTCCAGAAGTGGTACTTTACATGAAGCCTATAATAGATTTTAATGAAAAACTGTTTTAAAATATAATCCAAAACTTTTCAAATTTGGTATACAAGACTTTTATGTCAATCGAAATAACATAATAGATTTTGGTTAAAATAGGCTAACCGGAAGTGGTACATTACTTGAAGTTGTTAACAGTTTTTCTTGAATAAAATGATTTTATTTTGATTTTAGAAATAAATGCTTCAAATAAAAGTTTTAGAGAATTAATTTCTGCGTCTAGCACATTAAGTATTATTACATTAGCCCTTTATATAAGCGAGATATGTAAATTTAAAAATTATTTTTTTGTAATAAAGCTTGCTATGGATTAGGACAAAAAAATAAAAAAAATGTTCATGTCAAATTACGTTAAATACGTGCAATTTTATGATTCGTACAATAACAAATATTATATTTTTATTGTGAAATTAGTTATATTCATTGTTGTAATCAAATATTTCTTTGTTGTAATCAAAACTCTCTTTAAAAACTCCCTTTATGGTCGCTATATATCTTACTGTTTTGAAGTTAAAATTAATATTTTGTAATTTATTTATTAAAAAAATCTGTATAGTTTAATAATCGTACAAGGAAGTCGTGTGGTGTCCACATCAGATTTTTTTATTTTTGTAATAAAGCTTGCTATGGATTAGGACAAAAAAATAAAAAAAATTCATGTCAAATTACGTTAAATACGTGCAATTTTATGATTTGTATAATAACAAATATTATATTTTTATTGTGAAATTAGTCATATTCATTGTTGTAATCAAATATTTCTTTGTTGTAATCAAAACTCTCTTTAAAAAGAACCGGGTTAGATTATGGTCGCTATATATCGTACTGTTTTGAAGTTACCCGCACGGTACAAATATTTCATCATTACCAATATCTGTGTACATAGCAGATTGGCACACCCAGTAATGGGTAATATGCCGTGATGATATATTTATTTTATTTATTTATTTATAATTTCAATTACCATATTTGCAATTTTTATTTGAAAGTTGTCATTAATTTAAATTAATACTTTTTTGTCACTGCCTAGTATTAATCCTTTAGTTTTATCAATATTTAATTTAAGTTTATTCATACACAGCCATTTGTTTAAATTGTTGAGGTCTTCATTAACCTTATACATTATATCTGCTTCATTATTACCTTTTAAATATATCACCATGTCATCAGCAGAAAGATGAAACCGACAATATTGAAATATTTGTTATACAAGGTGTGGATGTTATTTGTATGAATGATAAAAATTGTGGAGCATACTTTTAACCCAAAAACCGATGAGTGCACCAGGAGTAAAATTTAAAAAATGTCAAGATCATAAATTGAGAAAAAAATTCGGTTATAATTAAAATGTGATAAAGTTTGCTAAATTCGTTAATTATGAATATAAATTAAAAAGATTTCCCGTTGTATAGGAATGTGGTTAAGCGTCGAGGAACTTAAAAAAAGTTGGGGGAAAGTTTACAAGTAGAGCAAATGAGAAAAAAGCAAAGCCAACAACTTTGTTTGGCCGAAGATGTTTAAATTTCAAGAAGTTAACTCATTAAATACAAGTGTCATATTTACAGAATATCATTAATTATATTTCGTTTGTGGCCCTTTCTTAGCATGAATACGTAATGAAGTAGGAATAAATAATTATCATCAGCGGCACGACAGTCCTACTTAGGCCTTGGTTCCTGGTCCAAGTTTCTTGACCAATGGGGATGTAACTACAGTTAATTGCCTCACCATATTCTTTCTCCAAAACATTGAAATACAAATAAAATAACTATGTTATTATGAAATGTTTAATTTTATTATGAGCATTATAATAAAAAGCTATAATGGTTAATTTTATGAGACATGCAGTGTCATGCAATAATATTAAGCCAAACTTATTTTATCTCTTACGAAAGAAAATAATACTTTTACATATTGCATTAGTGTTACGAATGTTAATTACGTTTATATGTAATTAGTATAGTTGACATGTTTTTCCTATTTCGTGTTCACAAAGTGAATTTTGTACAACTATTTTTGTTAAAAATAGTGTTCCGATGAACAATTTTGTACAAATGTTTTTGGGGATTCTTTAAATTGTGAAGTTGGTAACTTAGCATACTGAAATTAGATTTTCTATAGTAAAATATTTATATCAAATAGTAAAGCACTCTTTTAAATTAAAATTCAAGGTATTTAGTTGCAGGTTGATAACATAATAAATAGGTATAAATTTTAAGTCTAACTTAACTTGTAAGTAACTGTTCTCAAAATGTCAAACTCAAAATAAATTAAATTTCAAAGGTTCATTGAAACTGTCAGTGTTATCAACCTTGATATCTTAATATTCCGTTCAATAATAATTTTGAAATACAAGTAATTTTTTGCGAAATAGGAAAAATAGAATAAAAAATCTGATGTGGCCAGCACAATACCTTCCGTCAATTCTGTGTATTATTATTATTTCATAAACAAACTATGCAAATTTTACTTGACACTAACATCTTCTTCTTCTTTAGCTTTTCCCATTCGTTAGGGGTCGCTATTTTTTATTTTATTCTTCCACTCATTTCTGTTTTGCGTGTCGTTCTCATTCAGTTCCTTTTTTCTCAAGTCTTCCGCAATACAGTCCTTCCATCGTATCTTTGGTCTTCCTCTGGTTCATCAACCTTCTATTACTAAGCTATTCATTCTTCTTCCAATATATTCTTCACCTCTCCTCATGACATGTTCAAACCAGTGTAATCGCCTCTCTTGTATCTTTCTAGAAACTTGTAACACTAGAGTTATTTCCTTACCATATCTTTCCGTGTCTTCCACATTCATTTACTTTTCATTGATACTGACATCTGTCACCTTGAATTATCTGAATATATTAGCAGTTTTCATGGTTAGCATAGCTGGCTGATTTATGAAATTTAATTTATTTATAATTCTTTAACTCCATATCTATTGAATATGAAGTATAAAATGCAATCAAATCGTATAGAGAATAATATATTCTCTAAGTTATAATAATGTTAAATGTCAATAAATCATATTTAACTGTTAAAATCTTCAAATGAGGCTACTTCCGGTTGACCAATTATAACCAAAATCTATTCACTTATTCTTCTGGATGTAAACGAAAAAAATATAATTTTTGGAGTTGTGGTATTGAAGTTATGCGATCCGAAACACACACACACACACACACACACCCGCACAAACACACACACACACACACACACACACACACATAAACGCACATACACACATACATACATACAGACATCATCGCAAAAATGGTAAAATCTTATTATAGGGACCCTAAAACATGCTTATTCACTAAAAACTCATCATTGAAATTTTTAACCAATGACAATACCTTCCTTACCTAAAGGTGACGGAAGGTTAAAACACATATTACAATGTCCATTTGTAATACTTGTCTTTCAATATACTATTAAAAATTATTTTCATTGTATTTATATGGTACGTACGTCCTTGACCGTGTTCAAACATATGTAGCCACGTTGTTGTTCACAGTTTATATACTTTATATTTGTCATTAAATTCCCAATTTAATATTAATTGAAGTTATCATCTAACGAAATTGTAAAATACACTCACTCTCAGTTACGAGAATTCGTAAACCTTTTTCGACAATGAAATGTTTCTCGTTAGATAGCCGCCTTGCTAACGATCGATAAAAGCACAGCAAATGGAATTATAACCAAGTATAACTTTACAAAATCATTAGCTGACATGCCAAGCTGGGATAAACCCCGTACATAGCGAACAGATAAAATAATTTAACTAAAATTTATGACAGATCCAAGAAAACTACTGTGAGTATTTCGAAAGAAATGCGGATAGAAACCTTGCCAATGTTTCGACGTCTTAAAGAAGTAGGATGTACCTATTGGACGTGTTACTGTTAAAAAACCTTTAGTTAGTAGAAGAAATAAAAAGGCGAGACTATACTTTGCGATCAACAAGTGCAAGATACAATTTCAGATACCAAATACCTACAGTTAGGCATGGCAGAAGAATTGTAATTTTATGTTGTGCATGTTCACATGGCGGTGTGTGTCCATTATTCGAGATAAAAAGTACCATTGATTTTTTAAGGAGTCTGTAGTAGAACTAGTGAGTCAAAAGAACATTTATATTTTTTTGTTCTTATAACTTCTAAAATAATTGCAAAAACATACAATTTTAGTTAATAAAAGTACGATGACATCGTACCTCCAAAATATTACGGAAGAAGGCTTTACCACTTCTATATTAGCAAAAATTGATAAGAATAAATTGTTAAATATATATAATTTTGTAGTAAATGCCCTTCAAATTAGAGCATTCATTATAAACCAATAATTATCAATTTTTGTTTCAAAATATATTTTTTTGTAAAAAAAACTACTATATGTCTCAAAATATTACTATGTTATGTTTTTTATTGTATATAAATTAATAACAAAATCCATTGTAAAAATTCTACCAACCTCCTATTGTAATACTATTCTGTGAGTTACAAATAAACGTTATTATTATTATTATAGTTAATAAAAGTATATTGAACCTATAAATACATAATTAATTTGTATTTAATAAAAAAATACTGATATGACTTCAGTATTTTGAACATATATGATCGAAGAAAGTTATGTGGGAACAGCGCGTAAATTATTATATTAAATATATTTATTAATTTCAGGAATCAAAAATTCTAAGGAGAAAAATATTTAACCTAACTATATTGGAAAAAAGTTATCCATAGAACGTTGCCAAGTCCTTCGTCATCTGTTCTGCTACTATCGAACGAAAATGAAAAAGAAATGTTTAATATTAATTTTTGGTTTAATTTGAATGGAAAGACGGCATTATACACCTCTTATAATATACTACGAGTCTTCAGTTTTATTATACTTGTTTTTTGTTTATAAAAGTTAGAAAGATCAATGTAAAACAAACAAAAAAAGTATCTACGGAAATAATTCTACTATACGACAACTTTATAAGTATTTTTCTAAGAAGCTAGATGGATTGTTTTTTATTTAGAATAGTTGGATAAGACATCCTTAATGTAGACATATTCTAGCAAATCATATACTTCCTTATGCCAGAAAAAATATGGGCAGGAATAGATTTTTACACAACGATCCTAAACATACTTTCGAAACTAGTAAAATAATTTTTAGGTCTACAAAAATCCGAATTCTGACCACCCCATTCTCCGGATTTAAATTCAATAAACTATTTATGGCAGAAGTTAAATTTACGCGTCGGAAAAGAAGCCTGATTTATGGAACTATTTAGAAAATGAATGGCAAAATATACCACAGGACAGTATTACAAATTTAATTAAGTCTAGGCCTCGACGGTCTTCTGCAGTGTTTATAGCAAAAGGAATGATGATAAACTTTTAAATATGGAGCACGAAATCACAAATCAAAAAATATTGAACCCATTTATTTAGTAGTTTTGAAATACGTATATATTTGGCGCAAAAATTTTGCACAGCACGAGAAGTTTTGTTATTTCATTATTTTATTTACATAGTTTCTGGTTTATAATTTTATATACAAATACATATGTTTATGAATATAACTGTTTGATTTTTGTATTTCTTGTACAATATATGATATGGTGTAAAAATCTGTTTGGCTCAATACTTTTGCATGCAACTGGTATAAAAAAACTTCATTATGGTCGCTGGTCGCATACTCCATTCAGTCATTGATTCCTATTGTAGTATTCAAACACACTATTAGAGCTCTATCCACGTGTCCCTCCTTTTGCACAGTTGTACCCTTATGACTACCTTGTTAACTAATTTCAAGAATCAGACTGAGTTTCCTCGGTTAGTATGAAAGCGCGTTATGCAGTAAAATGAAATGAAAAATGTCTGGTAACGTTGGTCGCAGATTGTAGCGACAGTTGTTGGGGCTACACGCGATGTATATGATCGTGATTCGAACCACAAAATCATTTCGTTCCGCCACTGAACACGAACAGGACCGGATTTGCCCATACGACACGCCACTTAGATAAAATTACATTTGAAAATGCTAAATCATACACTTGCCGGGAGATTTTGCACGACGACTTTTTAAATCACTTGGAAAACGTATTGCACTTTGTTTTAACACAGGAAGTGTAGCAAGTGTGTAATTTTATTGAATGTTGCGATGTTTCAGATTAACATAAATACTTTCTTAAATAGTTGCAATACATTTATGCCAATGATATTTTCGAACTGCAAAACATTGTTCGAATAATTTTGTCTTTATTTCGTCTATGTGTAACACGAGGGGGTATAATAACGAGCTTCTGATGCTGGTGGACTTACTGCTTTGCGGCCGATGTCACTTTACACTAAGTGGTGGACGATTGACTGATTGGAGACAACTTTATTGAGGAGGAACATATACACTTACACTTTGACATTATACATTATGGACACGAACATTCTTTGAGATTTATACTATTTTTATTTACACATGTTTATTCATACTTTGACTAACTTATTATTACCGATAAATCTAAACATAATCAAACAAAAACGAAACTATTATAGAATTACATTGTAACTTAACTGTGCGTGCTGTTGTGTAATATACGCCTAAAACTCAAACTCTACATGTCTTTTACTCATGAGAGTCAAACATTACTGTACACGTCCTCTCGACAAACACCGACTTAAAATTAAAAGGTTAGATATCTTCATGAGAGGATAATGAGGGGGTGCAGACTGCAGGGTATATATGCCATCCATAACCAATATCAATCCTGAATACGCTTGCAGACATTCTAAATGTTTAAACTAGCGGTTCTCAAAGTGATTTCGTAGTATACTTTACAGCAAACTCAAGGACCTAGTGGACAAGAACGACAAATCAAACGTGGTTTATAAAGTTCATTGTTCCACTGACAACTGTAAAGCCACATACGTTGGAACGACCAAACGTTATTCGAAGATCCGGATGAGCAGACATCGCAGATCAACACAGAACAACACGGCAAGCAAATGTGCTCTGGCTGAACATTCCAACACACTAAAACACACTTTTGATCTGGAAAATTTCAAGATTTTGGAGGAAGAGCAGAATTACTCTAAACGTATGTTTCTTGAAATGTTACATGTTATATTTGACAACTGTATAACTTTCTCGATGACATTTGTGAATATCAGTTCGTCATATAGCTAGCAAATCTTTCAGTGTACTAAGCAACAAGTCTCGTTTGCTTACCTAGCATTTGCTTGAACTGCTTACTTCATTGAACGCACCTATTGATACTGACATCTGGCATTTTGTATTATTTGAATATATTAGCAGTTTCCATGGTTAGCATATCTGGCTAATTTATGAAATTTAAATAAATAAAATAAATAAATATATAAAACGTGTTTATTTATTAAAAACTCACCATTGTAGTTGTTGACCAATGACAATACTTCCTTACCTAAAGGTGACGGAAGATAAAAATGATAATTATTTCTAAACATAATTTTGACAAAGACAAAGTTGAAATGTTATTAGTGAAACTATAATTTTCCGATATTTCGCCTGTGTTCATGGTGGATCACTCATTCATTTCTTGGTTAAATTTTTGTAGGTGAGTGATTGGTACAATTTCTATATGTCCCCGATTTTCTAGATATTTGCAGGATTTTTTCCGTGATTGCCAGATTTTTTTTCATACGGAATACATGGGTTGACGGTCCAGATATGCGAATCCGCCAAAAAGTCATTAGATTCAATTAAAATAATTAATAAAAATTTAATGTAATTACAGTTAATTTCTGTGCTGGCGCAGTTAAAATTTGTCGTTGTCTCTGTGATTTATAAACTATAAATTCATTGTAAAGGTCACAACAATCAGTTTAAATGAGTGAAATTTCTGCTGAAATATGTTTCACATTTAATAGGGAATTGTGTTTTAGGAGATTAGCGTGGGTAAAGGGCGTGATGACATATTTATTTTTTATATTTGTTGCTTTAGATATAATGAAATTCCATCCTTAATATCTGCCGTAATTTTGGAAGGGTTATAAAAAATTACTGGGTGTTCCTTCAGCATGAAAATTGCTTTTAGTCAGCCGTTTATCTTAGTAATTAATTACAAACCACAAAATAATAAAATAATTACATTAAAATTAATGCGCGGGCCATATATCACCACCGAATTGAAATTTATCGTATATAAATCCTCTAATTTATAAAACTCATTTTAATATTGCTGTCTATATCCAAATAAATTCCCATTCAATGTATCCTGAGTGATTTACAGCTTCGTGCACTTTCGTTTGTGCGTGTTCGTGCAGCTTCGTGATGCGTCGCGGCGTCAGGGGTGTGGAGGACATAACGACGGTGTCGCCACCGACGCCTCGCGGACAAAGGACGAATTACTGAGATTGCGTTTGCGTTTATAATAAAGCGATTGTGGGGTTGTATGCCAAACAAAGGAAGGAAATAGGGGATGAATTAGGATAGACCGCAATCTTTTGATTCTATATTTTTAGGGGAAGATATGTATATTATCATTTACTTGTTAACTATGTATTTAGAGGTTAACTATGTCATTTGACAACGAAGATCAAGGATTGCAACTCGAGTACTGTAACGCGTGTTTTTTTACTATTGTCATATCTTTATTATTCTGTCCCTTGAGGTAGATATTTAGTGTATTTATTGCAGACATATCAATCCCAAGTAAGAAAATATTACCAAAAATCGTTTACGAAGCTCTTTCTAGCATCAGTAACTGTTCCAGATTATTGCATTCAAATCAGAAACAGAGAAATGTATTTATTGATCTACTATGACACACTGTAAAGTTTTGGCGTAGCCACGGCTACCTTTTTGGGATGAAACTATATGCAACGCCAAGGTTGAACAATTATTCTTCCTTTTTAAAAGGTCGACGCACCAATCTCTATTTAGGAAGGAAAACCTGCCTTCACTCCCAAAAAGGCACGAAGTGACCCTTCATATCGTGGGATGCAAATGCTTTAAAGTGATTTGGAATTTCCCTAACACAAGTTACCTGTAAACAGGGTTGGAAAACATCACGTAACGATACCCGATAACTTTACAAAAACTTTTCATTTAGCATTTTTTTTTAATAACGTTATAATTACAAAATAACGTTATATAACCGTGACATAACAAATAACGTTTCACTATAACGTTATCGAAGTTTACAAATTTTACAAGATTTTTGCCATTTGAAAGTATAATTTCCTGATAATTTATTTCGTATTTCATAATGAAAAAATATCACTAGTGGTTTGTATTCGTATTATTAATGTTAAATCAAGGACATCTGTATCACGAATGAATTAACAAATAGGCATACATTTATCTCTTTCTTTTACAAAGGCTATAAGAATGTGCCATAAGGATGGATATAACACGCTTGTTTTTCAAAAATTTATATTGTTTCGACTAAGTTAGGACATCCCACTTTAAAACGATGCTCGTTGTTGATAATACTTTCACTGTAACGTAAGCTTATTTATTAATTCAGATACATTACCTTGATTCATAGCCGTACGAATAACGTTATTTTCTGACAGTCAATGACACTGACATTGTGTCATTATCTTATTTTTAATATATTTGGTTTTACATTTGCTTATAAACGTACCAGTTGAGTTATTTTTGAATTTTGAATGCTTTTACTGTAATATATATATATTTATAATAATAAAATAACAGTAGTATCTTACTTACCCTCATAAAAACTAAGCAAACGACACTACTGAATTTGTCATAATGGACAGAGCAAAAATCTGAATTCATACAGTTAGTAGATGACCTTGATCGGACATCTTTCAAAAATTTTACTGTACATATATAGCTCGAATTAACCCTTAACGTGTAATATGTTACAAAGGTAGCAACACCTACTTAACTTACAGGGTAAAAGAGATGCCTGTAAGTGACTTGAATCTGCCCTACTAAAATTTCCTACTTTTTTCTTACCATCTTTCGACCTTCCTACCCTAGATCAACTCAAAGGAAGACTCAATTGAAGATTCATCTTCCCTGTTTCTACCCCAAAACTTTACAGTGTGCATGCAACTTTATTAGTAATTCAATATACTCAACAAAATGCTCTAACTTACAAAAGACTATATCATTTGTTGTAAACCAATAAGAATGCGTGATTTTCCTTAGTTACCATGTATTACAGCGGTTATTATTAAGTAACCATGGTGAACGAATATACGAACCTTTGTATATTCGAATATACTTACCTTCGTATATTCACTTATAGGTGCGTTTAGTTATTTTGTTGTTTGTTCTCAGAACTGTCAATGTCATAATTAATTATGTTTACGGAGCATAAAGTATGATCTTTTTCCTTCGAACACAGTATGTAGTACATAGATGATATATGTAGTTAGACTTTGAGGAGAAAAATCGTGCGTTGATTGTATGCTTTTAGACATCTTAAATTACACTTACAGCTTCAAATAAACCGAAACAAATAATTGAACGCACCTATTATTTGACAGCAACGCATTATTGAACTAAAAATTTGACAATTAAATAAATAATTATTTGGATCACAAGTGTAGAAATTGCACTGTTGCTAGTTTCTTTCAAATGTGAGCATTTATTTTGAAATATGACCATTTCAATGTAATATTACTTACTACTATAGCTGTATTTAAAAAAAAGGTTATCTTGCATACAGTTTGACGTTTCTGTCAAAAGAAAATAGACTACGTGCTTACGTTAAATTTATTATTTACTTTTTAATTTATTTTTTATTCATGATATAGCCCACTTGTATACAACTCGACGATCAAAAATTCTCGACATACTCAACGAGTTGCCTATTTCCAGGCAACACGTTTCGTATAATCGAGAATTTTCAATCGTCTTATTGTATAATATATGAATATTCACGCGATTATTGAAAGTAATTCATGGAACTCTTGTAACTCTAAACAAAAATAATAAGAATATTACAGTTGAGAATAGTCCAAAACGCAAACAACTCTGAACGGGAACAGGAAGCCATCACATATTTGCTTGGTAATAAGAGAATTGTTCAATGTGTCATAGTGTAGCCACCTAATTACGCAGACGATATGTACTGTATTTCCGTAGTTAATATATAAATCAAACGTTGTACACCTACATATGTTACTACTTGAAATTACCCATTGTGTAGGATCTTTAATATACCACCCACTACTGCTTTATGTCGCCCGCATTGTTTACATTATCCTTCAGGACTCCAGGTGTTCTCCCACTTGTTCCTTACATAGAAGTGCATCCCTACAGGAACACGGGGTGCTGTATAGAGCAAGGGTTGTTGTTCTAAGCCGAAGTGTATATTAATCTCAGGTGTAGTTTATCCACACAGATTGCAAGGGGTAGGACACGACATTGTCACACAAGAACATGTACAATTAACACGAAAATATATTACTGCTTTATTTTTGAACATTGTTTATCATAATTTTATAAATAAATAAATTTCAAATATTTGATAGACGAAATATAGTTTAGAAAAGGGAATGTATGTCCCATAAGTTTTGGCATAAATTTCAACATTTTTTTTTACCTTCCGTCACCTTTAAGTAAGGAAGGTATTGTCTTTGGTCAAAAAAATCAATGATGAGTTTTTAATGAATAAGTACGTTTTAGGGTCCATATAATACGATTTTACCATTTGTACGATGATGTCTGTATGTATATGTGCCTATGTGTGTGTGCGACAAAAGTTTCGGATCGCATAACTTCAATACCACGATTCTAAAAATTATAATTTTTTTCGTGTTCCTCAAGTTTACATCCAGAAGCAGAGGTGATTAGATTTTGGTTATAATTGGTCAACCGGAAGTACCATCATTTGAAGATTTTAACAGTTCTTCTTAAAAAAACGCAGTTAAGTATTATTTATTGACATTTAACGTGTGGCGAAGGATGATTGTTTCCTAACTATTATTGTGATCCGGATGCGGTATTTCGCTACCAAAAATCGGTCATTTTAATATGTTTAGGAGTAAGGATTTGTTGTGTGATGTTGATGTTGTTCTTATTGTTATCGGGTTTGTGCGAACCCACTAAGTGGGACACGCGTGATTTTATGTATGTATAACTTAAAAAATATATTATTCTCTATACGATTTGATTACATTTAATACTTCATATTCAATAGATATAGAGTTAAAGAATTATAAAGATATTAAATTTCATAAATCAGCCAGCTATGCTAACCACGGGAACTGCTTATATATTCAGATAATTCAAATTGACAGATGTCAGTAGCAATGAAAAGTAAATGAATGTGGCAGAGATGAGGATGTTGAGATAGATGTTGGGGAAGACACGGAAAGATACGGTAAGGACATTTATCTGTCAGTTACAAACATTTTAATTTTTCAATTGGTTTCCATGGCATTATTTGGGGTGTGAGATTTATTACAACAGATTATTATATACCTTATATTTCTTTATCTCTAAATCTATAAAACATATAATAAAATATGTATATGTATCAGATAGAGAATTTACTCTTCTTTAATATTAGCAAGAACAATTTTTTTAAAAAAAACAATATTTCGAAGATTTTTTTAAGAATCTGCTACTTCCGGTTGTCCAATTATTATTACAGCTCTTCCCGGTGATGACCGATTGAGAAATACGTAGTTAAACAAATATTAAGTATTATAGTTTTTGAGAAATCGTCCTTCCAACATTCCCACACACATACACACATACACAAACACACACACACACACACACACACACACATACACACACATACACACACATCCACACACACACGCAGACATCATCGTAAAAATATTAAAATCGAATTATAGGGACCTTAAAACGTGCTTAATCATTAAAATCAGGATATGCGATTTTTAGCATGAATCCAGTACCGCTTTTAGCGACAGGTAAAAACTGTCTATGAATGAGTAAAATGCGTTTAAACAAGGTTACTAAGGATAAACACTGTCTAAATTAAAACAGTGTTTAAATATTTTTTAAACAGTGTCTAAAAAAAGTAGTCCTGAATACAAAAATGACCGAAATGTCAAAATTAAACAGTGTTTAACTTAAACACAGTTTAAATTTTTGTTTCTGAATAGGCGTATTAACTATTAAGTATTACAAAGCTTTAATTGATTTTTTTAAAGAAAAATTTTGTTGAAATTTTTGCCAAAACTTATGGTACATATGTTACATCGTACTGTATTATCATAACCACGTATTCATATGCAATCTACTCTAAATCGTTCTAATTTTAAAATTAAATAGGTAATATAGACTGTATGTAGTTCCCCATTCTTCCTGGCAAAATTCCTGCCAACAGTGACAGAAAGACGAATGCTCACAAAATTCCTGCTACGGTAAATCGTCGGGAAAACAATTAGAGAACATTGTGCAGCAGGTACATATTACATGCGCGTATACGCAACTAGTCGCACTCGTAGAGCACTGTTGCAGGTAAACACAGCCAGGATATTGCGGCTGTAGGAATTATAGTCATTCGGATGCATTGTAGCCGTGTAATAACGGATGATTAACATATCGGTGATGCGGATGATGATAAAAAAGAGGGGTTTAGAGGATGATTGAGGTTTGAAATTGCAGACAGAATAGCAGAAAGTAAATATCAACTGAATCTGTGCAAATGTTTACTAATTACAGGGCTATATGTAATTAACTCGGGCTACTGTAATAACCAATCAACAACCTGCAAATAGTTATCAATAAAACAGTTTGAAATCTGTTGTACTGGTCGTGATTCGTTCCTTCTAATGGCCCCGTAAGCTGACTGTAACTTTAGAATGAAAAATTATGATATTTGACATCTACATACATAATTACTAGCTATCATTCTGACATGGGCCCCCATATCTGCTTGCCAAGGCCAACAAAGTCACATGACTGTTCGCGCCCTAATTTATTTAACATTTCTTGTATACCTACACTGTACACCAAAAATTCTACTTATATATATTCCTTATATTTAGATTTTTTTAAATTTAAATTCATTCTATGAAGTAGGCGAGATGTTTCCAATTCATTGTCGGGAGTAACAGTATTTCTGAAGGGTATGTGTAATATAACTATAATATTAAATATTTAACTATTAATACATTAAGAAATAATATAATCTATGTACTTTCCAGAAAAAGTCTTCAGTAATGTCTCCGGATTTCTGACACTGACATTTATCTGTCAGTTACAAACAATTTAAATTTTCATCTATTTTCCATGGCATTCTTTCGGCTGTAAAATTTATTACAACAGATTATCTATATATATATATATATATATATATATATATATATATATATATATATATATATATATATATATATATATATATATATATATATATATATATATACAGGGTGAGTCACCGAAATCGCCGTCTTCGATATCTCCCTTGTCGTTAGAAATACAGCATAAGTTTATTAACAGAATTTATTCGTCTACTCGAGGAGCATAACGTAAAATTATTTTCACATATACAGGGTGTTGCATTACGGCTCGGCGAGAATTGTTTCTCTTTTTTTAAATGGAACACCCTATATATTTTTATATATTTTGAATTGTATTTTATTCACCTATACGAGCATATGAATTTTGTTTTAGTTTTCCACGGCGTTGCCAAGTTATTCCGTTTTTTCTCTAAAAAAGACCGAATACACGCATTGCTTTATAAAGGCTTACTGAAGTTATTTTAATAGTAAAAATTAAGAATTTTATTTTCTGTATAACTGTAATTATACTCTATGTTCTGGCATATATCTTTTTAAATGTAATTATACAGGATGTTCAATAAAGCGAATCAAATGTGCTCAATTTCAAATGACTATAACTCGTCATTTTCAAATGGAACACCCTATATTTTATTATTCAGTTGTGTGTATTTTTGTATTGTCTTCATATGTTATTAAGGGTATCCTATGCCTAAAACCAATAATTTCGGAGATTTTCACCATTTTTCTCTAAATTTATATATTCAATTAAAAATAAAAGCTGGTATACCATGGATATTGTACATGAAAGGGGAAAAAACATGCATTTGCACATCCCTTGAAAAAATGTAACTTTCAATTATAAAGCATTTGACCTTGAATGAAAAAAAAATTGCCTCACCAAGTTTTTATTGCACGAGCCGCCACTGGTTTCATTAGCCAAGTTATTATTAATAACAGTGAGATTAAATATATTAATTTATTAATATGAGTCTCTCGCAAGAAGAACTTACGAATATGGTGTACGCACTTGGAGAAGCGGTAAGAAACCCTCCTTTTTCGTACTGAGCATGACCAGTTCTTTCAAACCTTTCCCTTAGTTTTTCAAAAGAACGCGGATTTGGATGTCGTCTTCCCGGAAACCGTTGTGCATAAATTCTTGATGCCAAAAGAGGGTTTCTTTCCGCTTCTCCAAGTGCGTACACCATATTCGTAAGTTCTTCTTGCGAGAGACTCATATTAATAAATTATTTACTTAATGCCACTGTTATTAATAATAACCTGGCTAATGAAACTACTGTTATTACTGCAATTGTTTCTTATTCAAAAAACAATATACATGGTATACTAGATTTAATTTTTAATTGAATATATAAATTTAGAGAAAAATGGTGAAAATTTCCGAAATTATTAGTTTTAGGCTTAGGATACCCTTAATAACATATGAAGATAATACAAAAATACACACAACTGAATAATAAAATATAGGGTGTTCCATTTGAAAATGACGAGTTATAGTCATTTGAAATTGAGCACATTTGATTCGCTTTATTGAACAGCCTGTATAATTACATTTAAAAAAATATATGTCAGAACATAGAGTATAATTACAGTTATACAGAAAATAAAATTCTTAATTTTTACTATTAAAATAACTTCAGTAAGCCTTTATAAAGCAATGCGTGTATTCGGTCTTTTTTAGAGAAAAAACGGAATAACTTGGCAACGCCGTGGAAAACTAAAACAAAATTTATATGTTCGTATAGGTGAATAAAATACAATTCAAAATATATAAAAATATATAGGGTGTTCCATTTAAAAAAAGAGAAACTATTCTCGTCGAGCCGTAATGCAACACCCTGTATATGTGAAAATAATTTTACGTTATGCTCCTCGAGTAGACGAATAAATTCTGTTAATAAACTTATGCTGTATTTCTAACGACAAGGGAGATATCGAAGACGGCGATTTCGGTGACTCACCCTGTATATATATATATATATATATATATATATATATATATATATATATATATATATATATATATATATATATATATATATATATATATATATATATTTTATATTTCTTTTATCTCTAAATCTATAAAATATATAACAAAATATTTAAATGTATCAGATAGAGAATTTAATTTTCTTTAATATTAGCAAGAAAAATTTTCAAAAAATAATATTTAGAAGATTATTTTCAAGAATCTTCTACTTCCGCTTGTCCAATTGTTACCAAAACCTTTTCAGATCTTCCCATGAATGTCCGATTGGGAAATACGTAGTTAAACAAATATAAAGTCTTATAGTTTTTGAGTAATCGTCCTTCTAACATCCTACATACATACATACACACACACACACACACACACACACACACACACACACACACACACACACACACACACACATCATCGTAAAAATGTTAAAATCAGATTGTAGGGTCCTTAAAACGAGTTTATTCAATAAAATCTGGATATGCGATTTTTAGCATGAATCCAATACCTCTCTTAGTGCGAGGTAAAAAATGGTTAATTTTGTTGGAAAACAACATGCTACGAACAATTTTATCTTCTGGCCAAACCTTGCGTCCTATAATTATGCAATACAAAATAAAAAATGGCTAACAGACCAAAACGTTCTATTGTTCTGCGAAAGGACAATTCCCCTAACCTTCCTCATGTTCGTCCATTAGAAGGTTTTTGGGCTCTTTTATCTCGAAAAGTTTACAACGGACATTGACAGGCTCAAAATGAGGACTACTACGCAGAATATTCAGGAATTTCCTAGATATTGATGTAAATGTCGCCCAAAACCTAATGCTAGGTGTCTGTAGAAAGTTGCGTCTTGTGGAAGAACACAAGCATCTTTATTTAAGTTCATAATTTTGTTGCTTATGAAACAGTTAATTAATATGTATTGCAAAACTTTAAGTAAATGTATTTTTTATTACAAAAAAAATCTGTTGTGGCCATTACAATACCTCTCGCGCCCTTTCCATTGTGGTATATATAAGTATTGAATTTAACATTTCTTGTATGCACAAAAAAATCTAATTACATCAAATCTTTATAATATTTACGTATTTTCTATAATTTTAAATTCATTCTATGAGCAAGTTTTCTCCATTTCTTCTAAATGTTCGAGGTTTTTCCAATTCATTAACGGGATTAGCGATATTTCTGAAGGGTTTATGTGATACCGATAATTTTAAATATATAATTAATAATACAATATGAAATATTAAATATCGTTCCCAGAAAAAGCCTTCAGTACTATCATTTTTGACACTGACATTAGTGACATTTATCTGTCAATTACAGACATTTTAATTTCTCAAGTAGGTACCATGAAGATGTTTGGGCTGTGAGCAGACTGTGAGATTTACTACAACGGATTATTTTATTGATTATATATCTATATCTTATAATAATTTTTTTTTCTTCAAACGTCATAAAAGTAGCACCTTTTGTGACTTGATTCACAAGGTAGAAATAAAATAAATAAATATCCATAGAAACTATGCAGATCAACGAATAAGAAATAAGTTTAATAAAAGAAACCTGTAATATCGCCCTAAATGTCACTATAACACGCTAGATAACGTATGAATAAAGTTACTAAATACGATCAATAGCTGTCAAATTTAAATATAACCTGTGAATTGAAATATAAACAGAGTTTACTTTTGAGGAAATAACATTATTAAAGAATAGCAGAATTACAGATTACAATGACAGGGACGGTAATGAGCATAAGAATACTTAGAATTAAAATGATAAGAAAAGATTATATTGTTTTGCATAGATTCCTGGACATATCTTTCAGCCACACTGTTAGATTTCCATCTAATTGAACAACTTCAGGGGGCGTACATTATAATACTTCAAATTCCGACATAATTGCACACAAGGAGGATATAAAATTGCACAGATTTTATTTAAACGTCAAAACGTGAAAATTTTCATATCAATGTTTATAACAAAAAGTGAACAAATAAGTATACATAGCTACAGTGCAATTGAAATTACAAACGTAATTTACGTAAAATATAACGTCAGTAGTAGATATTTTTCTTTAAATATCTACGTTTGAAGAAAAAATATATGTCATTCGGAGTAAAAGTGTCTTTGTGTGCCTCGCGTGCATTTATCCGACTCGCTTCGCTCGTCGTTTAAACTTCCACACTCGACACACAAAGTCTCACTTTTACTCCTAATAACACAATATACTATTAAATGTGTCGGATAGAAAATTTTGGTTTTTAATATTTGTAATAACATAAATTTTAAAAAAATAATATTTAGAAGTTTTTTTTTCTTAAAATACTACTACTTCCGGTTGTCTAATTGTTACCAGAATCTATTCAACTCTTTTCATTACTGTTTTATTGAAGAATCCGTAGTTACACAGGTCTTTAGTCTTATAGAATTTGAGAAATCGTACCTCTAACAACTACACACACACACACACACACACACACACACACATACACACACACAGACGTCATCGTAAAAATGATATTATCGGATTCTAGGGACCTTAAAACGTGCTTATTCACTTAAACCTGGATATGCGATTTTTAGGCTGATTCCTCTCTTGGCGAGAGGTAAAAATTGTTGATATTTGTGCCAAAATTAATGAGACACACGGTATACTCGTACATTATGTATTTATGTATGTTAAAAAAATTACATATTTCTTTCAATTCCTTACTTTAATATCCTTTTCGTAGCTTGCGTAGGCAACAACCTGCTGCACCTTTTCCACAAACTGCATAAAACATTTCTACAAAACTGCATTGTTTTCCAGTAATTCTCATTCCTGGACATTTGATACGTTCGTGTAAATGATTAAAGCAATTGCTTTAACCCTCACGCAATGTATAAAAACCGCGAATGCTCATTTTGATTTTGATATCAATAGCTACTGCTCTGCTCTCTAACGACCACGAAGTTGGTGTCTTCTCTCTCGACTTGCGTCGTCTTATCGCCTTCCGTATGCACTTTAAACTTACGCTGTAGATTAAACTTTAATGATTGTGTTACATTGTGTTTTTCGTAATTAGTGCTATCGATCCTGGCCTCAAGCAAATGGCTCGATGCATGAAACTTGGAAGAAAAGGAGAACTGTTGTCAAATTAGTGGAAATGTTTCGAAATAATTATTTACTTCGTTAGTACGTTTGTTAATATTTGCATTTTTATGATGCTAGTATTGATTGTAATTAGAAAAGTGTTTTGCGATGTTCTAGTTGATATTTTATGATTATTAGGTGCAGTAATTATGGATACTAAATTGAAATTAAATTGAAAAATGTTGTATATTAGCATTAATTTAATATTTTTTTCTTAGAATATTAGTATTTTTTTTCTCTTTATTGGAAAATGCTGTAATATAGTTTCGTTGCATCTGTGGAAAACTAACCTACAGTAATTTTTTTTTAAACATGTCTGATCAAGGTCATCTACGAATTGTATGAATTACGATTTTAGCTCCGCCCATCCTGTCAAATTCAGTAGTATCGTTTGCTTAGTTTTTATGAGGGTACATAAGTTAATACTGTTATTTTATTATTATAAAAATCTGTTGTGGCCATCACAATACCTCTCGCCCTTTCAATTATGGTATATATAAGTATTGTATTTAACATTTCTTGCACACACAAAAAATTCTAATTACACCTAAACTTTATATTTACGTATTTTCTATAATTTTAAATTCATTCTATGAGCAAGTTTTCTCCATTTCTTCTAAATGTTCAAGGTTTTTCCAATTCATTAATGGAATTGACGATATTTCTGAAGGGTTCATGTAATATACCTATAATTTTAAATATATAAAGAATAATACAATGAGAAATATTAAATATCGTTTCCAGAAAAGCCTTCAGCCTTCAGTACTATCTCTGAATTTTTGACACTATTTTGACATTATTGACATTTATCGGTCAATTACAGACATTTTAATTTCTCAAGTAGTTACCATTACAACAGATTATTTTATAGATTATATATCTATATCTTTAAATCTATAAAAGGTATAATAAAAAAATAAATGTGTCGGATAGAGAATTTTGTGTTTTAATATTTGTAATAACATAAATTAAAAAATATATATTTAGAAGATTTTTGTTGAAATACTACTACTTCCGGTTGTCCAAGTGTTACCAGAATCTATTCAACTCTTCCCATTACTGTTAGATTGAGGAATCCGTAGTTACACAGGTCTTTAGTCTTACAGAATTTGAGAAATCGTACCTCCAACAACCTCACACACACATTCACACACACACACACATTCACACACACACACACACACACACACACACACACACACACACACACAGACATCATCGTAAAAATGTTATTATCGGATTGTAGGGACCTTAAAACGTGCTTATTCACTAAAATCTGGATATGCGATTTTTAGCATGATTAGAATACCTCTCTTAGCGAGAGGTAAAAATATATGTTAGAGTAAAAGCATGCAGAATTCAAAACTAAGCCAACTGGTAAGTTTATTAGTAAATGAACCTAAATATGTGCAAAATAAGATACTGACACAGTGTCAGTGTCAGTGAGACTGACAGAAAATAACGTTATTCGTACGGCTATGCATCAAGGTCATATATTTGAATTAATAAATAAATATACGTTACAGTGAAAGTACTATGAACAACGAGTATCGTTTTAAAATGAAATGTAATTTAGTTGAAACAATATGAATTTTTTAAAGCAACTGTGTTACACCCATTCTTATCGCACACGCTTGTAGTTTTTGCAAATGAAAGAGATGAATGTATGCTAAATTGTTAATTCATTCATGATGCAGATGACCTTGTTCGGATATCTTTACAAAATGCACTCTACGTATACATTATTATTTCAAAAATATTAAATACCTTCTTACCATATTATTATGTTTAAAATGACAATATCTTCCATTTTCCAGAAATTGTGATCATAATTTATATTTTCGTATTCCAACGACAGCTATATGAGCACTAGTTCATAAACGAATAGTTTATACCAAATTTTCTTTAATAAACGTTCGTTATAACTTTACAGAATATGAAAATTAAGAAATGCTAACGGATTTCGTTGCTGAACGAATGTTTCGTTCATGTACGTCCGACAAAAAGTTAGAGAACTAAACAAGTCGCTCACGAACGGTTTTCGTTACAGAATAGGGAATAGGTTTATTAGTCTATTTTGCATCTCCTACATTCTTTATAAATCTGTTTCACTTATTCATTTAATACCCGGTATAAGGAGAATTCCCTATCTCAATTCCTTAAAGTGTTGCATTTTTATGGCGGGCATTGTATTTGTTTCCTTACTTACCATGATTGGTTCAGATTAAAATAATATTACAGTGATGTAGTATTGTAACGTGCGCCCCTGACTTAAGAGTATTCGAGCGCCGCTACTGGTAGAATATTCCCGAGCGATGACGGAAAAACCCATACACCTAGACATGTTAATGTCATTGTGACGTCAGAAAGCTCGAGAAGGACATCGCGCTATATAAACCCGTCGCCAAATCCAGCAAAAACAGTCTGTTGTATAGAAGCAACGAGCAATGAACAGTGAGTGATATAAATAAACAATCTACGAGTGGTTAACATAAATAAATGTAGTTATATAAATAAATATAGTGATATAAATATTGTTTTTCTATTTTGGTTCTTTAATATGTACTTTATCTACAACAGTGCGCTAATATGAAATTAGTACACCAATTTGAATGTCCTTCTGAGTGATTTAATGGCACTGAGTGTCATTATGAATTTCATAATGACACTCAGTGCTATTATGAAACTCATAATGACACTCAGTGCCATTAAATCACCCTTACGTATTAATAACGTAGGCTACGAATGAACATTTCAATGTTTCTCATTATGTCAAAAATGAAATGAAAAATATATTTTAAGATCAATTTAAACTGTTGTAGATAAAATATTGAAGGATACACATTTGATATAGCCTAATGAAACTTGCGTGATTAAAACACTCGGCTCATCGCGTCGTGATTTAACATCACACGCGTTTCATTATGAATGCTATATCAAACTTGTATCCTTAATATCTATTATGAAACCTATTTGGATGTCATAAAGTACTCAACCTAACTTCTGTTAGGTTGGTACGTAGTACCTACATTTCTAGACATTTGTCATTTGAAAGTAAATATTATTTCTAGCCTAGAAGACCCCACTATTGAAATGAAGTAATAATACATATAAGTAAATATATTAATAATTATTTTGTTATATTTTAAATATATTAATATTGTATTTTAAATAAGAATGGTTTATACTATCCTGTAAACATAACCTTTTCGCAGATGACGGTAGGAACTTCGGATGCAAATAAGTTTTTAATTGTTATAATCAGTTTCGTGGTAAGTATGGTTGCTTATTTAATAATATAGAAGAGTACATCTATATTGAATGTATTTTCGGCTATTTGGCGTAACTCAGGTGGAGTGCAAAGTATTTCTTCTTCCATAATAACCTTTTATTATTTAAACAATTCACAAACACGACTTTCACAATTTACTTTAAATTGTAAACAATAACAATGAAACGTCATAGTTACGAATATCAATCACTGTTACTGTTACCAACAATCAAATAAAAATTAAAATATTCCTAAAAATTAAATCACGTATATTTGTAAATATTTTTTTGACAAAAGGACCAAAATAGAAAAAATAGTATAAAATGCACGTTTCATAAGACATTCCAGCGCACTTGTCCCGTTAGAAAATTCGCGGCAAGCCGCTCGTTTCTAACAAAGACGCGTGCGCTAAAATCATGTGTTATGAAACTTGTATCTTAATGTACTATTATATAAATATTCTTAGTGTTTAAGTATTTAATAATATTCTTAGTCTTATATTAGTGATAATAATTATTTAATCATAGTGTTAGTTGTTTTTATTACCTTTTTAATATTTATCATAATTATTTATCGTTTAACATAAACGTATTATTTTTATTAATAATATTTCTTTGATTATTTACACTTCATCATATAAAAAAAACTTTACAGTATTATACTCACCAATGAAAGGATTGTGCAAATTAAAACATCAAAAGGTTGAAGATTTGGTTTAAACAAAATGGAAGATGAAAGTTTAATGATTGCAAATGAAGTAGATCTCAGTAACAATTTTACATTAATTTATTCCTCATTATATGACTGATTCTTAATTATTTCTAACGTAGTGTGAAATAATTAAAGTCGTCCTTTTTGCCATGGCGCTCATATTTGAAGAGAATTTATAACCTCTTTCTCAAGTGCAGAAAACAAGTCTCGAGTACCGGTGTCAGATTTATATTACGCTACTGGATACCTAGCAACGGCGAAATTACTTCCTCGTACCTTACTTATTCGAACTCTGCGCACATTCTTTAAATAGAAAAATAGATTCCTCGTTCATTTGTTAAACAACTAAATCATTTGTCACAGTCCAAACAAGTGGAAATATTCTAAAGAATGGTATTTATTTTGTAATACTAATGGAGGTAATTTGGAGTGTATAACGGGTTAGAAAAAGTAATTAGGTTTCCTAAAGTGAAAAAATCAAAGCATAATTTAATGATAAATGACAAGTATTGAAATTATACCCTGAATCGTGTGTTTTTCTAACAATCTAGTTAATTATTTTACAAAAAAAGCCAAGTTAGTTGGGGGAAAATTAATACTTAATTTAGATTAAGATTACATTTTTTGATTAATTATTTTGAACTGGATTTATTTACTATTAAAAATGAGGTTATTTCGTGCAACATTTAACTTGCCACTATTATTAATTGAGCTGGGTTGAATTTAATATATTATCCCAAAGATTTGACTTATTGACTTTGTTACTAATACCAGTAAACAAACAAGCAGAATAAAGAAATTGTTCCCATAGTAAGGGGGTATCACACGTACGCAGATTTCTGCAACTGATTTGATGCAACTTTTCAAAATACTCAACTCTTGTTATCACACATGCGCAGAGTTACATATATTTTAGGTTATTTACATATTTAATGTAGGTAACGTTTTTCTACACGTCTCATATCTCATAACATCTCTGATTACGTTTATCAACGTTTCCAAATATGTCTCCAAATGATTGTCTATGGCACACATTTCTAAACTTTACATCAACATAAACACGTGTGTTTAGGGACTTTTAAGTTCTAAGGGCATGCGTACATCGTTTGTACGCACATATGTACAACTTGTCTACGAAGTTTTCAAACATGTTTGTAAACTAGTTGCATGCAAATAGTCTCTTTATCATACGCAAAAATTGCATGGAATAAACAAAGTTGCAGAAAATCTGTGACAAGTTGCGCATATGTGCTTACGTGTGATACCCCCTTTAGTTTTCGTTCATGAACGACATGGTTAACGATCTAATATTTTTAAATGAAATGTACAACTTACGCTACAACAATCATAT
The DNA here is from genome assembly GCA_951394225.1 of Harpalus rufipes. Classification (NCBI taxonomy): domain Eukaryota; kingdom Metazoa; phylum Arthropoda; class Insecta; order Coleoptera; family Carabidae; genus Harpalus; species Harpalus rufipes. The sequence continues at coordinate 11,875,433 of OX596288.1, read as the reverse complement.
TCTGTAATTTTGTTGTATACGCGATAGCCTTGAAATTTTGTTCAACGAAAACAGTCAATGTTTTTGGGATTCTTGTACTATACGGTTATGGTTGTAGTATTGTAAACCCGTCCCCTCCTGTATATTGAATAAGAAACTCCTCTATTCTGACAACTTGATGTTATTTAATCGAATTTCTAGTTTTAATGACTGTTTATCTTTACAAAATGATCTGAGTAATTTAACAGATTGGTGTAATAACAATAAACTTGACTTTAACATTAGTAAATGCAAAATTATATATTTTTCTAGAAAACAATGTCCTATTACATTTTCTTTCACTCTTTCAAATATTCCGCTTAATCGCTGTTCCAAAATAAAAGATTTAGGCATTACATTTGATGCTAAACTTACGTTCATTCCACATATAACTAAGTAGTGGCTTCTACAAAGAGAATGCTTGGATTTTTAATTCGCAACTCTCGTAATTTGAATACTATTGAACATATACTCTTATTATTTTATGCATTTGTACGCATTAAACTTGACTACTGTTCAGTTGTTTGGAATCCGTCTTATAACATCAGTTTAATTGAATCCATTGAAAAGAAATTTGTACGGTATTTATATTACAAATTTAATAATATCTACCCTGATCCTGATTACAATATATCGTACGCATATTTACTGCAACATTTCAGTTTCTCAAAATTATCTGATAGACGTAACAATGCTCTACTTATTCACTTATATGAACTAATAAATAATCTCATAGATGATCCTTTAATCTTAAGCTTAATTAATATACGTGTACCTCCTTCAATTCCAGACAAAATAAAACTTTCCTACCCTTCCTGCACGGACAAGCTTGCTTTTGAATTCTCCTTTACAACAAATGTTTAAACATATAATAATATTGAAACTCATAGTGATATTTAACTATTTACAAACATATAGTAAACAGAGCTAATTAAATTAAATTCAATTAAATGCATGTATTATACTTTCTATTCGTAGTTTGTAATCTTTTTTGTATATTTTATATTGTACTTATTTTTATATTTGGTTGAAATTTGTTCCTGTCCATTTTTGGATTCGCCTGGTTGGGCAGTGTATTGTTTAAATAAATAAATAAAGTAATTGTAATTATTTCAATAGTTGCAGGATATTTTATGTATCTTTGTGAAAATTTTTGTACAATTATGTCAGTCACTTACCGTAAACAACGACTTAATGAAGCCTGAGATAATAAAAAGTGTCTGTCTTTGCCGATATATTTCTGGTAACTGCGTTGAGAAAAAAATGCAATGAAAGGATGAACTAAAACGTAACAAAATTATTAATTGATTCAGTTAACAATTAAAAAAAAAACTACCGTGGGAATCCTTGTCTAAGAAAGGATTTATTTGCAAAATTAAATAGTTCGCAAGATATTTAGGAAATTGATATAATTTTCTAAATAAATCATTCGGTGTGGTATTAAACGAATTACAAGTATCTCGTAGTTATCTCATTACCAGATTATTTTCATGTCGAAAAATAACCTACGTATATATTATTTTAAAAATATTCGTTTAATATTATGTTTAAAATGTCTTTTTTTTCATTTTTCCACAAATTGTGACCATAGGTAAATTTATTACAAAAGAAATTGTATTTATAGTTTCGTCTTCCAACGGTAGCTCTATAAGCACTAGTTAAACGAATGTCTTTGATAAACGTTCTTTATAACTTTACAGAATAAGGAAACTAAGCAATGCTAACGAATTTAGTTGGAGAACAAATTTTTCGTTCACGTACGTTCGACCAAAAGTTGAAGAATAAGAAAAGTTGCAAAATAGGGACATTAGATATTAAATATTTAAATTTCATCACCAAATTTTATGAATCACCACAAAATTAATTGAATCTCTTTCTCGTAATTGTTGATTGATTTAACCACAAAGATAATTATCTACTTCCCTAATTAAACATCATCTCCAATTGCAAAGGTTAGCATCAAAGGCTCCTCAAATAGATGACGTGTACACAAATACCTGAACTCAAAGGAATTGTTCCGTTGATCCAAGTATTGCAAACAAACACCTATCGGCGCCTCAAGGAGCCACTTGCGGCCCCTGTAAGCTAACCTCTCTCCTACAGGATGTACTCCTTGTTGTCCTTAACCTCAGCCTTTTATTCAAAGCTTCCGGTCATATGATCGGTCTACAAGGGAGAATACGGACAAATGGGCGATATTAGATTTTGCGACAGACAAGAAAAGAAGATAGTGAAGATGTTACGTAGATAATGGACTCAGTGACATTGGGGACATTTTTAGTATCTTAACTGTTTCCATAAATTACAAGGTATTAACAATTTATCGAAATCTCAGTCAAACATCATTTCCAGTTAAAGTATCATCTTCATTCTTCAGGGAGGAAGCTATTGAAGAAGTACGTTACTTGCTAAAGAAGAATGGTTACCCGAAGGTAGCCATAAATAAGGCCATTCGCAAATCCCATGACATGAGAGAGAGAAACATAATATCAACAGGAAATATAACAATATTGGACCACGTGACTGGAAAAAGTGTTATGCCATGTCGAACGTAGAGATTTTAACGCCGAATTTAAATAAAATATTAAGGAATAATCTCAATGTTGACATTGTATGTAAGCCCATTTTGACAATAGGCATGCCTTACAGCAGACTTAAGGATCTAGTGGACAAGAACGACAAATCAAATGTGGTTTATAAATTCCATTGTTCCACTGACAACGACAAGGGGATATACTTTGGGACGACTAAACAATATTGGAAGATCCGGATGAGCGAACATCGCAAATCAACACAAAACAACATGGCGAACAAATGTGCTCTGACAGAACATTCCAATACACTAAAACATACATTCGATTTGGAGAATTTCAAGATTTTGGAAGAACAGAATTACTCCAAATATATGTATCTTGAAATGCTACATATCAAGGATGATTGCAACAACATTAATGCAAGAACTGATATATTTATCAGGACTAAATTGCTCAAAAATTTTGAAAATATAAGGGTACTTATTTAGATGTTTTGCTCTGTTTTGTTCTTGTATCTCAACCAAAGGGGAAGCTATGAAAGTTTATCATCGTTATTTTTTCATTTTTAGTTACAAAATATTACATACAAAAAGGTATCCTTGCGCCTTACTAAATTTATAAATGCAGTAGTTTTTGAGATATTTTAATATTTAAAAAAATCAAGTACTTATTCAAAAAATCTTATTTGGCCATCACATTACCTTCCGTCAATTCTACGTATTTTGTACAAATACAACACAGATTTTCAGATTTTTTTTTGCAAACTATTCTATAGGCCCTTTCTTTTTAGGGAAGAAATGAACTGATCCTACCTCGTTCCTAACACGAACAGTACCTATGTTTTTTTTAAATCAGAAGTAGAAAATAAAAACATATGTAGCATTATATTTATAACATAATAATCTGCTGAATTGGCTTGTGGCTATAATTTGTTTTTGCACATGAATTATTTTACATTTTTATATTTCGAGTAAAATCATTTCACATAGATATTATGTAAATTTTATTTGATACTGACATCTATCAATTAGTAATATTTGAATATTCTAACTCTTTCCATGGTGCAGCTTTTAGCAGCATAGTTTTGAAGATATTTCTTTAAAATCTTTTATCTCTAAGTTCATTGAATATGAAGAAAAAATATAATCAAATCGAATAGAGAACAAAATATTTTTTAATATTTATAATAACATAAAATGTCAAAAAGTGATATTTAACAGCGTTTTTCAAGAAAAACTGTTAAAATCTTTAAATTAGGGTACTTCCAGTTAACCAATCGTAACCAAAATCTAATCAACTCTTCATATGGGCGTACAAAAGAGGAATATGAAAGACTTATAATTTTTGGAATTGTAGTATTGGAGTTATCGCAGGAGAATTTTTTGTCACACATAAACATCATCGTAAAAATAGTAAAATCGTATTCTAGGGACCTTAAAACGTGCTTATTCATTGAAAACTCACCATCGAATTTTTTGACCAAAGACAATTCCTTCCTTACCTAGGTGACGGAAGGTAAAAAGAATTATATAACAATTAAGATACAATCAAGTTTATATACATTCATTCAATCCATTAGAAAACGTCTAGTATTTGCCTACAATTCAATGTAACTTTAATAGTAACAAACATTACTAAAAATAAAATAAAAAATTCAAATAAAAGAGTGTTTAAATCCGAAACGATTCGTTTCCAGATATTAGGATTTTTTCTTGTATTGGTTTGACTAATACTCGTACATTCCCCAAATATTTGTTGATAATATAATTCATTGGTCACGTGACATGTTTTCCGCCAATCAACATTCAGAATCTCCCTAGTTACATGTCTATCACAGCGATGATAAAAAACAAAGAAATTATCACTTTATTTATGGTCGTTACTAAAGGATTTGTTATCTTTATTTACTACATTGACAGATAATTTTGAGTATAAAATAAGTAATAACAATAATTCAAACTCCGATATATTAAATAAAACTCGTAAGTACCATATTTTAATACATTATGAATATGTATATCAAAAGTTAGGTTAACATAATATATATATTACAAAAATTCATTATACTCTCTCATTAAGAGAGATATAGATTCACAGTCACTCTTAGAGCGTCATGACATTCCGTCTCTAGCTTCCAGGCGAATCTTCTCTAGTGCGAGGTACATGTGGATGCTGATTCACAACAAAATTGATGCTCCATTTATCTTAGCTAGAGTCCCGTTCCATGTACCAAGGTTATCATCCAGGCAAGGCAGGACATTCCATCTCCCTACCGCTCGGACTGATGCGTATCTGCGTTCACCTGTCTACATCATGTGTGTGAATGCAGAAAAAGTTTTCGCTGATGTATTCATGTCCCACGAATCTGCGTACCAATGCGTCCAATAATGTAATAACGTAAATATTATTGTATGTTTCCTTTGTTGTTTAAAATTTATTGTATATTAATACATATTTATACTTTGTATATTGCCCTGTAATTGGTTATCTGTTGGGTAATTAAAGATTATTATTATTATTATTAAATATAAGCTCGTGATATGATTAATAATCGAAGATATTACTCGTGAAACCGAAGCGGCACATTTCACTCGAGAATATCATCGATGATAATCATATCACTTGTCATATTACGTATGATTATAAAACTGTGACATAACATTTCGTCCAAAATTTTAAATACGGGCGACAAAATGGTGCGCAAACAAAACAGACATTTAACGGATGAAGCAAAGTTATACCGTCATCTTGGATGGTGTTCTCTTGTGATTGGTCGAATTTGAAGTTTATATTTGGAAATATAAAATATAGTTTTATTCCAAATCTAAATTTCAAAGTTCTAAATTTGTAAATCGTACATAAACAATCGTATCCGTTTTAAGTATGTTTACATTTTAATATCTAAATTATAAATTGCAAATTTGCAAATTAAATTCATCGTAAACCAGCCCTAATGCTATAGAAATTCCAAGTTTTATTAGTCATACTCTTGTGACAAGGTGAGCAATAATAAATAAATAACTTTTATACACTTTTCTAAGTTATAGTTTCAGGATTAATATTTCAAGTTTGTTATCTTTGTTAGTCATAATTCTGTTTAGAAATAATTATCATTTTTCCCAAAGAGATTTGTTTAGAATGACTGTCGACGGACTAGACAGTTATTTGTTGACAAGTCTTGAAGTTATTGCAAGCCTACGTGCAGAATTGATATTTTGATATGGATGTCATATGATACCCCCTTCAACCCATCAGAGATAATCCTCCATGAAGTTATAGTTGATCTTAGACACTCATGTCTGCGTTTTAGTTTCTGTCGCGGGCTAAACGCTTGCCTGCTGAGTTACAATGTAACTATTTAGTTTATTTGATATAGTTATGTTTAGTTTGGCATTCAATATTAATAAGTTTAATAGTTTATAATTGATTAGTGTTAGTGTAAATGTGTATAAATAAAGAAGTTAGTAATATTAATAATGTCTGTGTCCATAATGTAAAGTGTGTTCATCCGCAATCTAAGGTAAATGCAAGTGTATCTGTGTTCGTCCTTCGGTTAATCAAGTCGTGGTCATCGTTGGTAAAAGAAATGCAAGGCCACCATCATCAGAGCTTCTGTTACACCCCTCCTCGTGTTACACTCTATAGGTGTTACAAATTCAAATACTTGTCTATGAATAAAGTGGCCATTAATATGTAAAATGAAGAAACGATTACATATTTATTTATTCTGTTAATTTGCATTAGTAAAGAATATCTCCCCTTTGTAATGAATTCATGTGCAATGTCGATATGAATCCCAGTGCGATTGGTGGTGAAATATCTCCCGGTGAAAGTTCAAGTATCCCGCAACGTCGGGCCCGAGACCGGGACTCCGGGCAGGAACCTCTCTATCTGAAGTTATCGCCGTGTGGCTTCCCGCCCGATATTGATATATCGCCCCGCACTGCCAGCCACATATATCAAACCAACAGAGAAAGAACCACTAAATAAATACACCTGGGGAGGAGATACTCCATGCTTTAATCTTGATATTGAGGGAAGAGTTGGTGTTTTAAGAGGCAGTTCTCTTCATAAAATTTTATGGGGTATTGGCCATAATAAAATTTCAATATACGAGGCATAAAATATAAAAATTAACCACTGTAGCTTCACATTTTAGTAGAGTTTCACCGCTTGACTTGATATTCGTTACTTGACTTGACCTGACTTGAAATCAAGCCAAGCTCGTCGAGTAATAGTAGTCGAAAGTCATGTCAAGTCAAGTAGTTACAATTTCAAGTTCTTGAAAAATCAAGTAGTTATTTTTCAATTACTTGAAAAAATCAAGTAGTTATTTTTTTAATTACCAGAAAAAGTTCTTCAAGACTACATTTCATTTTCATATACTTCCTTATGTTTTATAACAATATCAATAATATACCTTCAAATATACTTTTATTCATAAAAATAAATCATACATTCAAATTTAAAATTAAAAAAAAAAGATTTAAAAGTATAATATATGAATTAACAAACTATTTATAGTATGTGTATTATGGTGGACCTTAAAAGGGGGCAAGTCGAATTTTAACCGGGCCGCCCCTAAAGTGGTTCCAAATAAATAAAAAAATATATACTGGCAATGATATACTTTGGTTCACGAAAGATGACAATTCAAGGTCACTTGTTCGAAGAAAGAATACACAACATTTAATACAGTAGTACCTTAGCAACATTTCATGTTAGAAACATAACCGGTTCGTTATCAAGTAGCTTGAATTTGCTTGAAATTGCTTGATCAAGTCAAGTGTAGTAAAGATAGAAAATCAAGTCAAGTCAAGTAATGAAATTTTGAAAAGCTTGATTTTCAAGTCAAGTCAAGTAATTTACAAAAACATCAAGCTACTTGACTTGATGAAACCCTACATTTTAGTAATAAAAATAAAACAATATTTCGTAAGACTATTGTTGTTTACATTTGAATATTTAGGAGAACTGATATTGGGGTGTACAGGCGTGTAAATAGTCTACACCCGTATGTGTGGTGTGAGTGGTTTAATTTTAATGCATTGACAAGATAAGTAGACAGACCAAAATACATGCAGACTCATCTGAGGTGAAATGAGGTGCTTTAATCGAAAGAGTAAGAAAAAATATTTTACCCGTATTTTTATTTTTTTTCATGTTACTCTTCATTCATGAGAAAATTGTCCCTGAAAATACAATATTTAAATTGCAGCCTTTTCTGTCACCTGATGACGACAGAAAACTACTCATCAATGAGGGAGTGGCTTATATTTAAAGGAGTGAAAGCCGTCAGTTATATTCTAGCTACTAGTTCTATACATATTACCGATTTTTATTAGACTTAAACAGGGTTGTAGAAAAGAGATTTGTGCTTGTGTATCCAAATAGAAGTAATAATAGTAAAAAAGTAGTTTTAGTGGTGCTTCAAAACGAAGAAAGAAGAATGAAATGGTTGTCTCTCAATAAACATAAAACCATTTACAAAATTAAAGTGTAAAGATCATTTTGCTGTAAGAATAAATATTTTTTAATTAAATAAGAAATATTAAATATTTTTTTTAATTTCTATCTTTACATTTCTGTTATTGGCTAGTATTTCTTGGACGTCACAGGAAGTATAATTTGGCGCCAATTCAGACATAGTATACTTTTAAATTGCTACTGTTTTTACCTCTCGCTAAGAGAGGTATTGGATTCATGCTAAAAATCGCATATCCAGATTTTATTGAATAAGCACGTTTTAAGGTCCCTACAATCCGATTTTAACATTTTTACGATGATGTCTGTGTGTGTGTGTGTGTGTGTGTGTGTGTGTGTGTGTGTGTGGATGTGTGTGTGTGGGATGTTGGAAGGACGGTTACTCAAAAACTATAAGACTTAAAATTTGTTTAACAACGTATTTCCCAATCGGACATTCATGGGAAGATCTGAAAAGGTTTTGGTAATAATTGGACAACCGGAAGTAGAAGATTCTTGAAAAAAAATCATCTAAATATTATTTTTTGAAAATTTTTCGTGGTAATATTAAAGAAAAATAAATTCTCTTTCTGATACATTTAAATATTTTTTTACATATTTTATAGATTTAGAGATAAAAGAAGTATAATATATAAAATAATCTGTTGTAATAAATTTGACAGCCGAAAGAATGCCATGAAAAATAGTTGATAATTTAAATTATTTGTAACTGACAGATAAATGTCAGTGTCAGAAATAATGAGTAATGAAAGAAAAATGTACTTGGAGAATCCCTTAGTTCTTGATCTGTGACTATTATGGAGATGACAAGTCTAGGTTGAAGGACTTAAATTTGTTTCAAACATTATGGGACAATGTACACCAGTACTATAGACTAGAGTAACTTTGAATTGCGAAAAAGCTATCAAATTCTTCTCAAGTAAGTTGTAAATATTGACAAAATTACACATCGATATAAGAATAATCGGAGTGCAATCTATCCGTCACTTTATTAAAGGGAATTAAGGTTATATAGATATAACAAGTATGAAAAAATAAAATGTAAAAGAAGATATGTAAGAATAGATGCACAATCCATATATACATTTTAGACCGCCCAAAATTAATGTTTTTACTAGAAGAATATGAAGAGAAAGTAAACAACGTTGTTCGAATTGAAAATTGCTGTTACCAGCCTAATATTTATATATGGTAAACTCTACTTTGTAATTTATTGTAACATAATTTATGGTAAAATATCTTCATGTTGAGACATGCTATTATTGAATAATAAAGAAGTTTATACGTCATAGATTTATATGAATATATTATTTGTATTTATAAAAATATTCTTTGCTTTATGCATACAGCCAGGTAACATATACGGCGAGAGGTTATGTGCTGGCCACATCAGATTTTTAATATCAGTATCCACTTGAGTCGTATCATCCATAGCTTGAAGTAGAAGTCTGTGTACTCAACTAGATATGAATCAACGGACTGCCTGCTATAAAAATCATGTTGTTGAAAATTAATAATATTTTTGCAATATGAAAACGAATATACACTATGTTTAATAAAATGTGTATCGAATCTGTGATGAAGACGAAGATACTTCGGCACATACTATAAGCGAAATAAATAGATTATATAGGTAGCAGTGACAAAACTGACTAACACTTAAAAAAAGATTTCATTTTTCAAAAATAATTATAATAAATATCTCCTTGTAGTCATTAAAATATGAAGAAATATAATTCTCTTCCCAAGCCGGATAGAGATTTCATCTCAAAACAACTATAACCATTTCCGTTAACGGGGTTGTTGAGACGTACGTCCACTTGACGTTAGACAGAGTAATGAAAAGGGACCATTCAACCAAGTATAATCTATCGCAATTAAGAATGACTAACATACGCTGCCTGCTGCTTTTAAAATAAAAGCCATAGCTTTGGAAAGAGTTTGCTGAGATGAAAAGAACACTTAGGTATTCATGTTTTCCTGCTACCAATTAAGATCCAACAGACATGTTCATTTTGCAAGGAGGACAACATTTTATATTTTCAAACCATGTATGTGTATACCGACAATATTAAGAAAAAAATCTGATGTGGCCAGCACATAACCTCTCGCCGTATATTTTACCTGGCTGTATGCATAAAGCAAAGATTATTTTTATAAATACAAATAATATATTCATATAAATCTATGACGTATAAACTTCTTTATTATTCAATAATAGCATGTCTCAACATGTAGATATTTTACCATAAATTATGTTACAATAAATTACAAAGTAGAGTTTACCATATATAAATATTAGGCTGGTAACAGCAATTTTCAATTCGAACAACTTTGTTTACTTTCTCTTCATATTCTTCTAGTAAAAACATTAATTTTGGGCGGTCTAAAATGTATATATCTGGATTGTGCATCTATTCTTATATATCTTACATTTTATTTTTTCATACTTGTTATATCTAAATAACCTTAATTCCCTTTAATAAAGTGACGGATAGATTGCACTCCGATTTTGTCAATATTTACAACTTACTTGAGAAGAATTTGATAGCTTTTTCGCAATTCAAAGTTACTCTAGTCTACAGTACTGGTGTACATTGTCCCATAATGTTTGAAACAAATTTAAGTCCTTCAACCTAGACTTGTCATCTCCATAATAGTCACAGATCAAGAACTAAGGGATTCTCCAAGTACATTTTTAATTCATTACTCATTATTTCTGACACTGACATTTATCTGTCAGTTACAAATAATTTAAATTATCAACTATTTTTCATGGCATTCTTTCGGCTGTCAAATTTATTACAACAGATTATTTTATATATTATACTTCTTTTATCTCTAAATCTATGGAATATATAATAAAATATTTAAATGTATCAGATAGAGAATTTAATTTTCTTTAATATTACCACGAAAAATTTTCAAAAAATAATATTTAGAAGATTTTTTTTCAAGAATCTTCTACTTCCGGTTGTCCAATTATTACCAAAACCTTTTCAGATCTTCCCATGAATGTCCGATTGGGAAATACGTTGTTAAACAAATTTTAAGTCTTATAGTTTTTGAGTAACCGTCCTTCCAACATCCCACACACACACATACACACACACACACATCCACACAGACATCATCGTAAAAATGTTAAAATCGGATTGTAGGGACCTTAAAACGTGCTTATTCAATAAAATCTGGATATGCGATTTTTAGCATGAATGCAATACCTCTCTTAGCGAGAGGTAAAAAGTATATAATTTTTTAATTTACATATCTCGCTTATACAAAGGGCTAATTTAATAATACTTGATGTGCTAGACGCAGAAATTAATTCTCTAAAACTTTTATTTGAAGCATTTATTTCTAAAATCAAAATAAATTTTCAAGAAAAACTGTTAACAACTTCAAGTAATGTACCACTTCCGGTTAGCCTATTTTAACCAAAATCTATTATGTTATTTCGATTGACATAAAAGTCTTGTATACCAAATTTGAAAAGTTTTGGATTATATTTTAAAATAGGTTTTCATTAAAATCTATTATAGGCTTCATGTAAAGTGCCACTTCTGGAAATTGTGTAATAACCAGAAAGGGAGGTGCACAACTAGATGTTATAGGAGTCCTAAATACAAAATTTCAACTTTCTACGGCTTACCGTTTTTGAGTTATGCGAGATACGTACGTACAGACGTCACGACGAAATTAGTCAAAATGGATTCAGGGATGATCAAAATGGATATTTCCGCTGAAATCTGAAAACCGAAATTTTTCGCGATTACAATACTTCCTTTACTTACGTACAAGGAAATAAAAATCATATGAAAAATATCCTTGCTACTTACATCTGTCAATAGGGTGGTTGCACATATTTTTTTTATTATTTTATGTGAAAGATTGTACAAATTAATTCATAGTAAACTGAAAAAATTTTTTTTTTCCATATTTTGTATGTGTGTGTGTGTGTGTGTGTACGTGTGTGCGTGTGTGTGTGTGTGTGTATCCTCTTTACGCTCTAGCTCAAATACTATCGTTCAGAAAAATTTTAAACCTTGTATTTTTACCTTACTCTTATATGGAAATATGTCATTAGATATTGGAGTAAATCAGATAACCGAAAATGGCACTTTACTGAAAGCTCAAAATAGTTTTTCTTCGAAAAATACCTTTAAATGTTATTTTATCGAGATTTATATTATATAAAAATTAAAGATCATTAAATTTTCTACATGTTTGCATTAATACTTTTTCTATACATTTTATGGATAAATTTATAAAACTATCTATAATTTTAATCCCGGAGCCTACGTTTTAAACACAACTCATTCACATGGTTACACAATTTAGATCTCAAATGTTTGTAACTGACAGATATATGTCACTGTCAACAAACTAATCATTTCAAATAATAATGTTAACGTTTTTAAAATATAAAAATTTATTTAGACTTTTAGGTTCACATATTTAATTGAAAATGAAGTCTGTATAATTGGACGTTTGGGGTGTAAAATCCACCCATTATCAGAAAATACAAATTCGTAAAAAAATTACATTGTGAAATAAATATTTTGAAACAAAATTACAAAAGTCGTCTTTTATGATACAACAAGGTTATAGAAAAACAGCACTATTTTTCTATATGTCTAGTATTTAATTATTTTTCATAATTAAATATAACTTGCATTTTTGCCATATTAAAGGAGAAAACTGTACAAAGTACAAATGCGATACTTGGTGAACTGCTCTAAATAATATTTTAATTACACTTGGCAATAGTTCACAAAATTTCTCGATAGATGGCTCTGCATGTGGTTAGTTACCTCTGCAGGCTTGAAATCTTTGTGAGATGTTTATCATCTGTCCGCTCAACCAGTCTCAGTGCCTCGAAAGAGGCGTCAGTACACCACACTGATGAGCTCCACTAAGAGCGAAACGCGTCTGTGGTTCTGGTTGAGTAGGCCAGTCTCTGATAAATGACCGAGAGGTTGATTGAGAGACTGAAATTTTGTGAACTATTGCCAAGTGTAATTTAAATATTATTTGCCATATTAGATTTATTTAAAATAATAAAACAAGTAAAAAAACGGTTAGTTAAGATTTTTGAGGATAGAGAAAAATATATGTATTACGTAAGTAATAAAACGTATTATAATATTTACATCTAAAAATTATAATTATTTCTCAAATGATTTGCACGTTATGAATCAGAACAAGTTTATGATTAACACTGACATTGAATAATTGAAGTGGCCTCGAAATGGCGGACGAGTCAGCTGTGATTTATCTAGTAGCTATAGATATACCTATGTGAGCATGGTAGGATCGTGGCAGAAAACATATCGACCGGGAGGAAAAGAGATAGTTATAGATCAGCGCCACGATTATGTTATAGGTTATGGCATGTCGACAGCTGATCTATTTCTTTCTCTTCCAGTATATTCGCCTTCTTACACGATCCTACCATGTTAATGTCACATAGCCCTTCTCCAAATTTTTAATAATTACTTTGTCGTAAAGCACGATTAATTAATCGATTTTAAAAATACACCTATATTTTGTCTAGTATCATATTTTGTAGAAATAAAAATTTGGTCACATATACTCCATTGCATTGTTGGAACTATACGATCCGAAAAGATCGTCATACACGCACGCACATATAGACACCATTGGTAAAATAGTAAAACCGTGTTCTATGGATTCTAAAACGAGCTTATTCATTGAAAACTTATCGATTTTTTTGGCGAAAGACAATACTTTTCTTATCTGTAAGTGACAGACGGTAAAAAGTAAAGAATATAAGATTTTGGTATCATTTATACAGACCATTTTTGGTGAGATAAAAAATACGGACGTTGCATCATAAACTGTAAAAAGTTTTTATAATGTAAAAGAAATATTGAGTTAAATCCTGTCTAATGACATTTTTAAACAAGTTGTTTTGAATTTAAAAAGTGGTTCATTATTTTTTCACCTCATCACATTTTATGTAGCATATACAACTATAAATTTACTACAATAATCTTACATATGTAAGTACTATTCGTTCCATATTTATCACTGATCTAACATTAGCATAACATTAAAAATACGCCATTTATTCCGCTTATATTACCCATAATTATATTTATTTATATCAGATAATTTTACAGTGTAGCGTATCTAGAATTTTCTCGTTTCAGTATATAGATCAAGACATTATAACGTTAATGATTGGAAAACAAATAGCATGTAAGAAACTGTTTGTAATTATAAAGACATTAAGAACTACTCGTTTTGTTTTTTACATATTTGGTAAACAAAACTTTATCTTTTACTACATTAAATTCTCCTCATCAAAACGCCATTTTTCTGACACACTTGTACAGCGAAGCAAACAAAGGTTTTAATTAATATTTAACCAGTATCATTCTTCTAATTCGAGATAAAATGGTGGTGTGCTATGGTCGGGTATGTTTCTTTGTTTCCAGGCACCCTGGGACCAGGAAGTTCAACTCCGAACTGCGTCCCGAGGGACTCTTGAGTGGATTAATTTTATATAAAGTAAAATGTATTTAATTTTGGGCTTTTAATATTATAATTTTCTATGCCCGCGCTTACTTCTTATTGCTTTCGTTTATGCAATTTAATTTCGTTCCTTGGAGGACGATATTCTATTGAATTGGAAGATTTTAAATTGAATAATTCGGTACTCTATATTCAGGAAACTTTACAATGATATTGACAAACGACTATTCAGTCGAATATTGTGATATTTGATTATACATACTTTAATATAACGGGGGTCATTCAATAAGTAAAGAGACAAATGGCTATAGCTCAAAAACGGTTTATTTCAATCTTTCAAAATTAAGGCTATTTTTCAACATAATCACCCCCCACAGTTATGCACTTGTCCCATCTTTCTTGCAGCTTCCTAATTCACTTGGCGAAGAATTCTTTCGATTTACCCCGAAGCCACTTTTGCACCGCTTCATTAACTTCCTCATGTTAGCAAATCTTTTTCTACGTAGGGCGTCTTTGAGTGGTCCAAACAGGTAAAAATCAGATGGGGCGAGGTCGGGACTGTAGGCAGGATGAGGTAAGACCTCCCAACCCAATTCTTGAAGCTTATCACGGGTCAGCTGGGCTGTATGAGGGCGGGCGTTATCGTGCTGAAGAATGACTTCTTTTGACAGGAGTCCACGGCGTTTGCTCCTGATAGCTGGTCTAACTTTGTGTTCTAGCATCTCAGAGTAATATTGGCTATTGATAGTTCGTTGATCTTCAAGGAAATCGCAATAGACTGGACTTCCACTGGACGTCCACATCGGGGTTCATCACCTACACTTGTTCGGCCACTTTTAAACCGATCAACCCACTTGTAAAAATTCGCACGGTTCATACAACTTTTACCGTACTGTATTAACATTCTAGAAAAAAATCACTTGGTTATACACCTGCGACTAAAAATCTAATGACTGAGCGCTGCTCTTCTAAGGTGCAATCTTCTAGTGGACTTGCCATGGTGAACTGAAAATTTTGAGGTTATGTTGACATAAAATTATGAAACAGCTGATCAGAGCATATCCCAAGGTTGCCAACTAACACCCCTGAAAAGATTGTACACATTCATTGAATAGTTTTAAAATTATAGAATTTGTCTCTTTACTTATTGAATGACCCTCGTATTTGCTATTATTAGTATAATACCTAATACTTAATTATGTTTAATACACAATACTTTAGTCACAGGAGGAAATTGCCTTGAAGAAGCTATAATGTTATTCCAAGTGTGATTTATAATCATGTCGAATTTTGTCACCACCTCATAAAGCGGACCTATTAACGTAAAAATTTATCTAAAAATAAATAAATATGTAAATCCCCATCTTTGAAGTTAGACTGAATCAACAGCATGGAAATAACACGTCTAAAATTAGCTCCTCGCTTGTTAAAAATTCTAGTCCGAATAATCACTGGCGACTATGATCTCCATAATAATTGAAATGCGTTGTCGTCCCTTCTGTAGGCCTTTGGAACGTATGCAGATGGGATTGAGATTAGATTTGATACGAAATCAATTGGCGCAGATCACCAAGCTTTATGAGAAGTAAATAGTTTGTGTATACAAGTTGCATGTGATGATTTGTTAACTTGATTAGTTGATTCTGCAGATTGGAAGCGGATTATGGAGAATAATATTGACAAGTAATTTCTCTAATGGAATAGATTCAGGTATTATGCGTTCCAACAATGTGTGATTGTTAGGCAATACAAAACAATAAAAACAATTTTTAATTAATTCTTGATTATATCGCTGAAAGAATTTTTGGTTTAAATTAGGAAAATTCATCTTTTATTACACACTTGCCCGGTTGCAGAAACGTTCATCAACGCTTTGTTTAATTAACGGAACATCAAAATGAACAAATGCAACGCGATTTTTTGACAGCAATGATTTAAATGTCATAAGTACAAGGAAACTGATTCGAATTTGTTCATTTTGATGGTCCGTTAATTAAACAAAGCGTTGATGAACGTTTATGCAACCGGGCAACTGACTTTATATTTTTATTAAATCTTATTTCAAAAGGTTATTTTTATTTTACTTCTGCCATTGATATTTGGTTAACTATTCAAGGTTTTTTTTTTGCAAATCAAGCTATCTTTGACTAACAAATCATTCCCTTAAAGCAGCCTAGTTGTATTATTTATATTTATTCGAGATTTATTGCGTAGATCTCTGCTTGAAATTAATGGATTTCCTGTCTATAGATTCTTCTATTTGGTAATCCGGACCAAATATACCCACTTTAGTTTTTTTTTTTTACTTTAATTTTGAACCCTGTCTAACTAGGACATAAAGTCTCTATGGAAAATTGGTCTTCCTACAAATGCGCTGAAGATAAAATTCAGAATCATTTTAGAATCACCATTGAAAATTGCTGGTATTTGATTTTAACAGAAGACATCGTCACAATAAATAGGTGACTCGAATAAATGAATATATCCGAGTTAAAATTACATTTGAAGCAAATAAACAAATAAAATATTAAGTAGACAAAAAGCGTCATATGAGAATGTAAAAAATCTTTTGGATTGAGTGGTCAAGAATCAGCATATTCAACTTTTCTTCCATGGCCGAAGTAAAATTATTGTTATTAACATATCTTTACTTTTAATTCCGTTCATTTCAGATTTCTACGAACAATAGATTTAGAATAATAAATAAATCTGTTGCAGCCAGCACAAACCCTGCATCATTTCTATGTATTTTATATAAATTCCACATAGAAAGTTTATTGTATTTTCAGTAAAATAATTTCACATACATAATGGCTGGTACGATGTTTTAAGAAATTTCAAATTTCATTATTTAATATTAATAATAAATAGTATTAAATTCATCAAAATATGATTTTAAAGCAGAACATAGTTTATAATAAAAAAATATTTTTAAAAAAATCGCTCTTTAAACGTAATGGTGAAATTAAATATTGAAATTGACATTTCTTAAAACAGCGTTTAGTTAAAACCAGACTTGAGGTACCAGCCATTGTGTAAATATGTACTTAACCCTGATATCCGTCAATTAGTAATATTAAATTATTGAGACTGTTTCATAGTGACGCAGCAAAAATTACAAGATTTATGAAAATTAATTTCTTTATAAATTTTCATCCCTAAATTCATTGAATATGAAGAAAACAATGCAATCAAATCTTATAGAGAATAAAATATTCTTCAATATTTATAATAACATCAAAAGATGACATTTAACTGTGTTTTTTAAGAAAAAAATTAAATTAAATTAAATTAAGGTACTTCTAGGTGTTCAATGGAGACTTATAATTTTGACGTTATCCGCGGCGGATCGGTAGCGGACCTCCCTCCACACAATTTAGAAAAGGACAAGAAATTTTTAGAAAGAGCGAGGTGATATACCATGGCCGAGTCGATCAAATGCTCTCCCTTTCAGTTCTTCTCCCCGTTGATCCAATTTCCCGTCATTTATTATTTAGTCAGAAAAGTTTGGTTAAGTTATTTTGTGTAGTGCTTAGAACAAATATAAATTTATGTTTGGTTTGAGGTGTAGTGCCTGTTATTAATTATCTCTCCTTTCAAAAAGCAGTTGTTGTGATTACGTGAGAACACGTGGTGGATCACGTGATAAACGTCAAACTTAGAGTTAAATCTTGCTTACTACATAACTATTTATTAAATACTTTTTTACACATTAGATGGCCACCGAAAAATTTGAATGTATAAGTCCCCATTGTAACCAAAATCTAATCAAGTCTTCATGTGGATGTAAAAATGAGGAACACGAAAAAATTGTAATTTTTGGAATTGTAGTATACGCACAGGCACTTACACACAACACACGCAAAGGCGCGCGCGCACACACACGCACACGCATACACACACAATCACGCGTGGGCCCACACATACAGACATTATCGTAAAAATAGTAAATTCGTATTGTTGGGACCCTAAAACGTGCTTATTCATTAAAACTCACCAAGGTGACGGAAGGAAAAAATTGCGTGTGTACATATTGGATAGCATAGTTAAGTACTGTATTTCTTTCACCTTGATAGTGACAAAACTTTCTCATAATGATATTTCTTCAAAGCAGATCACATCAATAGTTTTCCACGTGGCACTATATCCATATGACGGCGATTAAACCATCCAACATTAAATAGCGCTGAATCTCAGGGCTAGAGTAATAAATCTGCGGGCAGTACGGCCATGTAACCAGTGGCGTGCGGCGGATTTTTCCAGCCCTAAGTGATGTATTTGCCTGGAATTCGATCCGTGAAGGAGAGATCCATCTTAGGCATAAGGGTCGCAATAGTGCGTAACGTGTAAAGGATTAGATTGTATAGAAACGTAATTGGGGGGCTTGTTGCTTGGTCCCCTGTTGAAAAAGAAAAGATGGATCAGTTTAGATGTACGTTTATACAAATAGAAATTTATGTTATTTATGCTAGCTGTAGCCGTTGCAAGTATTTGCAACAAACACAATTTCATGGAGTAATATGGGGTCTCGTGGCCGTGTGCCTGAGTGTCTGGTCGCGAATCTGGGGATCCGGGTACGATCCCGACCGACGCCAAATTTACATCGCATTTTAATTGCACAAAATTGAACCCTATGGCGCACTCTCCACGCCAGCAATGAGTGCCCGTGAGGTGACGCCTGGTAAGCGCCCACACGGTACAAATATTCCATCATTACCGATATCTGTGTACGAAGCAGATTGGCACACCCAGCAATGGGTAATATGCCGTGATGAAATATTTATTTATTTATTTAATATTAAATTATAAATTTTTGATATACCCAAATGCTGAATGCTTTTTATTAGGTTGAAATCAAGATATTGCCTCCAATAATAGTTCATGCGAAATGATAAAGATATAGAAGGAAATAAAATTCCGAAGCGAAGTTTGAAGGTAAAGTTTATAAGCTTTGCCTTCAAACTTCACTTGACAAATATGTAGTAGAACCGTATAACCCATTAATGATGGGAAGAGATTTAGAACAGATGAAGTCGAAAAGGTAAAACATCACTGTTTTTTAATACTGATGAGCTGTAGTGCGTTTCAGATTTAAGGTAAGCAAAAAAGTACCTTTTTATGACTAAAAACAAATTAGTAATTGACAAAGTTTGGTTTCACGAATTTAAAAGATTTCTTTAATTCACGTGAACAACGGTGGGCTTTCAAAATAGTTATTTATGCAACACACTCTTTACGACATGAGGTCAAGTAAATTATTGATCGAATGTCATAAAGATTGTTTACACTTGAGTTGCATACAATATTTTTTATATGACCTTAAATAAAATTCCTGAAACCAATTAGAAATTTGACAGACGACAATTTGAACACACCAAATACCGAGTTCACGTTTAACAGATACCAAATCTGAAGTTGAATACTGCAGTTCTGTCAGTATTAGCAACATGAATGTATAGAAAAAACTAAATTTAGGTAAGACAATTTAAATGCCAAACGTGTATTGATGGTGGTAGCTCTGTAATGTGTAAATAAAATAAAATACGAAAATCGTTTACTTTACACATTATCTGCAGGTTGTAAAGTATCAACTTTACTCATCGGAGTATAAAAATTATATTTTTCATGGTAGTTTACTACTAGATTACTTTTATAATAGTCACAATTTATTAAAAATTCGTGTATTAAAAAACTATATAGTTGCCTACTGAAATGGGCGACTTCAATTACTACGGAGATTAACTAATAAAATGTATAACAATCTTACTTCGTAGCAAATAATATACTATTAAACATTCGGATAACTTCGTGTTAATTCGTAATCTATTTATACAAATCAATGACAATAAGTCAATTATGAAAAGCCATCTCGTACTAGGTTAATGACTTAGTAAGCCAAAAAGAATTACCAAAGGTACGCATCATGGAAATGCGAAATTTAATTATTCGGTATGCGTAAGAATATAATAACAATTTTTTATTCATATACAAACACGTCTTTGTTTAAAAATCATTTCATGTTAACTGTTCTACCCATTTAATTAGTACAGTCCTTGTCAAAAAGACAAAAATATTATTTTAAAACCGAGGTGAGATATATTTTATTACAGTAGTTCAGAATAATCAAAAACAAAAGGTATGTTAGTTAAAGATCAAAATGTATCCTCAAACAAAGACGCCACAAATGGTGTACTAATATTAGTACATAAAATATCATAATAACTATGACATACATGTTACTGTTGAATGGAGGAAATGACTCCTTGAGGCAGTAAACAGTGATTTAATTTGTTACTCACTTGTATAAATCAAATTTAAATTATAACCAAAACTTGTACAATTAGTAGTGCATTATGAATAAGAATAATATAATATCAATAAAATATTATATGAATCTGAATAGAGAAAATTTATTGTTTAATAAGTAGTACAAACAAAATACAACCTATTAATAAAAATATTTTTTTTAATTGTTACAAAAACTTCGAAATATAATGATAAAATTGCGAGTAATTAGAAATTTAGTGTAGCTTAGTAGCAACGATAACAGCAATAGAATATTTCAAATCAATTTCTTCGGAATGCAATGTTTCACTTCCATTTACAATTTTGTAATATTCTTGCATTGAATCGTTTATAAATTCCGTTCTTATTGCGTGTGGAATTTTTGAGTAATGCGGATGTACTGCCGTAAGATGATCTACAAAATACAAAAGATATTATTTTTACCTCTCGGTAAGAGAGGTATTGAATTCATGCTAAAAATCGCATATCCAGATTTTAATGACTAAGCACGTTTTAAGGTCCCTACAGTCCGATTTTATATATTATGCCTATGTGTGTGTGTGTATGTGTGCGTGTGCGTGTGCGTATGTGTGTGTGTGTGTGGATGTATGTGTGTGTATGTGGGGATGTTGGAAGGACGATTTCTCAAAAACCATAATACTTAATATCTGTATAACTACGTATTTCTCAATTGCATATTACTGGGAAGAGCTAAAAAGGTTTTGGTAATAATAGGACAATCGGAAGTAGCAGATTCTTAAAAAAAATATTCTAAATACTATTTTTTGAAAATTGTTATTCTTGCTAGTATTAAAGAAGAATAAATTCTCTATCTGACTCATATAAATATTTTATTATATCTTGTATAGATTTAGAGATAAAGAAATACAAGGTATTTAATAATCTATTGTAATAAATCTCACAGCCCAAATAATGTCATGGAAACCAATTGAAAAATTAAAATGTTTGTAACTGACAGATAAATGTCAGTGTCAAAAGTCTAGAGACATTACTGAATATTTTTTCTGGGAAGTACATACATTATATTATTTCTTATTGTATTAATATTAATAGTTATATATATATATATATATATATATATATATATATATATATATATATATATATATATATACACTACCGTCCAAAAGTATTGCATCGCTTCTCGATATTTAGTGTTCACTCTTACCATTATGTCTAAAGCTTATTTATTGCAATAATGTGTATGTATATAATATGTTTAAACATTTAGCTATTATTTTCATTACTCAATTTATCTCCCAATCGTGCAGTGTGAAAAAGATACAAAAATAAAATACGCAACATAATTTTCAATAAAATTTGTTTGGCAAACTTATGCAAGTTTATGGCTAAATTTTCCCATTATTACATTTTTTTGTTTAATCAGATTAACATGGGTTGATTAGTTACCAATATAGGTACAGGTAAGATCGAAATATTGAGCAGTAGTCAGTAGTACTTACAGAGCGAATTCACAGTGCAATTGCTTTTAATTAATGGCTCCTAAAAGAGGAAATACTGAAATTAGTATAGCAAGTTGGTCTGCAATTATTACATTTCAGAATGAATGTTATTCAACCAGAGAAATATCGGCAAAAATCTGCGTAAGTCAGTCTACAGTTGCGCGCACGTGTCAAAGATTTACGACAACGGGGCAGTTATCTTCACGTAAGCGATCGGGATGACCTCGAATAACATCGCAACAAGACGAATTTATTACTAACCCTCCACCATGCTTCACTGTAGGCACAACACATTGTGCTAACATTCTTTCACCTTTTAAACGACGAAATATTTTGCCTCCGTTTTGCGCCAAACAATTCGAACTTCGATTTGTCTGTAAATAAGTCCTTCCAATTATTTATGCCCCAAATTCTGTGTTTTCTAGCCCAAGCTAATCTTTTTCTCTTTTTCTGTTTCCTTAATAAAGGCTTCCTTGCTGCCACACGACCTTTCGTACCAACCTCAAGTAAACGTCGTTTAATTGTTGTTACGGACACTGGCGAATTACGCGTGGCATTTAATAACTCGCGAATTCGGGATGCAGTTTTAAATCTATCCCATTTGCTGGTAATATACTGGTAACTCTAATAAATTTATCTTTTTGTTGCGATGTTATTCGAAGTCATCTCGATCGCTTACGTGAAGATAACTGCCCCGTTTTCGTAAATTTTTGACACGTGCGCGCAACTGTAGACTGACTTACGCAGATTTTTGCCGATATTTCTCTGGTTGAATAACATTCATTCTGAAATGTAATAATTGCAGACCAAGTTGCTATACAAATTTCAGTATTTCATCTTTTAGGAGCCATTAATTAAAAGCAATTGCACTGTGAATTCGCTCTGTAAGTACTACTGACTACTGCTCAATATTTCGATCTTACCTGTACCTATATTGATAACTAATCAACCCATGTTAATCTGATTAAACAAAAATCTGATGTGGCCAGCACATAACCTCTCGCCGTATATTTTACCTGGCTGTATGCATAAAGCAAAGAATATTTTTATAAATACAAATAATATATTCATATAAATCTATGACGTATAAACTTCTTTATTATTCAATAATAGCATGTCTCAACATGAAGATATTTTACCATAAATTATGTTACAATAAATTACAAAGTAGAGTTTACCATATATAAATATTAGGCTGGTAACAGCAATTTTCAATTCGAACAACTTTGTTTACTTTCTCTTCATATTCTTCTAGTAAAAACATTAATTTTGGGCGGTCTAAAATGTACACACTTAGAAATTTGAGCCGTGTAAACTTGAAATATAACGTGGTAAACTTGTTTCGTGTAGAATTCGACACTAAAATTGGTATTATAAAAGTTAGTGTAAAAAGATTAAGTTGGTAATTTTATATCTGTGTAAAATTTTCTGAGACATAACAAATTAACACTGTAAGGTGTATTATATTTATTAAGACTAGTTTTAAACACACTTGTGGGTAAAAAATGCTTAATTTGGTGTTGCTTGTATTTTAAACTAATTTTTGTACAATTTACTACATTATATTTGTTAAAAATACTCTGTCTAGTGTATTTCTAAAAACTAAACTGCTTGGTGTAATTTTAAAACTGAATGTGTAGAAAGAACACTACTTTGTGTATATCTAAAAAATCAGTGTAGAAAGTACACTACTTTGTGCATATTTGAAACATCGGTGTAAAAAGTACACTAGTATGTGTATAACTAAAATATCTGTGTACAAAGTACACTACTTGGTGTATGTTTAAAACGTTGGTGTAAAAAGTACACTACTTTTGTAATAAAAAATACACTACTTGGTGTATTTCTATACAATAGTAAGTGTAAATCTATACAACAGTTTATTATTTTCGCATTCTTTGTCGTGGTCATTAGTTAGTATAGATTATAGATACTCGTTCGACGCTGTGCTTACGCACTAGCAATATTAAAGTACGCTACATCCCGATCACGCAAGTTTTTACCTGCAGAGACTTAAAAACCATCTCTTTCAGTTGTTGCTAGAGTTTTACAAAGTTAAATAATGGAAGTGGAAGAAAGTGGACAAGAAAATATACCAGTGCTATTTAAATTAAAAAGAGGATTGATCACTAAGTGGGTGAATTGTGTCCCTGTGTATAGTAAGATGGAAATTTCATAATTCCAAAACACATTTTTGTATAACATAATTTTTATAAAGTGTAAGGGTTCATTCACAAATCGAATATGTTTTAGTTTTAAATTTTAAGCACATTATGTCACATCTTAAGTCTTGACGCAAAAAAAAACACAAGTTACCTTCTCACACGAGAAAAATAGGAACATTGCTTAACTACTGCTAATAACAACTCTCCCATATTGCATTTGCTTAAAATTTTAAACTAAAACATAAAACTATAATTTTGATTTGTGAATGAACCTTAACAATAGTGTCTGCATGTATATAATGTAATAATAGATTAATTAAGTAATACTAAGAAGTGTTTATATGAAATATATTGTTTTTTATGTACAATAAATTTTTTTCATGGAAGTTCGCATTTTTTATATATCATACCTACCTATTCACTCGATATCGTGTATAACATTTACACTAATATTACAAAAATAAAAAATGAGTACTATTGTACACCATAATCAGTGTATATCAACACGAAATTGATGAAAATATACACTACAAATAGATATATTTATACACTAAAATTAGTAAAAGAAACTAGTTTGATAAAAATGTACACCACAAATAGGTATATTTTTTCACTAAACTAAGTTAAAAATGACACTACACTGTGTACTAATAACCGCAGTTATTTGGTTAAAATAACTCATTTAAGTGTTAAAAAACTACACGGTGTAGTAGTATCTACGAAATATTTAGTGTTAATTATTAACTCATATCTCGGTGTTGTTTATTACCAAATGTCGAAGTGGTAAATTCTACACTACAGCTGGTGGACCTATATAGACCACTTTTAGTGTTAAATTTAACACGGAATTTCTTAGTGTGTATATATCTGGATTGTGCATCTATTCTTATATATCTTCTTTTACATTTTATTTTTTCATACTTGTTACATCTAAATAACCTTAATTCCCTTTAATAAAGTGACGGATAGATTGCACTCCGATTTTGTCAATATTTACAACTTACTTGAGAAGAATTTGATAGCTTTTTCGCAATTCAAAGTTACTCTAGTCTACAGTACTGGTGTACATTGTCCCATAATGTTTGAAACAAATTTAAGT
The DNA here is from genome assembly GCA_951394225.1 of Harpalus rufipes. NCBI lineage: Eukaryota > Metazoa > Arthropoda > Insecta > Coleoptera > Carabidae > Harpalus > Harpalus rufipes. Next base: position 11,849,863 of record OX596288.1, on the reverse strand, counting down.
CCTTCAACCTAGACTTGTCATCTCCATAATAGTCACAGATCAAGAACTAAGGGATTCTCCAAGTACATTTTTAATTCATTACTCATTATTTCTGACACTGACATTTATCTGTCAGTTACAAATAATTTAAATTATCAACTATTTTTCATGGCATTCTTTCGGCTGTCAAATTTATTACAACAGATTATTTTATATATTATACTTCTTTTATCTCTAAATCTATGGAATATATAATAAAATATTTAAATGTATCAGATAGAGAATTTAATTTTCTTTAATATTACCACGAAAAATTTTCAAAAAATAATATTTAGAAGATTTTTTTTCAAGAATCTTCTACTTCCGGTTGTCCAATTATTACCAAAACCTTTTCAGATCTTCCCATGAATGTCCGATTGGGAAATACGTTGTTAAACAAATTTTAAGTCTTATAGTTTTTGAGTAACCGTCCTTCCAACATCCCACACACACACACATACACACACACACACACACACACACATCCACACACACACACACACACAGACATCATCGTAAAAATGTTAAAATCGGATTGTAGAGACCTTAAAACGTGCTTATTCAATAAAATCTGGATATGCGATTTTTAGCATGAATGCAATACCTCTCTTAGCGAGAGGTAAAAAAATGTAATAATGGGAAAATTTAGCTATAAACTTGCATAAGTTTGCCAAACAAATTTTATTGAAAATTATGTTGCGTATTTTTTTTGTATTTTTGTGCACACTGCACGATTGGGAGATATATTGAGTGATGAAAATAATAGCTAAATGTTTAAACATATTATATACATACTCATTATTGCAATAAAAAAGCTTTAGAAATAATGGGAAGAGTGAACACCAAATATCAGGAAGCGATGCAATACTTTTGGACGGTAGTGTGTGTATATATATATATATATATATATATATATATATATATATATATATATATATATATATATATATATATATATATATATATATATATATATACACCCTTCATAAGTACTGTCAATCCCGACAATGAATTGGAAACATTTCGAAAAATTGGACTAGGAGTAGGACAAAATTTCTTCATAGAATGAATTTAAAAATAAAAAATCTAAATACACCTATCCCCCGATTTACACGGTACTTTTTTACACTATTTCGCTTTTACACGGTTTTAAAAATGACGAATTTAAAATAAACTGGTAAAATTTAACATTTTAGTTACGCATATATTTCTACAATCATTTTAAGTCTGTTCGCTTGGTTCAGCGTACCGGTGATTCCCCGTTTTATAATATGATTACCGAAATAAATAATCGTCACGGTGATAGTGATGCAGAAGAATCTGAACCAGTTGCGTTCACAACAAATGTCATCCGCATAGGACTTGAATTAGGGCGAGAATTGGGTAATCATTTTGTACAAAAGATTTAACAAAAAACAAACCACTAATTGTTAAATACATATTTCATTACCAAGTCTCGTCTATCTGAACTTGTCTCTAATACATCAACTATCAAACCAGATTCGTAACAAGAAAGTGATGAAAGTGACATCACGCCAATCAGAAAGAAGTCTATGAAAGTGATGATAGCAATTAAACTCTTGGTGATTTTTTTTAAAGATTTTATATTTCTAGTTTCTATAAAATTAATTACATACTCCATATGTTTATTATTTTATGAATGAACTGTTATTTTTATTTTTCAAAATATATTATTAAGAAACAGTTAAATAAATGACTGAATTATGCACATTTTAGGTTGTTTTCGATTTACACGGTTTTGCCTAAGAAATTTAAAATTTCGTTTTACACGTTTTTCTACGGAACCGACCTTCCGTGTAAATCGGGGGACAGGTGTATAAAGAATAGATATAAGTAGAATTTTTGGTGTAGAGTGTAGGTATACAAGAAATGTTAAATACAATAGGGCGCGAGCAGTTATGTGACTTTGTTGGCCTTGACAAGCAGATATGGGGACCCGTGTCAGAATGATAGCTAGTAATTATATACATAGATGTCAAATATCATAATTTTTCATTCTAAATTTAGTGATTTTCCAATTCCATGTGGTTTATATTCCTCGACAAGTAAATTCCACAGTCCTGGTGACAAATGAACTACGTGAGTTTAGAAAATCATGAAATTTTTAATGAAAAATATCTGCTTATCAAGGCCAACAATGTAACATGACTGCTCGCGTCCTATACTTATGTAACCAAAAACGGAAGTGGCGAGAGGTATTGTGCTGGCCACAACAGATTTTTATATATGTAAATACCATTTTGAATTTCTCACCTCTGAAGTAATTAATATTCTTGTAAATGTAATGTCTCTCAACAATTTCGCATAATATAGTTTTGAATCCAACATTTTTGAGAATATCCATCACATATTGCTTAGCTTCTGCTGGATATTTATGTTGTAAAACACCTGTATATTTTTCAGCATCATTAATATAGTTTTTCCATTTTTCCAATAAAGCTGATTTATAAAATATGTCGAAAAATATATTGGAAGCCATATAGTAGGTAAATACACTTCCACCAGGCTTCAGCATATTGTAAATATTTTCCATAGCTTGTCTACAAATCAAAAAAATATTAATACAGGCTTGGAATTTCTAGGACATTGCTCTAATATGTATAATGTAGTAAATTTCAATAAGAGCTGCCCGAGAAAAATGTTACACGACCGTACACTTTGTTACTTGCATTGTACGGCGGAACCCGATTGCACTACTGTACGGCCGTACTTGTTCGCCAAATGAACATAGTGCGACAGTGTTGCTGCTATTTATAAAAAAAAATGTTCATATTTACTTGGGACAGTACCGCATAATGTGTAGGCTGTATTCACAAACTCAAGCGAATTAATACGAACGCGACAAATCATATCAACGCGCAACACGAATCGCAAATATATACGCATAGTCTGTAGACTTTGATTTACGAATTACTCCGAACTACAACGAATCGGGCAAATCAAGCATCGCGCATCACGAACTGCGAATACACGCATAGTCTATAGCGTCTTGGGGCCCGATTCTTGAAATCATGCGGAATTTTCCGCACGCGACAAAATTCGTTTGGTTTGTATCGTGCACGAACAGTATTGTACGCGTGAGTGGTATTCTTGAATACCAAACGAAACTCGGCCGAACCCTACGTATACGATTCTCGAAAGCAAACGAACCTAGTATGTTACAGCCAATCAAAACAAAACATTTGTATCACGTGAATGCTTCATCATTTGATTGTTTTTTAACTGTCACTGTCAACAAAGCTGTCAGCGAAGCTGTCATAAGTCATAAGTATTGTAATTTCAATATTCAAAATTTATTATACGTATATCCTTTTAAAAGAGGTATTATATTTCTATAGTTATACTATGCACGTCCACAATATGGCAATATTAATATGCAAGAACCATGTAATATATTAAACATGCATGAATAATTTTGCAAACCATTTCAGGTTTGGATTTCAGAACTCGTTAAAAGGCACCTAAAATTCTATTTTAATAATCCATTGCATCGTCCTAACAATGCAGAAGCACATATTAGTCGGATGTTATAATAATAATACTCAAAGTGCAAAATATAAAAAACGTACTCGGAATTATTTAAAATCATAATTTCACTTATATGACCTGATTAAAGTACTAATAGATCAAACTCAAGTGACAGTGACAATGTAACACACACAGTTTCGTGTGCGAATGATACTTTCAAGTGATTCATACCCATGCGATGTAATTACACACGGAATTATCGCTTACTACCACACGATTTCGATTCAAGAATACCAATATGCAGTTCGTATGCGTATTTCTCCCACTTACGTATGCGAACTGCATATTGGTATTATTGAATCGAAATTGTGTGGTCGTACACGAAAATTCCGTGCACACTTACTTCGCATGGATATGAATCACTTGAAAGTATCATTCGCACACGAAACTATGTCTGTCACTGTCACTTGTTTTTGGTGTTTCAGTACTTTACTCAGATCATATAAATCAAATTATGTTTTTAAACAATTCCGGGTACATTTTATGATCTTATATAATGGGACGCTAATTTTGCATTGATAGAACGATGCAATGGATTGCTAAAAATGAATTTTAGATGTCCTTTGAAACAACGAGTTTTGCATTCTAATCCTGAAATGGCTTGCAAAATTATTAATGCATGTTTAACATAACATAACACATATATTATTATTGCCATATTATGTACGTATAAATTATAAATTTAGAAAAATAATGCCTATATCAATTAATATACGTGTAATAAATTTTGAATATTGAAAATACAAAACTTACGACATTCCCTGTTTATGAATTATGACAGCTTCGCTGACAGCTTGGCTGACAGTGACAATTAAAAAACAATCCAAATGTTGAAGCATTCACGTGATACAAATGTTTCGTTTTGATTGGCTGCTACATACTACGTTCGTTTGCTTTCGAGAATGGTATACGTAATCTTCGTCCGAGTTTCATTTGGTATTCAAGAATACCACTCATACGCATAGTACCATTCGTGCACGAAACAGACCAGGCGAAATTACGTATGATTTCAAGAATCGGGCCCCTGTAGACTTCTCAAGGCATGCATTCGTAACCGTTTTGCTGTCGTAATGCAGTCTAGTATCATTTTTACTCGAGTAGAGTGTGATCAGCAGTAGTTTCCAAAGGAATAAAAGTGTGAAATTTTCGTAATTTAGTTACCATATGCTATCTTAAGACGTAATGAGGAATGCGGTATAACTGCGAATTCCAGTAATTGTTATTCGGAAAATATCTCTTCCGTAATTCATCGGTTTATAACAATAATCTATTTACATACTAGGGGTACATTCATCCTCAATTCTATTAGCGTACTTCAATCGTTCATTACTTATATTATCTATATGTCTATCTCATTCTGTCTTTAACAATCGTCTTCATACATGAAATTAAAAATCATTCATTTCACTATTTCTTCTAAAATATGTACTTACATTCACCACGGAAATATCTTGTTTTATAGAAGTTTAGTAATTTGTAATCAATATTTATATTTAACAGTCACAAATTCTTTAAAAAAATGCAGTAAAATAAAATCGAATAGCAATTAAATTGGGCTACTTGTCTCTTTGAAAAGTATCTTCCAAAATGCAATGTAACTTATTTTGTAGGAAATATATATAGGTACCATTTTAAAAGACTGGTTTTGAACAACTTCTTGTTAAATCGATATCTACAAAAAACAAATAATAGAGCCTATACCAACGTCATGACATTGAATAAATAATCTGCTACAAGAATGGCAATGCAAGCTACCTAATTGTCACGTCTGCTTTTAACCACAGTATAAAAATACTTAAGTATTTTTATACTGTGTTTTAACCATAACATGTTGCCACTAGCGGTGACTTGTAAACTATCCTTGAAGAAGAGAGAGCAGGCAAATAATATGTTAGGAAGGGAAGCATGCTATGCCTCTTTTGTATATACAGCGAGAGCGCTGTGATTTAAACTGAGAGGAATATTGGAGAAGGAAATAAGTTTTGTGATGAAAGACAGTATTTTTATTTAATTTTTGTCATTACAAATATTTCATCATTCATCAAAGGATATGTTATATCCTCAAAAGTAAATTCTGTTTCAATTCGTAGGTTATTTATTTAAATTTTGATATCTATTGATGGTATTTAATAACATTATTCTTAGGTTACCTAACGTGTTATAGTGACATTTAGGGCGATATTACAGGTTTCTTTTATTAAAGTTACTTCTTATTCGTTGATTCTGTATAGTTTCTATGGATATTTATTTATTTTATTTCTACCTTGTGAATGAAGTCGCAAAAGATGCTACTTTTATGACTTTGGAAGAAAAAAGCTATGTATTTAATAAAGTATGAACCCTCTTATCTTTCATATTTTTGTTGGTAATTTTACATCTACAACAAATAACAAATAACGATATAACACCAAAATATAGGCCCCTAATAAAGATTAATTATCATTTATCGAGGTGTTATAAATATTGCTCGATCTTTACTTTTATTAAATATGGGTGTTTAAATAAATCATGTTCACTGTAGATTAAGGGTTAACAGTGATTTCTGCTTTTGTTCTCTTTTAAATTCTTAGCTTTTAAAGTAAAAAAAATAATTTAAAAAGTGGATTTTTTTTAAAGTAATAATTAATAGTTTATAAATAATGAAAAATTTGGTTTGAAAAATTGAATTTTTCATTATGCACAAATTATTAATTATTATTAATTATTGCTTAAAAATAATAATTATTCATTTAAAAAAAATACATTAAATACTTAGAATTGAAAAGACAACAAAAGCAGATATCATTATTAACCCTTGATCTACAGTGAATACGAATTAAACATCCATATTTAATAAAAATAAAGAGTGAGCAGTATTTTAACATCTCGATAAAGGATAAATCAATATTTATTAGGTGGCTATATTTAGGTGTTATACCGCCATTTGTTGTTTATTTGTAGATGTAGAATTACCAACATAAATATGAAAGACAGAGGGTTCATACGTTAGATAGCTTTTTGGCGTTTCCCTAATTTTGCCGGTGTGTGCAGATATACTTAAAGTTCAAAAGTAAAGGCGAGAATAATATGTATAGGATATAGTTGCGACAAAAATCAATTATTACTTTGACAAAAAAAAATACACTTCATAGAAATTTTTACCTGCCTCAGAATTATTAAAAAGTATATACATATCTTATACCATTTTTACCTCCCGCTACCCTTGGTAAGGGAGATATAGGGATCGTGCTAAAAATTGCATATCGAGATTTTGGTAAATGACCACGGTTTAAGGTCCCTAGAATCCAATTTTTCCGATGATATGTGTGTGTGCGTGTGTATGTATGTGTGTATGTGTGTGAATTCTATTTACGCTCTAACTCAAATACTATCGTTCATAAAATCTTGAGACCTTGTATTTGTACCTTATTCTAATATGGAAAGAAGCCATTAGATTTTGGTGTAAATCAGGGGGCCAATTTTGTAACTAGAAAGTAAATTATTTATTCAATGGTAGAACACAGCTATTTTTAAAGATCACAAATTATGGTATGGCGCGGCGTAGCGTATCCGTGGCGTACCAAATTCGTTGTGATGAGAGCAGTCAATAGAAGCGAATTGCGTTTCGCCCGGGCATGCTTAGACAGTGGTCACACTGGACAAGTGGGATCGACTAACGCCGATTGATTGCGATCGATTAATAATTAAACTAACACTAGCTTATGGGAATGGTCACACTGCATGCATCCACTATGGTCGAACGATGTCGAACATCGACGAGCGGTTTGAAATATCAAACATGTTTGATTTTCTAGTCGGTCAACAGCGATTGATGTGTTTACGCATGCTCAGTGTTGTCATATTTTTCATACCAACTTAACTGTTTTGACATTTGTGTACAGGTTAAAAAGAATATTGTTAGGATATTACAGCCATATTACTAGTAGCATGACGGAAATGTGGAGAGTTAATGAAATAGACCATAGTTGAAAAACTGTGTAAGAAATAATGTACAATTTTATGATCAAAGCACACCAGGATACAGTAATAATTATTGTAAGACAAAGGAAAAATTATGGATGCAAATTTCTCTAATTTTAAAAACAAAAACTCATAAGGTTTGTAATTTATTTAAATATTCCTGAAAACATATATTTGCGGCGTTTCAGTGCAAGAAAAAAATAATTTTCTTTCAATTTAATTTGGTATCATTTTTGTGGAAATATTTACGTCGATTCATGCAGTGTGACATATCTCCTAAAATTTCGGTCGGTTGCTATTGATCTACGACAGTTGATCTTGGTTGATCGATTGCATTCTACTCAATGTGACCACTGCCTAAGGCTGTGAGCCATAGGCCAGTCGTTAGGGAGTTCAGCAGAGGTAAAAATCGTTTTAAATCGGGAAGAAGATTTAACTATTGGAATCGGTTTATTGTAGGCCTCTTTTAGACATACTCATTTATCCCCCTCGCGCACCTTCCGGAACACCACCAATTTTGCCGAAATATCGCTCGAAAAACGTTTTCATATATGATTTATACATTTTGTATACAAGCAAGTCCTTTGCTAGAACATTCTAATCTAGCTGGAGTCATCACGTAATATTAGGTCTATCACAAGTAGCTTGGTACACGGCTCCTGTAAGCGGCTTAGAGGATGGGCATTGTGAGGATTGTGTCGGACCAATACACAAACATACTGTCCATTGTCGCCGATTACCGCAGTCAACTGTCACCGTGATGAACGTGGCGACGCGCCGTTGGTCGCTTGCCCGGATGGGATTAGAAGCACTGTTTCCGCTCGGCGGGAAGTTTAAACGCGGATAATGCGATCAAGTCAACCTACACGAAATTCTACACAACTAACATAGAAGAAGTTATTAAAAGGTAGAATTCTAGAAAAAAAAACGAAGCGGTAACTAATATCCGAACATGAGTGTATGAAGGAAAAAATCTGTTGTGGCCATCACAATACCTCTCGCGCCCTTTCCATTGTGGTATATATAAGTATTGTATTTAACATTTCTTGTGTACACAAAAATTCTAATTACACCTAATCTTTATATTTACGTATTTTCTATAATTTTAAATTCATTCTATGAGCAAGTTTTCTCCATTTCTTCTAAATGTTCGAGGTTTTTCCAATTCATTACCGGGATTGGCGGTATTTCTGAAGGGTTCATGTAATATACCTATAATTTTAAATATATAATTCAGTAATATCTTTGAATTTTTGACACTGACATTAATGACATTTATCTGTCAATTACAATTTTTCAAGTAGTTACCATGGAGATGTTTGGGCTGTGAGATTTATTACAACAGATTATTTTATAGATATCTATATCTTTAAATCTATGAAAGTACTTATAATAATATTTTTAAATTTGTCGGATGGTTTTTAATATTTGTAATAACATAAATTTTCAAAAAATAATATTTAGAAGATTTTTATTAAAATATTACTTCCGATTGTCCAATTGTTAGCAGAATCTATTCAACTCTTCCCATTACTGTTGGATTGAGGAATCCGTAGTTACACTGGTCTTTAGTCTTATAGAATTTGAGAAATCGTAGCTCCAACAACCTCGCACACACACATCCACACACATACACACACATCATCATCGTAAAAATGTTATTATCGGATTCTAAAACGTGCTTATTCACTAAAATTTGTACATGCGATTTTTAGCATGATTCCAATACCTCTCTTCGCGAGAGGTAAAAAAGTAATAACATATTTTCTTTTCCTAATTAGCTAATTGGTAACATTGAATGCTCCATTATTGCTCATAACATCAAGAAATCTTTGTTTGTTCAGAGTGGTGGTTTATTGCGTAGCTCTATTTTGTAGTGATTCCATATTAATTTACCGGTCATTGAAGAGGTGAAAGTTGCAAACATGCCTTAATGATGAGAATTGTCTTAAGTTGAAATAACATTTGTGAGTGGATCAATCGTTTTAAAAATCGTCTCTATAGTATCGGACATAATTAGAGCGACTTCGTAGGAACTAATAAAAAATATTCCCTTATATTTTAAATATACAATATATTTTCAACATTCTTAAATTCATAAAACGTTATGGACGTTAAAAAATTAATTCAAAACTATCGTACAAGTACTTCTGTATTTGAATACTATAAAAAATTAATGAGAATAACAAATTATGAAAGAAACTTAAATTAGACAAATAATAAACATTGTTAGAATACTTTAATAGTTATTTGTAATATATTGCATTCGTTGTGGCATCGAATTAAGTAAATTATCAATGATTTTGTGGTTTATAAATTTCTATGCATCTAGAATTTGAAATAAATGCTTGGGATTATTAATATTGTTCCTTGAAATATTGCCATTTGCATAATTTATGAAATAATTTTACTGCAAATTTAGAATCTTTTACAAGAAAATTTATGTATGGAATTTGCACATAATACACAGGATTGACGAAAAGTATTATGCTGGCCACATCAGATTTTTTATTAGTTCCTACGGAGTCGCTCTATTTATGTTTGGTACTGTACATGAAGACAGTCGAAAGTATAAGGCATGAATTTCATATGTTTGCAGTTTGAACCCACAACCTCTCTTTACCGAGCTCGCTCGCTAACCATTAGCTATTACTATGTCATGTAGACGTAGAGCATAGCACAAACGAATATCTTTGTAGTTAGTTGTGTTCTGCTTCCCACATTTCATAGCGTTCAGGTGAAATACACCTCTGCTCGCGAATAAATCTGCTTCAGTGTCAGGGAGCGATGCGACACTATGTGTACATACACTGTACATCTGGGGGTGAGTGTAGCAGGCGAACGGGGCGGTTGCAAATGGACGCGCTTGGCTGATTTACGCCGTGTGGGATGTCTGCTCCCAAACAACGTAGATACAAACAAATAACAGACGAATTAAAAGAAGATATAGACGGTGCAATACAGAAATAAATCAATGCCTTATGCCTGGTTGCATTAACGTAACGTAACATTTATGGCCGATAGTATAAAGGTCGATTAAATATGTGTTAAACAACAGTTAAGCAAACGGAGTTTATTTAGTGAACTTAATTATATTTGGGTGGTATAACATTAAAATGAACTGGAGTCAATTGAAAGTAGTTTATCCCTTACTCAGTCGGTAATATTTCATGCAGCTCACTTCTCGTCATTCTATCTGTCAATTTAATTTTTTGAAGTTTTGTTCGCGCGCGGGTCTATGTATACCTACATAATACTTTTTCTAAGTAAAAATATAAAATGAACAAGAAGCAGTGATCTAAGAATTTCGATGAAAGACTGTCATTAATAGAAATAATGCAAGAATATATAAATATTATTGAAAAAAAAAAACTGACTCGGCAACAAATAATTTGAAAATAAAATCATGGACCGAAATTAATGTAATGTGTAAAAATTCTAAAACTGTTGGTTCTTCAAAACGGAACCGCAATTTAAATTCATTATCATTATATATTTCGAAAGGATTTATCCTTTCCCTTTCACTATCAGAACTTGAATCGTACATCAACATTTTTACTCTAGAATATAAAAAAGCATATAATTTAAATGTATTATAAAATATATGCTAATGCACTTAACTTACCAAAATATTAATTAAGTATATCAATAAACTGTCTTAAAATATTATTAACAACGTTGACAGTTATAATTATGAATGTTATTCAGCGTTATTCAGAAGATAAAAACGTCAGTTATTATTTAAACTCAATTTGAACAGAATCGGCCGCTCAAATTAAACGTAGTTTAAACTAAAGTCAAAAGCTAATTTTGTTTTATACTATAGAAATTTTACTTCAACCTAGTTCAATATCAGTTAAACTGAGTTCAGTAATTGAACTATGTTTATACTATCTGACATTAGACGAGCTAAGAATTACATTTTTCTATAAATCACTGTAGAAACGCTTATAAGTAGCTGCATTCTGAAATACCTAGCGCAAGTAGTGGTCTAGCGGGATATGATGTCACAATGTAGTGTCAAATTGACACCTGTCATGTGTCATTTTTTTTAAATATTAGCAGTCAGTATTTAGCTGCATCGCAAAATATAAGAGTTTTTCTAATACTAAATCAATGATAAATTAAAGTAAATAAATCTCAACAAAAGTATGCAATCGGTTACGTTTAAAATTCCTTAAATTTTCATTCAAATTGTGATGTTGTTGTCTTGTTTACGATGAATTATTTTTTTCTATTTTTTTTATTCTAACGGTTTTATTCAGCTGTTGTAACCTATTTTTACCTCTCGCTAAGAGAAGTATTGGATTCATGCTAAAAATCGCATATCCAGATTTTATTGAATAAGCACGATTTAAGGTCCATAGAATCCGATTTTAACGTTTTTACAATGATGTATGTGTGTGTATGTGTTAAGTTGTTGGAGATACGATTTCTCAAATTTTATAAGACTAAAGACCTGTTTGACTACGGATTCCTCAATCTAACAGTATTGGGAAGAGTTGAATATGTTCGGGTTACAATTGGACAACTGGAAGTGGTAGTTTCTAAAAAAAAAAAATTCTAAATATTTTTTGAAAATTTGTTACTACAAAAATTAAAGATAATTAAATTCTTAATCTGACACATTTAATTTTTTTATTATATCTCGTATAGATTGGGAGATATAGGATATAATAATATAAAATAATCTGTTGTAATAAATCTCGTTGCTCAAAAAACAGTTGAGATATTTAAATGTTTGTAATTGACAGATAAATGCAAAATGTCAGTGTCAAAAATCAGCAGTTTTAATAACATTACTGGAAGATTTTTCTGGGAGGTACGAGTACATTTAATATATATTATTGTATTATTAATTAAATATGTATTTACATTATTACGTATGCTAATATTACATAATATCCTTAAGAAATACCGCTAATACCGTCAATGAATTTGAAGAATTTTGAACATATTAGATTAGTAAGACAAAATTTCTCATAGAACGAAAAAAGAGATACAATTTCAATTATTTGTGTGTACAAGAAATGTTAAATTCGTTAATTATAGGGCGCGAGCAGTCATGTGACTTAGTTGACCTTGGCAAGCAGACGATCCGTGCCAGAATGACGGCTAGTAGTTATTACATAGATGTCACAATTGTCATATGTCATAACTTTTCCTGCAAAATTTCAAAATATTCTGACCTTTATTTGTCGTTGGAATATACTTGTCGAGGAAAATAATCCACATGGATTTGGAAAATCATAATGTTTTGAATGAAAACTTATATTTGACACCTATGTACATTACTAGCTGTCATTCTGACACGGACCCCCATATCTGCTTGCCAAGGCCAACAAAGACACATAATTGCTCGCGCCCTATGCAATATAAAATTAAATTTTACAATTGTTACCAGAACCTATTCAACTCTTCCCATTATTGTTAGATTAAGGAATCCTTAGTTACACAGGTCTTTAGTCATATAGAATTTGAGAAATCGTACCGCTAACATCCACACACATACACACACACACACACACACACACACACACACACATACATATATACATACATATACACACATCATCGCAAAAATGTTATAATCGGATTCTAGGGTCCTTAAAACATGCTTATTCACTAAAATCTGGATATGCGATTTTTAGCATGAACCCAATACCTCTTTTAAGGAGATGTAAAAATATGTATGTGATAATAATGAATAATCTTTATATATTGTATGATAGGCTTCTACACAACTTGACTCTGACTCTGAATCGAATCTGAATGCAAAAATAGATTCCCAGAGGTCTGCATTAAAACCCTCGGAATATCTTGGAGAATTCATGCTTAAAACTAATCTATTGCAATTAATGAATCCTTATCAAGGTCCTTACTTTGTGCTACGTAATCACAGGACATGAAATTTTTTTTACTGTCAAAAATGACAGTGCCAGACTACTAAATAAAACCGGCAGATACGGCTAGCTTTGTTTTCTCAAGTATAATGCAGCGGAAACAACTTCATATTTTTAAAGATAGGTTGAGAATTACTAAACGTTATCGATTACACCTATTTGTTGACGAGATTCATTCTTATTTTATATATCATTGATTTAGTAGCAGAAAAACTCTTATATTTTGCGATGTAGCCAAATAATGACACAATATGTTTAAAAATGACATATGAAAGCTGTCAATTTGACACTACACTGTGACATCACTTCCCGCTAGACCACTAGATGCTCTACTGTTGAACGCGGCCAATGTATAGAAATGTTTAAAATTCTGTCGCATCTACATAAACCAAGTAGGTAATATAATCCGAACAGATTGTCTTTTTCAAGTCCCATATCTGATAAACTGTACCTTATTGAATCCATTTTTCCTTTTCTTTTAAAAATCTCATAGGCATTCAAATTGATTGAATCGGGATTGCGAAAGAGGGAGATTAAGAACGTATTCTCAATGCTAAACTTTCACCATTCTTGTAGAGTACATTTCGAAGAACACCTGACTTAGACTAAAAATAGCCCAATTAGATTATCGCTAACAAGCCAGCACGCAAGTTGCCACAGAAATCGATTACATTACTTGGTAACGTACAATATAACCACTTGCTGCAAAATCGAAAAAGAAAACATATTTCCTGTGGTATACCAACAATTTATTGACGGAGAGGGTTTGTATTTGAGTTTAGAAATAATTATAAATATGTGGACTCAGATATATTCTTGTTTGAGATTGAGACTCATTTATTATTACGAGCCCCGTCCCAAATCAGTTGGCCAACCCGCTTTAATTTAATTTTATTTAATTAATTTATGATACAAATAATAACTAACATAAATTATCACCATTTTTTTATATTACGGATATTTTGTCGTTCTAATGACACATAGCAAGATATATATTTTTTTAAATATTTTGTTGTATTAATGTAAAATGAAATATATTTAGTTTTACCAACAATACAAGAAAAACTGAAAAAATGTAACCGAATTTAAGTTTTAAGGATATTAGGTTTCATTAAATAAAATGTCGTAGTAGTAATTTACAATAAAAGCAAAGGCTGGTGAGCATTGTTTTGAAAACGCTGTTTTGAATAGACAAATTACAATATTTAATTTCAGAACTATTTTTACCTCTCGCTAAGAGAGGTATTGAATTCATGCTAAAAATCGCATATCCAGATTTTATTGAATAAGCACGTTTTAAGGTCCCTACAATCCGATTTTAACATTTTTACGATGATGTCTGTGTGTGTGTGTGTATGTGTGTGTGTGTGTGTGTGTGTGTGGATGTGTGTGTGTGGGATGTTGGAAGGGCGGTTACTCAAAAACTATAAGACTTAAAATTTGTTTAACAACGTATTTCCCAATCGGACATTCATGGGAAGATCTGAAAAGGTTTTGGTAACAATTGGACAACCGGAAGTAGAAGATTCTTGAAAAAAAATCTTCTAAATATTATTTTTTGAAAATTTTTCTTGATAATATTAAAGAAAAATAAATTCTCTTTCTGATACATTTAAATATTTTTATACATATTTTATAGATTTAGAGATAAAAGGAATATAATATATAAAATAATGTTGTAATTAATTTTACAACCGAAAGGATGCCATGAAAAATAGTTGCAAATTTAAATTATTTGTAACTGACAGATAAATGTCAGTGTCAGAAATAATGAGTAATGAAAGAAAAATGTATTTGGAGAATCCCTTAATTCTTGATCTGTGACTATTATGGAGATGACAAGTCTAGGTTGAAGGACTTAAATTTGTTTCAAACATTATGGGACAATGTACACCAGTACTGTAGACTAGAGTAACTTTGAATTGCGAAAAAGCTATCAAATTCTTCTCAAGTAAGTTGTAAATATTGACAAAATTACACATCGATATAAGAATAATCGGAGTGCAATCTATCTGTCACTTTATTAAAGGGAATTAGTGTTATTTAGATATAACATGTATGAAAAAATAAAATGTAAAAGAAGATATGTAAGAATAGATGCACAATCCATATATACATTTTAGACCGCCCAAAATTAATGTTTTTACTAGAAGAATATGAAGAGAAAGTAAACAACGTTGTTCGAATTGAAAATTGCAGTTACCAGCCTAATATTTATATATGGTAAACTCTACTTTGTAATTTATTGTTACATAATTTATGATAAAATATCTTCATGTTGAGACATGCTATTATTGAATAATAAAGAAGTTTATACGTCATAGATTTATATGAATATATTATTTGTATTTATAAAAATATTCTTTGCTTTATGCATACAGCCAGGTAAAATATACGGCGAGAGGTTATGTGCTGGCCACATCAGATTTTTTTAAATATTTATTTCAATACAAACAAGGTTGGTTCTGCTCTAAAATAATATTTTGTAAAAATAGTTCTAAACATAAGCGTGAAATTTAATATTGAAATTTGTCATATTCAAAACAGCGTTTTCAAAACAATGCTTCTGGTACCAGCCATTGTTTTGACTTTAAAGTACTACTTAATTCTTTTAGACATTTTATTTAATAAGACCTAAGATTCTTACAACTTAAATTCGTTTAATTTTTTCAGTTTTTCTTGAATTGTAGCTAAAACTAAGTATTATTTCATTTTACTTTAATACAATAATATTTAAAAAATCTGATGTGACCAACACAATACTTCCCGCCATTTAATTTTCATTAATTTAAATACATCTATGGGGTCCCGTGGCTGCGTGCCTGAGCGTCTGGTCTCTGGTCGCGAATCTGTGAAACCGACTTCCATCCCGATCAACGCCAAATAGTTTGAATTTTGAGTGGCACAAAATTGACCCCTGTGGTGCACTCTCCACGCCATCAATGAGTGTCCGTGAGGTAATTTTTGGCGTTGATCGGGATCGAATCGGGTTCCCCAGATTCGCAACCAGATATCAGGCACGCTGTAACGAGGTCTTATTTAAATTTAATAATATTAAATGGTGGGAGGTATTGTGTTGGCCACATCAGATTTTTTTCTAATATGTAATTAAAGAGACTATCAAATGTTATTCGAAGATCGAGATGAGCGAACATCGCAGTTCAACACAGAATAACATGGCGAACAAATGCTCTGGCTTAACATTCCAATACACTAAAACACACT
This sequence comes from Harpalus rufipes, assembly GCA_951394225.1. Lineage (NCBI taxonomy): Eukaryota > Metazoa > Arthropoda > Insecta > Coleoptera > Carabidae > Harpalus > Harpalus rufipes. Next base: position 11,833,208 of record OX596288.1, on the reverse strand, counting down.
TTTTATCAGGATAGTTTCACGATTTTGAAAGAAGAACAGAATTACTCCAAACATATGTTTCTTGAAATGCCACATATTATGGATGATATACAATGACTTAGCAGCGTGGTGTATTGGATAAGTTCAAAAAGGAAAAAGCAAATTTTAGGCCAAATTGGGATTCATTTAAATTCCTTACATTTTATTTAAATTTCCACACCAATGCTATACAATCATAGGTGTACAGCCGACCATTAGGTGTCCGTTTCGATGATGTCACTACGAATCCTTCCGCAAGATATTTCTGGCTATTTTCCGAATTATTCTGAATTTTTTGTACGATGTGTGAAAAAAAGAATGTTTAGTACGAATGTATTGTTACCTCTCGCTAAGAGAGGTATTGCATTCATGCTAAAAATCGCATATCCAGATTTTATTGAATAAGCACGTTTTAAGGTCTCTACAATCCGATTTTAACATTTTTACGATGATGTCTGTGTGTGTGTGTGTGTGTGTGTGTGTGGATGTGTGTGTGTGTGTGTGTGTGTGTATGTGTGTATGTGTGTGGGATGTTGGAAGGACGGTTACTCAAAAACTATAAGACTTAAAATTTGTTTAACAACGTATTTCCCAATCGGACATTCATGGGAAGATCTGAAAAGGTTTTGGTAATAATTGGACAACCGGAAGTAGAAGATTCTTGAAAAAAAATCTTCTAAATATTATTTTTTGAAAATTTTTCGTGGTAATATTAAAGAAAATTAAATTCTCTATCTGATACATTTAAATATTTTATTATATATTCCATAGATTTAGAGATAAAAGAAGTATAATATATAAAATAATCTGTTGTAATAAATTTGACAGCCGAAAGAATGCCATGAAAAATAGTTGATAATTTAAATTATTTGTAACTGACAGATAAATGTCAGTGTCAGAAATAATGAGTAATGAATTAAAAATGTACTTGGAGAATCCCTTAGTTCTTGATCTGTGACTATTATGGAGATGACAAGTCTAGGTTGAAGGACTTAAATTTGTTTCAAACATTATGGGACAATGTACACCAGTACTGTAGACTAGAGTAACTTTGAATTGCGAAAAAGCTATCAAATTCTTCTCAAGTAAGTTGTAAATATTGACAAAATCGGAGTGCAATCTATCCGTCACTTTATTAAAGGGAATTAAGGTTATTTAGATATAACAAGTATGAAAAAATAAAATGTAAAAGAAGATATATAAGAATAGATGCACAATCCAGATATATACATTTTAGACCGCCCAAAATTAATGTTTTTACTAGAAGAATATGAAGAGAAAGTAAACAAAGTTGTTCGAATTGAAAATTGCAGTTACCAGCCTAATATTTATATATGGTAAACTCTACTTTGTAATTTATTGTAACATAATTTATGGTAAAATATCTTCATGTTGAGACATGCTATTATTGAATAATAAAGAAGTTTATACGTCATAGATTTATATGAATGTATTATTTGTATTTATAAAAATAATCTTTGCTTCATGCATACAGCCAGGTAAAATATACGGCGAGAGGTTATGTGCTGGCCACATCAGATTTTTTTTTACATGATATGTAACAATTTGTAAGATCATAAGTGTGATAATGTCCATGTTATTTTGTTATATTACCGACACGTCGGTGTTGTAAGACTAAATACTAAATATTTGACTGTGATTTCGAGTAACTGTTAACACCCTATCCACATCACAGTTGAGAAATTTCCCACAATTAATGAGAAATCTCGAAATGAAAATTGGTTGTAGATTTTAATAAATAATTTAATAGTATCTACGGAGAGCGAAATAATACTTCAAATTTGAAGGTATGCTGCAATATAGTTGTAGTATTAACACATAAGCGGCTAGGTTTTTCATTTGAGCGTTTACTTCTTCCGGCTGTGAGTTTATTACATTACCTGATGTAATAACTTGCTGTAACATAAAAACGTGGACCGCATATACGTCAAATGCAACATAATGACGATCATATTTCAATTTTATCCGCACATAAATCGCTCGGCGGTGTAAATATCGCGGCGCGCCGGGACGCGCACGTATTTAAATAAGGTCAATATTTTTTTATTCGACGTGCATCTACCCACTTGAGACGCCCATGGGTACATAGCATTTGCATATAGATGGCGCAAACGATGCGCTATGCAGATGCGAGATCGGGATGTTGTTGATTGATCCGGATGCACTTTAAACCTGCAACGTTACCTGCTTTTATTTATTCTCTATTCAACAAGAATTATGTTCCTTACCTCTTAACTCCCCCCGCCGCCGTACCTGATGGTGGTATGGGATACAGGCTCACACGTGACTCTTAGTTTGTAGCCAACCAGTGTTTGGGGTGTAATTGTCACTTTGCATTGGCGGCAATTTGAATGTTCTATGGGCGAAACCATCAAATTGACGTTTAAAAAGTTGTGTTGTTTTATTTTTTCATTTGCTTGAAGTTTTGTTTATTTTTTGTTTTGTTGCATTTTTTCAGTTTTGGTAGTGTCATCTTGGCTCGAACAAGGTGTCTTATAATATTGCGTTAACATTCTTCATATCTTATTTTTATTCCGTCCAGTTATGGTCCCTTTGGTCGTCGCGTAGCCATCGTTTTTAGAATAATTAAAAAACTAAAATTTCTAGTGTTTATAAATTATTATTTTTTCTACTCTAAATACTTAGAATTGAAACGACAACGAAAGTAGAAACAATAGTTAACCCTTGATCTATAGCGAACACCAATTAAACACCCATAGTTAATAAAACTAAAAACCGAACTATATTTAATACCTCGATAAATGATCATCAACCTTTAGTTTTAGTAGGTGGCTATATTTAGGTGTTATTTCGTCATTTGTTATTTGTTGTTGATGTAGAATTACTATAGTCGCCATTAAAAGATGCTGATGCTCAACTTTTTCAATAATAATCAGACATACGTTTCTTTGTTCATAACCTACTCCGAGTTGGGCTTTTTTAACATACTCTATTGGCAATAGTGTATGAATTAAGGGTGGGATCCGGATAGTTTCGGTTTCGGATCCAAAAATATCCGGATATCCGGATAATTGAATGTTGAACTATCTGGATCTCGGACCCAAATATCAGTATCGGATTTTGAATCCGAATCTGAGGATCGGATTTTGGATACGGATCTGAGTATCGAATTTTGGATCCGGATCTGTGCATCGGATTTTGGATCCGAATCTGAGTATTGGAATTTGGATCCGAAACTGAGTATCGGATCTTGAATCCGAATCTGAGTATCGGATCTTGAATCCGAATATCAAATCTTTGAAACGGATTTGAGTATCGGATCTTAGATTCGAATATGAATATGAGTATATGTGTAATAAAAATTCACATTTAAAATGAAGAATCAAATCCAGATTTAAAATTTGGATCCGAATCCGTATACAAAACATCGAATCCGGATTCAAGTCCAGATCCAAGTTCAAATCCGGACCAATTTAGGATCCGGATCCAAATTCGAATTAAATTTTCGGATATCCGCTTCAATATCCGAACGTCGGATATCTGAGGATCCGGATATTTTGAAATTCGGGTGTCTCGGTTCCAAGTTTTGTCGGATCCTCACAGCTCTAGTAGGAATCTGCAGTCCATATTTATTTGACGGCAAGTATAATACAAATATGAAAGAAAGAACGTTCTTACTTTTTATTAAATTCCCCTAATTTTGCCGGTGTGTGTAGTTAAGCATTCAAGTCCTCCTAGTACTCTTCTCAAATATTTTATCTCTATCGAATATATTTTGTTTTAATTTTATTTGATAATACCATGATGTGAGATATTTTAATGTTATCCATTTACCCTATAATGTTATATCTTAGTACCCGACAATAAAACTATAGTATTTACTCAGTGTTTAATTTACTTTTTTTATTGTAAGTAAATTTTCAAGTACATAGTATTCTCATTAAAAAAGAAAGAAACCAATTGACTGTTGTGTACTCTTATGTTTATCCGCCTTATTATCTCCGCATCAGTTTTTATTTAACTCCGATGTGTCATGCAAGGCTTGCATGTGCGAATGCATTGATCCTGAGGTCGATACCAGCACCCACGCATTTCATATGCATAGGATAGAGCTACAGTCTTCGGCGTCGGTTTTAATATTTCCACTAGCAGGGCAGCAGCAGCAGCAGCTATCGAGTGACGAATGTAAATACACAGTGAGCGGCGCGGCGATGCGATGTATGGAGTGATTGATGAAAATAAATGGACGACGGATGTGACATTCTATTAGAAATAAAGATGAAAGTATTGACAGCAGAGGTGCAAATGGATTTGGACGAGAATATTAAATTTTGACGAATGGAGGTTATGTGTAATAGAATGATGAACTCGACACCAAAAAATAATCATTTCACACAAGGATTTAATATTGTTCGATTCACTAACTCTCGCTGAAAACATGAATATTTCCTAAGTCTCTATTTTTCAAATACAAATATTTTTCAGATGCTTAATGGTAATGCTTTTTATTATTTATTTTCTTAATATAGTGGATAGCTGTTTCCATGGTTATAGAATTGCTGGTTGATTTATGAAATTTAATTTCTTTATGGGGTCTCGTGGCCGTGTGCCTAAGTGTCTGGTCGCAAATCTGGGGGACCCGAGTTCGATCCCGACTGACGCCAAAAATTACTTCGACTTTTAATGCTGCTAACATTGAGTGCCCGTGAGGTGACGCCTGGTAAGCGACCGCACGGTACAAATATTTCATCTTTACCGACATCTGTGTACATAGCAGATTGGCACACTCAGCAATGGGTACTATGCCGTGATGATATATTTATTTATAATTCTTTAACTATATATCCATTGAATATGAAGTAGAAAACGCAATAAAATCGTGTATATTCTTCAATATTAGAATAACATTGTGTCAAAAATATTTAACAGCGATTTTTCAAGAAAAACTTAAAATCTTCACACACACACACATCATCGTAAAAATGATAAAATCGTATTATAGGTACCCTGAAACGTGCTTATTCACTAAAAACTCATCTTTGATTTTTTTGACCAAAGACAATACCTTCCTTACCTAACGGTGACGGGAGGTAAAAATCGACCAAATTCAGTTTTCCGCCATTATCTAGTAACCTATGAGAATAATTGGCAAAACAAAAGCACATCTGAGATTCCTAAGGCGTGCTACTTCTCCCGTTTAACCGAAGGCGTAACTCTTATAGTTTTCGAGAACCCGATGGTAAGCCATTTAAAATGGGACAGTCTGTACATATATAACATGTTTACTACATTTAGGAAAGCTCCAGAAAAATTCACCACAGTTGTTATTATTATTATTATTTGAAAGACCAGAAAATGTCATCTTGTAAACTCCCCCACGTCAATAATGTACCATTCAAAATATGGTTCTACTTAGAAATAAGTAGATTGATAAACCAAAGAATGTAGAAATAAGTTACGTTGATTTATGTATTACGTATTGTCTCGTTTTTTGAATATTTAAAGTATTCTAAAAACTAAAATGGCATTATTGTTTGTATTGAAAGTTCCATACTTTAAATTCGATGTAATTTTTTTGTTGTCCTTGAAGATCTTCGTACCTACTATACAAACAGGTTTAGGTTTAGAAAGGGAAGTGATTTTTTCCATTATATTTGTATATCTTCTGGTAATGGGAAGATTTAAACATATCAATGACTTTTAGATAGATACATATTCTTCGAACTACTTCCTTAAAATTCCTCAGTTCTTAGAACTTCGTTTCGCTCAAAAAATTGAAAGATTTATAGTCATAGTGCCCCTATAGTATTCCCCCCCTCCTAACAACAGTTTGGGATCATCAGACACGTTCCACCGGTTAGGATGCGCAGGTCAGTAGTAGCGTGGTATTCTTTGTGGAATGTTTGGGGTGACATTTGTGATTATATGTGTTTAGTTTAGTGAACATTTTTGTGAAATTTTACTGCAATCATCGTGCGGGTAAGCTTGTATTAGTTTTATTTCAATGTATACTTAATAATTATTAATAGGAAGCCATATATTTTAATATAAAATTAGGCTACAGTTTGTTAGGTTTTGTCGAAAGATGTTCGTTAATTTGTTTGATATTTTATACTTCAATATTGCTTATATCTAAATATTGCTATTAGAATGAATTAATATTTTAGTACAAAAAATTGTATACGTATAGAAATGACAAAATAAATAAAAAAATATAAGATATAAGGGAGCGAATGTATTGAAATGATTGGAGAAAATCCTTTCAAATATCGAAAGATTTGTGGACAACATGATACATTTAAGATATACATATACTCTGAAACATTCTATAATACCATCAGTAAATATTCGTATCGTATACATGTACATTCGAAACAAACTGAAATTACTGAGAAAATATCAATAAATACGTATAAAATCAAACTTATTTTTGTACACATATGTGAATACTGCTATGTATATTTTTGGCGGGAAGATCTATTTTTTCTGGGCATATTTACCCTAGTTATCAGTTAAACCAGCTGATCTAACGGCCTCGCATAGGGGAAGTAGATCCGTAGAGCAGTGTCCTCAACCGGTGGTTTACTATTCGAGTTTCTCGTTTACTTAACATTTTTGTTTCTTACTTATTTAATTCATGCTTTTCAGCTTTTTTATATGAATCGGTACATAATAAATATATGAGTGACAAATTAAACATTTTCTATTTTCGACAATATCTACATACTGTGATTCTTAACGCTGATAAAACACATGTTAAAAAGTAACAATTTCAATGTCTCAGCTTCTCTTCACAATATGCCAATAGATTCTATCACTAAACTAAAAGTTTTAATCTATATTTAAAAACCTTCTGCTGTTTTATTTTCTTTTATATTCAGTATTCGCAATTATTATTGGTTATTTTATTTATATGTAAAAATGTAAGAATTTTTGCCTCTCGCTAAGAGAGGTATTGGATTCATGCTAAAAATCGCATATCCAGATTTTATTGAATAAGCACGTTTTAAGGTCCCTACAATCCGATTTTAACATTTTTACGCTGATGTCTGTGTGTGTGTGTGTGTGTGAGGATGTGTGTGTGTGTGTGTGTGTGTGTGTGTGTGTGTATGTATGTGTGTGTGTGGGATGTTGGAAGGACGGTTACTCAAAAACTATAAGACTTAAAATTTGTTTAACAACGTATTTCCCAATCGGACATTCATGGGAAGATCTGAAAAGGTTTTGGTAACAATTGGACAACCGGAAGTAGAAGATTCTTGAAAAAAAATCTTCTAAATATTATTTTTTGAAAATTTTTCTTGATAATATTAAAGAAAAATAAATTCTCTTTCTGATATATTTAAATATTTTTATACATATTTTATAGATTTAGAGATAAAAGGAATATAATATATAAAATAATGTTGTAATTAATTTTACAACCGAAAGGATGCCATGAAAAATAGTTGCAAATTTAAATTATTTGTAACTGACAGATAAATGTCAGTGTCAGAAATAATGAGTAATGAAAGAAAAATGTATTTGGAGAATCCCTTAATTCTTGATCTGTGACTATTATGGAGATGACAAGTCTAGGTTGAAGGACTTAAATTTGTTTCAAACATTATGGGACAATGTACACCAGTACTGTAGACTAGAGTAACTTTGAATTGCGAAAAAGCTATCAAATTCTTCTCAAGTAAGTTGTAAATATTGACAAAATTACACATCGATATAAGAATAATCGGAGTGCAATCTATCCGTCACTTTATTAAAGGGAATTAAGGTTATTTAGATATAACAAGTATGAAAAAATAAAATGTAAAAGAAGATATATAAGAATAGATGCACAATCCAGATATATACTTTTTAGACCGCCCAAAATTAATGTTTTTACTAGAAGAATATGAAGAGAAAGTAAACAAAGTTGTTCGAATTGAAAATTGCTGTTACCAGCCTAATATTTATATATGGTAAACTCTACTTTGTAATTTATTGTAACATAATTTATGGTAAATATCTTTATGTTGAGACATGCTATTATTGAATAATAAAGAAGTTTATACGTCATAGATTTATATGAATATATTATTTGTATTTATAAAAATAATCTTTGCTTTATGCATACAGCCAGGTAAAATATACGGCGAGAGGTTATGTGCTGGCCACATCAGATTTTTTAAGTGTAAAGAATTCGGATTATTATAATTTGTTACTAATGTAATATTGTTTTTCTTCAATCGTCATAAAAGTAGCATCTTTTGTGACTAGATTCACCAAGTAGAAGTTAAATTTCTACGTCGCCGAAGTATAGGTAGTTAATAAATAAATATCCATAGAAACTATACAGAATCAACGAATAAGAATAACTTGTATAAAAGAAACCTGTAATATCGCCCTAAATGTCATTATAACATACTAGGTAACCTAAGAATAAATTTACTAAATACCATCAATAGCTGTCAAATTTAAATAAATAACTTATGAATTGAAATATAAATAGAGTTTACTTCTGAGGAAATAACATATTAAAGAATAGCAGACTTACAGATTACAATTACAGGGACGGTAATAAATTTTAGAATACTGAGAATTAAAGTGATTAAAAAAAGTTTATATTGTTTTGTAGTAATTCCTGGACATATCTTTCAGCCACACTGTTAGATTTCCATCCAGTTGAACAACTTCAGGGGGCGTTCATTATAATACTTTAAATTCCGACATCATTGCACACAAGGAGGATATAAAATTGCAGTTTTTATTTAACGTCAAAATGTGAAAAAAATTACTTCAGTGTTTATAACAAAAAGTGAACAAATAAATATCCATAGCTACAGGGCAATTGAAATCGCAAATGTAATTTACGTAAAATTTAACGTCAGTAGTAGATATTTTTCTTTAAATATCTGCGTTTGAAGAAAAAATATAATGTGTCATTCGGAGTAACAGTGTCTCTGTGTGCCTCGCCTGCATTTTCCGACTCGCTTCGCTCGTCGTGCAAACTTCCACGCTCGCTATACAAAGTATCACTTTTACTTCTAATAACACAATATACTATTCTCATTATCCAGTTACATGTTTTCAAAAAAATTAAACATAGTACCATCTGGAAAACCATAAATTTCAGTTACTTTTTGGTCTAATATCTTCTATAACAGTTTTTTGTATTCTGAAATTTTTGCTTTTTTGACTTGTGGTTTCTGAAATAAGTGATTCATTTATGCATTATCTTGTAAATTGAAAATAACCTCTTACAAGTTTAGCATCATTTTCAAAATTGTGGATTATGTTGGTTATATTAGAATAACAAACAAAAAAATCTGTTGTAGCCAGCACAATACCTCTCGCCACTTCCCTTTTTTGGTTACATAAGTATAGGGCGCGAACAGTCATGTTATTACATTGTTGGCCTTGACAAGCAGATGTGGGGACCCGTTTCAGAATGATAATTAGTAATTGTTGTAGATGTCAAATGTCAGAATTTTTCATTAAAAATTTCAAGATTTTATAAATTCACGTAGTTAATTTGTCACCAGGAATGTGAAATTTACTTGTCGAAGAAAATAAACCACATGGAATTGGAAAATCACTAAATTTAGAACGAGAAATTATGATATTTGACATTTATATACATAATTATTAGCTATCATTCTGACATGGGCCCCCATATCTGCTTGTCAAGGCCAACAAAGGCACATGACTGCTCGCGCCCTAATGTATTTAACATTTCTTGTATACCTACACTCTACACCAAAAATTCTACTTATATCTCTTCCTTATATTTAGATTTTTTAAATTTAAATTCATTCTATGAAGAAATTTTGTCCTACTCTTCTAATTTTTCGAGATGTTTCCAATTCATTGTCGGGAGTAACAGTATTTCTGAAGGGTATGTATATTATACCTCTAATATTAAATATTTAACTATTAATACATTAAGAAATAATATAATGTATGTATTTTCCAGAAAAAGTCTTCAGTAATGTCACCGGATTTCTGACACTGATATTTATCTGTCAGTTACAAACAATTTAAATTTTCAACTATTTTCCATGGCATTCTTTCGGCTGTAAAATTTATTACAACAGATTATTTTATATATTATATATCTTTTATCTCTAAATCTATAGAATATATAATAAAATATTTAAATGTATCAGATAGAGAATTTAATTTTATAATTTAATATTACCAAGAAAAATTTTCAAAGAATAATATTTAGAAGATTTTTTTTCAAGAATCTTCTACTTCCGGTTGTCCAATTGTTACCAAAACCTTTTCTGATCTTCCCATGAATGTCCGATTGGGAAATACGTAGTTAAATAAATATAAAATCTTATACTTTTTGAGTAATCGTCCTTCCAACATCGCACATACACACATACATACACACACATACATCCACACACACACATAGACATCGTAAAAATTTTAAAATCGGATTGTAGGGACCTTAAAACGTACTTATTCAATAAAATCTGGATATGCGATTTTTAGCATGAATCCAATACCTCTCTTAGCGAGTGGTAAAAATTAAAAATTTACTGCAATTTGAAAATGAACTCTTAATATATTACATCGTATAATCACTACGGCCGGTTTCTTAATATACACGTATGTCACTTATACTAAAAGGATACAAATGATTCTGCTCAATTAATGCTCCATAATTTACATTATTCCATCCAATTGTGTTTATCAATACTGCGCAACCATTCATTAAACAAACTGCATGACTACCCTGTCGACTACATCAGGTCGTGCCACACTATCATCAAAGCCTTTTTCTCCGTAGAGTCACTGGATCCAATTAGAGTCTGAAAGTGGTATTATTGGCGGGTAATTTCACAGTGCGGTTGTGATGATGCGTAGGGGTTGGGGTTGACGTTGGAGTCGCTCATAGCCTGCTATGATTGCCCTGCACTGCATACAACATGTGACGAACGATGTTTGTAATTAACAACTGAGGTACAGGCAATGATATGGGAATTGAATTTTGGAAAGAGGGAGAGGCGATGAACACGCAATGAAGACACGGGTAATGAAATGAAAGTTATAGTGTTTTGTTAAGTGACATTTAGCTTAAGTAGAGTGTTCCATTTTTTAGCTCTCTCTAAGAGAGTATTGGATGCATGCTAAAAATCGCATATCGAGATTTTAGTGAATAAGCACGTTAAGGTCCCTAGTATCCGATTTTAACATTTTTACGATGATTTCGTATGTGTGTGTGTGTGTGTGTGTGTGTGTGTGTGTGTGTGTGTGTGTGTGTGTGGATACCTCAAAAACTATAAGACTTAAGACTTGTTTAACTACGGGTTCCTCAATATGACATTAATGGGAAGAACTGAAAAGGTTTTCATATAATATGACTAGCGAATAAAAGTTGATGTTTAAATTATTTTATACGAATAGATGTGGTTTATTCTCAGAACTTTTTCCTATCATCTGAATTTGAAAGGAAAATGACCTTTATGTATTCCGTTAGAGGAGATTAGAATTGTACGAAACAATGAAGTGTGAAATTTTTTACAAGTACTCATTTAAATACTGGACTAGGATATCCCAGAAAAACATTAGCATGTCTCGCTCTAAATAGATGGATGACTACTGAATGATGAAATATTTTAAATGCACCCTTGTCTTGTTATTCTGCTATGGCGCAGGTACCGTAGTCATCCATCTATTTTAAGCAAGACATACTAATGTATTTTTGAGATATCCTAGTACAGTATTTGAATGAGTACTTGCAAAAAATTTCGCATCTCAATGTTTCGTACAATTCTAATCATACCAGTAGTCCCATTAATGAATTGGAAGATTTTTTTGTAAGTCACTAAATTGAAAGCGGTCAGTAGTTACAAGAAGTTCTAATGACCCGTGAGAAGTTGGCACCCCCACGTAGGAATTGAGAGAAAAGAAACTGCATAATTTTGCCCAAGTTATGCCCAGTTTTGCCCAGTCCCCCATAATCCATGAGTCAAAAGTTGATATTCTATGGTGTGGCACCCCCATAAGCGAATACGACAAAATATAAAACCAGTGGAGTTCGTCACAATTGCAGGATTAAGTATCTACCTAACCTAACTTAACCTAGCCTAACCTAATCTAACCAGGTTTACCCAACACTTGTTTTATTTTGCCCAACCCAAATAGGTTAATTTCTAGGTTACAATTATGATCACTAGAAAACACTATACTTGCATTTTAAACAGCTGGAAAGACAAAATCATCTTTCTTAACATACTTTCATATTATCTGTTACATATTTCCTTCCCACTCCGGACAAAATATTCCCATGCTTTACGTCTATCCGTTGTTCAACGCCTTGATTTGTTGTTATTACAACAAAAATATCATTTCTTTTGGGGAAACTATAAAATCCTAAACTTTGGTCTTTCTCCCTTCTTGAGTGACAATCAAAAACACAACAATTTGTGCGATATTTATACTCTTTTTTACAAGATTTATTTAAATCGCTCAAGTTGACACATGTAAAAACAAACAAAGAGTACTCTTCCGAGAAGTTCTGATTTTTGCCGCTAGATGTCTTTGTCTATCACATTCGGGCCAATAGTGATGCCCACTATATTCCTTCCTCAAATTTTTGATATTTTTTTCTCATAAACTTAACGTAATCGATTTAAAAAATATGCATTTATAAATACATACAGACATACACATAACCCAAATAATTTTTACCTTCCGTCATCTCTAAGTAAGGAATGTATTGTCTTTGTTCAAAAAATTCGATGATGAGTTTTCATTGAATAAGCACGTTTTGGGGTCTTTACAATACGATTTTACTATTTTTACGATGATGTCTGTATGTGTGTGTGGACGCGTGTGTGTGTGTGTGTGTGTGTTCGTGTGTGTGTGACCGCGGTTTCGGCCGCGATATCTCCAATACTAGAATTCCAAAAATTACAATTCTTGCGTATTCCTCTTCCTTATAACCATATGCAGACTTGATTAGATTTTGGTTATAATTGGTCAACCGGAAGTATCCTCATTTAAAGATTTTAACAGTTTTTCTTGAAAAACTCAGTTAAATACTATTACAACTATAACTTAAAGAATATATTATTCTCTATACGATTTGATTGCATTTTATATTTTATATTCAACAGATATATAGTTAAAGAATCATAAAGATAATAAATTTCATAAATCAGCCAGCTATGCTAACTTAACCATGGAAACTGCTAATATATTCAGGTAATTTAAATCGGCAGATGTCAGTATCAATAAAAATTAAATGAATGAAAGAATAAGGGAAATAACTCTAATGTTTCTAGTTTCTAGAAAGATATAAGAGAGACGATTACATTGGTTTGAACATGACATGAGAATGAATATATTGGAAGAAAAATTAATAGTTTAGTAAAAGAAGATGGAAGAAACATAGGAAGACCAAATATAAGATGGAAGGACTGTATTTCGGAAGACTTGAGGGAAAAGGAACTGAATGAGGACGACACGCAAAACAAAAATGAGTGGAAGAAGATAATTAAACTAGCGACCCCCAACAAATGGGAAAACTAAAGGACCAAGATGTCAGTGTCAAGTGCAATTTGCATAGTTTGTTTATGAAATAATTTTACTGGAAATATAAGATCTTTTACAAGAAAATATATGTATAGAGCGCGTGCAGTGACGTGACTTTGCTGACTTTGGCAAGCAGATATGGGGACCCGTGTCAAAATGACAGCAATTAATAATGTCCATAAGTGACAAGTGTCATAATTTTTCATTCAAAATTTCATGATTTTCTTATTTCATGTGGTTTGTTTGTTATCAAGAGTTTGCCGAGAAAGGGAATCATAAAATATCAAAAATTTAGAATCTTTTGCAAGAAAAATTATGTATGGAATTTGTACATAATACACAGGATTGACGGAAGGTATTGTGCTGGCCACATCAGATTTTTTTTTATAAATATTATGTCACCCCCGAAAACTGCGTTTTAAACTCCCCATCTCGCATATCTTGTAACATCTTTGTATGCACACACTCGCCGGAACATTGTGACAGCATCGCCAAGCATTCTACTCTGTGCACAGCGTCACGACGTTGCGGCGTCCCTCGTGACATCCATCCCGGAGCCTCCGGACCCGGACTCAAGCTCCGAGCGCGTCCTGCCCGGAAATGTTAACGGCTGGCGGATAAACGTGCAGAAAATGCATATCCGACTTACTCACTACCTATGAATACGTACAGTGGCGTACAAAGCTAATCCATAGAGGGGCGTAAGGGTTAATTTGTATAAAAAAGTATACAAGGAAGTGAAAATATTGGAGTAAGCAGTCAGTTGTTTAAGTGTATATTTTAATAAAAATCTCAATAATACCCACATTTCGAATTCTGTTAATCCATCTTCAGGGTTATGTTGATGTATAAAGCCTAGTTTATAGATTGCACAGAATAGAATAGAATAGAATAGAATAAGGAATGGAATAGAACAGGAATAGAAATTTTAAAGTCCATTTATAGATTGAATGGAATAGAATAGTTTGGAATAGAATGACGTCACTTTTGTGACACTTTTACACTAACTTAACATTTATTGGTTATTTTTTCTTTCGCTAATTTCATTTAGAACCGAGTAAATAATATCATTGTTTGTTTATGCAAAAAAAGATAGTATTTCTGCAGAAAAACTGTTGTCCACAGTAAGTTTTTAGGTTAGGGGATGGGCCAAATGCAACGAAGTCACACCAGTCACACGAATATTAACGGAGCAAGCCGAATGGAATAGAATAAGAAATAAAATTTGGTTTTTTCCTATTCTATTCTATTCCATTCTGTGCAAGTATAAATGGTTCCATGCATTTACATTGGTTTATATTTCTATTCCTTGTGCTATTCTATTCTATTCCATTCTATTCTATGCAATCTATAAATCAGGGTTAATACGCTCTCGTACCTACAGGAATAAATCAGTACTCTGAACATACATAAGAGCCCTGTCGCATATGTATTTGACCAAATTTTGTGCAAAGAATTAATTTTTCAGAATTAAAATTTATTAAATACAAATACAGTTTCTCAAATTGAAAATCGTACACTTATAAAATGATTGTGTTTTCAATCATTTCTGGTATAAAACATAATGCATACTTGATATAGTATAGCATTTATGAAATCAAAACAATTCTTTTTTCATAATTTATAAAATTGAAAAATATACTTTAATTTCTAAGTACAAAATTAAATTATATTTTGATGAACCTAAAAAGAGAAGGTCACGTTAAAAATCATAGAAATCATATTTATTTAAAAATTTAATAATATAATTCATTATGTTAACATTTAATTACAAGTCACATAGGTATTATCTAATATAATAACAATGTTAAGACTGAAGATAAACAGTTGTATTCAGTCTTTTAAAGAAAAATGAGGCAAACTACAAAAGAAGAATGTGAACTAGTCATTCGTCACTTTAAAATTGGAAAATCTTATACAAAAATCTCTGAAATTTTAAACAGACCTCGTTCAATATCCAGTACATCATAAATAGGTATAAAATACAAAATCGCATAGTAAATAAAGTTAGAATAAGTTCAAAACGTAAATTAACTGAGCGCGATGAAAATTGGATTTTACGTCAAATTAAAAATGATCCCAAAATTAGTGCCCCAAAAATAGTATCTAATTTAGAAAAGTATTTAAATATAAAAGTTTGTGCTGAAACAGCTCGAAGAATATTAAGAAAGCATAATTACCACGGTAGAATTGCTCGCAATAAGCCTTATACCGGATGTAATTTAACCAGTTCAGACGCGTAAGGGTTTTCTCCCGCCGGAGATTACGTCATATTCTACCAGGGGCGGGGCTCGCATACTTTTAAGTCAGGGGCGCACATTACATTATATTAAATACACTATTGTTGTAATTCCAATTATAATAATTATTAAAAATAAAATGAAAACAATATTATGTCTGGGGCATATCAATTGGATCATAACTCGAACGCAGAGTTAAATGTTTATATATTGAATACAACAGTGACTACGTTTATCTCAACAATTCAAGGGACTTCAAGTATATTATGACCTGAAAAATCCTATTGGTTTAATCCAACGGATTGAAAACATGATTGAGTTCTTTAAATTCGTATCGATTAAAAAAAGTTAAATACTAGATTGTGCAAACAGACAGGGAGAGGTATATGAGCTAATTTCGTGGTGGATATATAACCTCAAAATATAAAAATTATTATTTTGTTATTTGTCTTCCCTTTCAAAAACATTAAAAAATTATTTGTTTCTTCGTCACCCCAAATATTTCACTTTTGGACAATTATGACATGTTAAATCAGCTTGAAATATACATTTCCGATACGTTTTGGTATATTATACATATATTAATCTTATCATCACATTAATGTTTAGACTTGGAAAAATATTAAAAGCAAAAATAAATTAAAATACAGTAAAAATGCAACGTACAAAAAAGGATATTAAACATAAGTGTCAATAGCAGGATAAATATCTGTTCCTGATGATTTTCTTTCAACTTCAACCTTTCTACAAGTCTGTACGTATATTGAAGCATTGAATCGTGTTTAGTTTCAGTTTATCGGTATCTCTGTCCGTGTAAACAACATTTGCAATGTGTCTAGATGTTATTAACTATTTCTATTGTTATTAATAGTGTTTTACTGTGTGTTAAGTGTAAATAATATTGTAACATTCATTGTTAGTGGTAGTAACAATTAAAAATAGTGCAATAACAACCTGAAATTGATGAAGATGCAAATATTGGAAGTCAATTTACCTTCCGTCACCTTTAGGTAAGGAAGGTATTGTCTTTGGTCAAAAAATTAAATAATGAGTTTTTACTGAATAAGCACGTTTTAGGGTCCATATAATACGATTTTACCATTTTTACGATGATGTCTGTATGTATGTGTGTCCTGTGTGTCTATGTGTGTGCGTGACAAAAGTTCCGGATTCCATAACTTCATTACCACGATTCCAAAAATTATAATTTTTTCGTATTCCTCAAGTTTACATCCAGAAGAACAACTGATTAGATTTTGGTTATAATTGGTCAACCGGAAGTAGTCTCATTTGAAGATTTAACAGTTAAATTTGATTTATTGACATTTAACGTTATTATAACTTAAAGAATATATTATTCTCTATACGATTTGATTACAATTTATACTTCATATTCAATAGATACAGAGTTAAAGAATTTTAAAGAAATTAAATTTTATAATTCAGCCAGCTATGCCAAACTTGGGAATTAGTAATATATTCATATAATTCAAATTGACAGATGTCAGTATCAATAAAAAGTAAATTAATGTGGCAGATATGAGGATGTTGAAGTAGATATTGGGGAATACACGGAAAGATACGGTAAGAAAATAACTCTAGTGTTACAAGTTTTTAGAAAGATACAAGAAAGACGATTACATTGGTTTGAACATGTCATGAGGAGAAATGACGAATTATATTGGAACAAGAATGAATAGTTTAGTAATAGGATGTTAAAGAAAGACCAAAGATATGTTTATGAAATAATTTTACTGGAAATTTAGAATCTTTTGTAAGAAAAATTATGGAATTTATACATTATACACGAGAATGACGGAAGGTATGGTGCTGGCCACAACAGATTTTTTACTAAATAATCTGTTTTAATATTTTGTTAGTAATATGTATATTTCAATATTATATATTAGGTACCTAAAAAGTACTAAATCCTCGACTAAATCCCTATATAAAAATAAATTCGAAAACGTTTTATTTTAAAATGATTGGTGATAACTTCACGGTTCAAGAAAAGTAAAACGTAATAACTTATTTAATATAAACAATAGCATAATACTCTCATGGGTGCTAATTAGTACTATTTGGGTACTAAGTAACAAAAAAATCTTTTTAAATATATACTTTGGTGCTAGCGTGAAGTTGGCACAATAATATTTAATTTGCAATAACTTATTTATCATGAACATTTTGGAAACAAATTTTTGGGTACATAAAGGTACCAATTGGGTACTAAATTTTCGCATAATTATATAAAAATATGTTGTGGTGCTAGCGTGAAGTTGGCACCAAAATAATTAAACAATAAATAACTCCTACGCAGAGTAAAAAACAAAAGGTTTTTTGTGGGTACTAATTAGTACAAATTAGGTACTAAATCGTAGTAATAATTTAAAAATTACTACCCTATACCATGATGCCAATTTCACGCACCTTATATTTTATTCTCAAAACATCTATCATTCATCACCTCAAGATACAAGTAAGCAATGTCAAAACCGCACTTGGATCCCTCCAAGACTGACTATCCTCAAAATATTAGCACCTAGCTTACAATGCAACACCCAACAAGTGTGTAATAATTAACCGCTCCTCGGTTACACATCCGTGATGAGCTCCCTGTGGAATAAATCGTGATGTCGATAGCCGAGGAGCGGAATGGAACCGCAGAATTTAGCGGCATCCCTCGTCATTTCAATAATGTAACCGCGCAAACATCAGCTCTGGCCGTGGAAATCCCTGATGCTGTCCGTTGATTCTGACCACCCTCATTCACCTTGTCATTAATTTAACCGCGTGAATTGTCCAAGACAGATGGAATTTACTACGAAGACAACAACGGAGGGTCGGAAGGCAAAAACTGGACTTCAAATCCCAAATCTTACAATCTGATGAATATACAAATGGTTTTGAATTACGTTCAAGTGTCACGATTGAGAATAAGATATATGGTCATTTATACATCTTAAATAATTGTAGAAATGGCTGAAATTCAATCGGCAGCAAGATAAAAGCACCGGTAGTTGACAGCATTAGTAGTTGACACTTTGAGTTTAAATTACAATAAAATAAACAAATTTGACTTTTTAATATTGCTTTTACTAATAATGTACTAGTATAACTATCTGCGTTGCAAATGTGTAACATTGGTTAATGCCAAAACCATCATATTGTGCAAAAGTAAAGTTTCCTTGAACAGCGGAAGTTTTTTGTATCAAAATTGCTGAATTTTTGTGTAAATTTGTTGTAATAATACTTTACTTTTGATAAAGGATTTAATAGTAAGTGACCTTGTTGGTTTGTATAAAATATTAATGATTTTAAGTCATGTTGCAGCCTTATGTGGGGCGTCAAATACTAATACACATTTTTGGCATTTTTACCTCCCGCTACCCTTGGTAAGGGAGGTATAGATAATATGTAAATATTATCATACCTATAATTTAAATATGTAATTAATAATACAATAATATATTAAATGTACTCGTACCACCCTGGAAAATCTTCCAGTAATGTTATTAAAACTGCTGATTTTTGACACTGACATTTTGCATTTATCTGTCAATTACAAACATTTAAATAACTCAACTGTTTTTTGGGCAACGAGATTTATCACAACAGATTATTTTATATTATTATATCCTATATCTCTAAAGTAAACCTATACGAGATATAATAAAAAATTAAATGTGTCAGATTGAGAATTTAATTATCTTTAATATTTGTAGTAACAAATTTTCAAAAAAAATAATATTTAGAATTTTTTTTTTTAGAAATTACCATTTCCGGTTGTCCAATTGTTACCAGAACCTATTCAACTCTTCCCATTACTGTTAGATTGAGGAATCCGTAGTCAAACAGATCTTTAGTCTTATAGAATTTGAGGAACAACCTAACATCATTGTAAAAATGTTAAAATCGGATTCTATGGACCTTAAATCGTAGTTATTCAATAAAATATGGATATGTGATTTTTAGCATGAATCCAATACCTCTCTTAGCGAGAGGTAAATAATTAAAAAATGCAAAACTAGCCGATGAAATTTGAAAACCTATTGATTTTCCTGTGTCCACAAATCAAATACAAAACATTTTATCCAATTCATATGACCTACATAGCTACATAGTGAGCATTCCATTATTCATATTAAAATATTTGAAGTTTTGACAGAGAATATCACAAGCTCTGTCTGGAATGAAATTTAGAATGAAAGCAATGTCATCAGTACGTCGCGAACTGTTAAGTGATGTGTACTTTGTGTTAAATATGCATCAGCCCGCCGAAGACATACGTGATACTGTAAACGAGCTATTGAATTCATCACTTCATACTCAGTTCATGCAAATATAAATTCTATCTTGCGGTAATTATTCATGGGCGTATGGAGTTTGGTTATCATATATTTAATAGAATCTGATGACACGAAACACCAGATAATGGAAGTTATTTTAATGCTGATGAAAGATGTGTAGTTATTTCATTATTTCATATCAAAGTCACTAATGAATTTGCACATTCCGTAATATACTAAATGAATTTTCACGCCAGCTATGAGTGCCCGTGAGGTGACGCCTGGTAAGCGCCCACACGGTACAAATATTTCATCATTACCGATATCTGTGTATAAAGCAGATTGGCACACACAGCAATGGGTAATATGCCGTGATGGTATATTTATTTATTTTATTTTTGCCTTCCGTCACCTTTAGGTAAGGAAGGTATTGTCTTTGGTCAAAAAATTCAATGATGAGTTTTTAGTGAATAAACATGTTTTAGGGTCCCTATAATACGATTTTACCATTTTTACGGTGATGTCTGTATGTATGTATGTGTGTCTGTGTGTGTGTCTATGTGTGTGTGACAATAGTTCCGGATCCCATAACTTCAATACCACGATTCCAAAAATTATAAATTTTTCGTATTCCTCAAGTTTACATCCAGAAGATCAAGTGATTAGATTCTGGTTATAATGGGTGAACCGGAAGTAGCCTCATTTGAAGATTTAACAGTTAAATTTGATTTATTGACATTTAACGTTATTATAACTTAAAGAATATATTATTCTCTATACGATTTGATTACATTTTATACTTCATATTCAATAGATACAGAGTTAAAGAATTGTAAAGAAATTAAATTTTATAATTCAGCCAGCTATGCTGAACATGGAAACTACTAATATATTCATATAATTCAAATTGACAGATGTCAGTATCAATAAAAAGTAAATTAATGTGGCAGAGATGAGGATGTTGAAGTAGATGTTGGGGAAACACGGAAAGATGCGGTAAGAAAATAACTCTAGTGTTACAACTTTCTAGAAATATACAAGAAAGACGATTACATTGGTTTGAACATGTCATGTCATGAGGAGAAATGAAGAATTATATTTGAACAAGAATGAATAGTTTAGTAATAGGATGTTAAAGAAACAGAGGAAGACCAAAGATAAGATGGAAAGTCTGTATTGCGGAAGACTTGAGATAAAAGGAACTGAATGAGAACGACACGCAAAAATAGCGACCCCTAACGGATGGGAAAAGCTAAAGAAGAAGATGTCAGTGTCAAGTGCAATTTGAATAGTTTGTATATGAAATAATTTTACTGGAAATTTAGAATCTTTTGCAAGAAAAAATATGTATGGAATTTATACATTATATACAGGATTGACGGAAGTTATTGTGGTGGCCACAACAGATTTTTTAAATTAAATATTTGATTCTTCGGAAAAATACTTTTCTGGCTTTGATAACGAGGTGGCCAACTATAGGCGTTCTTTGTATCTATTTTTGAAAACATTACTTCAAACTGATTTTCAAAATCTCCCACAGCTGATTAATATTGGTTGATCTAGTTTTGATGACTTGTGTCTCCAATACACCCCGCAAAGTATGATAACATTCAAAGGAACAGTCGCAAAAATAAGACAAAGTGTTCAGTTTATTATGTTTTGTAACTTTAATTCTGGCTGTGTGTCTACTTTTATTTGCAGATTTGACGATATATCTGTGCCTCTGAGAGCGTTTATAAGGCGTTACCTCACGAGGTCTCAAAATTGTTGTGGAGTGAGTATAAGTATGTCACTAGAACCCGAGGGATCGCCATAAACAGCTTAAACGCCCCTCAAATATAAAAATACAAAAGAGCCTTCAATGCTGATACCGAAAATTGCTGTTACGTTTGTCAGAATACTTCCAATGGCCAGGGTCGGATTCAAGAAAAAAATATTCTTGTTTTTACAATACATCTATTTTTTCAATTTTTACATGGATTCTATTACATTTTATATTTAGGATTAAATAAATACGGATTACGTAAATATCATTGTATTATCAAATGGTCATAGTACAAATTTTAAGAATTCTTCGTGGATTAAAATTACCAATTTGACCCACACAATTTCCAGCATGAAATTACTGGAAAAACTAATCCGGATTAAAGCATCCTGTTAGTATTTCATTTCTGCCTCACATATAAAAGGATGTATTATTTGAATATATTATCATTTGTGCTTCAACTTTTGTATTAGAAATTTTCAAATTATTTTAACTGTGTGGCAGCCAGGGGTATCCAGCGATTGTGAAGTTGCTGGCAGAAGTAATAGTACTGGTGATAATGTTCAAAATGATGTGACAACAAAATTGATTGTTGTAACAGGTTAAAATGTTGTTTAATTTAATTCCTATTTTATTTTTTATTTTTGTTGGGACAGAGTCCAATTCTGCAAAACTTGAGAAACCAGTGACTAAGACGTTTTAAGGCGCCTACAATCTGATTTTAATATTTTTACGATGATGTATGTATGTGTGTGTGTGGATGTGTGTGTGTATGTGGGTCGGTTGGAAGGACGATTTCTCAAAAATTATAAAACTTAATATCTATTTAACTAAGTATTTCTCAATCGGATATTACTGGGAAGAGCTGAAATTGGTAATAATTGGACAACCGGAAGTAGCAGATTCTTAAAAAAAATTCTCTAAATATTATTTTTTGAAATATTTTATTCTTAGTAGTATTAAAGAAGAGTAAATTCTCTATCTGATACATATAAATATTTTATTATATTTTTTATAGATGTAGAGAGAAAGAAATATAAGGTATATAATAATTTGTTGTAATCAATCTCACAGCCCAAATAATGTCATGGAAACCAATTGAAAATTTAAACTGTTTGTAACTGACAGATAAATGTCAGTGTCAGAAATCCGAAGACATTACTGAAGACTTTTTCTGGGAAGTACGTACATATATTATTTCTTATTGTATTAATAGATAAATATTTAAAATTATATTACACATACCCTTCAGAAATACTGTTAATCCCGACAATGAATTGGAAACATTTCGAAAAATTAGAAGAAGACAAAATTTCTTCATAGAATGAATTTAAAATTAAACAATCTTAATATGAGGAATAGATGTAATTTTTAATGAAAAATTCTGACATTTGACATCTATGTACATAATTACTAATTGTCATTCTGACACGGGCCCCATATCTGCTTGTGAAGGCCATTGTCACATGACTGCTCGCGCCCTACATTTATGTAACCAACAACGGAAGTGGCGAGAGGTATATTGTACTGGTCACAATAGATTTTTTATATTTGAGGGGCATTTAAGCTGTTTATGGCGATTCCTTGAGTTCTGGTGACTTAAGCCGTATTATTTTGCTGCGTTGGATCAGATCCATGTTACATGGATCAGTAAATTGCATGTTCTTTCGAATTCTGATCAGTATCTCCACTGCAAACTCCAGATTACTGCTATCTACTCCAACAAAAACTTGGATTAGAAAGTTCATATCATTTAAGATTCAAAAATGGCGGAAGTGGAGAAAGAATCTGTCATATTTTATAAGTCAATAAGGACAAGAGGTTACATTTAAGGTTCCCTAAAGAAGGCAGCAGTTCATGCTGCCGATAAGTTGGTTTTTATAACATTAAACGGAACTAAAACTAAAAAGGTTGTATCATTTTAATCGAATAATGAGTTGAAAGATTTTTTTAATAGTTCTAAAAGAAATTTAAACAAGAATAAAGAATGGTAAATATAGAAAATTGAAATTCATTTTTCCGACTGATTTTGACAGATACTTGTGTTCTTTCGAATAAATTCATCTGCGTCCACGTGACCTGATCTGATCTAATCCATACGATCAGTTGGATCTGATCCAATCCAGCGAAAGAATACGGCTTTATACAATACAGTAAAACTCCAAAAATTTCTTCACAATGAACATGTAACTGAATTCTCATACAAACGTGCTAACAGCACTCTTGTTCAAATTAATTAAATTTAGTATAAAAGCACTGAAAACACGCACATTAAATTAAAAACTGAGGCATCACTGTCCAGTATCCATAATATTTACTGAGAAAAAGCTTTTTCTCTAATGACAATCTTGTTTTTATTTTTATTTTCACTTCCTCTTTATCGCCTTAAAATACTTCCTCTCTTATTGAATACTAATCTCATTAAAATAATCTTTTCTTTGAAGTTTCTGTTAAGAATGTTAAATAAAAGTCTGGAAGTTATTAGTCATTCTCTAGAATTACAATCATTTCCTTTACGTTATTAAATATCAGTCGCAATCTACAAACAACGAATCATTCTCCTAACTCGTCCATTCGGGATAAATGAAATGTTGTTTCCAAGTCGCAGGACTGAGACGGGGACATAATTAACACGAGAACACTACGACATTATGCGCAATGAATTGCTTTTAATTTCTATTTAGTGCAGGCATTTGTAAGGCCGTAAACTTCTAGGCTTTCAAACGGAACAAAAGAGGTTTGATTAATCTTGATCGGAGTTCGGAATAAACGATGGAAATCGCACGAAAAATTTGTTAAGAAGACAATCAAGCTTTTTTCTAAAAAAAAAAGATTTATTAGAAGTGCTTCAACTCAGAGAATAACAGCACTTACAGTATCGGACATAAATAAAGCGACTCCATACGAACTAATAAAATATTCTCCCCTATATTTTAAATATTCAATATATTTTCAATCATGTTATATAATATAAAGGCGGCATATTCATAAAACCTTATGAACGTTAAATAAGTAGATGTGAGGTGCGACAAAAATAGAGCGACTATTTAACAAAAAATCTGATGTGGCCAACACAATATCTCTCGTTTAATTTAATTTTTATTCATGTAAATTCTTAAAATTTAATTAAATTTAAATACCGGGTTCGATCCCGACCGACGCCAAATATTTCGAATTTTAAATGGCACAATAATGACCCCTATGGTGCACTCTCCACGCCAGCAATAAGTGCTCGTGAGGTGACACCTTGTAAACGTCCACACGGTACAAATATGTCATCATCTTTACCGAAGAAATTTGTGTACAAAGCAGATTGGCAGACCCAGCAATGCGTAATATGCCGTGATGATAAATTTATTTTATTTATTTATGTACTTACCTATATTCATTACTGGCGTGGAGAGTGCACAACAGGGATCGATTTTGTGCCATTTCATATTCTAAAATATTTGGCGTCGGTCGGAACCGAACCCGTACCCAAGATTCGCGTGAAGTGACGCCTGGTAAACGCCTGCACGGAACAAATATGTCATCATTATTACCGACATCTGCCTACAAAGCAGATTGACTCACCCATCAATGGGTAATATGCCGTGATGATATATGTTTTTATTACCTTACCTATATTTTTACATATTTAGTTATGCTGGAAACTGTATTAAGTTCCTTTCCATATAATTATTGTTCCATTTAGTCGCCGCAAAACGGTGCTGTTTTTTTTATAACCTTGTTTCATAAAAGACGACTTTTGTAATTATGTTTCAAAATATTTATTTCACAATGTAATTTTTTTACGAATTTGTATTTTCTGATGATGGGTGGGTTTTACACCCGAAACGTCCAATTATACTGACTGTATTTTCAATTAAATATGTGAACCTAAAAGCCTAAATCAATTTTTATATTTTAAAAACTTTAACATTATTATTTGAAATGATTAGTTCGTTGACAGAGACATATATCTGTCAGTTACAAACATTTGAGATCTGAATTGTGTAACCATGTGAATGAGTTGTGTATAAAACGTAGGCTGCGGGATTAAAATTATAGATATAGTCAATTTTTTTGACTCTGTCGGGTACAGTAATAAAACTATAAATGAACTATAAATATCGCAATTATGATAAAGCGGCATATCCTTTACTTTCTGTAGTATAATACTGTTTGGCTTCGGCCCATATTTTTGAGCCGCTCTATTCATTTATGTTAAAGGACTGTAAGGCTATTTTCCAATACATACCTGGTAGACGTTTGATTCAATGCATGAATAGAGCGGCTCAAAAATATGGGCCGATGCCAAACAGTATTATACTGCAGAAAGTAAAGGATATGCCGCTTTATCATAATTGCGATATTTATAGTTCATTTATAGTTTTATTACTGTACCCGACAGAGTCAAAAAATTTGACTATAGTTTTATAAATTTATCCATAAAATATATAAAAAAGTATTCATGCAAACCTGTAGAAAATTTAATGATCTTTAATTTTTATAAATCTCGATAAAATAACATTTAAAGGTATTTTTCGAAGAAAAACTATTTTGAGCTTCCAGTAAAGTGCCATTTTCGGTTATCTGATTTACTCGAAAATCTAATGGGATATTTCCATATAAGAGCAAGGTAGAAATACAAGGTTTCAAAAATTTTTGAACGATAGTATTTGAGTTAGAGCGTAAAGAGGATCCACACACACACATACATACACACAGACATCATCGTGAAAATGTTAGAAATGGATTCTAGGGACCTTAAAACGTGGTCATTTACCAAAATCTCGATATGCGATTTTTGGCACGATCCCTATACCTCCCTTACCAAGGGTAGCGGGAGGTAAAATTAACCAGAATAACAATTTATGAAAGAAATTTTAATTAGACAAAAAATAAACAATGTTACATATTTAATACATTAATAATTACTTATAATAGATTACATTCGTCAAGGCATTGATTTAAGGGAATTATCGATGATTTTGTGTTTTATAGATTTCCATGCATCCGTTAGAATAAATGTTTCAAATCGACAAATTTCTCATATTTCTTCCATTATCCCGACACCGTTAAAGACATTATAATGCGTCTTGAATTCGACATGAATTTTTCTTCCATATCATGTATCGCTTGTGAATTATTTTTCGCAAGTCGATATTTTAATTTTATCATCATGTATAAAATTCTGTTTTTACCTCCCGCTATCCTTGGTAAGGGAGGTATAGGGATCGTGCTAAAATTCGCATATCGAGATTTTGGTTAATGACCACGTTTTAAGGTCCTTAGAATCCAATTTTAACATTCTCACGATGATGCCTGTGTGTGTGTGCGTGTGTGTGTGTGTGTGTGTGTTCTGTCACGCAGTCTTATATAAATTATTTATTTATTGGCCGACGTTTAGACTGTACAACAGTCTTCTTTAGGGCTTGAAATGATCAATTATAAAAAAGTTTAACAACGAGAACCCCATGTAAAGTGTTGATGGGAGTTCTTGATGTTAAACCATTTTATAATTGATCATTTCAAGCCCTAAAGAAGACTGTTGTACAGTCTAAACGTCGGTCAATAAATAAATAATTTATATAAGACTGCGTGACCGATTATTTCCTATTCTTCAATACCAAATATTATTACTCATTTTTGCAAACTAGACGTAATAAAGAAATGCCAAGTATAACGATAGAAACGAATTATATTGGTCTGGGTCAGTAGAATTTACCTACTCTGACAAATTCGGACATAATTTAAAATCCAGTTAAAGTTACAAAATCGAGGCCCTTGCTAAAAGTTATAGAATAGGTATCCAGTGGACTTATTGTGGTATGAGGTAAAGAATAAAATTGTTGTAGATTTTCGCATTCTATTCAATTGAAGTCAGTGTCTAATCTGGTTGTCAGAGTTTGTTTCAACTAAAATGTTATAATAAAATTATATGAAAGTCCCTAGAAACTGTCAAAAATATTCAAATGGCCAGTAGAATTTCTCTACAAGGTTGGTATTTGCAACACTGTGAGAAAGCGCTATCTAAATTTAAAATTTACCCACTCTAGCTTCCATAAATACAATCCTTTATCACGGGTCTCCTTGGTATATTCTCCTCCTTGTCTCTCTCGTTGCTCCTGTATGCTGCTATATAGCGTTGTCCTGGTTATTTAAGGTAGCGGGTTTCTTTGTAGGTATTGTGTCGACCAGTGACACTATCGCATTTCCCCGTGTTTTATAAGTTCCCGTAAGGAAGCGCACGCCACACTTCGAGTACAGCTAATCGCTTGGAAGCCTGAGGAATTTATCGAGCTTTGCGGGATTTTATTGTTGGTTAAACGTGTGACAATATTTGCTTATTTCCAGTGTGACACCGCCGGGAAATATGATTTCTGAAATGTTTTCCTGCGGGTTTTATTGCTTGTAAGATACAGGAGTTGGTTTTGTGATCGACTACTGGCCTACATTATAAATCTTGTTGTGGATATTGTTACTTTGTTGACTTTTAAATAAGTGTTTTTGTGATACAGAAGTTTGAAGATTATAACTGGTAAATTCAATAATGGGGTCATTTCACATTGTCCAATTCATTTTTACCGTCCTTCACCTTTAGGTAAGGAAGGTACGATATTGTCTTTGGTCAAAAAATTCAATGATGAGTTATTAGTGAATAAGCATGTCTTAGGGTCCCTATAATACGATTTTACCATTTTTACGATGATTTCTGTATGTATGTATGTGTGTGTCTATGTGTCTGTGTGTGTGTGACAAAAGTTTCAGATCGCATAACTTCAATACCACGATTAAGCTATAATAACGTTAAATGTCATTAAATCATATTCATGTGTTAATTCTTCAAATGAGGCTACTTCCGATTGACCAATTATAACCAAAATATAATCACTTGTTCTTCTGGATGTTTATTTGAGAAATACGAAAAAACTATAATTTTTTGAATCGTGATATTGAAGTTATGCGATCCGAAACTTTTGTCACACACACAGACACTTACACACACACAAACACACACACATAAATACATACAGACATCATCGTAAAAATGGTAAAATCGTATTATAGGGATCCTAAAACGTGCTTATTTGAATTTTTTGACCAAAGATAATACCTTCCTTACCTAAAGGTAACGGAAGGTAAAAAATCTGTTGTGGCCAGCACAATACCTTCCGTCAATCCTGTGTATAATGTATAATTTCTATACATAATTTTTCTTGCAAAAGATTCTAAATTTCCAGTAAAATTATTTCATAAACAAATTATTCAAATTGCACTTAACACTGACATCTTCCTCTTTAGCTTTTCCCAATCATTAGGGGTCAATATTTTTGCGTGTCGTTCTCATTCGGTTCTTTATCTCTCAAGTCTTCCACAATACAGTCCTTCCATCTTATCTTTGGTCTTCCTCTGCTTCTTCAACCTCCCATTACTAAACTACTCATTCTTGTTCAAATATACATTTCTTCTCATGACATGTTCAAACCAATGTAATCGTCTTTCTTGTATCTTTCTAGAAAATTGTAACACTAGAGTTATTTTATTACCGTATCTTTCCGTGTGTTCCCCAACATCTACTTCAACATCCTCATCTCTGCCACATTAATTTACTTTTTACTCATACTGACATCTGTCAATTTGAATTATATGAATATATTAGCAGTTTCCATGTTTAGCATAGCTGGCTGAATTATAAAATATAATTTCTTTAAAATTCTTTAACTCTCTATCTATTGACTATGAAGTATAAAATGTAATCAAATCGTATAGAGAATAATATATTCTTTAAGTTATAATAATATTAAATGTCAATAAATCAAATTTAACTGTTAAATATTCAAATGTGGCTAATTCCGGTTCACCAACTATAACCAATATCTAATCACTTGTTCTTCTGGATGTAAACTTGAGGAATACGAAAAAAATATAAGTTTTGGAATCGTGGTATTGAAGTTATGGGATCCGGAACTTTTGTCACACACACACAGACACACACACATACACACATACACAGACACACATACATACATACATACAGACATCATCGTAAAAATGGTAAAATCGTATTATAGGGGCCCTAAAACATGCTTATTCAGTAAAAACTCATCACTGAATTTTTTGACCAAAGACAATACCTCCCTTACCTAAAAGTGACGGAAGGTAAAAACAATTAATTTTGATGCTGTAATGTAAAATATACATTGGCTCACAAAATTCTTCGTATTATGTAAAATAAAAACAGTTTGCAAAAAAGAAATTCGTTAATAAAATTAATCATAGTTCGATATTTCAGAATCAAATGATAGTCATTAAATTTAATTTCACAAAGTAAACTAAACATTTTTTAAATTTAATGTCTATCATTTTATTCTGAAGTCGAAAGAAGACCATAATTATTTGTTTTAATGAATTCCTTTTCTGGAACCCCTTTTTATTTTACGTTTTACTGATAAAAGAAATGTGCGAAATATCTACTGAACATGAAACTTAACAATTCTGTATAACAGGTTTCAAACAGAAACCCGATACCTACTTACATTATGCGAATGAGATAATAAAATAAATATAAAATCTTTATAAAATAACAACTGTTAATTAAACAACTACTGTGGTTTGTTTAGTTGCTATTTATTCTTTAATGATGTAGCTGGCTGAAAGGATAAAATAACATCTTAGATACCTCAGGATTTGTGAGAAATCTTGAAATCCAAGTCCAGCTTGAAACATATCAATAATATTTTATTTGTAAATAGTGTTGTGTATTCTTGAAAAGTTTCTGAGCAAACAACGTTGAAAACTATATAAACAGCAAAGTTAGTTTTATTCCTGGATTGTTTATTTGTTGTTCGGTATAATTCCAGTAAAACAATCATCCGGAATTTAGGAGGGGGGTGTCTTATGGCTTTGTACTGTGTTTAATTACATTTTTTAAAGTCTTTGTGCGTGGAAGGAGATTTGATTTCCATCTGGGGTTTCTTTCATCTCCCTCTGGACTCCGTTTACTTGAACGCTATTGAATTTCACTGAAACAAAAATCGCTCCTCTGTTTCCCATTCGGGGAGACTCAGGTAGGCACATATACAGGACCGCATCCACCAAATTGCGAGCGACGGTCTTGCAATAATGAATAAAGTGTTGATTCAATGGATGAAGCTGTTACTTATATGAAGCAAAACTTTGGAGATTCAAATTCTAATAGTTTATTGTGCGGGGCACATTTCGTCACTTCATTCCTATTGTAACGTTTTTATTTATATGGGTGAAGTGTAAAACACAGACAATATTATTAACTAAAAGAATACGTTTATTAAACGGTAAATAAATATTAGAAATATAATTAAAAGATTATAAAAGTAACTAACACTATGATAAACAAATATTAACACTAATTTAAAGACTAAGAATATTTATTATAAGACACTTAAAGATTATTTATTTAAACAATTAACACTACTATTTATGTCACTAATTTATGTTCACTTGTCGACTGTTGTTTATATCACCAACTATTCACAACGTTTATTTATATCAGACTTCTTTACTCGTTGCTTTTATAATACAGAATGTCTTCGCTGGCTTTGGCGGTGGGTTATATACCTGGCGGGTTATATCCAGAACCTTCTCGGGCCTAGTAGAACCTTCGCGAGGCGAGTGACCTGTATACAAAGGAACTAGGTCACGGCGCAGTCATCTGGGTCTTCGCTCTGGTTCATTCTTTCAGCGGCGGGGCACGTGTACTATTCTCACAGGGGCGCACGTCACATTATTAATTTCATGTTTCTTGCAAAGAGATAATGAAACTGCCATTTATTTCTTAATTATAAATGTCATTATTTCAAGTAACAAAATAATTCTTTTTTACCTTCCGACACCTCTAGGTAAGGAAGATAGGTATTGTCTTTGGTCAAAAAATTTGGTAGTGAATTTCAATGAATAAGCACGTTTTAGGGTCCCTACAATACGATTTTACTATTTTTATGATGATGGCTGTGCGTGTGCGTGTGTGTGTGTGTGTGTGTGTGTGTGTGTGTGTGTGTGACTTTAATTTCGGCCGTGATATCACCAATACTAGAATTCCAAAAATTACAATTTTTACGTATTCCTCTTCTTTACATCCATATGCAGACTTAATTAGATTTTGGTTATAATTGGTCAACCGAAAGTATCCTCATTTGAAGGGAGGTATACGGATCCTGCTAAAAATCGCATAACGAGATTTTGGTAAATGACCACGTTTTAAGGTCCCTAGAAAAGAATCCAATTTTAACATTTTCACGATGATGTCTGTGCATAATATGTGTGTGTGTACGTGCGTGCGTTCGTGGATGTTGGAAGGACGATTTTTCAAAACTATAATACTTAATATCTGTTTAACTACGTATTTCTCAATCGGACATTACTGGGAAGAGCTGAAAAGGTAAATAAAATAAAAAATAAATATTTCATAACGGCATATTACCCATTGCTGGGTGTGCCAATCTGCTTTGTATACAGATATCGGTAATGATGGAATATTTGTACCGTGCGGGCGCTTAGTAATAAATGGATAACCGAAAGCAGATTCTTAAAAAAAACTTCTAAATATTATTTTTTGAAATTTTTTGTTCTTAGTAGTATTAAAGAAAAGTAAATTCTCTATCTGATACATATAAATATTTTATTATATCTTTTGTAGATTTAGAGATAAAGAAATATATGGTATATAATATTCTATTGTAATAAATCTCACTGCCCAAATAATGTCATGGAAACCAATTGAAAAATCTAAAATTCAGACATTACTAAAGATTTTTTTCTGGGAAGCACGTACATTATATTATTTCTTATTGTATTAATAGTTAAATTTTTAAAATTATAGGTATATTACATATACCCTTCAAAGATACTATCAATCCCGACAATGATTTGGAAACATTTCGAAAAATTAGAAGAGTAGGATAAAATTTCTTCATAGAATGAATTTAAAATTAAATAATCTAAATATAAAGAATAGATGTAAGTATAATTTTTGGTGTAGAGTGTAGGTATACAAGAAATATTAAATACAATAGGGCGCGAGCAGTCCTGCCATTTTGTTGGCCTTGACAAGCAGATATGGGAGCCCGTATCAGAATGATAGCTAGTAATAATGTACATAGATGTCATATATCATAATTTTTCATTCCAAATTTAGTGATTTTCCAATTCCATGTGGTTTATTTTCCTCGACAATTAAATTCCACACTCCTGGTGACAAATTAACTACGTGAATTTAGAAAATCTTAAAATCTTTAATGGAAAATTCTAACATTTGACATCTATGTACTAGTAATTGTCATTCTGACACGGGCCCCCATATCTTCAATGTCATATGACTCCTCGCGCCCTATCTTATGTAACCAAAAACAGAAGTGGCGAGAGGTATTGTGCTGGGCCACAACAGTTTTTTTTTTGTATAAGTGTGACATACAAAAATATTTTTTTCTTTTTATGAAAATGGCAGTTTATACTTTCGATTTAGCTATATGGTTTCTCATTCATCGCCCGCATTTTCTGTGTAAAATATTATCGTCTTTTGGTGAAAGTCAATGGTTTGGTAAAGTGAAGCTAGTGGCAGTTATTTTTGTGTATTTTATGAAAGTTTTTATTTTCTTTGGGCCATAAAAAGTCGATATCTGCACGCACGTTTAGAAATCATGTCCGGTGCTAGCATGCCAGCAGCCGATAAGAGCCTGGCCATCTGATTTATTATTACCAACCAAAATATTATTTCCCTACTAAAATTTTTTAATACGGTCCGTTGTCCCGTTTGCATGACCGACAAAAATGAAGGAAAATTAGTCAATTCAACATTCAGTGTTTTTACCATTGTATTGGGGCGAAATACCAAAAGGAACACGACATTTTACACAACTAAGTAATTTGCCGTTCGTTTCTTTACGAAAGAATTACACAGGGTAATTCATCGGTCTGTTCTCTTTTAATAACTTGATTATTTTAAATATTATGGAAAATAATTTCTTCAACACTATTTTGGAAATTACACATTCCACAACTAAAAATTATGTTGGAATTAATATTATTTCAGCAAACCGTGTGGAATAATTCCGTACGCCGTTTGGAATAATTCCGCACGGCTTTCGACGAATCACAATCTATTTAGCCGCATATTAGCGCGGTATATCAAATATCTTGGTTCGGTTGCTATGGTTATGACTCTTTGTTTTATATTTATTTATTTCTGTATTTGCGTTCAACGTTTTAAAGTTTTGAACATTTTTAGAGTTTTTTGTTAAGTTTTACAGGTTTTTGGAGTTGTTCACAGTAATAAATTTATCTAAATAATAATATATTACTTAGAAAATTAACTGAAGACATTTTATAGAAAAACATATAAAGTGGAAATGAAGATATAGATATGGAATGTACGTCACCAGAAATAAGGTAACTTGCTAATGATACAGGGAGTCAGTTATTACCAAATAAATCAAAAGAAAAATATGAATGGAGTTATTATAAGCAATTTATGGACTGGCGCCAAAAAAAAAAAAAATAATGGTATATGATAATATATTGTTATTATCAATCAACATTTTATGTATAATTTCTAAAATTTTGATAGAGAAAGTATGGTCTACAACACGTTTGGTATGGCATAATCCACACTCGCAAACCGTAGTCCTCGCCTACGGCTCGGGCCACAAACTTTTTGCTCGTGTGGAATATGAGCCATTCTATTACTTGTTGTAGAATATACTATTCCAGCGAAGTTTATTTTATATTAAGATGTCTATATATCGGCAGTACAGGTTTTTTTTTTTTACAGAGTAATCCATTTTTACGTAATGGTATAACTTTGTATTTTCAAATGGAACATCCTATATATTTATTTATATTTGAAAAGTATATGAAATTTGTCATCCAGTAGTATAAAAACATTCATGGTTATATTATTCAAACATACAATGGTGAGTGATTAAAATATTACATTTTTCCTCTCGCTAAGAGAGGTATTGGATTCATGCTAAAAATCGGTTATCCAGATTTTAATGAATAAGCATGTTTTAGGTCCCTACAATCCGATTTTAACATTTGTACGATGATGTCTGTGTTAGTGTGTGTGTGTGTGGATGTGTGTGCGTGTATGTGTGTTGGAAGGACGATTACTCTAAAAGTATAAGACTTAATATTTGTTTAACTACGTATATCCCAATCGGACATTAATGGGAAGAGCTGAAAAGGTTGTGTTTTTTTAACAATTCCCTCCCCCACCTTCCTCGGATGTGAGCCTCCCCTTCGACAAATGTCACGAGCCGCCACTGATTATTATTCTAAATTTTAAAAATCTCTATGGCTTTTCTAATAAATTATGAACAATACTTTGTTCGTAAAACCGTTATTCCCCACGCTGTACAATTTGTAATATACGTATTTCATTTCCTAAAAACATTAGCTGGAAAATGTAACATAATGAGTGATTATTCATAAGAAGCAATGAACCAAACTTTTCGCTATTCAATTTAATGTATTTTCCAGCAAGTTCAACCATAAATCTGTTTTGGTATTTCAGTGCATATTGGTTTAATTGAAATTATATGTTAATCTTCAATAACTGTAATATGGGTTGGAATTAACTAATATTCAATGATTTGGGAGCAAAATTAATATATTGCATAGTCGATCATATTTAAATTTTAAATGTATGTTATATAGTTTGTCGATATAATAACATAAATGTGAGAGCTTTTTGGCATTATTATTATTATAGCTAAATCCTTTAATTAAGAATATTAGATTATACAAATTATGATAAAATGAATGTGGTACGATGTTGAGTGCATTGATTGATGAATGGCCAGTTCTTGTAATGGAAATAATTTATAGTTAACAAATAAATATATTGACAAGGTTAATTATTCATTTCCTGTAGCAACCTATTTATTTATTTACTAATGACGCTATACTCGTATCTGTACAATGTATATTTTTACCTTCAGTCGTCTTTAGGTAAGGAAGGATATTGACTTCGATCAAAAATTTCGATAGTGAGTTTCTAATGAATAAACTCGTTTTGGGTTCCCTAGAACACGAATTTACTATTTTTACGATGATGTCTGTATGTGTGTGTGCGTCTGTGTGTGTATATGACGATTGTTTCGGATCGCATTACTCCAATACCACGATTCCAAGAATTATAATTTTTTCGTATTCCTCGAGTTTAGATCCGTATGCAGACATGATTAGATTTTGGTTATAATTGGTCCACCGGAAGTAGCCTCATTTGACATTTCATTTTAAAACAATACTCTTAATTTAAAATACCCTTAAATTAAAATATAAGTTACGTCGGTGCAACCAGTAATATACAGGGTGTTAAAAAACGGGTAAAAATACTATCATTCAGAAAGTTTTGAAATAATGTATTTCTACCTTATTCTAATATGGAAAGAAGCCATTAGATTTTGGTGGCAATCGGATAACCGGAAATGGCAGTTTACTTGAAGCTCAAGATAGTTTTTCTTCAAAAAATACCTTTAAATGTAATTTGTTATTATAAAAATTAAAGATTATTCCATTTTCTACAAGTTTGTTTTAATTATTTTTCTATATATTTTATGGATAAATTTATAAAGTAATATAAAAATTATATCTCGGAGCTTATGCTTTAAACACATCTCCGTGGTTACATAGTTCAACTCAAATGTATGTAACTGACAGATAAATGTCACTGTCAAAAAAATAATCATTTCAAATTAATAATAGTAACGTTTTAAAAGGAAAATTGTAAATAGAACAAAAGTTTCATGGAAAGGAACTTAAAATACATAATTTCTAGCATATTATCAATTGCTGGGTGTGCTAATCTGATTTATACACACATTTCGGTAATGATCATGACATATTTGTATTGTGCGGGCATTTACCGCAATGGTTAATTATATGCCATTTAAAATTGGAATTATTTGGCGTTGATCGGGATCGAATCGGATTCCCCAGATTCGCGACCAGACATCAGGCACGCGGCAACGAGACCCCATAGGTAAATGGCGGGAGGTATTGTGTTGGTCACATCAGATTTTTTTATTTAATTTTTTTGATTTGGAACATCTAATGGCACACATATACGGGGGTAAGAACGGCTCCTATGACACGACGGTCGTGCCATTCGGCCAGCCTCGTGACTCGTCGGCTCTGGCCGCCTCGATTCGGCGCTCCACGCTCGGCACTTTACATGTGTGCATCGGTATTTCGGCGCCGTTTCGTCTGTATTACACGTTCACCGCTTTACTTATGTGTATATCGGTGTATCGAGCGAATTTGAAAAACCAGGTAGTTTATTTTCGTAGACAAGTAAATTGCACACTCCTGGTGACAAATTAACTACGTGAATTTAGAAAATCTTAAAAATTTTAACGAAAAATTTGACATCTATGTACATAATTACTAATTGTCATTCGCTAGGCGATATGGTAAAGTCCCAGCACTGGCCGTCGGATATATGTTTATAATTTTTATTAGCTGTTGTATCACATAATAGTACTTCATATTATATTTGGCTGATCACTTGACATAATCTATTACGTCTAAAATAGACCATTATTCAAATCGTTCATTTATAACCCTGTGGTCTATATATTATGTGAAATTATGTCATTCAATATCTAGATCCAGAGTGCTGATTATATATGTTTCTATTACGTACCCAACAAACGACATGGGTGTTAGCCAACGCAGCGTTTAACAGAGTTGTATCTTATCTCTATAGTCGGATTATCACCTACAAATCGTGCATGTCTTGGCGTCCCAAGCGAGAGTTAATTTTCCAATCTGGTACACAACAATCAGCAAGCACAATAGGCCCAACGCTGAGTTATCCCGATAGGACGCAGACAGTTCTGACGTTGGGATGTCTCTCTTCACACTACTGTCTCTCCTTTTCTCATCTCAATTTTGCCTCTCTTTTTGAAGATGGTTAGTATTGTATACTCAAATCGGACATGCAGCCAATGCACGTCATCACTTAGGGGGAAAACCTGACTGCAGTAAAATCACTAATATGGCAAATTGAAATAAAATTTCAGTCATTTTTAATTGTCAAAAAGTGTATAGACTTGTAGAATTATTATTATGATGTATACTAGAGTTTATTATTTATTATATATGATATTAATAATATATAAATAATGCATATCTGCCCTATATTATTGGTTTATTTGTTGCTACAGTTGGCAACATTGATAATTTGTATGTTTATACGTTCCTCCTTGGTTTATACTTTGAAGGTTATTATTTGACTATTTGAATTGCATCGTTTTTGAAATATTTTTCTTCGTTGTGACATTTTATTTCCATTCTTGCTTATTATATATCTATCTTTTTGAAGACTACAAAAGGATCGGGTGGCAGATCATGACAAGATTCTGATACAAGAACTGTAAAACGTAAAAAGCGGTATATTAAATGTATTTTTCAATTTTTTTCTCAAATAGGTAATTAAAATTTATTTGCAGGTACATTGTATTTCATTCAGGGACGAATGGTTTCGTGCCCAATGCATCATTACTATTCGCATCCAAAACAAAAGATGCAGATTTTCATGGTGAAATGAACCAAGAAAGTTTTACAAAATAATACAACCTTTTTTAGTTTAAATTCTGTTTTATTTATTTAATTAACGACGTTTCGGCAATATACACCATATAAAATTTGAAGATACAAAAATACTGGCGAGACCTACACACCTAAACAACAGGTTAATTAGAGAAGCCATTGAGATTTATAAAACCAAGAGTATTAATCTCAATCATTGTGACGGTCTAGATCTTAGTCGTGCATGGCTTGCTATTTTAAATATGTTGTAATTGTCACCTTAGTTACCTGTTGCTAAGTTTTGTTATTTATTTATTTGTATTTGTTGATTTGTTGTTCATGTTCGTTCCTGAAGAAGGCAATAATGTATATTGCCGAAACGTCGTTAATTAAATAAATATAACAGAATCTAAACTAAAAAAGGTTGTATTATTCTTATTAAAATATGAGTTCTGAAAGATTTTTTAATAATAAGAGATCAGCTGCCACCAAATTTAAAAAAAAGAAATCAATAATTATAATGGACTATACTTATTATCACAATTCTGTAACAGAAAAAAATCCAAATACAGTTTAGAAAAAAGATGAAATTAAAAAATAGCTTCAGGACAAGAATAATAACATTTATACAGTATTATATATTATAGTTCAATTTTGTATATTTTTTGTGCTCGTATTTATATGCTGTTTTAGTTAAATAAAACTATTGTTATTATTTAAATTGCCAAATAAGCTCATTGAGATATAGTAACACGTTACTAATTTATAAATAACCAAACATAAGATGTCATCTTTCAGTTCAATTGAAAAATATTATATGAATGATACAATATTGAATTAAATCACCCCCCTTTAATAGTAAGTAAAGTAAAAGTAGTAAGTAATGTTATCTTTATTTTACTTTTATTCTTAATCATATTACGAACATTTACCGTATTTATTACAGTGTGAAACAAAATTATTTTTTGAAAATATCACGACTGTTTGAAATACAATTGTATACAACCTGTAAAACTTTTTACTTCCTTATACGTAAGTAAAGGAAGTATTGTAATCGCGAAAAATTTCGGTTTTCAGATTTCAGCGGAAATATCCATTTTGATCATCCCTGAATCCATTTTGACTAATTTCGTCGTGACGTCTGTACGTACGTATCTCGCATAACTCAAAAACGGTAAGCCGTAGAAAGTTGAAATTTTGTATTTACGACTCCTATAACATCTAGTTGTGCACCTCCCTTTCTGGTTATTACACAATTTCCGGAAGTGGCACTTTACATGAAGCCTCTAATAGATTTTAATGAAAAACTGTTTTAAAATATAATCCAAAACTTTTCAAATTTGGTATACAAGGCTTTTATGTCAATCGAAATAACATAATAGATTTTGGTTAAAATAGGCTAACCGGAAGTGATACATTACTTGAAGTTGTTAACAGTTTTTCTTGAATAAAATGATTTTATTTTGATTTTAGAAATAAATGCTTCAAATAAAAGTTTTAGAGAATTAATTTCTGCGTCTAGCACATCAAGTATTATTAAATTAGCCCTTTGTATAAGCGAGATATGTAAATTTAAAAATTATATACTTTTTTGTTTTTGTAATAAAGCTTGCTATGAATTAGGACAAAAAATAAAAAAAAAATGTTCATGTCAAATTACGTTAAATACGTGCAATTTTATAATTCGTCCAATAACAAATATTATATTTTTATTGTGAAATTAGTCATATTCATTGTTGTAATCAAATATTTCTTTGTTGTAATCAAAACTCTCTTTAAAAAGAACCGGGTTACATTAATGTTAATTTAAAAATGATAGTAGTAAATGAATTATTTTTTGTTTTATATCAAAATATTTCTCGGGCTTGGCTTAAGCCTGTCAATATTTTGTAATTTAATTATTAAAAAAATATGTATACGTTAATAGGTAAAAAAATATGTATAGTTTAATAATCGTACAAGGAAGTCGTGTGGTGTCCACATTAGATTTTTTATTACGGTTCTCAAACCTATGTAAACGTACCAGTTCATGACGTCACACATCTAGTTACTTTTATTAATGACGTGCATTGGCTGCCGATTTGAGTATAATGTGCATGTGATTACGTTGACCAAAGGTAGTATTCATTTTATACAAAATGTCAGAACAGAACAGACTCCACTTATGCTTTTCTACTCCTTTATATTGAAACTAGTGAAATAAAAAGCGAATCTCCTGCTGCATTGTTGTCAGTAACAAACATAAGTGTTAATTCTGTAGCTCGACGCAACACAATCAAAGTGTAGTGACATCCAAGATGAGAAGGGGTCTGTTTGTCACAATTCTAATAAGACAAGTAGTCGAGTCCGTCTGTCGAGAACAATGTAGTCAGGAATGCAGTGTTGTCATTGCACGATGGGTGATGCTTTTCTGGTCTAAAGAGCAGAGAATACAATGAAAAACTCTACAGGGAAATTTCAATAATTTCACGCAAATGCGCAGAGAAGTCCCATTGTACATAAATAAATATATAATTTCATGTAGATATATTTTTCGTATATTGTTCGAGAATACTTTAATAAATAAGGTTACCAATTGTCTTCCTTTCGGGAGGACTGCGCTCCTTTTTGAAGTACTGTGCTTTTTTCTTATGGTAAACAAGCATCACCTAATTTTAGTCTTGTATAGCATAAAATAAATTTGTTATGTTGTCATAATACATTTACTCTTATAAAACTAACGTTTCGGTATACACTTATATTTATACCAATGGCTGTTCCTTCATTAGGTCATTTCGTTAATGACTTAATGAAAAATTGATCAAAGCAGAAAAGGATAAACAAAAAAATAAAAATAATATATTTTTTTATTTTTTATTAAATTTTGACGTAAGTAATTTTTTATTTGCTAGTGAATAAAAAAAAAATTAAGTCACACAGAATTTTAACTCACTCTGCAACAAATAATGTATTTAAAGTATCACCAGTAGAGTTTCACGCCTTGATTTGATATTCAAGTCACTTGACTTGACGTGAAATCAAGACAAGCTCAAGTCAAGTAATAGTAGCCGAAAATCAAGTCAAGACAAGTAGTTACAATTTCAAGTACTTGAAAAATCAAGTAGTTATTTTTCAATTACTTGAAAAAATCAAGTAGTTATTTTTTAAATTACCAGAAAAAGTTCTTCAAGACTATATTTCATTTTCATATAGATCCTTGTTTTATAACAATATCAATAATATACCTTGAAATATAGACTTTTATTCATAAAAATAAATCATACATTCAAATTTAAAAATTAAAAAAAAAAGATTTAAGAGTATAATATATGAATTAACAAACTATTTATAGTATATGTATTATCATGGACCGTAAAAGGGGCAAGTCGAATTTTAACCGGGCCGCCCCCTAAAGTGGTTCCAAATAAATAAATAAATTATACTGGCAATGATTCCGCTTAATTTTAATATTTGACCGTGCCTAAATGCATTTGATTTTTCCCCATTTAAATAACATTCGGTTTTGGCACATTTTGGCACTTTATTTTTCTCCGAGACATTAAGAGGTTTAAAAAATCCATTCATTATTGGAATATATACTAGAATGACCCGAAAATATGTGGACAAAATCTGAAGTCCCAATTATTATTCTTAATTCAAAGGTATAGCTTTTTGGGCTTTTGTGCCATAGTTTAACCATCTACAGTTAACTTAATAAAAATGATTACGACTTCAAATTTTGTCGATATATTCTCAGGTCATTCTAGTATATATTCCAATATTGAGTAAATTTTTTAAACCTCTGCACAGATTTTAACTTGCAGTAGTGAATCAGCACAGCATATGGCACGCCACGCCGTACCACGATTCTACTGACTCGCACGTTTTCGTACATAATCGGTTCGTTATCAAGTATAGCATGAATTTGCTTGAAATTACTTGATCAAGTCAAGTAGTAACGACAGAAAATCAAGTCAAGTCAAGTAATGAATTTTTGAAAAGCTTGATTTTCAAGTCAAGTCAAGTAATTTACAAAAAACATCAAGCTACTTGACTTGATGAAACCCTAAATTCACCAGGCACGAAATAACACTTTCACTACAATCTATCAGATAGATTAACCATTTTCATTATTTCTCACGACACAAATAACAGAAAATAAAGCTTGTTTATAATTTATAAACGACTTGACATGATCAATGACGATTGCCATGCACAGCATACTAATTGATTAGTTTTTTGTTTTGTCAAAATGTAATATTTTAATGGTTTTTATTATTATTTCATCAAAATTTAATAAAATATTTTATAAACTCCTTGAGTCAAGAATGTTTAATCACTCAAAGAATTTAATCCACTCGCCCTATGGGCTCGCAGCTTAAACTTTTTTTCATGCATAAACATTATCTGAAGACACCGTCTTCAGAATTAAGAAACGCTGGGAATAGGAAGGAAATGTTAGAAGAAAAGCAGGATCTGCGCGCCCCAGAGTTTCTAGTAATGACGAGGACGCAGCTGTTATAGATTATTTAAGACAAAACCCTTTTGAGCAAGACTGGCTAAAGATGCAACAGATTTTCATGGTTATGAAAGATATGAAAGCGCAGTCCGAAAGTCAGGGAGA
Source organism: Harpalus rufipes (assembly GCA_951394225.1). Lineage (NCBI taxonomy): Eukaryota > Metazoa > Arthropoda > Insecta > Coleoptera > Carabidae > Harpalus > Harpalus rufipes. Next base: position 11,790,230 of record OX596288.1, on the reverse strand, counting down.
TTCGGTATTAATGTGTGGGGATAGATTATCTATAACGGCATGGGCGCTTGTGTGATGATGCCTTCTGTAAATGCAACAATAATTATATGGAAAGGAACTTAATACAGTTTCCAGCATAAGTAAATATGTAAAAATATAGGTAAGATAAAAACATATATCATCACGGCATATTACCCATTGGTGGGTGAGCCAATCTGCTTTGTATGCAGAAGTCAGTAATAATGATGACATATTTATTCCGTGCAGGCGTTTACCAGGCGTCACTTCACGCGAATCTGAGGAACCGGGTTCGATTCCGACCGACGCCAAATATTTTAGAATTTTAAATGGCACAAAATTGACCCCCACTCTCTACGCCAGCAATGAATATAGGTAATTATATAAATAAATAAAATAAATATATCATCACGGCATATTGCCCACTGCTGGGTCTGCCAATCTGCTTTGTACACAGATTTCTGTAACGATGATGACATATTTGTACCGTGCGGGCCGTTACAAGGTGTCACCCCACAAGCATTTATTGCTGGCATGGAGAGTGCACCACAGGGGTCATTTTTGTGCCATTTAAAATTTAAAATATTTGGCGTCGGTCGGGATCGAACCCGGTATTTAAATTTAATTTAATTTTAAGTATTTGCATGAATAAAAATTAAATTAAACGGGAGGTATTGTGTTTGCCACATCAGATTTTTTAAAATGTTTCTATTTTGATCATTTAATATAGGTGTTATTTTTATATGTACAATTTACCAAATGATATTTTTACGCGAAGTGCTAAATAAGTTTTTCTATTTATTTACAAATTTTATAGCGATCAAGTATGGTGTTTGTCATTCATTGAACTGATGCTAAGCAATTAAAATAAACAAGACATATACAACTAAAATTTGCGAAAAAATAGTCGCAAAACTTGTGCTTAATTTTATTGCACAGAAGTGTATAGTTTTGTATTTTCTTTTACTAAATTTTCTGATAAACTTATTCGTAAATGATTTTTTTCAATTTTTCTTCTATTTGGTATTTCTCAATAACTTGTGTAGTAAATAACAAATAATCGTGTATCGATTTCGGGTAAAGCCAGTACTTCAAAAAAGGCAATCAAAATTCCTCGTTAATTGGAAACAATTAATTAGCGGTATTGCACATTTTGCTCCGCTAGTTTCGCAACAATTTAAATTAATTCAAATTTAAATTCGCCCGATAGATTTTCTTTTCAAATCGGAACCTTGTTTTCCAGTCAATATCAAGAAAAACTACAGAATTCGCAATTATTTTAAGTGAGGTCATTAGGGAGAACGATCAAGCAAGATTCGTTATTTGCTACCGTTCCAAGTGTGTTTATTAACGATTTGTCACGAACGTAGTTATTTTTTGTATGTTTCACATAAACAACACAATTAATTAAATATGTTTTCACATTTCTTTGGGCCGTACATGTTGAAATGGCAAACAACGTAAAATAAATATATGCTTGTTTGGGTGGATCTGGTTTTAGTTTCAGGTTGTGAACATCTAAATTCTAAGTTCGTATGTTGATCACAAAACTGTCGATTTAGCCAGCTATAAAAAAAATCTAAAATTATTTTAACCAACAAGAATGGTAATAGAATCTTTAGTTATAAATTTAAGCAAGGTATAATATAATTAGAATAGAATTTTCTGAAGCTATGAATGTTAATTCAATGGTAGGGTTATTGGATTAAAAGCTTCATTCGTCGATAATTTATTTATGTTTCGGTTATGATTATAACCATTTTCAAGTATAAATATATACCGACCGAGGTGGCTTGGTGTTAGCGTACTTCGTACTACCTTCACATGCCAGCGAAGCAATGTGTAAATATGAAATGTTACAAAAGTACAACGAAATAATTACTCACCCATATTATCAATTGTAATAACATGTAAAAGTTGATATACAATAAAGGAATATTATTATTATGTCTAAATATAAAAAATCTTATGTGGACAGCACAATACCAATACTAATAAGTTTTCATTATTTAAATGTACTTTGTTTAAATAATGTGTCTTCTATGTATCCAAGATAAAAGCATTGCATTTAAAAAAATCTGTTGTGGCCAGCACAATACCTTCCGTCATTCTCGTGTATAATGTATAAATTCCATAATTTTTCTTACAAAAGATTCTAAATTTCCAGTAAAATTATTTCATAAACAAACTATTCAAATTGCACTTGACACTGGCATCTTCTTCTTTAGCTTTTCCCATTCGTTAGGGGTCGCTATTTTAGCATGTCGTTCTCATTCAGTTCCTTTTCTCTCAAATCTTCTGCAATACAGTCCTCCCATCTTATCTTTGGTCTTCCTCTGTTTCTTTAACGTCCTATTACTAAACTATTCATTCTTGTTCCAATATAATTCTTCATTTCTCCTCATGACATGTTCAAACCAATGTAATCGTCTTTCTTGTATCTTTCTAAAAACTTGTAACACTAGAGTTATTTTCTTACCGTATCTTTCCGTGTATTCCCCAATATCTACTTCAACATCCTCATATCTGCCACATTAATTTACTTTTTATTGATGACATCTGTCAATTTGAATTATAAAAATATATTACTAGTTCCCAAGTTTGGCATAGCTGGCTGAATTATAAAATTTAATTTCTTTAAAATTCTTTAACTGTATCTATTAAATATGAAGTATAAATTGTAATCAAATCGTATAGAGAATAATATATTCTTTAAGTTATAATAACGTTAAATGTCAATAAATCAAATTTAACTGTTAAATCTTCAAATGGGACTACTTCCGGTTGACCAATTATAACCAAAATCTAATCAGTTGTTCTTCTGGATGTAAACTTGAGGAATATGAAAAAATATAATTTTTGGAATCGTGGTATTGAAGTTATGGAATCCGGAACTTTTGTCACACAGACACACATACATACAGACATCATCGTAAAAATGGTAAAATCGTATTATATGGAATTGAATTTTTTGACCAAACACAATACCTTCCTTACCTAAAGGTGACGGAAGGTAAAAATAATTAATATTTAAAAATTATGAAAATATAATGGTTCTACTTTTATACGAAGCCTATGGCAAAAATATTATTTATTTATATTTATTTTAAAATATGTATATAAAATTTGCATATATTATTAAAATTTATTATGTGTAAAATAATGAATAAAACTGACCTGTTTACATTATTTTTGATATAAACTATATAACTGAAAAAAAATAAGTAATGTACCATGAATTAAATATGTTAATATGTATGAAATATTAATTACGAGTACGACTTAAAAAAATAATGAATTTCAAAATATGAAATTTATGTAAAAATATGTTATTTTCAATTATGGAGTTGAAATATACTATGGTCACACTCATTGAAACATGATGAATATTATTATACTATGTATAATAGGCGCCGGCTACGGCGAGTTCCGGGGCTATGGACCCTACCACCCCCGGCGAGCCGATCCTCGAAGAGGCTCAGCCCCCTCGAGGATCGGGGTCAGTTTTGTATTTATTAATTAAATAAAATAATATGTAAAAAAAATGTTGCATATAAATAAATTGACTAATACTTGTCGGTATGCAGTATGGTTAAAATCATTGGAAACTTCGCCATCCTATAAATAAAAGAGTATGTTTTTCTCTATTTAATTATATTTTTTCTTCATATTGAATTAATTTAGAGATAAAGAATTATAAAAAAATATCTTGCAACCAAATTCTGCTAAAAGCTGCACCGTGGAAATAGTTAGAATATTCAAATATTACTAATTGACAGATGTCAGTGTCAAGTAAAATTTACATAATATCTTTGTGAAAAGATTTCACTGGAAATATAAAAATGTAAAATAATTTAAGATGGCAAAAACAAATCACATAAGGTCATACAACAGATTATAGCCTTAGCCAACTCAGCAGATTATTATAAAGCTATATAAGTTTTTATTTTCTACGTCTTATTTTAAGAAACGTACTGTTCTTTTTAGGAGTAGGTCAGTTCAGTTCAGTACGGGGTAAGATCAGTTCATTTCTCCCCTAAAAAGAAAACGCCCATAGAATAGTTAGCAAAAAAAATCTGTGTGGAATTTGTACAAAATACGTAGAATTGACGGAAGGTATTGTGCTGGCCATATCATATCACCACACAAATTGATAGGAATGTTATGATTATTGTATTTTAATATAACAATTAGAAAATATTTCTTATCTTAGTACCTTTATAGGTTTATAAAATTAGGACTCTTATTTCGTATAAAATATCTAACCTTATTCTTGTATAAATTTTCGTTCTCGAAGTAAATTACTTTTATAATATGTTTTCCCCTTTAGATAAGTAACTTATTACTTCATGTAGGAAATTGTAAAAGTTTTTTTTTTCTTTTGGGCCATTATTTGTAATAATGCACAAGAAATGAAATCGACTTTAATTTTTTCCCCAAAGCTATTTGCTCGGAGTTCATCAACTAATTTCTTGTTTGAAGTACGCGTTATGAATGAAAGAGAAGTTTACTCCTGTGTCATTCTTCTAAAAGCGGCCGCCATTTTGATGGTAATCTTCCAAGTATATCTGCATGCAAGGAAAAAATTACAAACACACATGCAGACGCTACGTTTCCTGGTGTAGTTGTTTTTGTTTGGAGGTGACATGTATATGCTAAGTGCACGCATACATTAGAAAATGCTGCATTTGCTATGATAGTTGCAACAATTACAGTTTTTACCTCTCGCTAAGAGAGGTATTGCATTCATGCTAAAAATCGCATATCCAGATTTTATTGAATAAGCACGTTTTAAGGTCCCTACAATCCGATTTTAACATTTTTACGATGATGTCTGTGTGTGTGTGGATGTGTGTGTGTGTGTGGGATGTTGGAAGGACGGTTACTCAAAAACTATAAGACTTAAAATTTGTTTAACAACGTATTTCCCAATCGGACATTCATGGGAAGATCTGAAAAGGTTTTGGTAATAATTGGACAACCGGAAGTAGAAAATTCTTGAAAAAAAATCTTCTAAATATTATTTTTTGAAAATTTTTCGTGGTAATATTAAAGAAAATTAAATTCTCTATCTGATACATTTAAATATTTTATTATATATTCCATAGATTAAGAGATAAAAGAAGTATAATATATAAAATAATCTGTTGTAATAAATTTGACAGCCGAAAGAATGCCATGAAAAATAGTTGATAATTTAAATTATTTGTAACTGACAGATAAATGTCAGTGTCAGAAATAATGAGTAATGAAAGAAAAATGTACTTGGAGAATCCCTTAGTTCTTGATCTGTGACTATTATGGAGATGACAAGTCTAGGTTGAAGGACTTAAATTTGTTTCAAACATTATGGGACAATGTACACCAGTACTATAGACTAGAGTAACTTTGAATTGCGAAAAAGCTATCAAATTCTTCTCAAGTAAGTTGTAAATATTGACAAAATTACACATCGATATAAGAATAATCGTAGTGCAATCTATCCGTCACTTTATTAAAGGAAATTAGTGTTATTTAGATATAACATGTATGAAAAAATAAAATGTAAAAGAAGATATGTAAGAATAGATGCACAATCCATATATACATTTTAGACCGCCCAAAATTAATGTTTTTACTAGAAGAATATGAAGAGAAAGTAAACAACGTTGTTCGAATTGAAAATTGCAGTTACCAGCCTAATATTTATATATGGTAAACTCTACTTTGTAATTTATTGTAACATAATTTATGGTAAAATATCATCATGTTGAGACATGCTATTATTGAATAATAAAGAAGTTTATACGTCATAGATTTATATGAATATATTATTTGTATTTATAAAAATATTCTTTGCTTTATGCATACAGCCAGGTAAAATATACGGCGAGAGGTTATGTGCTGGCCACATCAGATTTTTTCTTGTGTATTGAAAAAATGAAATGCGGGATGAAATGTGCATACATATTCAAGATTCTTTTTATATTCAATTTGAAGAAATATAAGAAATTAACTTACTTGAAGTATTAATAAATAATATAGGTAATCATATTGTTTTGAATTATTTATTTATAATCGTCCATGATAGTACATATGTACTTAGGAATTCTGGTCTCTACAAAAGCTCACCAAAATATTAGTAATATATAATTAGTAGAATAGTCTTTGTAATAATAAGGTTTGTTTAATAGCATAGATTATATTGATTTGTATATGATGTCAAGTAAGGATGACCACGGTCAAAATTTAGATGGAAAATGGTATTGTTTTGCCTAAGGGGGGTGAGGTTAATAATTGATTCCTACCAAAGTAGAGGGATGCGTCAAAAAATGAAAATTATGTGTGATTATAACATGTTTTAATTTTTAATTGCTATTTGTGTATTAAGAGCGCAAAATAGGACATTCTCTCAAAATCGACAATGTCCATTTGCGCTCGAAACACACACAAGATTTTTTCTACAGTCGCTACAAAAAATAATAAAATGTACACTTTGTACTTACACTACTACTAAATTAATAAGGATTAATATAATCTAATCTAAACATTTTATACTTTCGTGTTTTTAAATGAATGCCCTATTTTATTTTCACAATAGTGCGGCATTTTTTTTTTTTTTTGGTTTTGTAATATACCAACAGAGCAGTTATATGTCAGATTGATTTGTAAAGGTGGTAAATGTGTCACTACAGTGCCATTAGTTCCTGACTAAACGTTTCCATTAAGAATGTAGACAAGTGACATTTCTCAACATTGTATAGGTAGTTAGAAATTTGGACAGCGAGCGTTTTTTCTACTTTGTCGCGCTAGAGCGGCAAAGTGACATTTTGCGTTGACAAAAGAGAGCGCAAATGGCTACTCTTTATGTAGACTGTAGAAAAATACATTTTTAACATATGGCACATCAAGTTAACAATAATTACGAATATAATAAAAATTGGGTTTGGTTCCTTATATTCATGTCTACATTGTATTAATTTTTAACAACTAAAGCCACGAAAATAAATACATTTTGCATACTTTCTTTTAACACATATCAATTATTAACGTATGTCTCATAAATTTTGATAAAGTTCAACAAATTTTTTTTTGCTACTAAAAATGCGTTTACCTAGTTTCTTTAACCTAATAATTAACTGTTTTATAAGCAACAAAATTATGAACTTAAATTAAATGGAGATTGGCGCGTTCTTTCACAAGGCGCAACTTTCTACGGACACTTAAGCCGTATTCTTTTGCTGGGTTGGATCAGATCCAAATGATCGTTTGTATTAGATCAGATCAGATCACGTGGATGCAGATGAATTTATTCGAAAGAACACAAGTATCTGTCAAAATCAGTCAGAAAAATCAATTTTAATTTTCTATGTTTATCATTGTTTATTCTTGTTTAAATTTCTTTTAGAATCTTAAATGTAACCTCATGTCCTGATTGACTTATAAAATATGACGGATTCTTCCACCGCTTCCGCCATTTTTGAATCTTAAGTGATATGATCTTTCTAATCCAAGTTTTTGTTGGAGTAGATGGCACTGATCTGGATTACTTGGTCTTGGGGTGGGGATACTCATCGGAATTCGAAAGAACATGCAATTTGCTGATCCATGTAACATGGATCTGATCCAACGCAGCGAAAGAATAGGGCTTTAGCATTGGATGTTGGACAACAATTACATCGATTTCTCGCATATTCCTCTATATACTTTCTTCGTTTATTTGAAATACAGTTGATCTATGAAGCTCATTTTTACGAATTAAACATTTAAGAAGGATCACAAATAATTATCTACCATTAAAAAATTAGTAAACTTCCTCTAGTCCGAGTTAGGAGTTATCAATAAATAGAGTAAAATATAATACCAACGGAATTTTAACACTAACATAGTAAAATAAAATATCTATCGACTACATTACTCCATCTAATGACACTTTGGGGAATAAGTTTTACAGTGTTGCGAAAATACATGTAAAAGCTTATTTTTTTACTGTGTAAATCAAAGTTAATATCTGATAGATGGTAAATATGAATATTACATATTTAATATACACGTGAAATGAAACAAAAATAAAACTAGCATAAAAATAAATATTATAAATCTACGTAATATGCACAATATTGCAATACTGTATAAAAGCATTTTACTCCAATATTTAACGTATTTTTCATTTGACAAACTGAAGAGTGTTCGAAGAGCACAATAAAGTGGGTTAACACAATATAGTAGAGACTCTTTAATTCGACCCCACGTCCTAAATGTGGGATAAAATATCTTCGAACGCAACAACTATTATTACATATGTGTTGCTTGGGAAAAACTATCGAATTTTGCTTTAGTTAGCACCCTTGAAGTGGCAGGATGTGAAAACCATTTCAGTCCGAGATAATGTGTTTTGTTTCTATTTCTTAATTTCAACGTTATTTGTTCTTTGAAGTACTATAATAAATACTTTAAAACTTTCTAAATTAACGTTATTTACACTTATCCATACAAATTCAGTAATCCGAAAAAATCGTTAGTCAGAATACCCCCATGACATTTAGCATTTCGGATTAAAGGGTCTATATTGTTACGAATTACAGTAAAAAATTTGAAAGATATCCGATCAAGGTCATCTGTATTATGAACGAATTAACAAATTGGCATAGATTTATCCCCCTACTTTACAAAGGCTTTAAGCATAAGGATGGATATAACACGCATGTCTTTCAAAAATTCATATTGTTTCGACTAAGTTAGGACATTCCATTTTAAAACGATGCTCGTTGTTGATAATACTTTCGCTGTAACGTAAGTTTATATATTAATTCAGATACATTACCTTGTTTCATAGCCGTACGAGTAACGTTATTTTCTGACACTGACATTGTATCATACCAGTAGATTTATTTTTGAATGCTGTTATTGTAACATATATTTTTCTAATAATAAAATAACAGTAGTTTCTTATGTACACTCACAAAAACTAAGTAAACGACGCTACTGAATTTGTCAGAATGGGCGGAGCAAAAATCTGAATTCATACAATTCGTAGATGACCTTGATCGGGCATCTTTCAAAAAATTTACTGTACATCATTGAACTTAGCACCGCAATATTTTTAGAGTTGCAGACTTTACTAAACTCTTGTCTCATACTTATATATTGAACTAAAATGAAGTGATTTAACATTATTGAATAAAGTAGTAGTAGAGTAACGTTAAAACTAGAATATCCAAATTTCTGGTTTGTCTTCTGAAATTTGTAGGGTAGGTAACTAACCATCCAGCAACAACAGCTAATCTATTACACAGGCACACCGATTTGTACCTTTAAATATCTTACCTGGAACTTCCCCTTATTCCTTGTCGTTAGTCATTTACACCTGGATTCTACTTTTTATTTGTTGTCCACTTTTTAGAACCAAATACCTAGTGAAGTTGAAACAGTCTTAACTTTACAAAATTCCATTCTGATTTGTAGGGTCCGTAAAATTTGTTTAAATATTTTCAACTTTTGAACCTTGAATTGTTCTTCAGTCATTTACCCTCCTAGCCTACAATAATTCCACCTCCACCCCCACCCTTGTTCAATTCGCGCTCAGCGTCAGTCTCTCCCCGCCGTTGGAGCAGGGCGGACGCGTGTGCTCGCGACCATGTGCCCGCGAGTGTGTGCATGTGCTGTGTCTGTGCAGTTGGCCTCCTTGCTGGATGGATAGGATACTGCTACTGCCCCTGCCCTGAAGGATGCGGATGGCCTGGTGGTAACGTATACACCTGTTTCAGATGGGGATGATGCAATGGTGGATGTGCCTACTCCTCGGGGTGCTGCTGGGTGCTGGGGGTGCACGCAGTGAGGGTAAGTCCACACAAGATTTGTGACAAGTGTCTGGTGACAGTGACGTGGATACAGTGCAGTGATTTAATACTTCACACTAACAACATTTACGCTAGGTACCAAATACACGACTGCCACCATATTTCGCTGAGAAATGGAAAACATATTTTTTAACTTTACCTGCTATATACTAATTTGTTGTACTATCAAGGCACTTTTGACAAAACTATAATATCCAGTACCAAAAATATAAATAACCCGACTGATTTCTAAATATTAATATAATCAAATTTTTGTCACCGTTTACTTTTCTTCTTCAGATATTTCAAAAGATACGATTAAATTTCGTGCTTATTGTCAGTATTATTCGAGCATTTTCCTTAGTTGATATAGTCACATACATAATATACCATATTGTTTAATGTTATGTATTATTCTTAAGTTGGCAATGCATGGCATAAAAAATATGATTTGTTTTAAACATTTTGTAAAAAAAAACCATAAATCTTAGAAGTGCAAATCAAAATGTATTATAGGTATAGTACGCCAGGTAATCTATGCTTTCTGTGAAAAAAAAGATTTTGTAAAACAAATTATTAGTAAAAAAATAAAATAAAAATTTATTTTTTTTATCACGGGAAACAGATTACCTGACGTATTATATCATAAAACTTTGATTTTCACTTCAAGATTTATAGTTTCCTTATAAAATGTTTAACACAAATCTTATTTTTCATACCAGGCATGGCCCCCTTAAGTTGAATTTATTAGAATGTTAATTTCTTTTATTAAAATACTTGTACGTGTTATAATTATTAAATAAATTATAAATCTATCGAAAATTTTAAAAATGGCACTAAGTCAATTTTTTTTCACAATATTCATATAAGAAAAAGACAAAAGCATACGACAAACAGTAAAAAAGTTAGTGTTTCATTGAACGGGGTTTTTTTTTTTTGGGTAGTAGGTACTGTAGAAATTTCTATCATACAATACGAATTTAATTTTTGTCAAAATAAACTTCAGAATATGATTATATACGAATATAAGCAGAAAGAGTTTATATTTAATTTCACAAAATATTTCAAAAAAGTTAGATATTTATTTTGTCCTTGTATTATTGAAAAGTACTATCTGATAGTGTAATATACCACTCCCATCATATTGATTGAAAATATGTAAAAATAATAATCAGAAATTAATGAATATTACTACAATTCTGCTTTATTTTCAATTCATATTACATACATTTATGTATATTTTATTATGTGCATATTATTCAACTGCCACCCATTTTCATTAACTTACAAGATATAATAAAATAATGGCAAACGACTGCCACCAAATTTCATTCTATTTACAAAATAAAATAAATATTAACTTAATAAAATATTCGTGCGTTTTAAAATTGTTTTCTATTCATACTTAAATAAATATATGGCTATTTTATTTTTAATGAATTTTCATGCCACCAGTTTGCATTAAAATATACAAAACAAAATGAGTGAAATATAATATCCAAATATTAGTATTTTTACAAATTATTTTCATACTAAAAATATTCTATTGTTTTATATTTGGTTGCCCCAAATTGCATTGAAATTTAGGTACGCACAATCAGTTCATAGAAATAATTGCAACCATAAAATAATTATTAATACATATACACACATCAGCAAAACTAGTGTAACGCCAAAATTTTTATATATTTTAAAAAGTATGAACCCTCTGTCTTTCATATATGTGTTGGTAGTTCTACATCTACAACAAATAACAAATGACGATATAATATCTAAATATAGCCATCTACTAAAGATTGATTATCATTTATCGAGGTGTTAAATAATGTTCGGTCTTTAATTTTATTAAATATGGGTGTTCAATTCGTGTTCACTATAGATCAAAGGTTAACAATCATTTTGTTGTATTTATATTATAAAAATCATTTTAAAAAAAGTGGAGAATTATTTTTAAATAATAATTAAATCATTTATAAACAGGGGATAAATTTTCGTTGTTTATAAATTATTATTTATTACTTAAATATAATAATTTTCCATTTTTTTAACTTATTATTTTTCTACTCTAAATACCTAGAATTGAACGACAACAAAAGCAGAAATGATTGTTAACTCTTGTTCTACAGTGAACACGAATTTAACACTCATATTTAATAACGTAAATACCGAGCAATGTTTAACACCTCGGTAAATGATAATCAATCTTTATTAGGTATATTTAGGTGTTATATCGACATTGTTATTTATTGTACATGTAGAATTACCAACATAAATATGAAATACAGAGGGTTCACCTTTTTTAAATGCATATCTTTCTTTGATATTTCCCTAATTTTACCGGTGTGTGTATGTATATCTACAATAATTTGAAATATGTAATAAATTACTATTATTTACTCAAAGTATTCGCTTAAAAATGACAGGTTACAAAAAATATTTTTAAAATTGCAAAGATGCTATAGCAAAAAGTTTCGAGATACGAGAAAATATCTCCAACTAAAAAAGTATCTGAAGAAAATTTTCATATTATAATAAATACGGTATTATTTCAGGGAAAAAACTGTCATTATACATATTATACGCTTATATTCAAAATATTAAATGAAAAAAGTTTTTGTCTGAAAATAAACCGGAACACTGTTCAGGACAGTTCCGGGCCTATACACTACATATAACGATTAAATAAAATTATATTTCATATATTTACAATGGAACATACATTTTTTCTATATTCTATTCATAAACTACCGACATATTTTATTAATCTTTTGATAAAAATATTTCAAACTGTAAAATATGTCAAAACATTTCCTGTACTTTTTAAAAATTTGTTTTATTTTGACATTACAAATTTTTATATTTTACATATATACAACTCCAATATTGTTTATGTATTTATTTTGTTTTTAGTAACGAACCACGTTATTACATATTGTAAAATTAAAAAAAAATATATACATATTTCAATACCAACATTCCCCTTGTCATATATTTATCAAAACAGTGAATAATGCTACGTATTTCTACTTTGAATGAAAATAAAAAAATGACAAGTAAATTTGAAATTTTGTTAATTAATTTTGATTGAACTTTTACAAAAATTCAATTATTTGGTTTTATTCAGAGATATTTTAAACAGTAACGTATGTACCAATCTAAAACAAACAGATACCTATATAAAGTTTTTATAAACAATTTTTACTGGCAAACTTAAAAAAACTGGCTTTTGAAAACGCAAACAATCAATTTATTTTACAAATTTACTGCACATATTATTTCATTTTCATATACACATGTTTATACCGATAAACAAAGTTTTTAATTGCAGCCATACAAAATTATTTCATTTCTCATCCAATTATTTATAAAATACAAATGTTGTTATAAACTTTTTGAATGTATTATGATCTGGTTGTATAAAATGTAATGTATAAATTTAATTTCATATCAAAATTATTCTATGCAATAAATTTTGTATGTGACATGATCATGAAATATAATACATTATTTATATTGTCAGTTAAATGTTTTTAAATTGAAATTATTTATGTAGGCTTTATTACGGGCATAAATTTTGACAGTTTAATTTATTAATTTGTATATTGTAACTAGTATTTTAACTTTTATAAGGAATTTTAAATTGTTCAACAAAATATTATACTCGTATTTACACACCTGAAATCATGTAACCATGCATTCATGCAACAATGATCTTTCAGCACACATTCCCATCCAAAAACGTTATTTTTTTATACAAGCATAATCAAAGTCTAACCTATATTACTTATACGAATCGGTATTCATTGGATCAATGTCATATGGTAAAGAAGAATGACAATTGTTTGCGACTTAAAAAACGATATAGTTTTATATATAAAAAAGCGTATTGTAAAGTTACCTATTAAGAACTGACATTACCGATAGAGGCAGCATTATCCCTTCAACAGCTGATTTCGAAAGAGTACTGTTGAAAGTTTGCCATTGTAAATATGTCAACACGCGAAATGAAATTAAGTGTAGTAGAACATTTTGGATTTTTAAATGTTATGGCAAGTTTCCAGCGCATAATTATTGAACATAATAAATGTATGAAGACTAATGTTTCACAGTTTAAGGCCCGTTTTCCCTAAAGTAAGGATAAATGTTAAGTTAGCTAACTAAGGAATAAATTAACTCCACATTTCACCAACTAAATTTTGAATTAAGTTAACTAACCGGTGTATATCTGTGATGCAAAGTATTTTTAGGTATATACTGTACAATTAGACAAATTTCAGGAGAAATGTGCACACCTGTTTCAATTATAACAAAGTAAATTATATTATTTATATAAATATATACGAACAGTCAATGTATTTTAATCTGTCTAACGCACAATTAATCCATGTGTTAAATATTTATCCCCATTAAAATCAAGGGGATTAATTTATTAATTGATTAAGATCTTCATTTATAACATTTTCTTCTGAAACATTTTTTAAGTTTCACATTCTTCTTGTTCAAATTTCCGTACCAGTTTTCAACGTTGTGCCCTCCTTTGATTCAATGATGGTACAGCATTTTTTTTTCGATGTTATGTTAGTTTTTAGGTTACAATTACAATCACTAGAAAATACTATAGTTGTATTTTTAACACCTAGAAAAATAAAATCATATTTATTAAAATGAAGGGAAGGGAACATACTTTCATATTTGTTATTTTCGTCTCACACCGAAACAGAATAACATATTCACATGCTTGGTGTCTGTCCATTCGTTGTTCAACGCCTTGATTTGTTGTTACAACAAAATATTATTTCTTTTGGGGAAACTGTAAAATCCTCAAGTTTTGTCTTTGACCCTCTTTGAGTGACATCCAAAAACATAACAATTTGTGCGATATTTATACTCTTTTTTTACAATATTTATTTAAATCGCTCATGTTGACACGTGTAAAAACAGAGAGTACTCTTCCGAGAAGTTCTGATTTTCGCCGCTAATTGTCGTGTCGCATCTTGTCAGTTCTCAATAGGAATTGGCATCCATTGAACTAATATCATATATGAAAATAAAGTTGAACAATAACTAATGCAGACATGTCAATTAAATCTTAAAGGGCCTTAGTATTATAAGCAGTATAAATCACAAAATTAGTAACATGTGCAATTAACAATAATATCAAATTTACCGATATTAGTAGCACTAGATGTTTTTTTGTTTATTTTAAATCACTCATGCCCATAATTAGGAAATGTTGACATTGGTTACTCTTGCATTATTAAGTCACAGAATATTTACGTTTATCTAAACGTTCATTTGTCGTTCCATCTAGATGGTGGAACTGTTTTATTTAATCCATTCTGCCAAATCACTCATCATATTCCAATATACACTAAACAAATATATCTTTTCTACAATAGTCACTCTTTTTATTCTTTCCTATCCATGCAAACATTCACTTTCATGCATCGAAATTGGCAGAAACAGTCAACAATACACTCTTTTAAACAGAACATTGCTAGATATGTTCGTGTTTTTAGCAAGCAGAATATACAAGAAGTATTAAATTGTTAATGCAAAAAAAGTAAACAAATGTTGTTTTTAAAACATAGAAGTATCCACCTCACTGTCACTTTTTTTCTACACAACACCGTCAACAAAAGAAGAAGCAGTCTGCATCGCTGAAATTTTTCTTCCTAATTAATATAAATTGTTTATACGAAGAGATTGAATTTAAAAGTTTTCAAAGTTTCATCGAAATCCATTATATTTTTAATTAATCTTTCCGCTATTATTAAAAAGTTTTACTCAGCATATGAGGCGATTCTCGAGATTTTATATCTTCGAAGATTATAAAGACAGTAAGGGAATTAAAATGGTTATGTTATGATGCTTGAAATGATTTAATTATGTACATAATTACAATGTTTCGTGATGTTTAATGTAAGCTTTGTTAGGTATTCTTAAAGTAAATATTATTGTTACTTGAGAAGTAAATGTTTATACATAAGTATTATTCGTGAAATAATGGGAAAAATGTGAAGCATGTTTGTACACATAACACAATAAGTCCTTAGAGTATTTTCTACAGAGTTTTGTTAATTAAGGTATATTTTTCTAAAAGGAAAACGGAGCTAATGATACTGAAATGTGAAGCGTGTTTATTATATTGTACATTTAAAGTATTTTCATTATACAGGTGTTTTTGAAATAGGGGGATATGGATTAACCACAGATTTCTGGGCCCAAAATAAAACCATTTAACTAAACTTTCCTATATTCGAAAGTTGAAAGTGCACCGTTTAACTAGTATTCTGCTTCAAAGTGTTAGACAATCCATATGGATATAGTTCATTTTTTAAGATGGTATTTGTTATTGTTAATGAATCACTACTTGAGGTGTATTCCAAAACCTACTCCAGAGTAAAAAGTATGCTCTAAACCGTTCCAAAAGTTAAGAGTATTACTCCAGGTGAAACTCTAAAGTGTTCCGAAACTGAGAGTTTACTCGTAGAGCATAATATTTTGTTTACGTTGTAATAATCATAATATCTAATTATATATATATATATATATATATATATATATATATATATATATATATATATATATATATATATATATATATATATATACAGGGTGATCCCGCGAGAATGAACCGGCAATTATCTCCGTTATTAAGCAAGATAGCGATTATCTTCAAATAAGAAAAATTACAATAGGCAATATGGGAAATAATATATGGTATCAAAAAGCGTTCTGTTACTTCCGGTTCCGGAGTATGTGATACCAACTTTGAAATTTCAAATAGAACATGCTATATTTTTTTTATATTTTTGAAAAGTACAAAAAAATTGCTTTACAATGACAGTACACAAGTGGGATGTTGTATTATTAAAAAGTAAAATGGCGGACGTTTGAAATATCGTCCAAAATAAGTCAAGAAAGTCTGGAATTTTGTTTTATTGAATTTGTTGCCTAGGTTACGTCATAAATTTATCTCAAAAAATATCATCTATGAACAAAAAACAAAATATTATACACTTGATTTTCAATATATTCATATTTCAAACGTCCGCCATTTTATTTTTTAATAATACAACGTACTACTAATTTATTACCATTGTAAAGCAAATTTTATGTACTTTTCAAAAATATAAAAAAAATATAGCATGTTCCATTTGAAATTTCAAAGTTGGTATCATATACTCCGGAACCGGAAATAATAGAACGCTTCTTGATACGACATCTTATTGCCCATATTGTGTATAGTAAATCTGTTTATTTGAAGATAATCGCTATCTCGCTTAATAACAGAGATAATTCCTGGTTCATTCTCGCGTGATCACTCTGTATACAGGGTGATTCATCGGTCTGTCCTCTCTTTATAACTCTTTTATTTTAAGTCAGATAGAAAAACTCTTCAAATAAAATTTATATGATATATTATTGTCTACCTACGTACTATATGCACTTGTATACAGGGTGCTCCGTTGAAGCGCAACAATATGTAACTTTATATTTCTTAATGGAACACCCTATATATATTTATTTATTTTGATAGTAAATTAGATTTCCTTTAAAAAAGTATTAAATAATAAGGGGTCTAAAATTATAAATTAAGAAGTTATTTACCTTTATTCGTTGAACGATATTTTTGTATCATGTTATTATTAACAACGTAAGCTATGGATAATTTGATCAATTGTTTCGAATTTATTATAATTTTGCATTATTTAGTCTGTCACTAAATTTTAATAGCCTTTTTGTAATTAGTTTAATGTTTTGTATTAAATTGTGGTTTTTTCCACTATGAACTACTATTTTTTATGAACGTAAATAACTTCTTAATTTATAATTTTAGACCCCGTATTACTTAATAGTTTTTTAAAAGGAATCTAATTTACTATCAAAATAAATAAATATATATAGGGTGTTCCATTAAGAAATATAAAGTTATATATTGTTGCGCTTCAACAGAGCACCCTGTATACAAATGCATATAGTACGTAGATAGACAATAATATATTATATAAATTATATTTGAAGAGTTTTTCTATCTGACTTAAAATAAAAGAGTTATAAAGAGAGGACAGACCGATGAATCACCCTGTATATATAATAAACCTATCAGCCACACAATTGTCGTAAATTATTACAAAATACTTCATATTGCAGAAAAAGATCAATGTATGTTTATAGAAATTAAGTTATATCATTATAATCAGATAAAAATAAATTTTGCAGTGTCTGAGTAATAAAACTCATATTATTTTCAATATATTTGGTAAAAACGAAGAAAATTTTAAAGACACGAAGGTAAAAAATGATGTTTGAAAATTCATTACTAAAACAATGAACGAAAATGGCTTTCATTTCAAAGATATCAATCAAGTAATGAACAAATAGAAATATTTGTCTACTTTTATATGAATCCATGGGAAATACAATGGTAAAATTTTCATATGAAGTGTAAATAAGTTTTAAATGTGATATCTGGTATGATAATGCTCTAAATAAATGAGGTTATATTGTTATATCACTAAATTTCTACACTATGTCGTTCCAAAACTATACAAAACTTTTGAGTAATCTATTCTTACTCTAATACTCTACTCCGTACTCCATGGTATGATTTTGGAATGCACCCTTGGTTGTCACGATCATGATTAAACCAGAACTTATTAATGGCAACGTCAATTGTTTTGAGTTGTCAATCTTCTCTAGTTGTTTACAAGTAAGCAAACATTATTTAATCATCTTATTATAATAATGACAGTAAAATACTATTAGGCCGAACAAACGAATATTTTACTCATAAGCAATTGTTACTGTCATTAGAAATTAGTTGGTTACATTTGGATAAAATATATTTAAAAATTACACGGCGCGGTCACTTACATTTTATTTTTTTCTGTCTAAATTATTACAGATATCACAACTTACAAATTGAATTTATCTTTCTGGAAAACAAAAGAAAATACGTTATTGACGTTGCCATAATGGTCTTGGCACCTAGTTTAATACACTCGTGGTTCACTAAAGAGGGTATCACACGTATGCAGATATCTGCAACTGCTTTGACGCAACTTTTCAAAATACTCAACTCTTGTTATCACACGTGCGCAGAGTTCTATATATTTTAGGTTATTTACATATTTAATGTTGGTAACGTTTTTCTACACATCTCATATCCCATAACTCTGAAACATCTCTAATTACATTTATCAACGTTTCCAAATATGTCTCCTAATGATTGTCTGTGGCACACATTTTTAAACTTTACATCAAAACATAAACACGGGTGTTTAGGGACTTTTAAGTTCTATGGCGCATGCGTACATCGTTTGTATGCACATATCTGCAACTTGTCTACGAAGTTTTCAAACATGTTCGTAAACTAGTTGCATGAAACTAGTCGCTTTATCATACGCAAAAAGTTGCATGAAATAAACAAAGTTGTGGAAAATCTGTGACAAGTTGCGCGTATGTGCTTACGTGTGATACCCCCTTAACAATAACAAATACCATCTTAAATAATTAACTATACCCATATGGATTGTATTACCAAATTTCATACAAATCTAACAAAGCTTTTCGTTATTACTAGCAAATTAATTTTTTTAGAAGGACTTTGCAGCATAATACTGGCTAAACGATGCACTTTCGGATATAGGTAAGTTTAAATAAATCATCTTATTTTGGGCCCAGGAATTTTTGGTGAATCCATGTCCCCCTATTTCAAAGACATATGTACACTACATTTTTTACAACCCTCTATCATTTTCTTGTTGGTGATACTTCCGTTCATGTTCATGAACATTTGTAAACAGGATCTCTTCGCTTCGGATTGTGTTGTGCGAAAAAGGCGAGTGAATTAGGGGCGGGTGAATAATGGATGCGGTGACCGAGCGACCGAACACCGGGAGATCTGTCCGTCAGCGATCGATGCCATCCTCTCCGACGCATTCAAATATTTATTATTTCAGAGGTTGCGCGTCAATCACCATTATGCTTCGTTAAAATCCTACATGGACACATGGAGTAAATACAGAACGCCAAGGAATAGAGTGGAAAAGTTTCAGTTTCAAACAGATATGGAGGGTTGGAGTTGTAGATGAATGTATATTAAATGATAATCATTTCATTATTTTAAAAGCGTAATGAAGTAAATTGGATTATAGTATATAACGGATGAAATAGAGTAAAAAATAATTTATAGTATGTTACATACTGAGTAGTAATGTGCTGTCGTGAGGTCAACTATGAGCGCGAGACTGGAATAATAATATCCGCGAGGTGTGTATACTATTTTATTCACGGTCAATAAGTAATCATTGAAATTTGTTTAGTTTGCTTTAAAAATCTATGGTAATATTGATAGGTAACAAAATGTTTGTTGATTTTTTCATTGCAATTTGTTTTCACAAAATTATATTGACATTTAACTAATAGGAACCATAGATTAAGGAATATAGTGATTATCGGCTACCTCCCTTATAAACCATCATAACAAGTTTTAATGCCGTCTATGACAAGGTCAGAGAACTAAATTTGACAGCCAAGAAGGAGGCGGGAAATATGAATTCATTTTGAATTATTCTGAAAATTAAATTTCATTTCTTGATAATGTAATTAATAAAAAATGTATTGAAAATAGATCATTTGTTAAAGAAATTCTCAAGAAATGTGAAATATGTTCCACTGTACAAAAATAATAAAAGTACCTACTTAATATGTTAATGTCTTTATTTAAACAAGTATACAAAATTTGAATTATTGTTATTACAAGAGGTTACTTTAAATGTACTGTTTCTTCGACCTCGTCATCGATGTTCGTCCATAACATATCTACCTACTTTTATACTCCTAATTAAAACACCATAATTCCAACAGTCTTTGATGAATCTTATAAAGCTTTTACGCCCTTTCGCCAAATAATGCAGTATCTTCCTGTTCCTCCTATGGTACACACATATAAGAGCACCGCTATGATGTAAATTCTTCTGGTTCACTTACACACACCATTTCTGCTATTGGGTACCATCAACTTCTTCTGTAAGAAGATCTATTCATTACGCAGAAGTTACGAATATTTCACATGATCTTTTTCTGAAATATTAATTTGTTGTTAAATTTTTATATCATTCTCGTATAATAATGCCAATATGAAAGATAATATCGCTCACTTGCTGCAACAATGACATAACTCAAAAATTGTTGTTTTCTAAAAAACGAATTTAAAAGTTTTGAGAAGTTAAATATTTATATTGTTATAATTCAGTAAAATTATAAATGACACTCTTCATGAAGCGAAAAACATTATTCAACTTAAAACTGAGATAAGTCAGTGTTGAAACAAAACTAGTCTAAATATGAATTCACATTAGTGACACAACTGCTCTCTCTCTCTTTCTCTCTCTCTTAGTGAATTTTAGTAACTCAGTTATGTCGTTCTATAAGTACTAGCAGAAACATTTAGTTTTGTAAGACCAAATCGAAAATGGAAAGTTTTGAGTGATGTCATTGTTGCAGCAAATGAGCGATATACTTACCGAACATATATTTAATGATTGCACTATATTGCAATAAGGATATAAATTCACAAATAACAGTTTTAAATGTCAAAGAGTTTTGAACAATGCAACAGAGATTAGTGGGAAATTTACAACAGTTCTCAAACATATGTCACCATGGTATTTTAACATTAAAGTTTGAGAATGTGTACTACTGAGTACATCTATGAAAAGATAAGGTAGTATTTTCAAACTCTACTAGATTGAAAACATGTTATCACGATACTGAATGCTGATTCACCCCTAGACCGGATTTTTTTCCAGCTAGTTGAAAAGAGAAATAAACAATTACACATTTTACAACTATTTTAAATTACTAACTGACTTTCATTAATTAAATAAATACATGAGTTGCCAAAGTGATCGAGCCATTTACTAAGTAAAAATCTTGCTACTAGCTTCTACTTAAACAACACTACTTACCATACTGCTGTTACATTCTACATATAATCTCTGCTGGTTTTGCCCCCTCTGAGTGAAGAAAACTTATCACTGCTTTCATTTTTTTATGCAAGCTGACAACAGAGAATGTAAAAAGCTAACCAATAAACCACCAATGTGTTTAAAACTCCCATTTAAAATAATCTTCGTCAATATTGAATTACGTTCAAATCTTTCAGTTTTACAATTAATTTCCGCGACTTTAAAATAAAAGCAATCAATATTATAATCCGTTTAATTGGGTCAAAAAATCTTATTCTCTTCTAAGTGTCTCTTTAGAATTAAATATTCTGATCGTATTTAATTTCTTTTTTTGTGAAAGTTAGTTAAAAATAGTTTTCATTCCCTCGGTTTAAATAAACGTTTGTGCAAAGCTCAATTCACGTGAAGTGTTATTGAAAGTGAAATACATAACCGTTTATTTCTTTTTGCAATTTAACCAAACTAGAGAGTAGTTAAAGGTGTTTTTTCTTCTATTTACATTATTTGAAATTCCAATAAATTATTCAGTCTTCAAGATACCAAAGATGCCTCTTAAATATAATCATGAAATTTAACGCCATCTACTACCTCTTCCAACAACCCCACATCCGTCCGCCATATGTAAAGAAATTCTTAATTCATTCCCATTTTGACTCTTACACCTGCTTTTAAAAATATTTTTAAATTTCATCAATTTTCCAACTAATTTCAACAATGTCGGCATTCTTTTTATTTTTTTGGTGGTAAGTTATATTTGTTACTTCAATAAATCATGATTGTTACATTTACACACCAATTCATAACCTCAAATATATTTTTAAAAAAAACCACACATGTTTCCAAAAAAAATATCATATAAATTATAAACTTAACTTTCATATTTGTTCAAATCCGGTAACTAAATCATTTTTAGCTCTCGATCTGAAGATGGCCATCCATAGCTGAAATCGATCATCGGAAAGCTTTTTATAATTAAATTTTTTATAAACCATAGTGTGCTTTTATATTTTTCAACCTATTCAACATTCATCATGCACCCTGAATTAGAGCCTTACATTAAAATGATCAAAATATATTGTTGTAATCAAAATAAACGAAAAAAAAAGTTTTTCTAGAGTTTGTTTGCTAGTCCAGTAATTAGATGGGTACATTAAAAAATTATCATACTCGAATATTTCGTACAATTCTACTCTTCTCTAAGTTATGAAAAGAAACTAAATCTATAAAATAATTTAAACGTCAACATTAATTCGCTAGTCGTACCATACGCTGGGCTTTATTTGCCTCAGGTATGTTATATTTTTCTGACATATTTTCTATAGTTAAAAAAATAAATTAATATAAACCGTTTCTGATTTAGTTAAAATGAAAGAGACAGACTTCTAAACTTCTATTTTCAATAGATATTTGTTCCCTTTAATTTGCGGAATTTGCAAAATATTTAAATAAATAGTTAATTATTAACCTCGTGATCGTCTAAATCTATTTGCCTCCTAGGGGTTTGGGACAGTCAGTTTATTAAGCTATGATCTAGAAAACTTATTTTGGTAGCATAAACTAGATTATCCAAATTTTCTGTTTGTCTGGCAACATTCTGTAAAATTAAACCTCCCCATTCTTCGTGGTAAATATATTCAGAGCACTACCCTCTGCCATTGATTTGTAATTAGGTTACACTTCTATTAAACGTATTTTGTTCCGCTGAATTTTGTTATAAATTGATTTGTGTATAATTGAAAACTTCCATGAATTGTAAAACGATTTTTATTTTAATTTGGTTAATTAATTGTATCAGAATTCAATTGTACGTTTTGAATTTGTTTCTAGCTAAATTGCAAGCAAACAATGTAACCTGTATTATATTTTTCGGGATGTTTACATTCGATTATAATGAATGAACTGTGGAACTTTTAAACATTAAATATATAACTAGTTAATATTGTTGTCGAGCTAATACAATATAATGTTTTACGTATAGCAATTATTAAACTATATAATGCATTATACACTGCATCATAAAATAAAATGAATAATAATTATTCAATTGAATGATACTATTCTAAGCTTGTGGTATCTTGTTCTAGTTTGATAAAAATAAACATTTCTTTTATTGTAACAATTTGTAGAGTAAATATGCCACAAAGGCTATTTTAATAATATGTACTTATTGAAGAAATTCACATACAATAAGAAGTAAATAATAAAATCCGTAGTGCCATTACCAGTAATGATGCAAACAAAATATTTTTACATTTTGTTCGTATTGGATATTTTATGTCGACTGCATATAGGGTTGTTGAAAACAAAGGAAGTAAACGGGTAAACTGCATTTCTTATGTTTTGTTTTATCACATTGTTGCAGGTATTGGTTTTCTGTAATAAACATTTTACTGTGTTTTCTAAACCAGATTTCATATTGGATGGCTATAACACTATGACTCGTTTACCTAATGCGAATTTTTACAAGAATTGCATAAATAGATAAAAAAAAGTGCACAGAAAATTTCACATAATTTGTAAATAAACAGTAACAAGTACTTTATCAAATTATTTCTTAACGTTGAACTTTTTATCTTATTTTTGTTACTCTGCTTTTGTTTATTTTTAATAGTATTGTCTTCAGTTTTTCTCATTTCTTCAATTTATATATCCCCGAAAGCATATTAAACCACTTTCGACTTTTGCCAAGCCAACTACGTCGCTAAAAAATAATTTAACTAACTCGGAAATAATTAATTAAGAATAATTTTACAAACACAAATTAATAGATATACATAGAATTAAAATAAACAAATGATGATTTGTAGTAGATTTTTCATTTGAATTGAATTTTTTCAGCCCAAAAAATAGTAATTTATGTTTTATTCATGTTTATATCATTAAAAAACGTATACAATAAACAAATAGATAAGACTATTTTTAACGTAGGTTCTCATTTAAAAAAAATCTGTTGTGGGCAGCACAATACCTCTCCCCATTTTCATTTTATGATGCATAGGGCGCGAGCAGTTATGTGCCTTTGTTAGCCTTGGCAAGCAGATATGGGAGCCCGTGTCAGAATTACAACTAGTAATGTACTAAGGTGTTAAGTATCATAAGTTTTCATTCAAAATATCAAAATATTATAATTTTCCAAATCCATGTGGATTATTTTCTTCGACAAATATATTCTATACTATTGGATAAACATCAGAATATTTTGAAATTTTGAATGAAAAATTATGACGTATGACAATTGTGATGTCTATTTAAATAACTAGTAGCCGTCATTCTGACACGGATCCTCATATCTGCTTGCCAAGGCCAACAAAGTCACATGACTGCACAAATAATTGAAATTGTATCTCTTCTTTCGTTCTATGAGAAATTTTGTCCTACTATTCTAATATGTTCAAAATTCTTCAAATTCATTGACGGTATTAGCGGTATTTCTTAAGAATACATGTAATATTAACATACCTATAATTTAAATACATATTTAATTAATAATACAATAATATATATTAAATATACTCGTACCTCCTAGACACTCACATTTTGCATTTATCTGTCAATTAAAAACATTTAAATATATCAACTGTTTTTTGGGCAACGAGGTTTATTACAACAGATTATTCTATATTATTATATCCTATATCTCCAAACCTATACGAGATATAATTTTTTTTTTAAATGTGTTAGTTTGAGAATTTAATTATCTTTATTATTTGTAGTAAAAAAAATTCAAAAAATAATATTTAGAAACTACCACTTCCGGTTGTCCAATTGTTACCAGAACCTATTCAACTCTTCCCATTACTGTTAGATTGAGGAATCCAACTGTAGTTATACAGGTCTTTAGTCTTATAGAATTTGAGTAATCGTGTCTCCAACAACCTTACACACACACATCCACACACATACACATACACACAGACACACACACAGATCATCGTAAAAATGTTATAATCGGATTCTAGGGACCTTAAAACGTGCTTATTCGGTAAAATCTGAATATAAGATTTTTAGCATAAATCCAATACCTCTCTTAGCGAAAGGTAAAAATAGTAATTTATGTTATATTTATGTTTATATTATTAAAAAGCTTATACAATAAACAAATAGATAAGACTATGTTCAACATAGGTTCCCATTTAAAAAACCATAAGTTTATGTTATATCTGCAGAATTAATAATCTAATTACGCCATTTTAGTCTACGCAAAAATAGGTACAAAATTCGTCTAAATAATCATAATAAATAAGATATATTTTCGAAATGAGCGAAAAACGATTTTTGCGTGTAGCTCAGAAACAGAAGACAGTGACTATTAAACTTTTCTTGAAAAGTTGACTTAAGAGTGTGCAAACGGTTTTGCTGTATCCGTAATATTACCCGAAATACCTTAAAAACACATCATGAGACAACTATATTAACTCACCTGACCTAGGCGCCATGTGACTTTTTTATTCTCAAAATTTAAATCTGCGTTAAAATGAACCCAATTCAAGGCCAAGATGCAATTAAAGAAAAACCGGCGGAGGTTATGAACAACCTAACAAAAAGGACCTGCAGCCTTGTATCCAACAATAGTTAATGATCTAGGATCAATCTCGTTATTTTATTGCCACCCCTAGTGTCTAGTCGCGAATCTGGGAAACTGGGTTCGATCCCGACACATATTTGGTACAAAATTGGTCCATAGAGCATTTTCCACATCAGAAATGAGTGCCCTTGAGATGACGCCTAGTAAACGCCCGCACTGTACAAGTATGTCATCATCATTACCGATATCTGTATACAACGCAGATTGGCACACCCGGCAATGGGTAATATGCCGTGATGATATCTTTATTTATTAAATAAATAAATAAATATATCATCATGGCATATTACCCATTGCTGGGTGTGCCAATCTGCGTTGTATATACAGATATCGGTAATGATGAAATATTTGTACCGTGCGGGCGCTTACCAGGCGTCACCCCACAGGCGCTCATTGCTGGCGTGGAAAGTGCGCCACAGGGGTCAATTTTGTGCCATTAAAATTCGAAGTATTTTTTGGCGTCGGTCGGGATCGAACCCGGGTCCCCAGATTCGCGACCAGACACTCATGAATTCTGGAAGCTTCTTTCAATATTTAAAAAGTGCTTTATTTAATAATTAATTTTTGTTGATAACGTACCTAACAATCGTAAATCACTTGACCCACTGTTCGTTATTTACAAACATTTAAAATGTGACGGGTGATTTATTCTCCTTATTTTTAAACCAAAAGTTGAACAAACGTTTCTTTCAGTCACGTACTCCCAGCCATATTGCACATTTAATTAAAATTAATTTTGTACCAGATACAATAAATGAAATAAATTTGAGTTCATTAAATTTCTTATGTTCATTGTTAATATCGTAGTCATAATTTATACATCTTATCTTTTGTCTTCCTCTGTTTCTTCTATCTGCTACTACTAAGCTATTCATTCTTCTTCCAATATATTTTTTTCTCTCCTTATGACATGTTGAAAGCAATGTAATCGTCTCGTATCTATCTAGAAATTTCTATCACTCAAGCCATTTCTCTTAACTTTAAATTCTTACCATATCTTTCCGTGTCTTCCCCACCATCTATCTCAACATCCTCTTCTCTGCCACATTCATTTTCGTTTCATTGATACTGACGTTTGTCAGTTTGAATTATCTGAATATATTAGCTGTTTCCATGGCACGTTATTACTTCAGCCATTTTGAGCGAATATTGTGTCGGGAAAATGCATAATTCGTTCGCAAACAATAATCATAAGCGATTGTTGTAGATGGATTTTGTTCATCTGCATTTAACAGAATATCAGCTTTTTGATGATAATCCCGTTCACTTTCTAAATGTGGATATTGAAAAATTCTTGAAAATGTTGTATGATGTGAAACTATGTGATATGGATGGATATCGTCGACGGTATTTTGCTAATACAATTCGATCACTTGCATTAGTACGAAGCTCCTCGGAAAACAAACGGTATGACTAGAACCGTAACTCAGTCAACGTAAGTCCGCTAAAGTCGGAAGTCCGCTAAAGTCGCCAGTCGCTAAAGTCGCAAGTCGCAAACGAGGTGAAAAGTCGCAAGTCGCAAATGAGGTAATTACAAAAACCATACAAGAAGAACGTCAGCATATTCCACATTAGTGAAAGTTCTAGGCATAGTTGTTAAATGATTAGGAACTTTGACAGTTTGTGCTATTGATACGACAAATAAAACAATAGGAGAACAATAGCTACTTACCTAATATTCTTATTAGAATAGACTTTTTGATTATTTAACTATTTTCCGGGTTTTACCTCTCGCTAAGTATTGGAAACGCTAAAAATCACATATCCAGATTTTAGTGAATATGCTCGTTTTAAGGTCCCTAGCATCCAATAATAACATTTTTACGATGTCTGTATGTGTGTGTGTGTATTTGTGTGTGTGTATGTGTGTGGATGTGTGTGTGTGTGTGTGTGTGTGTGTGTATGAGGTTGTTGGAGGTACGATTTCTCAAATTCTATAAGACTAAAGACCTGTGAAACTACGGATTCCTCAGTAATGGGAAGAGTTGAATAAATTCTGGTAACAATTGGACGACCGGAAGTAGTAGCATTATAACAAAAATCTTCTACATATTATTTTTTTTAAATTTGTTATTACAAATATTAAAGAACAAAATTTTCCATCCGACACATTTACATTTTTTATTATACCTTCTATAGATTTAAAGATATAGATATATAATCTATAAAATAATCTGTTGTAGTAAATCTCACAGCCTGCTCACAGCCCAACCATCTCCATGGTAACTACTTGAGAAATTAAAATGTCTGTAATTAATAGGTAAATGTCACTAATGTCAGTGTCAAAAATTCGGAGATAGTACTGAAGGCTTTTTTCTGGGAACGATATTTAATATTTCTTATTGTATTATTAATTATATATTTAAAATTATAGGTATATTACATGAACCCTCCAGAAATAGCGCCAATCCCGTTATTAAATTGGAAAAACCTCAAACGTTTAGAAGAAATGTAGAGAACTTGCTCATAGAATGAATTTAAAATTATAGAAAATACGTAAATATAAAGATTAGGTGTAATTAGAATTTTTTATGTTAAATACAATACTTATATATACCACAATGGAAAGGGCGCGAGAGGTATTGTGATGGCCACAATAGATTTTTTACTTAGAATAACCCTTAGAATACGCGGTGACAGTTTGTCGGCTTCCTCAGGGACACCCTGTATGTGTCACTTTTAGGTGTTTGTGTTGTACATTATTCCAGATTAATAAATAGGAAATTTATCAATTTTAAAAATTTCAAACAAATTGCAGATATTTTTTATTTTGTTTGTTGGTTATTTTCATGGTAGCGATTAATGGAAACACAAAAACGCAATCAATGACGTCAGAATGATGAAACCGACGATAATACCTCCCTGTATTCCATCGCACTCTGGATTATTTTTTCATTGGATTTTAGAATCAAGCATTGCAGGCGCGATCCAAAACAATTTGTTCATTCACTCAAAATAAACATGGCGTAAAATTACGCGAACATGCCTCTCGTTGCCATGGTTCACTGTTTATTTTAATTATGCAAATGACGTATATTCGCATCACAGATGGCGGTGGATATTTTCTTTGTTATGGAAAATAGTTTTTCACCGCGTAAGCTAATACGCGGATACCAGTAAATTAATCAATTTTTGTGCGGGAAATGTTATTACTACCAGATTCATTCAATTTAGCCACATAGTAGATACAGTATGCCGTAAACCAAACAGAAATATTAACGTTCTGAAGCCGATTTAATCGTATAGAGTAAGTTCGGGAGGATGGCTTATCGGGTGAAATAACTTTTATGCCAAAATCCAAATAGTAGTAGACCGATGTTAACGAATGTTTCTATATGGATAGTACATTTAGAAAATCGGCAAATTTTACTTGTATTGTTTCTTTCAATAAATAAACAAGATATATAATTTTTTTGATAGCTCTCGAAGAAGTAGTAGAGTAGTATATTTTTACAACTAATATAACTTCTCAATTAGAAAAACTTTCAATGTAACAGTTTAACCTATAGTTATTGTAGTTTTGCTGTACGTCTTGTACAGATGTAAGCCATCTCACCCGACCATTTGGGATAGTTGGCCCAAAAGATTAAAGTATAAATGACCCACTATACTGACCAATTATAACTGTACTGAATGGTAAAATACAGAATAGTGGATGGATGGAAACTTAAAACTGACCTTGAATGCGAAAATTAATAAATATGAAAAAGAAGAAAATAATTAAAAACAAAAAGAAACGAAATAAAAAATTGAGCAGTATGATTTATCGCCAGAAGAAGATATTTTAATGGACATTTGTGAAAACGATGATTCCAAAATAAATATGAACTACAATGAGTGTATGAGTTGTGATGAAGATTATAAGTGCACTAAAAAAATGGAATATTGATTCTGTGCGTTTTTATACATGAAAATTGCACGAAGTGTGGGACGTCTGTGAGAATGTAATTACTACGAAAAGAAAACCTGTACGTAATTAATTAATTTTTGAAAATAATAAGTCATCCCACCAGCCAGGTGAAGCCATCTCACCTGGAACATTTTCGTTGGCAGGAAAATATGACTTTTTTTACTTTTAATATTTGTATATATACTTCTTCTTTTGCCCATACGAGGTGTTTAGAAAAAGGTTAAAAAATTATAAAGGCATATAGTACTGACCAATATGAGTAAAAAAATTGATGTGATCAACACAATACCTCCCGCCATTTAATTTTTATTAATTTAAATACATACCTATGGGGCCTCGTTGCCGCGTGCCTGATGTCTGGTTGCGAATCTGGAGAACCCGATTCGATCCCGATCAACACTAAATATTTCGAATTTTAAATGGCACAAAATTGTCCCCTGTGTTGCACTCTCCGCGCCAACAATGAGGTGACGCTTGCTAAACGCCCACACGATATAAATATGTCATCATCATTACCGAAATATGTATGTGTACAAAGCAAATTAGCACACCCAGCAATGGGTAATATGCCGTGATAATATATTTATTTGTTTATTTAAATACATACATATTAAATTTCTTTCCATATAACTATTATTCTCTTTACAATTTTCGTTTTAAAACGTTATTGTTATTAAATTGAAATTGTGTATATTAAGTTCCTTTCCATATAACTATTCTATTTACAATTATCTTTTTAAAACGTTACTGTTATTAATCTGAAATTATTATTTTTTTGACAGCGACATTTATATGTCAGTTACATACATTTGAACTGAACTGTGTAACAATGGAGTTGTGTTTAAAGCATAAGTTCCAAGATATACTTTTTTATATTACTTTATAAATTTATCCATAAAATATATAGAAAAAATATTAATGCAAATCTGTAGAAAATGAAATAATCTTTAATTTTTATAATAACAAATTGCGAAAAAATAACATTTAAAGGTATTTTTTGAAGAAAAACTATTTTGAGTTTCAAGTAAACTGCCATTTCCGGTTATCCGATAGACACCAAAATGGCTTCTTTCCATATTAGAATAAGGTAGAAATACAAGGTTTCAATAGTTTCTGAATGATAGTATTTGAGTTAGAGTGCCCAGAAGATCCACACATACACACCCACAGACATCATCGTGAAAATGTTAAAATTGGACCTTAAAACGTGGTCATTTACCAAAATCTCGATATGCGATTTTTAGCACTATCCCTATACCTCCCTTACCAAGGCTAGCGGGAGGTAAAAAAGCGTAATCAACATGAGTCCGATCTTCAATAGATTCTGAGATATAAGGCAGTGAAATATGATTTTTCATGGAGTTTACCACTGCTATCTGTTATAACATCGAATAAATGAGACTTTTTGTTTATCTTTTTAAATTCATCTTAGATGTCCTTTTCAAAAAATTGTGTTGTGGCTAAATTGGTCAATATTAAATTTTCAAATGACTTCGTAACTATTAGAAATTGAGAAAAGTGTTTAATATTGTTATTGTTTTTTATAGTTACTGACAGATAAAGCTTTGTTCAATCACTATCTGTCAAATTTTCACTTTTCTTAAAAACATTTGAGATCAGACTTTTGTTTATTACGCTTTTATTACTCATTTTGGTCAGTATTATATGCCCTTAAAAAAATTGACTTACTATGAATTTTTTAAATTTTTATTATAAAACATATAAATGCGTATTTTTATTTAAATGTGGGTCAACTCTCCCAACTTGCCCTATCTACCGGATAACGCAAAAACCCAATTTTAAATTCAGCCAAATTTAAAGCACAAATTAATTATTTACTGGATAAAATAATTTCTCTGGCTTTGTAAGTTGAAAATGAGTAATTTTCCTCATAACATCTACGTCTGTGTGAAAATCGATTCTCAACTTAGCAATATATTCTAAACAAATGATTCACTTCACTTTTTCTGTGTGAAATAAATCGCTGTAAAAGGCAAATCACCTTCCAAGTGTCTCGAATATTCCCTCCGTATTTGAGTTGGTAAATATCGGTCGATATTTCACTACAACCAAATAAAAACACATTTAGAAAGAGGGTCGCTTTAGAAGCGTCTAGACTTATGTAGAACTGTTATCGCTATCACAAACTTAACGTATTGCTTCTTTCGCCTTCTAGACGTTTGTCGTTTACTGTTTGTTTTTCGATATCGGATCTAGGGCTTCAAACAGACGAGACGAGCGGGCATGCAATCAGAAGCAACACGGAGAAGAACAATCCGTTTGAAGTATAGAGTAAGTACGACAAAAAGAAAGACGCGTGATTTATGATCTTTATTTTCTATCCTAAACTTTTATTTGCTTATACAATATAGTAATACGCTTATAACAAAACAGGGATCCTTTGGGCGCTCTATCTCAAATACTATCATAAATGAAATGCGGCGTAGCGAAATTCGTTACATGTGTGCTTTCCGACAACCAGAGAGACAACCATTTGAGTTGGAAACAGAGTATGATATTAATACGTTGCTTTTTAATGTCCGCTATTGCAAAATCGCCGAACACGTCAAACGCGCTGTTTGAAAAAAATCACACTGACCGCTCAGATGTTTCCCCAAGGATGCCGCTTAAGGTAGTTATATCGTGAAACCATTTTACCCAGAATTAATTGAAATTTTAAGTACATCTCAATTGAAGTATAATCTACCTGCTCTCCAAGTTTTAAAACAATTGATCACGCGCTACCTGCGATATTTGCAATTAAATATGACCTTTTTAACACGTGAAGAATAGGAAATGACAAAATAAACACAACATTTTAAATTATAACTTTTATATCCATACCGACATTTAATCGAAAAACTAGTATGTTATAGAAAACTAATTAACGGATTTTATGTAAAAATTTGAAAATTATTTACTATCCAGATTTAATTTTATTGCCTCTAGAAAATTATAATCTGAAGATACGATAAATAGGTAGAATTATACTTGACAACCATGTAGAAGCGTTTCAGTTAAGTTTACACCCGCTTGGTATTAGCGAATAAGAGGTGATCTTTGGTTAAAGGAATTTCAGACGTACATTCGAAGGAAATATTTTTTAAATTGGTATTTTACGTGAAAAGCATGAAAACTTTATACAGTATAATACGAGTACTACTTTTGTAATTTTAAAACAGAAATATATTAATTTGTTTTGCAGTTTCCATTTGTAGTTTAGAATTAGTATTATATCTTAAAATATCTTATTACTTTAAACCCAAATGTACCAATAAATGTCTAGGTACGTCGTTGCCACAGTTATTCTCCAACATTCATACTGAAGTGTGAGTACATTGAAATACGGCACTTGTGTATGTGTTAGTGCGAGTGGTACAGTTAAAAAAAAACTTTTCTACGAAAAAATAAAGAAAATTCATCTGTTACAGTGTTTGATATTAGCTTTTAACTATTTTGATGCAATCTGTGTGTATAATATAATGTTAAAAAATATAAGTTATTGCAAATATAAACTACATTAGCTTAATTTTTATTTTGTACATAGAACAAGTTTTTGAATAGGTACACTCGAGTGACAACTACCTTAAGCAACCAAAAAGGTGTATAGTAAAGATACCTAGCTGTTGAAATCAAAACCAGAGCCCTACTACCCGCCAGAAAATAATTCTCGTTATTTTTCGGTACCCCCTCGTACTGCGTTTTAATTCTAAATTTGTTATTAAATTTTCTTGTTACTCCTTTTAAATCGTTGTTGGTAATCATGTTAAACGAGGCAATATTAGTACGTTTTAATAAAAATAATTTCCATTTTGTAGGAAATGGCATAATTTATGAATGTCTGTACATAATGAAAAGGCGGTGTGTTTTGTAATTTCTTTATAAAAGCAATATGTAATATGAAAATGGGTGTTTTTGATAAAGGCAGTTTTTATATTGGAGTGATCCACTTTTACATCATTTCAATTATCTTAATGTGCGTTGGCTGCGACAGAGTTGAACGCCTCGGACAGTTAATAAGGAGGACGGTGAGCAAACATCAATTACTTTAATGGTTATTATATATCGGTGCTACATGCGGACATTTCCATAATCGATAACGTCGTTAAATATGCAAACATATACGTCTTATATTTTAGCCAAGCGGTGTGCAAGCTAATATACTCGTTATGCCACGAATAGCGTGCTGCTGCTGGTGCTGGCTTAGCACACCGTACTCTATATGTTCCTTCAATCTATGTACAATATGTATGTGGTCAGTATTTCATATACAGGGGTCTCTGTTGTAAGGGTCCTTTCTACATAGCAAAATCCATGGATAACGTATGTAACAAAAGTTTTCAGAAAAAAATTACACTCAAATTTTATTACTAAATAAGGTCTAATTCAATTGCATTGAACATAATGAATATATAATAGTTAGAATATATATATATATATATATATATATATATATATATATATATATATATATATATATATTTACTTAACTTAATCCTTCGCCTTTCTACCTTGCAGTGTAAGGCTATGTGGAGTTGGTTCTTCTTTGTATTCTTTGGGATTTCTCTTCCATATGTCTCTCCACCTTTTCCTGTCTTGCATGAGACCCTTGACTTCCTGCAGTTTGACTCCTCTATCACTTAACGCCGCACTGACTTCTTCGTCCCACTTTTTTATCGGTCTGCCTCTTCTCCTTTTCTCTGTTGGTCTTGCTTCGTATATACGTTTTGCTGTTCGTTTCTCGTCCATTCTTTGTACGTGTCCCCTCCACCTTAGTTGTCCTTCCTGTATAATGTCTTTTATTGGTCTTGTATTGAGGTTCTCCCTGTAAACGTCATTCCTGATTCGGTCAAGTTTTGTTTTTCCCTCTATCTTCCTTAGCATTCTCATCTCAATGCTTCTTATTTTGCTTTGATGTCTCTCGCTAGTTGTCCAGGATTCACAGCCGTATGTTATAACTGGCACTGCGACTTTTTTGAATATCTCTATTTTTGTCTGTTTTGGTACCTCTTTTTTTGTCAAGAATTTTGTCTTTAGGCTGTTAAACAGCCTTCCACCCTTATTTACTCTTTCAATTATTTCTTTTTCCACTCCTCCAGTTTCTTCAATGGTCACTCCAAGATATCTGAATGCTGTTACTTGTTCTATTTTTGTTCCTTCAATAGCTATTTCATGCTTATTTCCTTTACCGTTTATAATCATCGTCTTCGTTTTGTCTTTATTAACTGCCATATTCCATTTTTTGAGTTCTTCATTTATTATGCTTACGTTGTGTTGTAGGTCTTGTTCGCTTTCGGCAATTAGTGCCATATCATCCGCATAACATAGTTCTGAGACGGTAATTCTTTCCATTTTTCTGAATCCTACTTTATATGTTTTAAGCTGCTTTTTTACGTTTTTGATGATTTCGTCCAAATAGAGTGTAAATAAGAGAGGGCTGAGTATACATCCTTGTTTTAGGCCAGTTTCGGATACAAATGGAAGGGATTCGTTGTTCCTAACTCTGACATAATTTTCATTCCTTTGTACAGTGCTTTTATGCAGTCTATTGTCTGTTTGTCGATTCCTCTTGTCTCTAGACATTTCCAAAATTTGTCTCTTATAACTCTATCAAATGCCTTTTTGAGATCCACGAAGCACAGGTGTATTTCTTTGTTTACTAGCCTTGCTTTTTCAGAAAGCTGTCTTAACGTGAATATGTGGTCTTGAACGCTTCTACCTGGTCTGAAACCGCTCTGGGTTTCTTCGAATGTCCCTTCTATTTGTTCTCGGAGTCGATTTTCTAAAATTCTTGAGTACAATTTTCCTGGAATACTTAAAAGTGTGATACCTCTGAAATTTTCGCAATTTTTGCTGTCTCCCTTCTTATAAATTGGTGTGATCACTCCAACTTGCCAGTCTTTGGGGATTCCTTGGTCCTTTACTGCCTCGAATATTTCCAATAAATATTCTTGTCCTGTCTTCCCCATGTATTTCAACATTTCTCCGGTAATAGTGTCGTGACCCGGTGCTTTTCCAGTTTTCAATTTATTTAGGGCTCTTAGGAATTCTTCTTCTGTTGTGTCACTATTTTCCCTTTCTCTTGGTATCGGTGGTATTAGTAAAACATTTTCTTCTTCCAGTGTGTTTAAGTTCGTTTCCTTCTCTAGTAATTCTTCGAAATACTCTCTCCATCTCTTCATTATGTCTTCTTCATTGGTGAGAATGTTGCCGTATTTATCTTTTAAACTGCCCAGCGTTACTTCTTTTTCGCTTCGCATTCTTTTGATAGCTCCGTAGAATAGTTTTTGGTTGTCTCTATATGCCTCGTTTAGCCGGTGGCCAAAATTTATCCATTCCGTTTGTTTCGCCTCTTTTATTATTTTTTTCACTTCTGTTCTGCATTTTTTGTATAGATTATATCTGTGTTGAGTTTTATCTGTCAAGTAATTTCTCCAGGCCTGTTTTTTACTTTTAATCGCGTCTTTTATTTCGCTTGTCCACCATGATGTCTTCTTGATTTGTTTGTTGCAAAAGAAGGTTGTTCCACACGCTTCCCTTGCTGCTTCTAATACACTTGTTTTAAATTTGTTCCATTTATTTTCAATACTCATTTCCCTTTTCGAATTTGCTAGTTTTTCCTCTATTAGATTCCTATATTTAGTTTTTGTGCTCTCTTTACAAAGTTTATGGCTTCTTATTCTTTCTTTGATGATTGTTTTTCGTTTATTTTGTTTTTCCTGTACCCTTACCTTCATTTTCATTATTACAAGGTAGTGGTCGCTGCCTATCTCTGGTTGTCGATATGCTCGTACGTCTGTGATAAGCGACCTACTAGTTTTGTTCACCAGGAAGTAGTCTAGAATTGACTTTTCATTTCTTGCCGGTTCCTCTCTTGTGTATTTGTGTATATCCTTGTGTGTGAAAAACGTGTTGGTAATTATAAGATCGTTTTCTATACATAGATCAATTATTCTCTTCCCGTTGTTGTTTAGAGTTTCTTCTCCCTCTTTTCCCATAATTCGTTCTATTCCTGTGTTGTTTCTGCCCACTCTGCCGTTAATGTCTCCCAATATTATAATGTCATTTTTTGTGTTGTCTACTACTCTTTGTAATTCTTCGTAGTATTCATCTTTGATCTCTTTTTTCTCATCCTCGTTTGGTCCGTAGGTGATTATTAACGTAAATTCCTGTCCCTTGTTTATTTTCCAATCTACTGTCATAATTCTTTGGCTAATGTATTTTTCGTTATCTACTTCATTTATATGTTCCTTATTTATTACTACTCCTACCCCTGCTGCTGCTCTTTCTGAATCTTTTACTCCAGACCAGTACATCCAGTATGAATCTGTTAATTGTTTAAGCCCATTTTCTTTCATTTTAGTTTCAGTGATGCCTAGTATGCCTACATTCATTTTGTTCATTTCCTCTGTTAGTTCGTATTCAGCCACGTAGCCAGGGGAGGGGCTCGAGGGGCTGAAGCCCCCCCCGAAATTCTTATAAATTTCGTTTACATCTATCCAAAGGTATCTATCATACTATCTAAATTTGAAAAAGTGAAATTTCACTTTTCCGCAGTACACGACTTATAACTGTTTGAAACAGTGAATATTCACTACGAGAAAGTGAATATTAGCTTTTTGAAAACGTGAATTTTCACTTTGGAAAAAAGTCAATTTTCTTAACACGCGCGGGATAAAGCCCACTTTTCCAGCCCTTCGGGCTGCAAAAATGGCCTTCTCCCGCGTTTGTCACGAAAAATTACGTTCGTTACACGACGGAAAAGTCGATTCCTCACGAGTGTCATTTAGAACTCAGCTTCGCCTCGCTTCGAAAGTACACTCGTTTCGGAATACGAACTTTGCCGTCCTAGTAACGAAAATACCTATTCAAATTATTTGAATCACGCGCGAAAAGAATTTTCGCAATTACTTTAAAGAGATATGATATAGCGTTCCCATATGAGAAAGTACTATAGGAAAGTGTCAGTTGCTATTATAGTTATGAAGTTATGTGCCTAACTTCACTGTCTAAAGCGTACTATACTCGAGCCGCTTTTGAACGCCTGTGTTAATCGTATTTGAAGAGGTTGAAATGAAGCGATCTAAAACGAGTCAATTAAGCATCGTTTCTTTTTTTAAGAAACCTAAAATTGATTTAGATTCTAATCGTGAGTAGAGGTTATGTTGTTATGTCTTTGTTGTTTCGCATTGCAAACGTTTACTGTTTTATTTGCCAATTTATAAAAATACAGATTATTACATTTACATAAAATTTCACATGATTATTTAATAACTATTGTGTTGAGAAAAGAAAACATTGCTACTTGGATAGAAATTTGATAGAGGAAAATTAATTAATCCCTCCCCACCATTTCCTAAAATCTCGAAGCCCCCCCCGAGAAAAAATCCTGGCTACGGGCCTGTTCGTATTCTTTTCCCGTGAGGCTTCGTACGTTCCATGTTCCTAGTCTTATGTTTTTATTTTTAGAGTCCTTAAATCTTGTGTCCTTTTCCTTTGCCTTATTTGTCTTCATGTATAGCCGTTCGTTTTCGTTTTTTACTAGTTTTTTGATCTGTTGCTCGTCTCAACTACACCCTGTTCCTGTTCGTCCCATATATATTCCTGATCATTGATTATAATTTTCTTGTATCCGACCTTAACATTTTTATTCTTTGCCTTTTCATCTTTAGCTATTTTCCTTATAGCTGCTTGTATCTCTCTCTCCTTCTTTGTGAGATCACTTTCTATGTAAATAATCGGTTCTTTATTTCTTAGCATCCTTTTGTAATAATTTCCTGTTTCTCCTTCCACTCTGCCAGCTCTACTATGATGATATATATATATATATATATATATATATATATATATATATATATATATATATATATATATATATATATAGCATTATTTATAACATAATCTGCTGAATTGCCTTATAGCTATAATCTGTTGTATTACCTTATCTGATTTGTTTTTGCCACCTTAAATTATTTTATATTTCCTGTGAAATCATTTCACAAAGATATTATATAAATTTTATTTGACACTGACATCTGTCAATTAGTAATATTTGAATATTCTGTTTCCATGGTGCAGCTTTTGGCAGCATTAGGTTGCAAGTTATTTCTTTATCATTCTTTATCTTTAAATTCATTGAATATGAAGAAAAAATATAATTAAATCGAATAGAGAATAACATATTCTTTTATTTATAATAACATAAAAGGTTAAAAAATGATAATTAACAGCGTTTTTTCAAGAAATACTAATCAACTCTTCATATGGACGTACGAAACAGGAATATGAAAGAATTATAACTTTGGAATTTTAGAATTGGAGTTATCGAAGGATAATTTTTTGCCACACACGAACACATACACACACACATACAGACATCATCGTAAAAACGGTAAATTCGTATTGTAGGGACTCTAAAACGTGCTTATTCATCAGAAACTCACCATCGAATTTTTTGACCTAAACAATAACTTCCTTACCTATAGGTGACGGAAGGTAAAAATATAAGAGCATTTAATTATTCCATTTTATTCTTAGGGATTACAGTAATTGCATTCAGGTTTACAGCTGAGAATCTTTCAGGAGAAGCAAAGGACAAAATTAGTAAAACCTTCTGTCACTGTTAACAAACTGCTTGAATTTCATGTCTGGCACTAATTTGTGTTTTCAAAGTCAGAAATAGAAGACAACTCTAAATTAAATTATAAACTTCTTATTGCTAAATAAATTGAATTATTTGAATGTCTCGACTCCTTTAAAATGCAAGTTTTCAAGAAGGGGAATAGTCCACCTTCTAAGTAAACAAGGAAGCATGCAACTTTCGATTCATTCAGGATTATAGGAAGTAAAATTCATTTTAGAGATTAAAAGTGCTTTTTAAACATTTATAAAGAAAAACAAGTGGGTTATTATTGAAAAAAAAATGAATTGTCATTGAAATTTCGAGGACAGGTATTGATACACAACTGTTGCTGTATAGGCCGATGCATTATCGTGCGTGTCTTTTTCTTTAAATCTTCGACGAAAGTCTATCCAGCTGTTTCTTTGTCGATGTTCAACTACTCTGCAACCATCTTAACCAAAAACAAACAGTTGTCAAACTCGCTCACTCTTTAGGTCATCTTTGTTTTCATCTCGCCTATTCCGAAATCGCTCTTGCCAGCCGAAAAGGTTGCAAGGAGTCAATGAAGCATTTCCAAAAGCTTATTAGACCCAAGCAAACGATTAGGTTGGTCCTTTCCACAAACGAACACAAAATTTGATTATGTACCGCTGTTCAACGGATGCATCTATGACGAGGCAGATTTAAGAGATCGACAAACTACACCCATATGAGAACTGGATTGAAACAGTATTAATAAAATTTGAGGAGGATGTAGACGAAGATTAGTTAGAAATAGTTTGGGTGTCAATTCTTAGATTGCGCTGTTTCTTGGCGCTACAGAAAATCAGTCCTAAATCTTTATAATCAAATCACACATTGTATGTATTTGTTGATTAGAAAATGTTTCAGTTTAGTCAAAATACAATTAAACTTATAAAATCACACTCTGCTCTTGGGCTGGTAGTCAGCGGTGGCTCGTGTCTTGTCAACTGGAGGGGCGCAGTAGTTAAAAAAATTAAGAGTAATTTTTACCTTCCGTCACCTTTAGGGAAGGTATTGTCTTTGGTAAAAAAATCGGTGGTGAGTGTTCAATGAATAGGCACGTTTTAAGATCCCTACAATACAATTTGACTATTTTTACGATAATGTCTGTCTGTGTGTGTGTGTGTGTGTGTGTGTGTGTGTGTGTGTGTGTGCGTGTGTGCGTGTGTGTATGTGCGTGTATGTGTATGTGTGTGTGTGTGTGTGTGTGTGACCATAATTTCTGCCGCGAGATCTCCAATACTGGATTTCCAAACATTACAATTTTTACGTATTCTTCTTCCTTATATTCATATGCAGAGTTGATTAGATTTTGGTTATAATTGGTCCACCGCAAGTACCCTCATTTGCAACTTTTAACAGTTTTTCTTGAAAAAAACGCAGTTAAATATCATTTATTTATATTTAATGATTATAATTTTTAAAGAATATATTATTCTGTATACAATTTGATGGCATTTTATATGTCATACTCAATAGATATAGAGTTAAAGAATTATAAAGATATTGAATTTCATATATTAGCCAGCTAACCATGGAAACTGCTAACATATTCAGATAGGTAATTCAAATTGACAGACATCAATGAAAATTAATGAATTTGTCAGAGACTAGTATATTGAGATAGATGCTGGGGAAGACACGGAAAGATACGGTAAGGAATGATAGGTAAGGTAAATGGCTCGAGTGGTAAAGTTTCTAGAAAGATACAAGAGAGACCATTACATTAGTTTGAACATGTCATGGGGAGAGATGAAGAATATATTGGAATAAGAATGAATAGCTTAGTAATAGAAGTTTGAAGAAATTGAGTAAGACCAAATATAAGATGGAAGATGGTAGGACTGTAATGCGGAAGACTTGAGAGAAAAGGAAGTGAATGAGGACGACACGCAAAACAGAAATGAGTGAAAGAAGAAAATAAAAAAAACTGCGACCCGTAACGAATGAGAAAAGCTAAAGAAGATATCAGTGTGCAATTTGCATGGTTTGTTTATGAAATAATTTTACTGGAAATATAGGATCTTTTGCAAGAAAATTTATGTATGGAATTTGTAAATAATAGACGGCAGGTAATGTGCTCGTCAGATCAGATTCTTTTATCTAAACTTGGCAAGTATATGAAGAAATTTAATCACAAATCACTTCTTAAAAATATATTCAGCTCTTTTGTATTTCACAGTTATAAATTGGAAAAGGGCGAGTAAATATTCTATTATGGGCTTTTCTCTCATTAATTTGTGTTAATTACCTAATTCTTTAATTTTTAATTTCTCTTCTAAAGGAAGTCTGTTAAAGTTCGTTTTTTAACAAAACGTAAACGCTATTCGCTGCCATATTAATTTATTTGTAATTTGATCTACCGCGAAACAATGAACTAGAATAAGGTAGTCATTTTAAAATTAAACCGAAGCCGCAAAATAGTGCGACCACACAGCGCTTACTAGACAATCCTAGCGTATACTAGTGACCATTGATTAAATATATTAGCGTAAACTAATGTTTACATGTTTAAGGCCCGATTGTTCCAAGTTCAAATAAAGTAGCAGTTTACTATCTATTTATTAGATAAATTTATTCTACCGTCTTAACTAGAGAATAAGATTTTTGGGTTGCTCCATGATTTTTTATTCTCCAGATAGCTAACTTGCAGAGTGCTATCAGAAAGATTAAAATTATGTTAAGGTAGAGTTATTTTTGAAAAGTTGGCAACATGGCTGTCACAATTTTAATAGAAATTTGGTTACTTTTTCGCTTGTCTGTGTTTTGGTGCAGTTGTAGTTTAAACCACAGTTTGAACGTTTAGAAAAAATTATAAATACGACTTGCAAAAATGAGTGTTGAAAATTATAGAAAAAGAGTTTATTTTACTATCACTGAAATAACTAATTTAATTAAATTAGTCGACAAATATAAAAATATAATTGAGTCCAGGAAGACAGATTGCATCCCTTGGAAAGAAAAAAGGACATCATCTGGAATCAATTAGAAATTATTTTAGTTTTAGTTGTGGCCAGTATCCACTATATATAGTTGCATAAAATCGTAAAGCTATCAACAACTGGCATATCGAAGGTGATAACAGCGTGATTCGTGATTCAGAAAAACAAATGTAGAGAAATAAGTGTTTATTTCTTAAATTATGTTTCTTTAAACTTACCTAATATATATATATATATATATATATATATATATATATATATATATATATATATATATATATATATATATATATATATATAAGAACAATACTTGGTCTTTAATTTTATGTAGCAAATAAAGAATTGTATTCTTTGTCATTCGAAACCTCAAAAAATTCTGAATCATCCCATTTTTCAAAATTATTACATCTTTCTCGTAGTGCATACTGTTTTCGAAAATTAATATTATCAAAAATGAAATCCAATACTTCATCATCACCGTTGTACTGATTTATTATAATAATTATTAATATTAACAAACAGTTTATATCATCAAAACAACACAAACGTTCCATACCATATGTTCCGTTTCTCTTTACTTCGTGATTCCATTCGTGTGCACTCGGTACGGTAGTCTTTGGATAAAACTCTTAACTGATAGTTTGACTGACTGTTAGTTATCTTGCCATTAACGAAAATTTATCTTACTGGTAACTTTTAACCATAAGTGGAACAACGAAAACTGAAGTTATCAATAGAATAAATTTTAACCGAATGTTTAACTATAAATGGAACAACCGGCCTTAAATGTTTTATATTTAACTATTAACTACTTTCATGACAATAGAACCGCTTTATGCTTTACTATATGATTAAATTATATTCTTAATTTATTATACCAAATAAGAAGTTTTATCGTTTTCTGGAAGGGGGGGCGCGGCCATGCGGCCTCAATAACGAGCCGCCACTGTTGGTATTTCAGTACAAAACACTAAAATGAGTGCAAAACACCGGTATAATATAATTAAATAATAGTGCAAATATATCTTCTCATTGTATTCGTTTTATTCGCGAATAAAATATAATATGAAGAAGTAGTAGAATAAGCAAATTAATTTGTTGCTCACGTAGGAAAGAGCTGCATGTTCATTATAAGTG
Source organism: Harpalus rufipes (assembly GCA_951394225.1). Lineage (NCBI taxonomy): Eukaryota > Metazoa > Arthropoda > Insecta > Coleoptera > Carabidae > Harpalus > Harpalus rufipes. Next base: position 11,746,217 of record OX596288.1, on the reverse strand, counting down.
AAATTGTTTATAGCCGAGGAAGTTTAGGTAGAACGTGAGCTCATCAAGCGGTGTGGCACACGTAGCCCACCCCGCTTTAAATACCGGAGCAAGATGCACAAGTCTGCTCTGCTCTGCTCTACTCTGCTCTACGAACAATCAAACACTAGAGTAATAGAGCAAACGTGCACCAACCCAGCCTCGTAATGACGCACGCTTTGTCTCACGGCCAATTTCCAAGATTAAAGAACAACTTGCTGCATTCAACAACAGATGAAGAGTAGTTTTTATTGCGATTGTAATAACGTATCATATCTGACGACGAGAATACGAAGAAATAGTAGATGGAAACGAGACAAATCTGTTATTTGCAGTGGCGGCTTGTGCACTAAAACTGGTGAGGCAAAGTATCCAGAAAAAAAATGCGCCGCAGACGAAATTTTTTTTTTCATTTAAGGTCAAATGCCTTATAATTGAAAGTTACATATTTTCAAGGGATGTGCAAATGCCTATTTTTCCCCTCTCATGTACAAAAATAAATTGCCAGATCACAGAACATTTTAGGAAATTCTTTGACAAATAGTTTATCTTCATAAGACAATTGATTAAATGGATTTTTGTTAATTAAATAATTAACAATATCTTCAGAATTCCTTATATTGTCACTCAATTCTTTTAAAGTTGAAGTCGAAGCCATTATTTGTTTTTTGTTTTCAACTAAAATTCAAATTAAAAAAACACTACGTGGGTAGTTACCCACATATAAAATAAAAGAATTAAATATTTACTGCAATACGTATCAGTCGCAAATTAGAGCTTATTTTAATAAAAATGCTAGACAAGACAAGTTATGTTATGTTTGTTTATTGTCGAATGCAATATACAGCTAATATTATTTAATCTTGCTTGCAAAAATATGCAGTAATGTCGTGAACCTACTTACAAAATTTATCAGTACGTGGCGTTGATTGTATTCATGTATGGTAACGGCCTCTATAGGGTCGCGTGGAAGGTAAAGCGACTATCTTTTATCCTTTACGCACTCATTGCATTTAGCATTTGAAGCAATGCCTCAAACAGCTCTTTGTCTAGCGCACGTATTTCTTACCGGAAAGAAAGCTTTATCAAAAACATAGGCAGTTATACTATTCATTTCGAGAAGCACTTTATGGGGTGTAAATTAGTTGAACTGCATTACATATTAGTTATGGTGGTGGCTTAATTTATTCTTTTGATATTTATAAAGACAAGCATTAACGGAATAAGTTAATATTTAATTTACATACTACTTTACATGCAGCTTTATTTCTTTTCTGGTGAGGCACTGCCTCACTTGCCTACCCTGACTAGCCGCCACTGGTTATTTGTCAGACTTGAAAAAAGAACACACGTCCTGCTATAATCTAAGAGATGCAATACTGGCGTGCGATTCTAATTTATTTGACGAATTTAGATTGTTTCTATCAATGACGTTAGATTTTTGGGTTCATTAATTTTATTTTAATTAAAAACATTTTATATTATGGAAATAGGCTATGCCAAAAAATTATGGTATCATTTAATAAATTCTGTTGTGGCCAGCACAATACCTCTCGCCACTTCTGCTTTTGGTTACATAAGTATAGAGCGCGAGCAGTCATGTGACATTGTTGGCCTTGACAAACAGATATGGGAGTTCGTGTCAAAAGACCAATTAGTAATTTTGTACATAGATGTCAAATGAACTTTTCATCAAAAATTTCAAGATTTTCTAAATTCACGTAGTTAGTTTGTCATAATTGACCTAGACAAGCAGATATGGAGGCCCTTCTCAAAATGACAGTAATTATTTACATAAATGTCAAATGTCATAATTTTTCACGTGGTTTAGTCAAAAAAGTCACATGACCGCTCGTCCAATAAATTTCTCATGTCTTTTCTTTATGTTTAGATTATTTTTATAATTTTAAATTTATTTTTTAAGGAATTTTTTTCCTATACTTCTAAATGTTCGAATTTCTTCCAATTTCTTGACGAACTGATGGGTATATGTATATAGCTATAATTTTAAATATTTAATTGTTATTATAGTTATACATACATAGAAATAGTAAACTTACCAATATCACAGAAAAATTCTTCAATAATGTCAGTTAAACTTCTTCATTTAACGTAAAAGCGTATTTTGACGTTTTTCTACTCTGTTGCCAAAAAAGAATAACTAAGATTTATTTTCAGCTAAAATTTACATAACACCATATTTTCGTACTATGACAAATTCTGAATCAGTTCTTATCCACTGGCATGTGTTTAGTTAAAATAGACTTAAGGTCAAGTTTTAGAATACCGCCCAAATAGGTATATGAACTACTCTTGGTTTTTGACAATGACATTTTTCTGTCATTTACATACGTCTGATGGTTACTATAGAGTTGTTTAGGCTCTGAAATTTATTACAACAGATTATTTTATTTGAGAAATCGTGTCTCCAACAACCTCTCACACACACATACACAGATATCATTGTAAAAATGTTAAAAACGGATTCTATGGATCTTAAATCGTGCTTATTCAATAAAATTTGGATATGCGATTTTTAGCATGAATCCAATACCTCTCTTAGCGAGAGGTAAAAATGTAATTTTATTCTATCGTTGGAGGACCATGCACTGGTTGAATTTTCGGTTTGTTCTTACTGTTAAATTAGCCTTTTCTTCTTTATCATTTTTTGTGTGTAACATTTTCTCTAAAGTCATTAATTCGCCTGAAAAAACACTGGTTGTTTTAAAGGGAACTCCTTGCATATTTATACTTTAAATACATTATCCAGGACGTTGTAATAAAAAAGCTTTGACTCACTCAGTGAGTTGCTCGTAACAACATAAAATATTTAAATTATTGATATCGTAATAGCAGCGCATGATTTTTTTTAAATAAATTTCAAATAAATTTTTAAATAATACATTTTAAGCCATTGAAAGAGGTGTTGAATAAAATTTTGTGTGACACATGTATGTTAATTAAATAAGTCGTTTGATCACTTGTGAAATGCTAACACGTTTGTTGCGTGACTTATTTACAATATAACACACTTATATTATAAATAACTGTTTAGTATTAATTCATTCTTCTCCGCCATTAAAAAAGCTAAACATTGGAATTAATAAAAAATAACCATTTCCTGAAAATACAATCTACATTTTAAGTAATTGTATTTTGTGAATAACAAAATTATTGCCAGCACTTTCAGAATGTAAAACATGATAGAATTCATACTCATTCGTTTCTTCTAATTATAGATAATGAATTTGCGATATAAAATACAACATGTGCAACACCAACATACAAATATCGAGAACTGTTCTAATAACATTTATATTTTTTTGTTCTTTTAATTTCTAAAATAATTGCAAGTACTTATAAAAGTATTTTGGGCTTATAAATACACAATTAATATATATTTAATAAAAAAAAATACTGAAATGATTTCAGCATTTTGGCCGTATATGGTCGAACAAAATTATGTGGCAACACTGCCTTGCTCTGTGAGCACGTTTTCCTTGTTCCGCTACTATAGGGCAGACACGTGACTCGAGCGACCTTGAAATATTTGGAATCAACTGATTTGTACGCGTTTGTAATTTTGATAAGAACAATGTCACTTTGGTAAGACCAATGTTTTGACTTATTTTAATATTGAACTGTTAAGAAGTTATTATTTTTAATTTAATGTTTTTACTGCCTAAAAATTGTAATATAATAACATTTTAGTAGCTCAAAGTCAAAATATTGGTCTTGTGAAAGTGACATTGTTGTCAGTGACACGCGCACACAAATTCGCTGATTCCAAGGACTTCAAGGACAAAAAATGTTTAACATTAATTTTCAGGTTTTATTTTAACGGTAAGAAGGCATTATAAACCACTTATAATATATACAGTGGTCAAAAATATCTAAAGCGTACCGCTCCATACGATTCTGATATTTGCCGCTTAAATATGATAATAGTACTATTTCCATGGGCGTACCTTTCGAATTTTGCTAGCTGTCATAAGAATAATCCTAACAACCGTCTTCTTTACTTTCACCCGAACGAAAATATGCTTCAAGAAGAAAATGATCACGCTCTTCATTAAAAGCCATAAGGAAAAGAAATAACTTTCGCGAAGGTATGGGAAACAAATATCAAATGAATCCACGTACGGCAATGATATTAATCAAATGTCATGCACCTATCATCATCTGTCATATATGGAATATAGATAATGAATTATAGAAAATTTAAATATAATTTTGACTTTGTTTTTGAATAAAAGTTGTCACCTGACCTTCAACCATTTTTGATCACTGTTGTACGAGTCTTCAGTTTTATTATACTTATTTTTGTTCATAAAAGTTGGAAAACGTAAAACAAATAAAAAAGTATCAAAGAAAATGTTTGTAATAGAAGAGCTTCTAAAATTGAAAAAGAAACTTTATAAGCGTCTTTATAAGAAACTAGACGGTGGATTCTCTTTTACCTTCCGTCAGCTCTAAGGAAGGTATTGCCTTTGGTCAAAAAAATCGGTGGTAAGTTTTCAATGAATTAGCACGTTTTAGGATCTCTACGATACGAGTTTACTATTTTTACGATGATATCTGTATGTATGTGTGTGTGTGTGTGTATATGTGTGTGTATGTATGTGTGTGTGTGCGTGTGTGTGTGTGTGTGTGTGACCCGGGTTTCGGCCGAGATATCTCCAATACTAGAATTCCAGAAATTACAATTCTTACGTATTCCACTTCCTTATAACTATAAGCAGACTTGATTAGATTTTGGTTATAATTGGTCAACCGAAAGTACCCTCATTTGAAGATTTTAACAGTTTTTCTTGAAAAAACACTGTTAAATATTATTTTCAGTTTTAATGTTATTGTAAATATTATAAAATATTCTATTATCTATACGATTTATTTACATTTTATTCTTCATATTCAATGGATATAGAGTTAAAGAAATAAAATTTCATAAATCAGCCAGCTATGCTAAACAGCTACTATATTAAGAAAATTCTAACTGACAGATAGTGGACAGATGTCAGTCAATGAAAAGAAAATTAATGTGGTAGATATGAGGATGTTGAGATAGATATTATGGAAGACACGGAGAGATACGGTAAGCAATGAAAGAATAAGGGAAATAACGAGTATTAAAAGTTTCTAGAAAACAGGAGAGACGATTACATTGGTTTGTACATGTCATGAGGAGAGATAAAGAATATATTGGAAGAAGAATGAATAGCTTAGTAATAGAAGGTGGAAGAAACAGAGGAAGACCAAAGATAAGGTGGAAGGACTGTATTGCGGAGGACTTCAGAGAAAAGCAACCGAATGAGGACGACCTGCAAAACAGAATGAATGGAAGAAGAAAATAAAAAATAGCGACCCCTAACGAATGAGAAAAGCTAAAGAAGAAGAAGATGTCCGTGTCAAGTGCCATTTGCATAGTTTGTTTATGAAATAATTTTACTGGAAATATAAAATCTTTTGCAAGAAAATTTATGGATGGAATTTGTAAATAATACACAGGATTGACGGAAGGTATTGTGCTGGACACATCAGATTTTTAATTTTTTGGAATAGTTGGATAAGACATCCTTCGTGATAATTACAAAATTTAAAACCATAAAGTTGGAAATTTATTTTTACACGAGATTTGCTCCAACCTCTTTAAGATACTATAACAGATATATCAAGGAATACACTTTTGCAGTACCCTGTCTTTAAACTAGGATAATAACATATGGAGGAATTTGATAAAAGACATTTTCTATAAATAACTCTACACATTAAAATTATCTGTGTTAGTTTCAAAATGGAATGTAGTCGGGTTACAGATATATTTTAGTTTTACAATGAAAAGAGATATTTTTCATTATTTGTTGTATTTCTAATATGACAAATGCAGCTATATTAAGTTGTTTTATCTTGTCAGAGTGATGATTCCAATTACGACATATTTCATTTAAAAATAAATGACACTTGTCTTCTCTGTAAATGATTTAATTGTCTCTCGCAATAATTACATCTTAGATTAATGCATTTTTATTTTAAACTTTAACGAATCTTTGAAGTGGCCATTCCTTCTGTCTTAAAGAATTTTTAATTGTAGGGGACGAGATCAAGATGTCTTCCAATTAACGACTGAAACACCCTTGCCATTGGTGGCTCGACTCTTAGGGTGATTCATTTTAATAATGGGGAAAGGATTACAAATTAATGTCTTGTTAAACGCAAAAATTAATTATCAACATGAATTAAAATAATGATTAATCATAAGAAGAATGTATCATTGTGTTTTCTAATTAAAAACTAGGAAAAGTACAATGTTATTTTGTGTCTAGAAATTATACCAACTTTCTAAACTATGCTGGGATTCTAGGCATTTCTATAACATCTGTAAGCGTTTTTACAGTGACTTATTGACCTTATAGACATATTTATCGTCAGCGTTGTCATACAGTCGATCGTATATACTTATAGAAATCGAAAAAAATGTTTTTCTGTCTTTGTTAGTATTGGAACGGAGAGTATTACACAAGTGTTACATTTTGTAATTCGTTTAGTGGAAGAGAATCACAGAAAGTAAGAATTTATGGACTTCTGGCAAGTTTGTTAATCTTTAACATTTTTGCATCAGCACGAATTATCTAAAATAAAGAATCTAAAAAGAATAAGAACGGAAAAATAGACTGCGTAAAATATTTTTACAAGAATATCAAAATTATGAACTTGATTATGAATATAATACACTTTTTCGTATAAAAGTAAATATTTAATATTTAAAATAACTCCAATATTGTTCATTACATTTAAATCATTTTATGCAATTTTGACGTCTTAAACTGACATTATTAACTCTAAGCAACAACTAAAAGTAACTGTTTATTTGCTAGTGAAGTAATAGTTATTTACATAATCAGTTATGAAAAGAGTAATATTGTTTTATGAACATACGACCGAAGCGAGTTTTGCAAATTATGTGAGTCAAACAATATCACGTTTTCATAACGTATTATGTACAACATTTTATCTAATACTGCTAAAGTAATTTAAAATTACACAAAATTCTAGGTTTTTTTATGACAGTTCAATATACATATTTCGAAATTAATTTACCAAAGCGTTGCCGTGAAAAAAAAAATTTAATATTTTAATTTAATGCTTCTGTCAATACATACATATATGGCGCGAGCAGTCACGTGACTTTGCTGGCCTTGGCAAGCAGATATCGAGGCCCGTATCAGTATGACAGCTATTAATTACGTCCATAACTGACAAATGTCATAATTCTCCATTCAAAATATTTCTTGCTAATGATTTATTTTCCTCGGCAACTGAATTCCACACTCTTGATAAATAAACCAAATGATATAAAAAATCATGAAATTTTGAATGAAAAATTATGATATTTGTCAGTTACTCGTGATAAATAAACCAAATTATATACGAAAATCATGAAATTTTGAATGAAAAATTATGATATTTGTCAGTTATGGACATAATTAATAACTCTCATATTGACACGGGCCCCTATATCTGATTTGAAATGTCAGAAAAGTCACGTGACTGATATAATTGAAAATGAGTTCAGAGACTCCTGAAACCGATATAGATCTTCCTTCTGATATAGTGGAATTAAATGTGAATCAATAATTCATAAATTGATATTAAAGATATCATTCCTGGTTTTTTTATCAGTTTGTTAGTTATGTAATATTATTTACGCAATTCAGTTACGTAAAGATTTTTACAAAAAACATTTCATATCAATTATGTAAAAAGTGGCATTTCATAACTTCATAATGTTGGGTACAATTCAATATTTTAAAACGGTATTTGATAATAAAAATTAAGTCACTCTCACAGAATTTTAACCCACTCCGCACCACAGTATTTATAAGACAGATCGACCACTTCCTTTTTTTTTGCAGGACACAAATGTCAGAAAATAATTTATAAATAAACGACTTCACGTCTATCAACAACGATTGTCATGCTCAACCTACTATAAATGATTAGTTTTTATTTCGTCAAAATTAAATATAATGATTTTTACTATTATTTCATCGAAATTGAATATAATATTTATAAACCACGTGAGTTAAGAATGTTTATTAATTCAAAGAATTTAACCTACTCGCCCTACGGGCTCGTGGCTTAAACTTTTCAAGACTAAATATTTTCTTAATTCACGTGGTGTATATCTATCTATTAGTTACTGCATTTTGCATATTGATTTAGTTTTAATAGTTAATAATAGAAGAATTAATAGAAACTTACGTTTGTAAATATATACAAATAAACAGTTGCAGTTGTACATAACCTTTCTATTTGAGTGATAAATCACTAACTTGGTCTGGACTTTTGTTACATGTTTCATTTAAAATGCACTACGCCTGTTTGGTAATAACAACTATACTGTTGTCAATTCAGTATGGCAATGTTGAAAATTCTAAGTTATGAAGAAGCGGCAACACCGCAGAGCAAGGGATAATGTGCGGTGAAAGGAAAAGTTGAGCATCAGTCCATATTTATTTGACGGCGATTATAGTACCGGGCATGACGTCATTAGCTGCAAAATTAAATATATAAATGGAAAAGCTATTAGATTTTGAATTTTTCCGGTAACATGGATACTTTTATTTTACGGAAATTGGTAAAATTCCTACTTCATGTTCCATATTGGAGTAACAGGAATTCATGTATAAAAGAAATATTCTTAAAAAAAAGAGTTGTAGTTTAGTTCTAGAAAATAACAGAAAATTTACACCGAAGTGCATAAAAATACTTGTTCCGTACTCACAAACAATCGATTAAACATTTCTTTAGGTTAAAAACACAGTGTAAGTTTCACAAAAAGTGTAAAAACTAAGCAACGTAGTACGTGCCAATCAATACTGAAAGAGTATGTACGTGGACTGTCAGTTAACGCTTTATTACACTATGTTTTCCTGTAGACAAGAGCAAATTTAATGAAAATGTTTAGCAAAAAATAAGGTAGGTACCTGAGGTAAATAGGAACCAGCGTGTATTAAAGTCCATGTGCCGAAAGTCACATTCATATTAGGTGCACTGGTGTGGTTTTCTACTGGCTTCCACAAAAATCATGTCGGTGCAAATACTTTTTGCTATATTGAGTTCATCTTGATTTTTAACTTGTCAATGTCACAAGAGTCAATTAATTAATAGAAATTCAAATACATATATGAAAAATCTGATGTGGCCAGCACATAACCTCTCGCCGTATATTTTACCTGGCTGTATGCATAAAGCAAAGATTATTTTTATAAATACAAATAATATATTCATATAAATCTATGACGTATAAACTTCTTTATTATTCAATAATAGCATGTCTCAACATGAAGATATTTATTATGTTACAATAAATTACAAAGTAGAGTTTACCATATATAAATATTAGGCCGGTAACAGCAATTTTCAATTCGAACAACGTTGTTTACTTTCTCTCCATATTCTTCTAGTAAAAACATTAATTTTGGGCGGTCTAAAATGTATATATCTGGATTGTGCATCTATTCTTATATATCTTCTTTTACATTTTATTTTTTCATACTTGTTATATCTAAATAACCTTAATTCCCTTTAATAAAGTGACGGATAGATTGCACTCCGATTTTGTCAATATTTACAACTTACTTGAGAAGAATTTGATAGCTTTTTCGCAATTCAAAGTTACTCTAGTCTACAGTACTGGTGTACATTGTCCCATAATGTTTGTAACAAATTTAAGTCCTTCAACCTAGACTTGTCATCTCCATAATAGTCACAGATCAAGAACTAAGGGATTCTCCAAGTACATTTTTAATTCATTACTCATTATTTCTGACACTGACATTTATCTGTCAGTTACAAATAATTTAAATTATCAACTATTTTTCATGGCATTCTTTCGGCTGTCAAATTTATTACAACAGATTATTTTATATATTATACTTCTTTTATCTCTAAATCTATGGAATATATAATAAAATATTTAAATGTATCAGATAGAGAATTTAATTTTCTTTAATATTACCACGAAAAATTTTCAAAAAATAATATTTAGAAGATTTTTTTTCAAGAATCTTCTACTTCCGGTTGTCCAATTATTACCAAAACCTTTTCAGATCTTCCCATGAATGTCCGATTGGGAAATACGTTGTTAAACAAATTTTAAGTCTTATAGTTTTTGAGTAACCGTCCTTCCAACATCCCACACACACACATCCACACACACACACACACACACACACACACACACACAGACATCATCGTAAAAATGTTAAAATCGGATTGTAGGGACCTTAAAACGTGCTTATTCAATAAAATCTGGATATGCGATTTTTAGCATGAATCCAATACCTCTCTTAGCGAGAGGTAAAAAATAGTAAAAAGGATTAGTATTTTGCCCTGATGAAGCTGTAAGTGGCAGCGAAACGTTTGCTTCAGACTAAATAAAATATTTTTTTTTGGACTGCAATCCTGTTTATTATTTTTTTATCTAATCAACAACACAGTCGTTTATTCCATATTACTTCAAATATATTTTTGTTTTTTCATTTTTCTAAAATATATTTATAATTTAATAGTCGGTAAATTAAACACAATGGATCAAATAGTGATGACATGGACAATATTCAATTTTTACGTAGCTAATATATATATATATATATATATATATATATATATATATATATATATATATGTAATAGTTAAACGTTGTGTTCTGCGTAAAAAAATTATCCATGTTCGTTAACGTTTTGTTACAAAAACATTTTTTTCTTTGTAACTAGATTGTATTATATATTGATGTTTTTTTATTTGTATATTGTTTCTTCTTTATTCTTTATTTTATTATATTGTAGTAACCCTGAAAATGATCATTGTATGATCAAAACGTCGGTTTAAAATCAAATAATCATCTTAAGACTGCATTTCGACTAAATTATTCTTCCCTCAATAAACCTCCAGTCGATCATCGTTATTCCGGCAAAACCTGTTTGCTTTCTTCAATTATTCTTGGAACCCTATAATTTGTTAAACAAGATCATTTTTATTGTTTTTTAAAAAGATTTAGTAAATATCTTTTACTACCCCGGAGTAAATAAGGTCCAGTAAATTTGGTACAAAAAAATATGAATCAAGCAAAAAATAATAATTTGAAAAAAAAGGTGGCATGGTTTTGTCACAGCCGTAATACGATGCACAAGGTGCCTCAAATGGGACCATGAAGAGTGTGTTGGGGCTTACTAGAAAAAAAGAATTTATATGCCCAGATGGCTCTAGGCTAAAATTATACCAAAAGTTTATACAAATTGAGATCCTATATAAAAGAGTATTACTTGTTGATTTTTCTCAAAATGTTTAATTTTCTTCAAAGGCTATATAATAGCCGTGTTCCTTCGGGCTGTGATTTGCAATCTAAATCATCAAAGTGATCATGATTATAAGAAGAAGTATGTTTTTTCATTTCCTATTCGTTATCCCCACTTTCTCAGTTTGTGATCACTAGACAACCTTCCCTTTCCCTTCTGAATCATACTTTTTGAGTGATTCCACGGATTCATTACAGAGCAAATTTAAAAATGGCTGATGACAAAGAAAACATTTGTTTTAAGTAAACATACTTCATATGTTACCAAGAATATTTGCTTCTATATAATCCATTTTTAATGTACTAACTACTCGTATAATACTAGATAGTAGATTATTTATAAAATACATTAAATTAGTTTGCATTGGTCTGCATATGACATTTGACGCTAGATGGTGTTTATATTACTCAAGTTGTTTTCTTGATATAATTTTTAAATCGTGATTCCAATGAATCACGATTAAACTAATCAGGATTCATAAAATCACAATCATAGTCCGAAGGAACACGGCTTATATCACCACAGTTAAATAAGGCTCAAATTTGTTTTTTTTTTTTTAATAATATGAATATTAATTTTAAAAATTCTGATTCTTCAATGTTTTTACCTCTCGCTAAGAGAGGTATTGCATTCATGCTAAAAATCGCATATCCAGATTTTATTGAATAAGCATGTTTTAAGGTCCCTACAATCCGATTTTAACATTTTTACGATGATGTCTGTGTGTGTGTGTGTGTGTGTGTGTGTGTGGATGTGTGTGTGTGTGTGTGTGTGTGTGTGTGTGTGTGTGTGTGTGTGTGTGTGTGTGGGATGTTGGAAGGATGGTTACTCAAAAACTATAAGACTTAAAATTTGTTTAACAACGTATTTCCCAATCGGACATTCATGGGAAGATCTGAAAAGGTTTTGGTAATAATTGGACAACCGGAAGTAGAAGATTCTTGAAAAAAAATCTTCTAAATATTATTTTTTGAAAATTTTTCGTGGTAATATTAAAGAAAATTAAATTCTCTATCTGATACATTTAAATATTTTATTATATATTCCATAGATTTAGAGATAAAAGAAGTATAATATATAAAATAATCTGTTGTAATAAATTTGACAGCCGAAAGAATGCCATGAAAAATAGTTGATAATTTAAATTATTTGTAACTGACAGATAAATGTCAGTGTCAGAAATAATGAGTAATGAAAGAAAAATGTACTTGGAGAATCCCTTAATTCTTGATCTGTGACTATTATGGAGATGACAAGTCTAGGTTGAAGGACTTAAATTTGTTTCAAACATTATGGGACAATGTACACCAGTACTATAGACTAGAGTAACTTTGAATTGCGAAAAAGCTATCAAATTCTTCTCAAGTAAGTTGTAAATATTGACAAAATTACACATCGATATAAGAATAATCGGAGTGCAATCTATCCGTCACTTTATTAAAGGGAATTAGTGTTATTTAGATATAACATGTATGAAAAAATAAAATGTAAAAGAAGATATGTAAGAATAGATGCACAATCCAGATATATACATTTTAGACCGCCCAAAATTATTGTTTTTACTAGAAGAACATGAAGAGAAAGTAAACAAGGTTGTTCGAATTGAAAATTGCTGTTACCAGCCTAATATTTATATATGGTAAACTCTACTTTGTAATTTATTGTAACATAATTTATGGTAAAATATCTTTATGTTGAGACATGCTATTATTGAATAACAAAGAAGTTTATACGTCATAGATTTATATGAATATATTATTTGTATTTATAAAAATATTCTTTGCTTTATGCATACAGCCAGGTAAAATATACGGCGAGAGGTTATGTGCTGGCCACATCAGATTTTTTTGGTTTATAATTAAACAAAGTTTAACGTGTTCCATAAAAATTACTATTTATGCAAAATATATCATTTTTAATTAAGGTGGGCCTTATATGCCTCCATGACCTTATAATTGGGAAAAATCACTATTGCTATGAATAATTCATCGTATAAGTGTAAGTTGGTAATCAATACTATCAATGAGACTATAATGTGTATTATAAATTCTAGAAATAATGCGGTTGGAAATTGTATGTCATTTGGACCATAAATTATTGTAAACAATTTAATTTAAGATTAATCATGGTGTACAATGTTTACTTCATATGTGGTATAAAATATGAAAATAAATTAGTAATGTGATAGATATATTATCGCTCTTTATACAGGTATTTTTAATGTCGCATTTTCTTTTCTACATAGAAAGAAATATTAAAATTTATTGCTGTTGTGCTACACGTTGATATTTCATATTCATTTATAAAACAAAATATAGACATATATAAAGCACAATTTTATTTAAAAAAATCTGTTGTGGCCAGCACAATACCTCTCGCCATTTTCATTTTATGTTGCATAGGGCGCGAGCAGTTATGTGACTTTGTTGGCCTTGGCAAGCAGATATGGGTGCCCGTGTCAAAATGACAGCTAGTAATAATGTACATAGGTGTCAAGTATCATAAGTTTTCATTCAAAACATTATGATTTTCCAAATCCATGTGGATTATTTTCCTCGCCAAGTATATTTTATACTATTAATGACATATAAACAATACATCAGAAAAATTTGAAATTTTGAATGAAAAATTATGACATATGACATTTGTAACATCTATGTAAATAACTACTAGCTGTCATTCTGACACGGACCCACAAACCTGCTTGCCAAAGCCAACAAAGTCACATGTCTGCTCGCGCCCTTTAAGTAACGAATTTAACATTTCTTGTGCACACAAATAATTGAAATTGTATATCTTCTTTCGTTCTATAAATAGTTTTGTCCTACTCTTCTAATATGTTCAAAAATCTTCATATTCATTGACGGTATTAGCGGTATTTCTTAAGAATATATGTAATATTAACATACCTATAATTTAAATACATATTTAATTAATAATACAATAATATATATTAAATGTACTAGTACTTCCCAGAATAAAGTAATATGTGTTTCCTTGATTTTTCCGCTACTGTAATATGATACAAATTCCAGCTGTCACTCATCATTTTAGAAATAATAGGTACATATTTCTAAAATCGTATCAAACATGTATGAAATAAATTATGAGGTATCTGAAGCAAATAAGAGACACCGTGTAATAAGGGCCATGTCCCGAAAATCACATTTATATTAGTTTAACTGGTGTGGTTTTCTAAACATTCATAGATAAAGGTAATATAAAGTTAAATCAGAAGTGCAATCTCGCTTGCACTGCCCTACTGTCGTTGCTTCCAGTTTATCGTGAGAAGTTGTTGCTGTTATTTCATTTTATAAAAATTGCCGGTAATCAGCCGTAAATTTTATTTTAAATTTTTTAATTTTCTATGTTGTTTATGTGCTTAAATTACTCTTTTAACCTTATAATTTGTGAAACAAAATCATTTTTATTGTTTTGAAAAAGTATTTAATAAACATAAGCTTTATTTAACTACCCCGAGGAAAATAAGGCCCAGTAAATATGAATTAAGCTAACAAAAAAAAGTAATCTGAAAAGAATATCGGAAACATGGTTTTGCCATGTAGAAAGTGCATCAAATAGCACCATGAATAGTATGTTGGGCCTTACTAGAAAGAAAAAATTGTGCCAAAAATTTATTTAAATCTAGCTTCCATGTAAAAAAGTATTATTACTTGTTGATTTTTTTCAAAATGTTTCATTTTCGCCAGGGACCTTATTATACACGTACTACCACAGTATAATATTTTTTTAAAAATATAGTTTTATATGAAAATTAGTTTAAAGCATGCTGATTTTTTAATTATTTTTTTTTAGATTTATAGTTAAACAAAGTTTAAGATGAACAAAGCTTTTTCAATAAAGATTACAAATTATCCAAAATATTTCATTTTTAATTAAGGTGGGCCTTATTTATCTTCATGAACTTATATAGTTTCAATTTATAATTACCTGTATTTTAAATCATGATCAGAACGAGTATAAAATTTCTATTTTGAAGTTGTCATTTTGACATGATTTATAACATTTATTTTTACCTCCCGCAACCCTTGGTAAGGGAGGTATAGGGATCGTGCTAAAAATCGCATATCGAGATTTTGGTAAATGACCACGTTTTAAGGTCCTTAGAATCCATTTTTAACATTTTCACGATGATGTCTGTGTGTATGTATGTATGTATGTATGTGTGTGTGTGTGTGTGTGTGTGTGTGTGTGTGGATCCTGTATACGCTCTAACTCAAATACTATCATTCAGAAAGTTTTGAAACCATGCATTTCTACCTTATTCTAATATGGAAATATCTGATTAGATTTTGGTGGCAATCGGATAACCGAAAATGGCAGTTTACTTGAAGCTCAAGATAGTTTTTCTTCAAAAAAAATACCTTTAAATGTAATTTTTTCTCAATTTGTTATTATAAAAATTAAAGATTATTCCATTTTCTACAAGTTTGCTTTAATACTTTTTCTATATATTGTATGGATAAATTTATAAAGTAATATAAAAATATTATATACAGTAAAATTATTTAAAGATGTCCGATCAAGGTTATTTGTACCATGAACGAATTAACAAATTGGCATACATTTTTCTCTCTCCATTGCAGTCTATAAGCGTGTGCGATAAAGATGGATATAACACGTTTGTCTTTCAAAAATTCATATTGTTTCGACTAAGTTAGGACATTCCACCTTAAAGCGATGCTTGTTGTTGATAATACTTTCGCTATAACGTAAGCTTATATATTAATTCAGATACATTACCTTGATTCATAGCCGTACGAATAACGTTATTTTCTGTCAGTATCACTGACACTGACATTGTGTCAGTATCTTATTTTTCACATATTTGGTTTTACATTTGCTAATGAACTTACCAGTTGATTTATTTTTGAAATTTGAATGCTTTTATTGTAACATATTTTTATAATAATAAAATAACAGTAGTATCTTATGTACCCTCATAAAAACTAAGCAAACGACACTACTGAATTTGTCAGAATGCGCGGAGCAAAAATCTGAATTCATACAATTCGTAGATTACCTTGATCGGACATCTTTCAAAAATTTGACTGTACATAGGTAAATGGCGGGAGGTACTGTGTTGGTCACATCAGATTTTTTTCTTATATTTTGTTTGTATGAAGTTTGCTAAACTATACCGTGTTCCACCTCACCAACATAGTAAATATATGATCTTCTTTAGTTTATTTCAAATAAATACATGACAAATTATGAAACATTTTAATCTTTATACTAGTATTTATATAATGTACTTACAGTGTACAGCAAATAATGCGATTTGTTATGAAAATTTGAATAGTCTCATTTGCTTTCCTCTTTATGAATTAGCGCGCAATTAATATAACACAAAGTGTTTTAGCCTTTGGCATAAACTCTGGACATACGCTGTGCAGTGACTTATTAACGGTGCGTCATGGCTTGCTTTGATACAGTCGTGTTTTTTCCCTGACACTGATTTACCTTATGCATTAATAATCAGGTTTTAATAACTCTAATCAAAACAAACGGGACCACCATTTAGCCACTGGTGCACTCACGGCTTTAAATTGAGGGTTATTTTACATTAGAGGGGAGAAATTTGTTTTTAATATTGCAGTTGGTATGATGATATAATTATTGGTAAAAAAAACAATGGAGTATGTTTTTTGTATTGTTTGAAATATTTTATGTTTTATTCATTGTAATTATTTGTGTGAGAAAAAAAATGGAGCGCGATGCAACGACTATGTTTAGAAAAACGAAATAATAGGGCTATTACAAGAATTTATATATACCTTTTAAATATTAAATTTAAAAATATATCATTCTATAAATAGCCTTGAGCCCATAATACACATAAATAAACCAAATTAAACATAAAACCATAAAACATCAAAAATATTACAAATATGAGAACCTAAAAAACAAACAATGCAAAAGCATAAGATATTACAAACAAATGTAAAAACACAATATAAATACAAAAAGCATAAAACACTTGCCTTCGTCTTGTCAAACAATTAAAATATGTCACAATGTGACAGATACGTTTCTGGTAAAATGTCATTTTGTAATTTTATTTCAATCATGCCTAATACTATAAAAAAGTAACTTTTTACCTTCCGTCACCTTTAGGTAAGGAAGGTATTGTCTTTAGTCAAAAAAATCAATGAGTTTTTAGAGAATAAGCACGTTTTAGGGTCCATATAATTCGATTTCACCATTTTTACGATGATGTCTGTATGTATGTATGTATGTATTTATTCCTGTGTGTGTGTGTGTGTGTGTGTGTGTGTGTGTGCGTGTGTGTGTGTGTGTGTATTTATAATTATATTTTTTTCGTATTCCTCAAGTTTACATGCAGAGGAAGAGGTGATTAGATTTTGGTTATAATTGGTCAACCGGCAGTACCTTCATTTGAAGATTTTAACAGTTTTTCTATAAAAACTCAGTTAAATATCATTTATTGACAATTACGTTATTATAATTTAAATAATATATAATTCTCTATACAATTTGATTACATTTTATACTTCATATTCAATACATATATAGTGTCTGTTCGTGAATTTGGGGACCCGGTACAAATATTTCATCATTGCCGATATCTGCGTACAAAGGAGATTGGTACACCCAGCAATGGGTAATATGCCGTGATGATATATTTATTTATTTTATTTATTTAAATAATTATAAAGATATTAAATTGCATAAATCAGCCAGCTATGCTAACCATGGAAACTGCTAATATATTCAGATAATTCAAATTGACATATGTCAGTATCATTGAAAAGTAAATGAATGTGGCAGCGATGAGGATATTTATATAGTTGTTGGGGAAGACACGGAAAGATACGGTAAGGAATGAAATAATAAGGGAAATAACTCTATTGTTGGAAGTTTCTAGAAAGATACAAGGGAGACGATTGGTTTGATCATGTCATGAGAAGAGATGAAGAATATATTGGAAGAATGAATACCTTAGTAATAGAACGTTGAAGAAACAGAGGAAGGCCAAAGATAGGATAGAAGGACTATATTGCGGAAGACTTGAGAGAAAAGGAACTGAATGAGAACGGCACACACAACAGAAATGAGTGGAAGAAGAAAATAAAAAATAGCGACCCCTAACGAATGGGAAAAGCTAAAGAAGAAGATGTCAGGGTCAAGTGCAATTTGCATAGTTTGTTTATGGAAAAAAATTACTGGAAATTTAGAATCTTTTGCAAGAAAATTTATGTATGGAATTTATAAATAATACACAATATTGACGGAAGATATTGTGCTGGCTACATCGGATTTTTTAAATTTTAAATTCATTTTTTTCGGTTATGAAATTTGCAATATAAAATATGATTATTCCATTACATGTAGGATTTAATTCTCTGACATATATTTAAAACATTATTGTCTAAAATTAATAGGCCACATTTATGCAAGGAAAAACTGTTTTCCCATGTATTAAATTTTATTTTTATTGTTCTCTATTCTCGTGTAAATGACATTTTTGTCTATACATATATTAATCTTTTAGTAAAATAAAAAATAAATAAATATTTCATCACGGCATATTACCCATTGCTGGGTGTGCCAATCTGCTTCGTACACAGATATCGGTAATGATGGAATATTTGTACCGTATGGGCGCTTACCAGGCGTCAGTGACAGTGAAATATTAATATTTAACAGAAAGAGACGTTATAAATGCACAATTATCAGTATAAATAAAATATTTTTATATCAATTATGTATGAAATGCAATTACATAAAATGTACACCTCTATTATGAAATGTACAAAATTAATATTGTATAACAACTATTAATAATATTTCCACATATGACCAATTTCATTAAAATAATTACCTCATCGAATATCTTCATTATTTCAAAATATTCCCTGTAGCT
Source organism: Harpalus rufipes (assembly GCA_951394225.1). Classification (NCBI taxonomy): domain Eukaryota; kingdom Metazoa; phylum Arthropoda; class Insecta; order Coleoptera; family Carabidae; genus Harpalus; species Harpalus rufipes. Next base: position 11,726,930 of record OX596288.1, on the reverse strand, counting down.
TATTCGTATTTCATTATGTATTTAACAAACAAATGTAAAAACAAAATTACAATATAATATTATAAAAGTTTCTTTCAAAAAACTTTTTCATTATTGTAAAAGAAAATTACATTTGTCATACAAAATAACCCAGTGTTTTCAGGGAAAATACCTACGGGCTACTGCCTTCAAAATGGAAAATCATTTTTTTATTTCATTCCATTCACGAATTTAATATAAACACCCACAATGTATAACAATATTTGTAAGTTATAAGACTGACAATGGCTACGTTTGTTCAACGAGGGATGGTTGTTTTGAAATCCATACATCTAACAAGTATTATGTGTATACCGAGGAATTATTATAGATATTCGTATATGCTTGAATGAATAAGTTATTACGCAACATAATCATTTTATTGATAATGGGGAAGTTTAGTGTATATTTTTATTTTATTAAGAATGTCTTCAAAAGTGATATTCTATATTGTATTTTACTCAAAGATGCCTAGATTTCTCAAAAAATGAAATTTTCTAAAATAATGAAGTCACAGAAGTTCACGGGGAACGTATAGTCTACCTTAAGCAGAGCGCGCTGGGTTCACATGGCAACAGGCAGTTTTAAAAATGGCAACCACTTGTTTTGACGTTTATAAGCAGTGACAGTTCTGTATTGTATTTATTATAGTTTTGTTGTTCTTATTGTGCAAACGACTGGTTCTATTTATTTCATTTAGTGTATTATTGTATTCAATATTAAAAATTAAGTATCGTATAATAGTTTTGAAAACAAATACAATTCCAATTCGAAGTAAAAACTCATAACCTCACTCCGCGAAAAAGTAAACAAACCCACTTGACCTAGTCAGCAGTGTGTAGTGTAATGCCTTAACATACGTTCAAAAAGTCAGGTCTCACCATCCTTTCTGGGCATGCGCATAAGTCACTGGTCACGTCACAAAAGTTCGATGATAAATAATTAATTATAAATAAAACTACAAAAAACAAATGGTGCAACTGTCAAATAACAATTTTCAATATGTTCTTTGTTGCTGCGGTGTCTGCTGCCGCTAGCGGTAAACTAAGAAGCTAAGATTATTTTACTAGTACAATAATGAACATTTTTTTTACTAGTAAGACAATGAATATCTTCTATATTGTGTGTACAGTAGCATAATATGAATATGATAATATTTAAACATAGAAATAGGCCGTAGGGTCGAGGAAATATGTAATTAAACGAAGAAATAATTTGTGAAAAATTCATGGACCTCGCAGGGATTTGAACCCTGGGCCATCTCATATCTAGTGAGACGCTCTAACTGAGCCACAAGATCCCGTCCCATTGAAGGCAATGAATCCCTCACAAGTCTTTTTACAATTTTCGTAGGCGAGTACACTATCCTAACGGTATAGATGAATACTCAGCGCGAACAATGCGCTATATACCTATATATAATTGTTGTAATATTATAATACGCCTGCAGAAAAAATAATTTTATCATCACAGCTTGGTGCTTGGTATGCCAATTTGTTTCTTTATCTTCTTCTTCTTCTGCTCGAGCATTCAAAAATGGAGAGGAAAATGTATGTACCACAAGAATAACTTTAAAGTGATTTAAAAATTGTATATCACTTTCACAAAATGGTAATATTACAATGTTTTTATTTTCTATAGACAGACAGAAGATATGCGAATAATCTAAAATACCATTCATCAGTATTATTTTATTTATAATGTTTAAATAATTTACAAGCATTTGATACAAAAATTCTTTAAATTAGTTTTTCATTAAAACATTGAATCAATTTCTCTACATTCGCATTTCGTCATTACTTATTGAAGTATGTACTTATAGAACAAGTATTTGTAATTTAATTTAATGAAAATTCTGATATTACCTGTATGGTAATATAGTTAATATTACCTACGTGACGTTTGAACGTGTGTAAATAAAGGTATTCTCTGACACGTATATTTTATTCAGTTGTATAAAAGGTATGAAAAACTAAATATGTGAAAAGTGAAGATAAAATATTTATTAAGTAAGTTATCTTTGGCATACATGCGGCTTGATACATATATTTTACAACCCGTAGCTTTTAAATTACAGTAAATCAAGTGCCGCTCATATTCATTTGAATTTCATGTATGCAGCATAAACCGAGAATGTATTCTGGCGAAAGTATCACTTATATTCAAGTGTTATCTCTACCCAGAGATCGTTCCACGACGAATGCCCGCGGAAATTTTCTTAAAAATACTCGTATTTTTGATCTTGGAAAAAAAGCGTTAATAGTATAAGATTTTATCTTTTCTCATTTTTCTCTCCGAGTGACAGTGATATATCTCTGGAACTCTTTGCGTTGCTTGCATTTAAAATTGAAATACTCCCCTCCCCTATTCTTGTATTGCGTACATAGTCTGTGTTTTTCTTCATTCAATTAAATTTATTATGACGCCTTTGGGATCAGATGTATTTATGAAGGGTGTTTGGCCTATTTTCTTTCAACTACACGCACAATTTTTAACGTAATATAAACAGGATGTTAAAAAAGGGTAAAAAATCGGTATAAACATAGTTCTGCCATAAATACTGTCACATGGTTTACAGGCTGCTAAAAATTTGTAAAAATAATAATACATTTTGTATTGCAAATAATTTAGTGACGAGTATTTAGAGTAGTAAAAAAAATATTTACTGAAATGGCCGCCTTTGGCTTCAACGCAAGCCTAACATAACGCTTCCATAATCGTCAATTTAACAATAACCTTAATTTAGATATTGTTATAGATAACATTAAAATATCTAGGGTTTATGAAACTAAATTTCTAGGTATGCTTATTAACGAAAATTTAAATTGGAAATCTCATGGAGTATATGTAGAAACAAAACTAAATTCAATATGTTTTCAATTTAGGCATTTAAATAAAGTTCTTACTGAGGAACAGTTAACTGTGTTTTATCATGCAAAGGTAGAATCTGTGATACGATACGGTATCTGTTTTTGGGGTGCCTCCGCTGCGTTGCATGGGGTTTTCATCTGTCAAAAAAGAATTCTTCGGGTTATGGCAAAAGTAGCTCGAGATTTTTCTTGTAGACTACTTTTCAAAAAATACAAAATATTAACTGCCACTTGTTTATACATTTATGAAGTGTGCAAGTTTATTTATTGCAATAAAACGTGTTTTGAATTAAATTCCGACCTGCATCATTTTAACACACGTCAAAAAAACAAGTTTCATATACCAAGCACTAAATATAAAATTACTGAAACAGCTCCTCATATTAAAGGTCTAAAAGTATTTAATAAACTACCAAGTGAAATTAAGTCATGTACTAATTTAAAATCATTTTTAACAAAATTAAAATCATATTTGGTAAACCATTGTTTTTATGAATTAAACGAATTTTTTGAATATAGGTCATAATTTATGATTTGTCTCTAACGGGATATAGATTTCAGCCTCTCTGTCTGTATTTAATAATATTTCTTAGAATTTTTGACGATTTTCGATACATGTATCACATGTCTATGAAATAAAGTATTATTATTATTATTATTATTATTAACATAGGGTACCTATATACTTAGGGTATGGCCATGACGTGGCTCGCATTTCGTCCGCCATTTGCGGGCCACTGTCATATTCGTTGTTGTTGCGCAAATTATTATGTATTTTCGTGGCTATTTGTTTTATTTGACTGCAAAACACGTTTAAATATACTTCTAATATTTATTTAAAGTGTAAGTAATACTTTTATATATTTGTGGATTTTCTTGAGATACTGACTAAAATGACTGACAATATTGAAAATACATAAAAATTACCAATATTAAGCACAAACATTTAAATTTTTAAAATGTAAATTCAGAATATATACTTATTATGTAAATAATAAATAAATTGCCTAAAAAAATATGTTATCATTAAAAAAAAAATTCTACCGTTTAAGAACCACTGCTTGAATTTTCGGTTTGTTACTACTATTAAATTATCTCCTTCTTCTTTACCATTTTTTGTATACATATAACATTTTTCTCTAAAGTCGTTAGTTCGCCCAAAAAAGCACTGGTTGTTTTAAGAAACAGCCTGTATATTTGGAATCTACGTAAAATTACGAAAATTTAAAAAAATAATATTAAATTTAATTGTGAGAAATTTCCCAACTGTGATGTGGATAAGGTGTTAACATTTACTGGCAATAATCAGAGTGCTCGCCTAGCAATACAATCTTGCTCGTGCGGGACAGCGATCGAATCCCACACGAGTTAGTTTTTAATAGAAACCGACACACTCAGATGAGTCCGAGTGGCAGCATAGGTCACTATAAGCTACTCTGCATGTAACGAGCGTGCCAACAGAGGGCACTAAAATGTCTCTGTAATTGTAAAATTGTATATGTCTATACATACTGAAATTTGTATAGGTCAAAAGGACCTCAGAACAAATAAATACATTATTGATATAACACATGATTGTTGTTATAGTATAAGACAGCAAATTTAATTTACTTTTCAAATTTGAACAAATATATTGTTCTATTTGAAAATATAAAGCTACATACCATTACATAAAAATGGAACATCTGTAGAAAAAAGTATGCAGCAAATTTATAGACAATTGAATATAAAATAAACTTCGTTTGTCATTTTTTCCATAATATTTAAGATACTCAATTTATTAAAAAAGAACAGACCGATGATGAATCACCCCGTATAGGTAAAAGAGAAACATTGTTTAAAATTGCAACTGGTCTAAAAAACAAACTATAAAGAGTGCTTTAAATATTGACGTTTAAGAACATTGTATATCAATTTTTAATTAAAATTACTCAATTACTTCCAGTAAAAGTATGTCTTTAAAAGAGTATTGATCTGTTTCGAACGTGACCTGCATTACACAAATGTGTTAACTCCATGTGGCAACATATATTCAAGCGCTGTTAAATAAAATTTTTACGAAACTTCTTTCAACTTTAACTAGATAATCGATACTCGATAATGAAATTCTTAGAAACTGTGCAACTAGGATTATAGAATCGTAGAATTGTTTTCCATGCTTGGTTCGAATTGAAATAAAGGCAGAGTTTTCGTATCTATTTTTATTATAGGACAAAAGGTTTTTGTTCTGCACATATGCAAATTTTTATTAGCATCGCATAGCAGGTTAATACGTTAAATGAAATGGCTTTATACATTTAATTTCTATTCCACATTTAGATGCAATGAAATTTCAAATTCGTAATGTCGGGAATTAACACAAAGGCAGTGTAATGAACGACAGAAAAAGACGTATTTTAATATTTACACACGCAAAACGAGCGAGAGACGCTGCGGCCGCGCTATTAAATTAAAGCAGGAAAAAGAGAAAAATTGAATTATTCATTAAGTTTTTCTAGTTTCATGCACATACTCAGTTAAGTCATGTTATTTAATCTATAACGAACAATTTAAAATTCTCTACTATACTTCAGGAGATCATATTTTCAGATACCTGCACAAACATTACTTTTATCGCTTTATTTGTGTTACATATTTCGTTACACTTACGAAACTTACCAGGCTTGTCTAAAAAGAAACCGCCATTTGGCTGGGGGAAAAAATATTGCGTACCTGTCGGGGTTGGGACTCTAATTCCTTTCAAATAGGGCTCTTGCGCCTCGACAAATTTAGCCCACCGATCCTTTCACTCCTAGAAACACCTCAGGAAGCCTTTTTTACCTCTCGCTAAGAGAGGTATTAGATTCATGCTAAAAATCGCATATCCAGATTTTATGTCTGTGTGTGTGTGTGTGTGTGTGTGTGTGTGTATGTGTGTATGTAGGATGTTGGAAGGACGATTACTCAAAAACTATAAGACTTTATATTTGTTTAACTACGTATTTACCAATCGGACGTTCATGGGAAGATCTGAAAAGGTTTTGGTAACAATTGGACAACCGGAAGTAGAACATTCTTGAAAAAAAATCTTCGAAATATTATTTTTTGAAATATTTTCTTGCTAATATTAAAGAAAATTAAATTCTCTATCTGATACATTTAAATATTTTATTATATATTTTATAGATTTAGGGATAAAAGAAATATAATATATAAAATAATCTGTTGTAATAAATTTTGCAGCCGAAAGAATGCCATGGAAAATAGTTGAAAATTTAAATTGTTTGTAACTGATAGGTCAGTGTCACAAATCCGGAGACATTACAGAAGACTTTTTCTGGGAAGTACATACATTATATTATTTCTTAATGTATTAATAGTTAAATATTTAATATTATAGGTATATTACACATACCCTTCAGAAATAGTGTTAATCCCGACAATAAATTGGAAATATTTCGAAAAATTAGAAGAGTAGAACAAAATTTCTTCATAGAATGAATTAAAATTAAACAATCATGTAAGGAATAGATGTAAGTAGAATTGTTGGTGTAGAGTGTTAGAAATGTTAAATACAATCGGGCGCGAGCAGTCATGTGACTTTGTTGACCTTGACAAGCAAATATGGTGGCCCGTGTCAGAATGATAGCTAGTAATTATGTACATGGATGTCAAATATCATAATTTCTCATTCTAAATTTAGTGATTTTCCAATTCCATGTAGTTTATTTTCCTCGACAATTCCACACTCCTGGTGACAAACTAACTACGTGAATTTAGAAAATCTTGAAATTTTTAATGAAACATTCTAACATTTGACATCAACGTACATAATTATTAATTATCATTCTGAAACGGGCTCCCATATCTGCTTGTCAAGGCCAATAATGTCACATGACTGCTTGCACCCTATTCTTATGTAACCAAAAACGTGGCGAGAGTTATTGTGCTGGCCACAACAGATTTTCCGTTCCGCATTGTGTCTTCTCTACTCTCAAAACGGGATCCTCTCAGTGGCCTCTTTAATTTCGGAAACAACCTGAAGTCGGAAGGAGACATATCTAGATAGTAGGGATCAGGTGCGATGAATAAGTTTGAGCCTTATCATGATGCAACTGCCTGTTTTTCGACGTCCAGAAGTCTGTTCTTCTGCATCGAACTGCATCACGGAGACGGCAGAGAACTTTTTGGTAGTACTCTTTCGTCATTGTTTGTCCTTCCGGTGCGTATTCGTGATGCACAATTCCATGGCTATCAAAGAAGACAGTCAGCATCCCCTTAATTTTGCTTCGCACCAATCGTGCTTTTTTCGGCGCTGGTGACGAGGGATGCTTCCATTGCGATGAATGTGCTTTCATTTCCAGTCATTTCGAGCCTCCTGGAAAATTGAAGGTCTGATTCATTTTAGACAGGTCTCATAAACCTTTTATATACTAGTTCGTGTATTTAAAATTCCGGTGAAATATTTCTTCATATTTAAAACAAAATATATTCGAACCGATAGTATTGAGGATTTTTTTTTTTCAAAATGTTTAATAGCATGAATTGTCAATTTATTTATTTAAAATATAAGATATATTACATTAACGAGTCTAGCACGAAATGTGTATATAAAAGCTCAAGTACAAAAATAATTATAACACATATTGTATGTTCAGTAACCGTACAGATGAAATAATGATCAGTATTGTACAAAATTATCAAAAATCTAGAGATTTGTTCTTGTTTTATGTATGGTAAAAGCACCGGTAGTTCACATAGCACTAGTAGTTAACACTTTGAATTTAAATTACAATAAAATAAACTAATTTGACTGTTTTTCCCTTCCGTCACATTTAGATAAGGAAGGTATTGCCTTTGGTGAAAACATTCAATGATGAATTTTTAGTGAATAAGCATGTTTTAGCGTCCCTATAATACGATTTTACCATACGATGATGTATGTGTGTATGTGTGACGAAAGTTTCGGATCGCATAACTTCAATACCATGATCAAAATAAATTATAATTTTTGCGTATTTCTCAAGTTTACATTTAGAAGAACAAGTGATTAGATTTTGGTTATAATTGGTCAATTGGAAGTAGCCTCATTTGAAGATTTTAACAGTTAAATATAATTTATTGACATTTAACGTTATTGTAACTTAAAGAATATATTATTATTCTCTATACGATTTGATTGCATTTTATACTTCATATTCAATAGATATAGAGTTAAAGAATTATAAAGATATTAAATTTCAAAATTCAGTCAGCTATGCTAACCATGGAAACTGCTAATATATTCAGATAATTTAAATTGACAGATGTCAGTATCAATGAAAAGTAAATGAATGTGGCAAAGATGAGGATGTTGAAGTAACTGCCAATGATTTTACCTTAAGTAATAATATATTTGTTAATTTTGAGATATGTATCCATCGTTCGAGAAATATTGTTATATTTAAATTAATAAAACGCTATATTCTCCTAGAATTATTACAATAATAAATAGCAAAAGACAAATCCTATTTGTGATTCTGAACTGTAACTATAGGTAAGTGTGCTTGTAGAATACATATTAATTCCTTGTGATTAATTCCAACAAAACATGAATTGACTAACTTGGCTCCGCAAATAGTTTCATCTGCTAATCGCATTTGATGCTAATTAAAACAAACCAATCCATTGGCAGCGTCCTTCCGACCAGCGGCAACGAGCTTTATTTGTCAACATCTCTGTTTGCAGAGTTTTTCTCGCGCAGGCGCAGAACACCCGAGATGTTTGCTCTCCGGTTAGTTGGTCAGTGCTCGACAGACACGCACCTAGAATTCTGAACACGGGATGAAGACGGAGGGTTGAGGTCCTAATTTGGAAATTCTCTAATGTTGTTAACAGACCGGCTAATTCAAATCGAACGGAGGGGTAAACCCAATTGTTTAGGAACACTCGGGGAATTGAAGGAATGAAAGGGGAAATACATATTTATGAATTTCTTCCGTCAATAATTCAGGATAAAATGTTTATTGCAGGATTTTATCTATTTATTCTCTATTTTGTGGAATGAAGGAGTTTCACTCAACCTAGTAAATTGTTTTCAATTTTCAAATAGCAATGAAAAGTGATTCCTGTGGTGCTTTTTCCACGACAGTATTGAAAGACCGACAGATAAACGCCTAGTAACGACTTCAACAGTAAATATATACGGTGGAGTTTCGATACAGTGAACTAATTAATGAAGGGCCATGTCACGATATCGAGTTCTTATCATATAATTACAATCTAATTTTTAAAGTATTTATTGGTTTTAATTACCTACTTTAATGCAAGTTAAATATCAAAATATTAATATTTAGATCGTACATACTGAAGAATATCATAGCGAATTTTAAATATTTGTAGCCTTCCATTACTAGCATGAAATGAAGTTTTATCAAAAAATTTTGGTGCAAATTCTTTGCTTTTTTATTCATCTCTCTATTAAATGGTGCATGTTGTTACCTTCCGTCACCTCTAGGTAAGGAAGGTATTGTCTTTGGTCAAAAAATTCGGTGGTAAGTTTTCATTGAATAAGCACGTTTTAGGGTCTTTACAATACTATTTTTACGATGATGTCTGTATGTGTGTGTGTGTTCGTGTGTGCGTGTGTATGTGTGTGTGTGTGTGTGTGTATGTGTGTGTGTGACCGCGTTTTCGGGCACGATATCTCCAATACTAGAATTCCAAAAATTACAATTCTTGCGTATTCCTCTTCCTTACAACTATATGCAGACCTGTTTAGATTTTGGTTATAATTGGTCAACCGGAAGTACCCTAATTTGAAGATTTTAACAGTTTTTCTTGAAAAAATCAGTTAAATGTTATTATAACTTAAAGAATATATTATTGTCTATACGATTTGATTGCATTTTATATTTGATATTCAACAGATAGAGTTAAAGAAGAATAACGATAATAAATTTTATATAAATTTCATAATTCAGCCAGCTAAACTTAACCATGGAAACTGCTAATATATTCAGGTAATTCAAATTGACAGATGTCAGTATCAATAAAATGAAATCAATGAAAGAATAAGGGAAGTAACTCTAGTGTTAGAAGTTTCTAGATATAAGATAGACGATTACATATTGGTTTGAACATGTCATGAGGAGAGATGAATATATTAATAGAAGGTGGAATAAACATAGGAAGACCAAATATAAGATGAAAAGACTGTATTGTAGAAGACTTGAGAGAAAAGGAACTGAATGAGGACGACACGCAAAACAAAAATGAGTGGAAGAAGAAAATAAAAAATAGAGACCCCCTAACGAATGGGAAAAACTAAAGAAGAATATGTCAGTGTCAAGTGCAATTTGCATAGTTTGTTAATGAAATAACTTTACTGGAAATATAGGATATTTTGCAAGAAAATTTATGTATGGGGCGCGAGCAGTAACATGACTTTGACCCGTGTCAAAATGACAGCAATTAATTATGTCCATAACTGACAAGTGTTATAATTTTTCATTCAAAATTTCATAATTTTCTTATTTCATGTGGTTTGTTTGTTATCAGGAGTATGGAATTCAGTTGCCGAGAAAGGGAATCACATAATACCAAAAATTTATAATCTTTTGCAAGAAAATTTATGTATGGAATTTGTACATAATACACAGGATTGACGGAAGGTATTGTGCTGGCCACATCAGATTTTTTTCTTTGTTTTAAAAACCACTTATAAAGATCCTTTTCCATTTTAAGATGTACTGCCGATTTTATTGTTTTCCTTTTGTTTATTATTAAACTTATTGTCGATTTAGCTACCCCATATTTTCGCCACAAAAATGTAACTCCTCTACTTGCTTTTAAATGTTCCAAAATTTCGGCTTTTTCTTTCAATTTCAAATGTTTTCTTTGTGGTGGCATTTTGAATTACAGTAATTTGTATTGTACGAAGAGAGATGTTTTATTATCTACCTAGCTATGAAGGAAAACTATTGAATGGAAAGTAATTTGTAATTTTTCAACATAAGATCCTTCGACATTTATACATTTAGTCCAACGTTTTTTCAGCAACGCTATTCCCTCGAAAAAAATTCTTTTGGCAAGTCTGCAAAAAAAAACTCCCTTACGGTTTCTTTCAATTTCTCATTTAAAGGGAAACGTAGACCCCGTAAATATTTTTTGAGCTTGGGGAATAGGTAATAGTCGTACGGTGCCAAGTCAGGGCTATAGGGCGAATGTCTTATCTCTACGTAGCTGCAATCGTTGATTAATTTTGCTCTGGGGTGAGCAATGTGCTAAGACTTTATTCAATCTCAGATCTTCATACAATTTTTTTAAAGTTGTCGCTTCTAAAATTCCATTTCGTTTGTAATCATCGAAATCCTTATCCTTCGATTTGTCAAAACCAAATCTTCAACTCTTTTATGTTTTCCATCGTTCTTGCTTCTACGGGCCTTCCGCATCTTAGGTCATCTTGAATAGATTCTCTGCTCCACTGAAATTGTTTACACCAAAATTTTACTGTAAAATAGGAAGACCCATCTTTTTCATATACCCCCCCCCCTTATGGATTACTTTCGGTCTATTCCCTTATTTTGTTATGAATTTTATTACTACAGCTTAAGCTTGATTTGTACAAAACACGGTCAGTAACGTGGTCAGTAAAAAACGATGTACCAAGCCGTAATTCTTAACCAACACCGTACCGCTACCTTAAATTAAACAAGACAATCTTTGCTTCCTGACGGAAGGTTCATACCTGCACTTCAAACCCGGGAATGCTACACTTTGGTTGGTAGAGTAAAATAGTACAGCAGGACATTTTAATCGTTATTGAATGAATATATTACTTAATATTAATTTTGTTTTTCTTCCGTGAATTTCCTCTTGTTTTGCATGTTTTTTTTTATTGAGGTTTCCACTCATCCAATTCCTTCAGCCCTTGCTGCTTGCAGCTTAACGTTATTAGAACAATAATTTGTGCGAATTTGACTTGCAAAGCGGGGAAATGAGTGAAACGTTATCAATCATTTGTGGAAAACATAACTCGGGCCGCGGTTCATGTAACATGTTGAAATATGTTTGCCGTGATGCCTTATGATTGCTTGATAATGAACAATTATAGCCTTTTTGACTTCACTGCAATTTTTGTACGATATCTGGAGATTTTATACATGCATACTGTTGCATAAATCATGGAAAATTGGTGGGATGTAATATAGTCGAACGGTGAACCATATTTGCATATTCAACGATAAAGAAAAGCTGTAAGAATATTGTACCCAAATAATTGGTGCAGCAGGTTTGTTTATAAACAGATTATAAAGAAGTATAATTATACTTTAAAAGAGGATAAAGGTTTGAAATAATTAAACTGTAACTTTACTTTTCATCGTACGAACAGAGAGGTATTGGATTCATGCTAAAAATCGCATATCTAGATTTTATTGAATAAGCACGATTTAAGGTCTATAGAATCCGATTTTAACATTTTTACAATGATGTGTGTGTGTGTGTGTGTGTGTGTGTGTGCGTGTGAGTGTGTGTGTGTGTGAGTGTGTGTGTGAGTGTGTGTGCGTGTTTGTGTGTGTGTGTGTGTGTGTGTGTGTATGTGTGTGAGGTTGTTGGAGGCACGATTTCTCAAATTCTATAAGAATAAAGACCTGTTTGACTACGGATTCCTCAATCTAACATTAGTATCTTACAAAAAAATTCTAAATATTATCTTTTTGAAAATTATTATTAGTATTAAAGAACGTAAAATTCTCTATTCGATACATTTTAAAAAATTATTATATCCTATATATACAGGGTGTTAATACTAAGTCGTTACACCCGAAAATGGTAGATAGAACTCATTAAAACAAACAACTTTTCTTAGCTCAAATTTTTGATTTGGAGCCCCAGTTCATAGTTATTGATGTTCTCTTGTTTTTCGAAAAATCGTCATAACTCCCTTATTTTAAGGAATATTTAAAAAATACAAAAACTTTCAGCATTTGCTTTCGGTTCTCTAAAACACTTGTATTTACAATTATTTTCTATTTCATCAAATAACAAAATGGCGTCCAATCAAAAATTTCAAAACAAGTTATTATGAAAACTACCCCATCGATTTTCGAAAATAAAACATTTATAAAATCCATATACTTTCTACTATAATATTTGTCTGAAACATTTTTTTCTATCTGGCCAAAAAAAGTTTTTATTCAAATTGAATTGCAAGATAAATATTAATAAACTGCAACAATCATTTAAAACAAAGTAGGCTTGCTGCCATTAAACAAGAAAAATTATACAATAAACAATGAAACAACAAGGGTGGGACTAAATATGATTTTTAAAGTGGCCACCATTCGCAGCAACGCAAGCCCGGCAGCGTGCTTTGATGTTGGTGGAGACTTTCGCAAGAACTGCCTGCTTCTCTTTTATATCTTCTGCTGCAGCCACTATTCTAGCCACTAGTTGTAACTCTGTGTTCACCGGTGTCTCGTAAACAGAGGTCTTCATCTGACCCCAAAAAAAGAAATCTAGTGGAGTTAGGTCGGGGCTCCGGGCTGGAAACGCAACTGGACCTCTCCTCCCAATCCACTTATTCGGGTATTTTCTATTTAACAATGCGGTGACTTCTCGCGTTGTGTGAGCCGGTGCCCCATCATGCTATCTGTCTTTCCTGATAAATTCTTCGAGCTTCCTGTGCATTACGCCTTGCCTCCCCAAAAACCAGAAGCATGTCAAGAAGTTCAACGTTTTCATAATGATGCATGTTTACGTATAAATTATGCAAAATACGAACATACAAACGGACATACACGTGCGCTAAATTTGAAGTAACTTGTTTTTGAGTACTTGTCAAATCTAATCTCTTTTTTGTTTCATTGTTTTCAGAAGCTACTTCGTTTTAAATGCTTTTTTTTTAGTTTATTAATACTTATGCAAGCCAAGTAAGTGAATAAAAACTTTTTTTTTGGACAGATAGAAAAAAATGTTTCAGACAAATATTGTAATAGAAAGTTTAAGGATTTTAAAAATGTTTTATTTTCGAAAATCGATGGGTGGTTTTCAAAATATCTTGTTTTGAAATTTTTGATTGGTCGCCATTTTGTTATTTGATGAAATAGAAAATAATTGTAAATACAAGTGTTTTAGATAACCGAAAGCAAATGCTGAAAGTTTTTGTATTTTTTAAATATTCCTTAAAATAAGGGAATTATGACGATTTTTCGAAAAACAAGAAAACGCCAATAACTGGGGCTCCAAATCAAAAATTTGAGCTAAGAAAAGTTGTTTGTTTTAATGAGTTCTATCTACCATTTTCGGGTGTAATGACTTAGTATTAACACCCTGTATAAAGGAAAAGTATGTGGTATAGTTTAAAATCTTGCTTTTGACGGTTACTACTCGTACTTCCATTGAAATTACTATTATATCGTGACAGAAACTTATTTGTAATTATTTAACTAATTCATCAATATTATCTCATAATATCTTTAATATAATTTGTAATTAATACATAAATAAAAAATAATAATGAAAAGTTTAGCTTGATGGAGATTTGAACTCCAATCTACAAAAATTCTTTTATTCCACAGGCAGACTTGCTAACCATTCAGCTACAATGACATTTAAAAATATTTTGATATTACATAATAAAATATTGAAACAAATAATTATTGACATTTTTTTATAATTTTCTTTAATTTATGCAATGATAATAAAGTAATTAGTATTAAATAACGTACAAGAGGTAATGTACTATTATCATATTAAATAGCATGGCTTAATTTTCTGCCGGACACTTTTTATTTACAAAAAACTGTTTTCCCATGTTAAACGCCTATGTCAAGGTTTGCTTGGGACACACGGTATATATATTATCACGGCATATTACCCATTGCTGGGTGTGCCAATCTGCTTTGTAAACAGACTTTGGTAATGATGATGACATATTTGTACCGTGAGGTCGTTTCTCAGGCGTCACCTCACGGGCATGCATTACTGGCGTGGAGGGTGCCTCATTTTAATTACTCAATATCATTAGACGAAATAAATGTATTTACCGTGTAGCCCAGACTCAATATAAGACGGTCATTGAAAACAAGGTAACTATTTTCCAATTTTACCGCAGTCAGAAACATTTCCTATTCTTGTATCTGGCTTTTTATTATCAACATCTTATTGCTTGAGGGAAGCAAATGAAATTTTTTAATACTTTGCAATCTTCTTGGCCTTGAGGCTGTGCTTGTTACAAGATGCATGTTTAAGACATTTTAATATTTATGTTGTTTGTGCCGTACAATAGAATTGCTGCATCTTAGATTGCAAGAGAATTTATAATAATTGCGGAATAATTACATAGGAGATTCTTTGTTGGATGCACTGTTGCTATGGTTTTATTAGTTCTTGGTTGCTATATTAAATATTACAAATACTACCAGACTGTGAACATTACATCCAGGTAGACTAGCCAATAAAGAATTCATGCAAGAATTATTAAACAAGGCAGAATATTATGATGAATATGAATCTGGGAAAATTGTAGGAAGTTTCTGGAATGTTTCTGTGTTAATACCTACAGTCTGTGTTAATAGGGCCCAGTGGAAAGTTATGGACTAATAGTGGGATTCTGGGCATTATCTTAAAAATCTGTAACTTTTAAGATCTATAGCTTAAGACAAATCTATAACTTGAACGCTTATAGATTTTCATAAATCCGTATTCTGAGCCAGCGTCTATAACCTTGAGTTTCTATAACACTCCCTTAAGATATCTTAAAACCAAGTTTGCCACTCATTGGAAAATAAAACATGTATCATGGTTTAATATTTATAAAATAGGAGTAATAGTTTATTTATAACTACTTTAGTTAACGTTATTTACACTTGAAAATAAATTATTACTATAAAATAAACAAAAAATACAAGTTTTCCAAATTCTTAATTGCATATGCGCAGCATTTATTTTTCTGAGGTTAACTTTACTGATTGAATGTTACAGTAAGAAATTGACAGAAGATTACGTCAAACTTGTTTACAAACAGTCACGCATGGTCACATAGCAGTCAGTTTAAAATGAGTTAAGAATTCAAAATGTTTGATAGGTAATTGTAATTATATTATAAATAAAAATATAAAATTATGTTGCAGGAAAAGAAAACTTGCTAATTGTTGGCTGGCTCATAGATACCCAAGTGTTATTTCTAACACTGCTTTGGTATGAACCAGATCACAAAAATGTAATGTAGCAAAAGTATCTTGATATGAAATGATATTCGAGATGTGCGGTCGACATAATGGAGCTGCAAAGTCTGATATTTCTCACAACATTCCCTTGTAAGATGAAACATTTGTTTAAAATGTTTGGCAATTAAAATGTATTAATTTCATTCCTTATATTTTTTTTATGATATCGTATGTTATTACTAAAAATGTACCAATAATTAACCTCAAATATTGACAAATGTATAAATATTTTAATTAAATCATTTAATTAATACTTAAAGTTCATACTCCTCTTCTGATAATAAATGTGCAAAATATAAAATTGCAAATTGTTATTCATTTTCAAACCAGATTGTACTTCTATTTGTTTCTCTGACAAGTTATAGCGAACTGTACAATGACCGTAAGTTTTTAAGATATCTTAAGACATTTAAGATAATCCTATAAGCTATAGATGCGCTCAGAATACCACTCTGACGTTTAAGATCTATAAGTCCTTAAGATAACTCTTATAGAAGTTATGAAAACGCTCAGAATACCACCATAAATTCCAGAATGAAGCCAAAAGAATCTAAAGTAGAATAGCGTATGTAGTCTAGACGCATTTAGTAAGATTAGCTAAAATACAAGGGTAATTTAGAATGTTATCTACCTAGGCCTAGGCCATGAAGGGTAACAATTGAATGTAAAGTAATATTTTATTTCTAATAAATAATCAGACAAAAAATGTTATAGTAACTTCTGTAGCAAAAAATAACAATCTTTTGTTCATGTCACAGGCTACTGTCAAATTACCAGCTAAGGCTTGATTTACATTAGCAATACAATGGCGGTACAATTACGGTACGATGACGGTACGGTACTTCTTGCTCCAATAGACCCATTTACATCTACGTTCTCGGCACGATAACAGTACGATGACGATACGATGACGGCACATTGATATTCACTGATTTACATTAGCGGTACGACCACGGTACAGTATAGTTTTGTTTCTATTGAAAAAATCGAGTATTTGCATGCAACGGGGAGTGGAAGGTTGCGTTTGTAGAGTACGTGCACATCACATTGATGATCATACCAAAATCAGCTGAATGAATGTAAACATATGCTAGTACGTGATTGCTGACATATTTTTGACTTTTTCATATTTGTCTTTTAGTTAAATCAAAAATGCAGTCAAAATGAGCTAGACATGAGAAATTATTGCATGCATTATTGAACAAAAGTTCTCTGCTTGTGACATAAAAGTAAAATATACATCATAGTTTATCACAGTAAGTACAAAACAGTATTATTTTGTAAAATTTTCTAGATTTTCTTCATTTTCTTCTTCTTTGTCAAGGGTAAGAGCAATTATAGACAAGTCGGTATTTTTTTTTTTTAATATTGCACGATATTTTCTACTTTTGATAGACACATGACAGTGCACATGACATATGCACAGCAAACTGTCATAATACATAAAAGACAAAATAATATTGTCATGGTATTTTATTATGTTCGTACCGTCGTGGAGCCGTCTAATGTAAATGCCTTTTGTATAATTAACATACCGCCATTGTACCGCTAATGTAAATCAAGCCTTACATGTCATTTTTGAATATATAAGGAGTCACTATTTAGCTGCATCGCAAAATATGTGTTTTTCTGATACCAAATCAATGGTACATAAACGTACAATGAATCTCGTCAACAAATGTAAGCAGTAGATCACGTTTAGCATTCCTTAACTTTTCATTCATAACTCAAGGTTGTTTCCTTGTTTCCGCTGAATTATTTTTGGAAAAATATAGCTACCCGTGTCATTCGGTTTTACTTAGTTGTTGTAGTCCATTTTTAACTCCTAAATTGCTACATTATTGCTAACCTTGTCTAGTAATGTCATTTGTGGTGACTGACAGTATGAATGTCAAGTTACAATTAGAATAATGTTTATTTTCTGCAGTCGTACACGAAGAATAAAAAACCATCTTGGATTCAACGAAATCAAAAATTGAACTATGTGTATTCAAAGAGTACACACTTTTGGTATTAGAAAATTTATTACTTACAAATTATGTGCACATTTTGTTGTATATATTTTTATATGTTATTCTATTTTAGCTAAAAGAAGACATTACAACAAAAAAAAAATGCAATTTCTACAATCTGACTAAACTGAAATCCAGCCCAAAAAAATTATTTATATTGCTATCAAAATTTTGGTTAGGTGGTAGTTTAAAATTTAAGTCTTGTAGGTTTAATTGGGCGTTATGTTACAAGCTTTGATTAAGACCGCATGCAATATAATAACGGGGATATTTCAATGCAACTAGCACATAAATTGGTGGTCAAGTTGCATTCAAGTACGATTAAATATTTTATATATTTACTTCGAACTGAGGTATCGCATCCGAGCATGCCATGCGCTGTCGGGGTACCATCGTTTTATCGTGATCAGCTATAAATATTATTTTTACGGTTAAAACTTTTTCTGTTACATGTTTTTCATCTGGGAATATTTTAACCTATTTCAATAAATATCTAATTGTAGACCATGTATTTGTAGCACGCTGATCGATTCTACATAATTTATATTTGGATTCCTAGAAAACAAACATGTTACCTATATTCTGCATTGAATAATTATACAGTTATAGGTACATTGTTTTCATGAATTATTTATATGGTAGTACTTAATTTATTTTTATTATTTATCGATATATTTTGTTATGAAGAAATGTAGGTATTTATTTGAAATAAAATTATTTCTTGAAGTAATAAATATATTATGATATGAATAAATTCACTTGAACTATATATTATGTAGGTTATGAGGTATTGAAATTTTGCCTGATGAAGTATTAAAATAAGGAAAATAATATTGTCATAATGTACATTAAACTTATGAAAACGAGATTATTAAAGACGTACTTAATACGTATACAAAATCAAATATTAGAACTGTATTTTAAACAGCTACAGCTAAAGTCGATCGGATTGATCCTTTGTAATCTGAAGCGTTCGTAAAGTCAATCGGGTTAATGTAATGCGATCCGAACAAATATTTTCAACCCTGATCCACGTGCAGAACTAGTACAAATTGAGCGGGAAAATTTAAAATTGTAAACATTTGTGTTTCGGAAAATGTATTTATTTAAATGTTTCTGATTATAAACAATGCAGCATAATAGCAAGCTTTGAAGAAAATATGGCAGTTCGCACTTATTATTATGAATATTTTAATATATTAAGAAGATTCTAATTGACAGATGTCAGTGTCAATAAAAAGAAAATTAATGTGGCAGTGGATGTGCAAATGGATGTTGGCGAAGACACGGTAAGATATGATAAGGAATGATAGGATAATGGAAATGGCGCGAATGATAGAAGTTTCTAGAAAGATACAAGAGAGACGATTACATTGATTTGAACATGACATGAGGAGAGAAGATAATATATTGGAAGAAGAATGAACAACTTAGTAGTAGAAGGTAGAAGAAACAGAGGAAGACTTTAGTCTTTCCATCTTCTCTTTAGAGAAGAAGAAAAGACTGTATTGCGGAAGACTTGAGCGAAAATGAACTGAATAAGGGCGCTAGGCAAAATAGAAATGAGTGGAAGAAGAAAATGTCAGTGAGTCAAGTGCAATTTACAGTTTGTTTATGAAATAATTTTACTGGAAATATAGGACCTTTTGCAAGAAAATTTATGTACGGAACATAATTGACGGAAGGTAATGTGCTGGCCACATCAGATTATTTTACTAATGTAGGTACTATTGTTTTTTTATACACACTAAATCATTTCATTTACAATTTATATATATAGATTTTTTTGTGTTTTATTTAACTGTTTAGCATACATTTTTTGTAAAAAAAAAATTACTTAAGTGTGTGAAACATGTCAAGCAAAAAATATGTATTCTGAATGGTTTATAAAACAAAAAGTGAAACATTAAAATCCTAGAACTTTAAACTATCATTTTAAAGTTCTAGAACTTAAAAATTATACGTTCATACTGAATCCTTCATTTATGCGGCTTTAAACAGTTATTCACCTCAGCAGCTTCATTCAAAATATCTCGAGGAATATATTTTTTCATCAATTATAGCGAATAATAATGTTAACGAAACCAGAAAGATTTAATTTCAATATGTCAAAATTTTGCTAAGATTTTCGAACAATTGTGACTTTGCCTACTTATACAAAACCAGTATGACATAAAATTATGTATGGTATAGACGAAAAGTGTTTTTAAGGTACTCACAAGTAAAAACTTGCTACGGACAGATCCGATTGACTGCGCAAACACCTACATTATGTTTAATAATGATGCATTCAGTGCAGCCAACCACCTAATCGGGAAAACAAAAATGTCCCTTTAGATTTGCTTGCATTACTTTGAATGAAATAAATATACAACGCTCTGCACCTTAATTAGAAATACCTGGTTTAATCCAATTCCAAGTGTTTCCATGTAACAAATCTCCAACAAACAAAAGGCTGGCTTCGTTTAAAACAAAACAAGCCCGTAACCGATTCCCCATCAATCTCGTCATGGCCCGGACCTGCTCGAATGCAGCTGCAGCGTACGTAGAGCTGCGATAACATTGATTGCCGGAATTAAATACAAACGAGCAGAAATTTCACTCGCTAACCAAATAACTACACGCCAAATCGATCGGAAGAATAATTTCACCCATTAATAACAACCCACTGTATGATACTACTACTGGATGATTGGATAGATGGTTAATGTTCCAGAAGTTATTGAGGAATTCAATTTCGTTTTTATAGTTTGCTCTTTAATTGTAAGTTTTATATTACTTTTGCAATTACTTTATACTAGGGGAGATGTAGTTGAAATTGTTTGGTCAGGGAATGTCTGGGACACATATGAGTATAAACTAAAAGTTTATATTAAATCGTAAATTGATATAATACTCGCAGTTTTATGCTTTACTCATGTATATATGTTTAAATTGTAGACAAAGGATTTTTCAATATGAACGGCTCGGATTTGATGACTGCCGATGTCAAACTTGAAACTTCAAAATTAGTTCTGATTATCAAATAACACAACAATAACTCATGTGGTGCTCTTTTTACAACGGCTTTGAAAGCCCGTAAGATATCGCATAGTAAACATCCTCAACGGTGTAGACATATTACCGAAAAATGTGAAAAGAAACACACTCAGAAATGGGTAATAAGCCGAAATAATATATGTATTTAGAGTATTTATTTAAAATGTTATACTCGCTAATAAATCTCTCTTCTTCATTAAATCGAGTACGACTGGAAGAAATTCTTTAGATCAGTTTTTTCCAGATGCGTTGGCACCAAGGTATAGGGTACAAATTTTTAAATTGTTACTACGATTTAGTACCCAATTTGTACCAATTAGTACCCACAAAAACTTTTGTTTTTTACTCTGCATAGGAATTATTCATTGTTTAATTATTTTGGTGCCAACTTCACGCTAGCATCACAACATAAAAATTTAAAAAAATAATTATAAGAAAATTTAGTACCTTTAGGTACCCAAAAATTTGTTTCTAAAATGTTTATGATAAATAAGTTATTGCCAATTAAATATTATTGGTGCCAACTTCACGCTAGCACCAAAATATTTATTTAAAAAGATTTTTTTTACTAAATTTCTGTACCCAAATAGTACTAATTAGTACCCATGAGAGTATTATGTTATTTTTATGTTAAATAAGTTATTACGTTTTACTTTTCTTGGACCGTGAAGTTAGCACTAATCGTTTTAAAATGAAACGTTTTCGATTTTTATTTTTATATAGGGATTTAGTACATTTTAGGTACTTCTCATATATGTAAAATTTATTTTGTTATTTTTTATATAGCTCAAATTATAATCCTATACTTTTTCTGTGCGTGAAGCTTGCATCACGCATGTTAAAATTATCCGCACTAACAATAACTCTACCTATTCCGATTCAATAAATAATTTTCGTGTACATTTTGTACTCCGGAGTGTATTTTTTAAATTGTGAGCGCGCGAAGTTAATCTGCGCCAACTTCATGGTCAAGATTTGAGCGTAAGGAAATTGATCGAAACAAGAACTGAACGGGGCGATGTATGAACATTAGGACAATACGTGTGTTCCCATCGAAATTCATCATATTCATCCCAGATTTAGATTCGTTTCAGCCACCATCATTGTCATTTCTTGTCTGATACAAGCTTTTGACAGTGTCCAGCTACTTGTGTATGTGCATACGCTTGGTAAATCCCATACAGACACAATTTACTTATTTCTAGCACAATGGGTATGCTGCACAATGTGCTGACTCTATAGCGTGCACCAGAGTAATGTAGCACTTGGTAATTTGCTACTGATAGAGTAAGATACAATAGACATAAAATAAACGAGCAAATGGAGTGCTAGATTGAAATGTAATGCCTAAAATTTGAGACTAAGCGTTTTGAAGGCCAAATCTATTAAGCGTTGAAAACATTGGTTTTTATTTGACAATTAGAAACACAGTAATGATACTTTTCATCATTCATGATTTGAGTATTTTGTATCAAAAGTATATCATCATGAATCGCGAACTCTTAATTAAACGTATGTGCAAGTTCTGTGAATTACATATTTCAAAAAGAAATTAATTTATGGCAGATCATTTTTTTAAATAAAAAGTAACAAAAGTTATTATGTATTGCTACATTAAGTGTTGAGAAGAAAGTATTTTTTAAAAACACAAGCTGGGTTTGGAAGATAATCTACAAAAATGATGAAAGGCAACAACCGTCCAACGGATGAGCAAGTTAACAACATATTTATAATTCCGTTTCCCGTAATATTACTATTCGTCAACATGGATTTACAAAAGGAAGATCGACTACATCTAATTTAATAAATTTTACTGAGTACACATTGAATTCGTTACATGACAATACACAGGTGGATATAGTGTATACTGATTTTACGAAAGCATTTTTGATCATAGTATTCTCATAAAAAAACTTAACACTAATTTCCATTTTTCATCAAATCTCATTCAGTCCCTGTCATCATATTTAAAGTCTCGCGAGATGCGTGTTCATTATAATAACTTTAATTCTAATTCATACTTTGCAACCTCAGAAGTACCTCAAGGCTCTAACTTAGGCCCTTTACTATTTCTACTTTTCATTAATGACTGTCGATTCTGTTAAGCATTCTGAAATATTACTCAATGCAGATGACTTAAAGATTTTTTAGAACTATAAATTCATTTCATGATTGCATACTTGTTAAAAAAAATGTTTATTCTTATCATTATAATATGGAGGGTAATATTTTAGAACGAGTATAACAGTTTAAGGACCTTGGTGTTATTTTTGATGAGAAAATGTCTTTCAATGATCACATTATTATTTATGTTGTTAAATCTTCCTATAAAAACTTAGGATTTATTATACGAAACAGTAGCTCTTTCAAAAATATATGTACATTGAAAAGTCTATATTATGCATTTGTTAGGTCTAAACTGGAATACTGTATGCTGGTTTGGAATCCAATCTATGCTAAGTATATTTCTGATCTAGAATCTATACAATTTTTTTAAAATACTGTTATTTCACATCTTGCAGACACTATCCCAATTACGACTATGACTATAATGACTTATTGTGCGAGGCGAATAGTCAGAGTTTAGTTTCGAAAACTAAAAGTTGTTTGTACCTACATAAACTACTAAATAGTCTAATAGATGATCGTGTTTCATTTGGTTTAATACCAATAAATGTTCCGCGCGTTACCAGTAGGAAAAAACTACCTTTCAAAAGTAATTATGCAAGGACTAATTATGAATTGAAGTATTCATTACGACAACTTTGTAGTATATTTAATTACTTAATTTATGACTGTAACACGGATGTAGACATATTTAGTGATTCTTTCAATAAATAAAAAAAAATATGAATAATTTATTAATCTGAGATTTAGTTTAATTTTTTTTATTGTTTGTTAAGTATTGTTCATCATGTAATTTCTCTATACTTCTCATTTGTCTATTTGTACCATTTTGTAAATTTATACATTTTGTACAATCGTCTTGTAATTGGGATCCCATGTCCTGTTGGATAGATTTAATAATAAATAAATAAAATAAATATCTGGACCGAGTCTCATATTACAAGAACACTAAGAATAAATGCAACATTAGAGACACAAAGAAGATTGCCATCCTCGAGAGAATTGAGGATGAAAAGAAAAAAATAAGTTCAGAATGTTGGCGACTGCCGGATTTCTTTTCCGGAAAATGTTTAATTTTGAATTTTGAAAGTTATTTTACTTCTAAGAACTCTGATAAAAATACAAATGCTTGGTTTTATATTGAGACTATTCCTGAAGATGTTCACGCAAAAACCAAGAAAAAATTCGGAAAGATATTCTCGTATGGTTGGCAATTTCACCACCATTTTTTGTCCTTCAGTACTGGAAATCAACCAGTGTTTTTTTTTTTTTTAAATAAGTGCATTAATAAAAGGGTTATCCCTTTTATTAAAATATATCATGCTAGCAGCAATTATTTAAAATTGAACAAAGTTAAGTTCCTTACATTAAAAATCTGTGGCAATTGTATTTGTTATTGAAATGTCATCTTTGTTGCTCGTAGTGTACCCAAGAGGATTTTTGGTTAATACTTAAGAGAATGGTTTACATAAAAGGTTGACAACCAAATATTGAGACTGAGCTCAGCACTTTATCATAAAAGTTCATCTTAGCCTTGTACAAAAGATGGTTGAAGGCGAATAAAAAAAATCTGATGTGGACAGCACATAACCTCTCGCCGTATATTTTACCTGGCTGTATGCATAAAGCAAAGAATATTTTTATAAATACAAATAATATATTCATATAAATCTATGACGTATAAACTTCTTTATTATTCAATAATAGCATGTCTCAACATAAAGATATTTACCATAAATTATGTTACAATAAATTACAAAGTAGAGTTTACCATATATAAATATTAGGCTGGTAACAGCAATTTTCAATTCGAACAACTTTGTTTACTTTCTCTTCATAATCTTCTAGTAAAAACATTAATTTTGGGCGGTCTAAAATGTATATATCTGGAATGTGCATCTATTCTTATATATCTTCTTTTACATTTTATTTTTTCATACTTGTTATATCTAAATAACCTTAATTCCCTTTAATAAAGTGACGGATAGATTGCACTCCGATTATTCTTATATCGATGTGTAATTTTGTCAATATTTACAACTTACTTGAGAAGAATTTGATAGCTTTTTCGCAATTCAAAGTTACTCTAGTCTACAGTACTGGTGTACATTGTCCCATAATGTTTGAAACAAATTTAAGTCCTTCAACCTAGACTTGTCATCTCCATAATAGTCACAGATCAAGAATTAAGGGATTCTCCAAATACATTTTTCTTTCATTACTCATTATTTCTGACACTGACATTTATCTGTCAGTTACAAATAATTTAAATTTGCAACTATTTTTCATGGCATCCTTTCGGTTGTAAAATTAATTACAACATTATTTTATATATTATATTCCTTTTATCTCTAAATCTATAAAATATGTATAAAAATATTTAAATGTATCAGAAAGAGAATTTATTTTTCTTTAATATTATCAAGAAAAATTTTCAAAAAATAATATTTAGAAGATTTTTTTTCAAGAATCTTCTACTTCCGGTTGTCCAATTGTTACCAAAACCTTTTCAGATCTTCCCATGAATGTCCGATTGGGAAATACGTTGTTAAACAAATTTTAAGTCTTATAGTTTTTGAGTAACCGTCCTTCCAACATCCCACACACACACATCCACACACACAGACATCATCGTAAAAATGTTAAAATCGGATTGTAGGGACCTTAAAACGTGCTTATTCAATAAAATCTGGATATGCGATTTTTAGCATGAATCCAATACCTCTCTTAGCGAGAGGTAAAAATTGGACCTCGTTCGGCGAACTGAAATTATTATGTAATTGTGTTTATTTCTCACAATGAACCACATCTATAGGTTTAAAAAAATAATTAAAATGGTTTGTATTTAACTACGCGTTTACTTTTTATTCAAAACTAGTCTCAAATTTTAAGCATTACCCCTTATAGGTAGACTAAACATAGATCTGAGTTTAGTCCAGCTAAATTTTAACTATTGCTGAAGACTACTAAATTAAAAGAGAATTTTTCGGTAGCAACACCCGCTCAAATGCTAACACACCCTCCACCCCACCAATATAATGTACAAATAATTATTATTGACGATATGGGAGGCGTATCAACTTGAACTATTTTGAATGGAAGTTTCCTTCGGCCTATGTGTAGGTTTCTAGCAGGTTGTCGGGATGTTTTATTGAGGGCGGGCGTGCAGACAGCTACTGGACGATGGCGTGGCCCGGTCCTCTACCCCCGCACTGATTTGCATGAGGACGTGTGGCCCCCAGGTGCGTGTTAAATCCCGATCGATTCGGGATTGTGCCAGCAGTGAAATTGCCGGAATTATTTACCACCTTCCGAGGCGAAAATTGAGAATTTGTACAGGGATAGAAACTAGAAACTGTAACAGACCCAAACAAATAAATTTTTACTTTTCTAATGATCACCATTATCATTGAGAAAAATATTTGGGGACACAAAAAAGCCGTTCCGGATAGAAAAATTGTTTGAATTTGATATTTTATTTTTAGTAATGTTTAAGTTTAAAATACGTTACCCTTACAATGCATAACTGATTAGTACGAAGGTCGTCTGAGAATTAAATATACTGGTCGTATAGAGGGACTCCTCCCTCTTCAAACGAGTGGTGTGGCAGCTCTCTACGTTAAGTTGTTTGGCAATATCAGCCATTTGCACCCTCCTGCCAGGTGCGAGATTCACTCGGTTATATATTTTCTGCATAGGTATATACTATGAATACGGATCACTACAGTAAAATCTTAAAGAAACTTCGAAGGGCGATCCAGAACCGAAGGCAGGGAATGTTGACTCGCTGTGTGTGTCTACTACGCGATAAAGTGTGCTCACAGAGCCGAAGGGCTGCTTTATGTTCGATTTTGAAATCAGGGTGTATCATGTGACTTGTCACTGCTTGTCATATTTTGACGTTCCGCAGTTCAAATTTTAGGTTACGATTTTATTTTCATAGCCATGGATTTGTTAAATGCTAATCAAGAGGATGATTTCTTAATAATAACGGGAATGTTTTTTACCTCTCGCTAAGGGAGGTATTGGATTCATGCTAAAAATCGCATATCCGGATTTTAGTGAATAAGCACGTTTTAGGGTCCCTAGAATTCGATTATAACATTTTTACGATGATGTCTGTCTGTGTATGTGTGTGCGCACGCGTGCGTGTGTGTATGTGTGTGTGAATGTTGGAAGTACGATTTTTCAAATTCTATAAGACTAAAGACCGGGGTAACTATATACGGTTCCTCAATCTAACAGTAATGGGAAAAGTTGAATAGGTTCTGGTAACAATTGAACAACCGAAAGTAGTAGTATTTTAACAAAAATCTAAATATTATTTTTTGAAAATTTATGTTATTACAAATATTAAAGAACATTAAATTCTCTATCCGATACATTTAAAAAAAATATTATATCTTCTATAGATTTAGAGATATAGAAATATAATTTATAAAATAATCTGTTGTAGTAAATCTTACAGCCCAATGTCAGTGTCAAAAATTCAGAGATAGTACTGAAGGCTTTTTCTGTGTGCGACATTTAATATTTCTTATTGTATTATTAATTATTTAAAATTATAGGTATATTACATACACCCTTCAGAAATACCGCCAATCCTGTCAATGAATTGGAAGAACCTGGAACATTTAGAAGTTCAGGAAAAAATTTGCTCATATAATGAATTTAAAATTATGAAAAAATATCTAAAGATAAAGAGTAGATGTAATTAGAAACTTTTGTACATACAAGAAATGTTAAATACAGTACTTATATATCATTCAATGGAAAGAGCGAGAGGTATTGTGCTGGCCACAACAGATTTTTTTACTATTGTTGATTTGTATAACGAAGAGAGAAACAAACGTAAACGTATAAAAAAACGTATACGATCTGTTAGGCCTATGAACAGGTTAAGATTTGTCAACGTGCACTGCATATTATTAAAGTATCAATTTGTTTCTGTGTATCCATCTTCAAAATTCATAATGTTAAAAACTCACAGACTCACGCCACAAACAGAACAGACAGCTGACGAATGAAGCAGAGTTATACCGCCATGTTTGATGGTACTATCTTGTGATTGCTCATATTTAAAATTTACATTTGGAAATATAAAATATAGTTATATTTCTTTGTCTTATGCACTTAAGTATATTTATATTTTAAATATAAATTAAAAATTCTAAATTCGTAAATGATATTCATCATAAACCAGCCCTAACAAAGCGCGTTGGATGAAGGCTCAGACGGCATCATTTTCGACACAGGCTTAAAAAATCTTGATAAATTAACGGGAACTATGTAAAAAATACACCCTTCTGTAAGAATTTTGAAAATTATTTTTTTCAATTTTTGATAGCCTATATATCTTTAATTTTTGGACGGACCTCGTATTAATGCAGTTGATTTATAAATTAGATCGGCAACCTTTTGTCGATAAATGAAAATTGAATTACATTGGCTACTCGTACATACGTAATAAACAATGAACCAACGATCTAACGTTCTCGGACGTTACACGAGCCGTATAATGAACAAATGAATCTTTAATAAATCAATGAATCTGTCATTCATGAATACACTAGTTCTGCAATCTGCTTATTTAGGTGTAGGTATGCTGTTCTAATTTTAGATGGTACTTAAAGCAAATGCAAATCTAAACGTAGGTAGATGATATATAAACGCTTGATATTATAGACTGATAATCACATAGTACATTAGTATTATTGCCTACATGATAATACAAGATTATTTCACCAAGCAGATTATGTGTAAAGAGATTTGTTTATGCTCTAATGCAATTCTGAAATTACCTTATCCAATCATATAGTAATTGATTCCTAAGTATCCTATCAGAAATGCATCCCCCTATCATCTTCATAACGTTTCATATAAGTTTTAGTAATTTCTAATCGGTCGTATTTACGAGTCTCGTATGTACGTCCGTCAGTTGATGACTAGATCATCACAAATCATCGCCGAAGAAAGCCTATTTGATCGCTTTTCCTTGCAGAGAGATATTCGATTATTTTTAAAACGATCTGTACACTTTTAGATCTTACTGCTGCGGTCTGCGAATAATCTGTGCAGGTTTTACTTTTTCAGAATGAAAAAAAAAGATTATTTCACATCTCGCATTTCTTTTTTCTACGATCGCGACAAAAAGTTGTTTACTAAAGGTCATAGTAGATATTTTTCAGACCAGTGTTCCCAGTTACCCAACTCATAATAATTCGGCCGGTTTACACTTTCTTTCAAGAGTAAAATCTACACAAGTGGTTAGAAATTCATACACACGTTTCACCTCACGCGCACGCATTGATGGCGTGGAGAGGCATAGATACCGTCCTCAACGGTGTGTGTTAACAAACAAATTTATTAATATTTTTTAAAACGTAATAATATGTGAAGCAACTTAATTTGGTTTGAAGTTTACATTAGTCTAATACCTAAAATAATATCATTTTCTTATGAGTTTTTTAGAAAAACTAAAATAAATCTAATAAAAGAAAATGAGTCATTGACGATTTTTATTTAAACCATAGATTATAGGAAAAATCATTTCCGTCAATGATTTTGTTCTAATGGCCATACCACGGCAGACTACGTTTGATATAATTAAAAGAGTTTACAACACAAAGTAGGTGTAGAAAAGCTAGGAAAATGGAAGAAGACAAGAAAGAGAAGCTTCAGACGGAATCTATTGGAAAAGATAAACAATCCTTATGAATATTAGGCAAAATTCAAAATTTTACATATGTATATGTGGGGTCTCGTGACCGTGTGCCTGAGTGTCTGGTCGCAAATCTGGGGACCCGGCTTCGATCCCGACCGACGCCAAAATTTACTTCGAATTTTAATTGCACAAAATTGACCCCTGTGGTACACTCACCACGCCATTGAGTGCCCGTGAGGTGACGCCTGGTAAGCGCCCGTACGGTACAAATATTTCATCATTACCGATATCTGTGTACAAAGCAGATTGGCACACCCAGCAATGGGTAATATGCCGTGCTGATACCTATATTTATTTATATGTAAACATGTTTATT
Source organism: Harpalus rufipes (assembly GCA_951394225.1). Lineage (NCBI taxonomy): Eukaryota > Metazoa > Arthropoda > Insecta > Coleoptera > Carabidae > Harpalus > Harpalus rufipes. Next base: position 11,696,634 of record OX596288.1, on the reverse strand, counting down.
ATAAGAAATAAATATAATATCAAGAAACAGGAAATCTGCATCAAAGTATAGCAAAATACAATTGTTAATAAATCAGAAAAACTTACTGCGTGAACAGCATTTGAAGCCTTGGAATAAGAATTTTGTAATTGTCGATGCCGAATTCTATTTCCCGGTAGATGATAGTGATTGTGCAGGAAATAAAAGTTATTTTTATAAACAAGACATTCATGGTCTGACAGAATATAAATTTAATCGACATACGAAATTTCATACAAAGAATAAAAGTACACTTCGCACTTCAAAAAGGAGAATATTTTGATATTAGCTGGACTTTCAAAAAATAAATTAGATTAGCGGCTCCCAGATCCATTGTGAAAGCTATGCTTACGGCCATAAGTCGGTACCCTGTCATGGACCTCAGGCTCTCACTTGGTGTTTCTCCGCTAGGTACCCTAGCCACCTTGTGTCCCAGTGCCCCTTCGAATAATTAGGAGAACACTACATGTTTGCCAAATCAGCAAAGAAACAAAAATTCGGATCTTTAATAGTAATGTTAAATCAATCCTGCTATATGGCTGTGAAACTTGGGTGATACCAGGTAAATACAAGAACAAACTGCAAGCGTTTGTTAACAGATGCCTCCGAAAGATATTGAAAATTTTCTGGCCAAACAAGATCACTAACAGACAACTATGGGAACGAATCAAGCAACGAACTATAGTACACGATATAACGAAAAGGAAATGGAACTGGATCGGACATACACTGAGAAAGGGAAGTGAAGACATAACCAGACAAGCTTTTAAATGGTCACCAATAGGGAAAAGAAGCAGAGGAAGGCCAACAGAAACGTGGAAAAGAAAAACAGAAGACGAGCTAAAGAAGATGGGCAAATCGTGGAGAGAACTACCCAGAATAGCAAGTAACAAAAATAAATGGAAAAGTTTCGTCGATGCCCTATACTCCGAAAGGGAGTGAAACAAACAAATAATACAAATATATATCTTACATATACCATGCATATCAAATCAAGCATCTGATGATCCACATCTGAATACCTGTACAATAATTAGAAGGGCTGTGAGCTTTACTGCAGACTGCTTGTCTTTTCTTATGGACACTGACACATGTACGCATACGACTGTAAGTACACATCAACTAACACTCAAAGAATCAGGTGTTGTTATTGTGTTTAAGAGTTTCCAATTGTGTATGTCTGCAAGCCTGCGCTTCTAAACCAGTGGCGTGCAACTGAAACGCGAATCTTACATAGATAATGAAAAATATAAAGAAATTTTGTAATAAAAGTTGTTTCATTTTCTGTAATGCTCATATCATTGTTACATAATTTTTTTATTATTCCCCCTGAAAAACAAATCTTCAGTAATCCCTGTTCTGAACAATGACAAGTATTTTCCGCTAAGCTGTTTCGCTACATAAGCAAGTAAACATAATGTTTTGAATTCTCAAGCCTGTGAGATTGACAAACAATATTTTATAGAACTTTTCATAAATATTACAGAAAGCTTTCTCGAAGCAGTTAAGCGGAAACCTAGTTTCAGTTCCAGAAAACATTTATCGATAAATGCTACACATGTACAAACCAGCATATTTCTCAGAATCAGTATGCACTAACACACTTTTAAAACTTAACTCTTTTAATTAAATATTTATCTTTTCACTGCAACAGAAATACACTTACGGAAATTAGTTTGTTTATTTTTCCATAGAATTAATAATAATAATGCATATTCATTCATTAACGACGTAAAATATTTCATAGTACACACTTGCCTGTGTCCGTACTACATATAAGTGTGTACTCATACATTTATTTTTATTTATTTATAATTAAACCAAGTTTTTATTTACTTATAATAAAATATACAGTGGCTCAGAAAATTATTTAACACGTAGGTAATACTACATTTTAATATTTAGTGGGATGCTCATTGGCTTTAGTTACTGTTCCAGTAACCTAGGCATTGATTTTATTAAATTAGATTATATGGAGGGTGGGAATTTCTTCATTCTGCAGTTAGATTCGTCCGGAGTTGCTAAGTAGTGGAAAATATTACTACATTTCCAAATCAACAATATGTTTTAATTGGTTTTATAATGTAAACTCAATAATATATTTAAATAAAAAAATATGCATGTTTTGATCAATATATAAACATTTAACTCTGCGTTCCAGTTATGGTCCAATTGATATGCACCAAACATAATGTTGTCTTTATTTTGCTTTGCTATAAATAATTTGTATTTAATTAATTTTAATTATGAAAAATAAATTTTCTGCACAATATTATTTGATTCAATACATGTGCGACAGGGCTCGTATATGTTTGAATACATATAAATAGTCGTATATGTATAAATAAATATAGCAATTAATTTATGGTTCATAAAAAACGTTTTTTCTTCAAACGTCATAAAAGTAGCATCTTTTATAACTTGATTCACAAGTAGAAATAAAATAAATAAATATCCATAGAAACTATACAGAATCAACGAATAAGAAGTAACTTTTATAAAAGAAACCTGTAACATCGCCCTAAATATCACTATAATAGTTTAGGTAACCTAAGAATAAAGTTACTAAATACCATAAATAACTGTCAAATTTAAATAAATAACCTATGAATTGAAATATAAAAAGAGTTTACTTTTGAGGAAATAACCTATTAAAAAATAGCAGACTTACAGATTACAATTACAGGGACTGTAATGGACATAAAAATACTTAGAATTAAAGTGATAAGAAAAGTTTATAATTGTTTTGCAGTGATTCCTGGACATAACTTTCAACCACACTGTTAGATTTCCATCCAATAGAACAACTTCAAGGGGCGTACATTATAATACTTCAAATTCCGACATAATTGCACACAAGGAGGATATAAAATTGCACAGTTTTTATTTAAACGTCAAAACGTGAAAATTCTCACTTCAATTGAAATCGCAAACGTAATTTACGTAAAATATAACGTCAGTAGTAGGTATTTTTTTTTAAATATCTACGTTTGAAGAAAAAATAGAATGTGTCATTCGGAGTAAAAGTGTGTCTTTTTTTGCCTCGCGTAAAATTGTCGTGCAAACTTCCACGCTCGCCAAAAAAAGTATGACTTTTACTACTAATAACACACTATATTATTATTTAATTATATTTTTTAATAACAATTTCATAAAAATGGTGGGGGGCAATTTTATATTCCGCCCCAGGCGCAATAATAGCTATGTATTTCAAAAAATAAAAACCTTGTCTCTTTCTTATTTGTATTGGTAATTCTATATCTACAATAAATAACAAACGACGATATAACACATAAATATAGCCACCTACTAAAGATTGATTATAATTTATTGGGGTGTTAAATATCTATAGTGAACACGAATTAAACACCCATATTTAATAAAACTAAAGACCGAGCAATATTTAACACTTCGATAAATGATAATCAATCTTTAGTGTTGACTATATGTAGGTGTTCTATTGGCATTTGTTATTTGTTGTAGATGCAGAATTACCAACACAAATATAAAAGAAAGATAGTTCCCCAAATTTTGCCGGTGTGTGTATATAGCCAGACGCAAAAATTTATAGGAAATTAATTTATAATAATCATCTACATTATAAACTGCGTATAAAATATTTGTCACGAAATTAGAATTTTATCATTCCATATAAAAACTTGCAATTTGTATTAATTTTACTTTGACTCACACGATAATACCTATATTAGAAAACCTTCAACATAATTACATATAGATAATAGCGTATATAATAATGCTTATGCATCAACGTTGTTTTAAAAAGTAAATAGCCTTTGAAGTATTGACGTTAAAAATGGATGTACTTTCTGTCCATAAAATATACATGCAAAAATGCATGTTTCAGTACAAGAATATAAGTGAAAATTATTCAAAAACATTGGAGAAAGAATCAGCTTTCTATAAAGAGAAGAATAAGGAAGATTGTGATAAGGAGAACATCGAACAATGTCCAAGATGGTGGGTTTTCTGTATTAATAATTGCTACAAGAGCGACTGAAACTGTAAAATAATCAAAATCTATTAATATTAATAATACCTGTATACTGTTCCAACATATTACTACAATTCTAGCTGTAAGTTTTTTATTGTATTTAAAAACAATAAATACATTTAATTATTATAAATATTTTTATTTTTTATCTAGGGATCTATGTAACACATTTTTTTCTTCCATTCATTTCTATTTTGCGGGTCATCCTCAATTCCACACCCCTGATAATAAATATACCACATGAAATAAGGAAAATCATGAAATTTTGAATGAAAAATTACGACATTTGTCAGTTATGGACGTAATTCATAGCTGTCATTTTGACACGGGTCCACATATCTGCTTGCCAAAGTCAGCAAAGTCACGTCACTGCACTCGCCCTACACATAATTTTTTTTGCAAAAGATCCTATATTTCCAGTTAAATTATTTCATAAACAAACTATTCGCATTGCACTTGACACTAACATCTTCTTTAGTTTTTCCCATTCGTTAGGGGGTCGCTATTTTTTATTTTCTTCTTCCACTAATTTTTGTTTTGTTTGTCGTCCTCATTCAGTTCCTTTTCTCTCCTTTCATATTATATTTGGTCTTCCTATGTTTCTTCCAACTTATGTTATAAGCTATTCATTCTTCCAATATACTCATCTCTTCTCATGACATGTTCAAACCAATGTAATCGTCTCTCTTATATCTTTCTAGAAACGCCCAACACTAGAGTTATTTCCCTTATTCTTTCAACATTTACTTTTTATTGATATTGATATCTGTCAATTTGAATTACCTGAATATATTAGCAGTTTCCATGGTTAAGTTAGCACAGCTGGCTGATATATGAAATTTTATAATTATTACAATCTTTATAATTCTTTAACTCTATATCTGTTGAATATGAAATATAAAATACAATCAAATCGTATAGAGAATAATATATTCTTTAAGTTATAATAAAATTTAACTGAGTTTTTCAAGAAAAACTGTTTAAATTTTCAAATGAGGATACTTCCGGTTGACCAATTATAACCAAAATCTAATCAAGTCTGCATATGGTTGTACGGAAGAGGAATATGCAAGAATTGTAATTTTTGGAATTCTAGTATTGGAGATATCGTGCATGAAACTGCGGTCATATACACACACATACACACACGCACACACTAACACACACACACATACAGACATCATCGTAAAAATAGTAAAATCGTATTGTAAAGACCCTAAAACGTGCTTATTCAATGAAAACTCACCACCGAATTTTTTGACCAAAGACAATACCTTCCTTACCTAGAGGTGACGGAAGGTAAAATTCTACGATGACATAGTTTCCATTGGGGAAATAACCTTAATTGCACGTCTTAGAAATATAAAAAAGATATTGTTTCCGGCAAAACCGGAAGTAGAATTCAGGACTTTTTCCCATCAAAAAGTGTCTTTTATAATACTGATTTATCTTTATTTTTAAAAATCACCAGAGTACAATTTTTATACGAGTTAATCCTATATGTGTCTATTTTGTAAAACAATTTGTATAGTATTTACTAACATCAAATTATACATAAAAAATGCAACGGATATTAAAGGGCATTTTCATTTTCAATTGCGAATATCGCTCGTTGATTCACTATCAATTTCTTGCAAAAAATCCGTGAACACGATACAGGCAGATAACAAATCCTGTATGTTGTTTTTTTATTTTTATTTTAGCATTGTTCCCGCATCAAAGTGTGCCCGGAAAATGACTTGTGCGTCATTTGTTTGATGAAATGTTCGAGCCTCCCAGGTATTCCGCATTGGGGTGAATTAAAACGTAATAGCTGGAGTTCATAGGTTTTTTCACTGAGAGCTAGGCAGTTTCACTATTAAACTCTGTCTGTAATTGTTTTCCAACTGGATGGATTATTTGCTAAATAGAGAGCGATTGGTGGAACCAATTGTTGTTTCAAACGATTTTTTGTTCATACAACAACAGATTTAACTTTCATCTCTTCGAAATGGATTCCAGGGTACCAGATAATTTCTGTGGATGGAATCGAACTGTTAAATGCTCCCTGCGGCAATCGTTATTAATAGGGACGAGTATAGCAAACCAATTTAGGGGTTGTATACACGTACACTTTTAAACGACCAAAAGTTTCTAGCTGGAGTGAGCATGGGAAGTATTATATCTGAATAGTCTTGCATTATCCATGACTTCAGTTCATAACACTGACTTACTACTGTGTGATGACTAACAAGGAAGTCAACGATCCTGTTGTCAGATGAAATGGAATCGGTTTCATTTCCTCTGACTATTTATGACTTTTATATTGTGCATGTGCAACTGTCGCTGTTTATGTAGAATAAGCCTGGCTTGTATTAGGGACAGTATTTATGGCAATACTATATAGATCATTTTTAAATAATAATGAAAAAATCTGATGTGGCCAACACAAAACCTCCCGCCATTTATTTTTTATGAATTTAAATACATATAAAGGTTATAGATAAATAATTGGAGTTCCAATCTGGTGAAAAATGTTTATTAGGATCTATTTAACATTCCGACGTTTCGATTCCAAACGAATCTTCATCAGGGATAGTTAAAGTATAGTTGAGAAACAATTCATTATAAAACGAAAATTAAATGTAAAAAATATGTTGTGGCCAGCACAATACCTTCCGTCAATCCTGTATATAATGTATAAATTCCATACATAATTTTTCTTGCAAAAGATTCTAAATTTCCAGTAAAATTATTTCATAAACAAACTAGGCAAATTGCATTTCAAACTAACATCTTCTTCTTCTTTAGCTTTTCCCATTCGTTAGGGGTCGCTATTTTTACGTGTCGTTCTCATTCAGTTCTGACATTTATCTGTCAGTTACATACATTTGAGCTTAACTGTGTAACCAGGGAGTTGTGTTTATAGCATAAGCTCCGAGATATAATTTTTATATTATTTTATAAATTTATCTATAAAATATATAGAAAAAGTATTAATGCGAACCTGTAGAAAATGGTATAATCTTTTATTTTTATAATAACATATTGCGAAAAAATAATATTTAAAGGCATTTTTTGAAGAAAAACTATTTCGAGCTTCATGTAAACTGCCATTTCCGGTTATCCGATTGAAACCAAAATCTAATGGCTTCTTTCCATATTAGAATAAGGTAGAAATGTTAAAAATGGATTCTAAGGACCTTAAAACGTGGTCATTTACCAAAATCTCGATATGCGATTTTTAGCACGATCCCTATACCTTACGGTAGGTAAAAAATCTGGTGTGGCCAACAAAATACCTCCCGCCATTTATTTTTTATTAATTTAATTAAAAAACATAAATAAATATCACGGCATATTACCCATTGCTGGGTGTGCCAATCTGCTTTGTACATAAATATCGGTCACCTCACGGGCACTCATTGCTGGCGTGGAGAATGCACCACGAGTCAATTTTGTGCCATTAAAATTCCAAGTAATTTTTGGCATCGGTCGGGATCAAACCCGGGTCCCTAGATTCGTGACCAGACACTCAGGCACACGGCCACAAAACCCCATATTTACTTATGCTGGAAACTATATTAAGTTCCTTTCCATATAACTATTGTTTTATTAACTATTTTCGTTTTAAAACTTTACTATTATGAAATTGAAATGATAAGTTTTTTACAGTGACATTTATCTGTCAGTTATATACATTTGAGATCTGAACTGTGTAACCAAGAACTTGGGTTTAAAGTACAGGCTCCGGGATTTAAATTATAGATAATTTTATAAATTTATCCATAAAATGGATAGAAAATGCAAACCTGTAGAAGATTTAATAATATTTAATTTAGAATAACATAAATCTCGAAAAAATAACATTTAAAGATATTTTTCGAAGAAAAACTGTTTTGAGGTTGAAGTAAAATACAATTTTCGGTGATCTGATTTACACCAAAATCTAATGGCTTCTTTCCATATTAGAATAAGGTATAAATATAAATACAAGGTTTCAAATGATAGTATTCTGAATGATAGTATTTGAGTTTGAGCGTAAAGAGGGTCCACATATATACACACACATACATACATACACACAGATACATACATACACACAGATACACAGACATCATCGTGAAAATGTTAAAAACGGATTCTAGGGATCTTAAAACCTGGTCATTTACCAAAATCTTGATATGAGATTTTTAATACGATCCCTATACCTCCCTTATCAAGGGCAGCGGGTAATGAAATATAATTAAGTATACAACATTCTACAAATATATGAGTAATAACAAAATAATTCCAAAACAAAACATTTTGTTTGTGTTCAGAAAAAAAACATATTTACTTAATTTGAAAACAATCCCAAGCAGATCAAATTAAGCTCAACAAAAAAACAATTAAAAATGTATTTCCTGAAATCAAAGTTCTATCTCTGAGCAAATATTGTAGAATCACAAATCAATAAACTGTAAAGTACCAACACATGCTGTGAACTTACAGTATGCATTTTTAATAAGTTTCGTCTGTGCAACTTAAAAACTCATTACTTACACGGGAGGAAGAAGAATAGGAAAACCAAGTATCTGTGTACCAATAGGATTACATCGGAATTGTTTAATAAATTCAAAAGAGAATAGACGTTAACATAACAAATTATTTCTGATAAAATGAATCACAATGATGAAAAAATAATGCAATTGTGTGCAAGCATAATAATTTTATGCATGTCAAACAACTTGTGACGTTCCTGCAATTATATTTTACTCGGTAAAGTTACATTCATGTTTTTATTATTTAAAATTGATATACGTAGTTGTGACATAAATACTCTCCCTAAAAAAGGGAGGCTTATTATACATAAACAAAAGAAATCTGATAAAAAACAATACCTATTTGTGTATTAAGAGCGCAAACGGACATTGTCGATTTCGAGAGAATGCCGCGCGACGCAGGAGCGCGGCAACAACCTCTCAACAGACACAAGATTTTTTTTACAGTCGCCACAGTGGGGTCCTCCACCATAACAAAAAATAATAAAATGTACACTTTGTACTTACACTACTACTCAATTAATAAAGATTAATATAATCTAATCTAAACATTTTATACTTTTGTAAATGAATGCCCTATTTTATTTTCACAATAGTGTGGCAATTTTTTTTGGTTACATAATATACCGACAGAGTAGTTATATGTCAGATTGATTTGTAAAGGTGGTAAATGTGTCACTACAGTGCCATTAGTTCCTGACTAAACGTTTCCATTAAGTATGTAGACAAGTGACATTTCTCAACATTGTATAGTTACTTTGTCGTGCTAGAGCGGCAAAGTGACATTTTGCGTTGATAAAAGAGAGCGCAAATAGCTACTTTCTATGTATACTGTAGAAAAATGTTATTTAATTGTTATATACTAGCAGTCTTAAAAAAATTTAAAAATTCAAAATAACCGCCTTCTCTCACACACTTTTGCAAACTATCCCGCCATTCTTCTCAGGGGCGAACTGGCCAACTGGCAATTCTGACAAATGCCAGAGGGGCCGATACCCTTCGATGCCTGTAAACGACAGAGTTGGTGAAAAATTAGACGCTTTTACCCTCCGTCACCTCTAGGTAAGGGAGGTATTGTCTTTGGTCAAAAAATTCGGTGGTGAGTTTCCAATGAATAAGCACGTTTTAGAGTCCCTACAATACGATTTTACCATTTTTACGATGATATCTATGTGCGTGTGTGACTATAATTTCGGCCGCGATATATCCAATATGAGAATTCCAAAAATTACAATTTTTACGTATTTCTTTTCCTTACATCCATATGCAGACATATTTAGCACCCAGTGCGGCCCAGATTCAACTATTGCAGCACGCACCACTTCCAGGGGTATAGAAACTGGAAACTGCTGTCTTCAGCAAATCAGCCTTTAATGCCTCAATAATGCGATGAGGTAGTCCAAAAGATTGAGGACCGGACTTTCAGAGGACCAGTCTTCAGCGGCAATGAATTCTCCCCCCCCCCACCAATAATCACTGATGCTGGGTGGTGGCCCCTTTCTACCTTCGGGATTTTCTCGGCAGCTTCCCGAGAGTTGTGAGCATACACTTTATCATTTTGGCGGTTCAATTACAGCAGTTTCCACACCCCTGCAAGTGGTGCGAGCTGCAATAGATGAGTGGCTGGAATGTTGGCTGAAGTTTGTGAAAAAGAAGCCCTCATTTTCAATATATTTTTTAAGATTATTAGTATGTAACAATTAAATAACATTCGTTTTCTTATCAGATTTATTTTGTTTATGTAGAATAAGCCTCTCTCTTATATTAGAGACAGTAGTTATGGCATTTTTTACCTCTCGCTAAGAGAGGTATTGGATTCATGCTAAAAATCGCATATCCAGATTTTATTGAATAAGCACGATTTAAGGTCCATAGAATCCGATTTTAACATTTTTACAATGATGTCTGTGTGTGTGTGTGTGTGTGTGTGAGAGAGAGAGAGAGAGAGGTTGTTGGAGACACGATTTCTCAAATTCTATAAGACTAAAGACCTGTTTGACTACGGATTCCTCAATGTAACAATAATGGGAAGAGTTGAATAGGTTCTGGTAACAATTGGACAACCGGAAGTGGTAGTTTCGAAAAAAAAAATTCTCAATCTGATACATTTAATTTTTACCTCTCGCTAAGAGAGGTATTGGATTCATGCTAAAAATCGCATATCCAGATTTTATTGAATAAGCACGTTTTAAGGTCCCTACAATCCGATTTTAACATTTTTACGATGATGTCTGTGTGTGTGTGTGTGTGTGTGTGTGTGTGTGTGTGTGTGTGTGTGGATGTGTGTGTGTGGGATGTTGGAAGGACGGTTACTCAAAAACTATAAGACTTAAAATTTGTTTAACAACGTATTTCCCAATCGGACATTCATGGGAAGATCTGAAAAGGTTTTGGTAACAATTGGACAACCGGAAGTAGAAGATTCTTGAAAAAAAATCTTCTAAATATTATTTTTTGAAAATTTTTCTTGATAATATTAAAGAAAAATAAATTCTCTTTCTGATACATTTAAATATTTTTATACATATTTTATAGATTTAGAGATAAAAGGAATATAATATATAAAATAATGTTGTAATTAATTTTACAACCGAAAGGATGCCATGAAAAATAGTTGCAAATTTAAATTATTTGTAACTGACAGATAAATGTCAGTGTCAGAAATAATGAGTAATGAAAGAAAAATGTATTTGGAGAATCCCTTAATTCTTGATCTGTGACTATTATGGAGATGACAAGTCTAGGTTGAAGGACTTAAATTTGTTTCAAACATTATGGGACAATGTACACCAGTACTGTAGACTAGAGTAACTTTGAATTGCGAAAAAGCTATCAAATTCTTCTCAAGTAAGTTGTAAATATTGACAAAATTACACATCGATATAAGAATAATCGGAGTGCAATCTATCCGTCACTTTATTAAAGGGAATTAAGGTTATTTAGATATAACAAGTATGAAAAAATAAAATGTAAAAGAAGATATATAAGAATAGATGCACAATCCAGATATATACATTTTAGACCGCCCAAAATTAATGTTTTTACTAGAAGAATATGAAGAGAAAGTAAACAAGGTTGTTCGAATTGAAAATTGCTGTTACCAGCCTAATATTTATATATGGTATACTCTACTTTGTAATTTATTGTAACATAATTTATGGTAAAATATCTTTATGTTGAGACATGCTATTATTGAATAATAAAGAAGTTTATACGTCATAGATTTATATGAATATATTATTTGTATTTATAAAAATATTCTTTGCTTTATGCATACAGCCAGGTAAAATATACGGCGAGAGGTTATGTGCTGGCCACATCAGATTTTTTTATTATATCTCGTATAGGTTTGGAGATATAGGATATAATAATATAAAATAATTTGTTGTAATAAATCTCGTTGCCCGAAAAACAGTTGCGATGTTTAAATTTTTGTAATTGACAAATAAATGCAAAATGTCAGTGTCAGATTTTTCTGGGAGGTATGAGTACATTTAATATATATAATTGTATTATTAATTAATTATGTATTTAAATTACAGGTTATTAATATCACATATATCCTTAAGAAATACTGCTAATACCATCAATGAATTTGAAGAATTCTGAACATATTAGAATAGTAGGATAAAATTTCTCATAGAACGAAAGAAGAGAAACAATTTCATTTATTTGTGTGCACTTATAGGGCGCGAGCAGTCATGTGACTTTGTTGGCCTTGGCAAGCAGATATGAGGATCCGTGTCAGAATGACGGCTAATAGTTATTTACATAGATGTCACAATTGCCATGTCATAATTTTTCATTCAAAATTTCAAAATATTCTGATGTTTATGTGGCATCCATTAGTATGGAATATACTTGTCGAGGAAAATAGTCCACATGGATTTGGAAAATCATAATGTTTCGAATGAAAACTTATGATATTTGACACCTATGTGTATTACTAGCTCTCATTCTGACAAGGCCAACAAAGTCACATAACTGCTCGCGCCTTATGCAGCATAAAATGAAAATGGCGAGAGGTATTGTGCTGGCCACAACAGATTTTTTTAGAATATCTATAAGCGCACTGTATTAATGTATACAAATTCGCAACACACAAATATACAAACTGTCGAATTGTGAAATTTCAATAGTTTAGCTGGACGCGTTACCAACGTAACTGACAAATAACACCGTCATATTTTTGATAAGCCACATTTAAAAAAAATCTCATTGTAAAATTACTTCAATAGAAAAAGTAATATAATAGTCATGTTTTATAAGTCCTGTTTACGTACTTGTCCCTTGTAAAACTTGGACTCAGACGTTAACAGATTACCTTATGATACTTGTTTTTTATTGTACTATTAATTGCACTATCATGAAATAAATTTGAATGAATATAATGGTAAGATTCTGGAGAAGAAAATATTGATAAAACATTAAAGATTGAAACAATAGTTACATTATATGCAAAGGAGTTTAATGCAGTTGTCGGAATTAGTAAGTATGTAGGTATATATTTAAATTAATAAAAATTAAATAGTGGAATGTAATGTCTGTTTTTTGTGTGCGAGCATGTCATGTCTTCAGCAAAATCTACATAAAATACAAAGCTATACTGAACAATACGTAAAAAGCCCTAATGATACCTATATTTATTTATAAAAGTATTGTACTATATGAATAATGTAGTTTTACGATGCCGCTAATTAATTAACGTCATTACTAATTCATAGTCTATTACCAAAATGAATATTTTTATTCTACTATAAAACAGTAGTGCCTATTAGTATTATTACTTTTCAACCATACATACGTAATAATGTTGCATGACGAATTTCCGTATCATTGCATATGTGTATGCTTTGATATTAATAACCAATTGATTGATTTTTATCATAAATGCATATTAGGCTAATTAAATCCCTATAAAATTATAATGAAACATCCAATTAGAATTAATGTTATTGTTATTGAATTTTCACAGAAGTAAACATTTTGTACGCTCTACATACATATAATTTTGTAGTTGTTTATCATATGTAGCATCTACTACAAGTATACAAATAATGGAAATCCATTAATACTAAAGTAATATTTTCATATCTTTCGAATTATCGAATACATATTGGCAATTGAAAGATTAAGATCCTTCTGTATTCATACGTGAAATTGAATTTATGTATACCAGGTGTCCCAAGCATTACTTGACATAGGCTTTGAACATGGGAATACTATATTGAAAGAAAAATATTACAATGATCTTTATTGTAATACGAGTACAGTTTACGTAATCGAGCTGTAAGCGAGTTACTCAAAGTACGAATATTACAAATGGACATTGTAATTTGTAATCAGAAACTAAAAACGAAAAATATTTCGTTCAGTTCTTATCCGAACGAAAACGAAAAAATTCGATTCCGTTCCCACCAAAATATTTTCGTTTTCGTTCACAGTAGTTAAATACCGGTTAATACCAGTTATAACTATTAATGAATAACAATTAATGAAAGTATAGAAATATAATAAGTTTTATTTATATTAAACATGAAAATAAAACATACATATAAAGGAAAAATAATACATATATACAAAATAAGAAGAAAAGCTTATGCTATGGCTTGAATTTTTTACAATAAACAATAAAACATTAATTACATTTTATTTCACCTAACTAACAGTACATTTTCAAGCAAATCTTCCTTTATGTTAGTTATCTTATATAAGTACTTAACATAACTAATAAGACGAATACCGACAGTGTGTGCAAATGAAAATTATCGCAATCAGTGTTCAATAGATGAAACTACGAGTATACCGTTTAAACCGAACACGTAACAGGGTTAGCTACGGGAGAGTTACTTTGAAAGTCTGCTTGTTTGCAACTCAAATATCTGAAAATTCAATAATATTTGCGTGTAAAATATTTGCTGTAAATAAATTTAAATATTAAATAAAATAACGGTTAAAACCGGTAACCGAAATTAATTATTTTGTTTTCAATCATGAACGAAAAAAATACATTGCGTTTCCGTTTTCGTTTATTTCGTTTTCGTTCTCATTTCGTTGTTAATCCCTGTTTGTAATACGTGTTTTTCATAATATTTTTTCTAATATCGCATTACTTTACTTTTATTTCAAAATTATTATTGAAAGATATATTAAAATATCAAGTTTGGTGACACTGACAGTTTTAAGAAACATTTGAAATTTAATTTATTTTGACAACAGTTATTTACCAGTTAGATTAGAGTTAAAATTTATATTATGCTATGAATTTCCAAACTAATACGTTGTATTTTAATTTTAAAAAGTGCTTTACTGTTTGATGTAAATATTTTTCAATAAAAAATCTAATTTCAGTAATTTTCTGTCAGTAATGACAACTAAAATGAAACGTATTTATTTGTCACTTATACTAAGTAACTTCACAATTTACAAAATCCCCAAAAACATTTGTACAAAATTGTTGATTGTAACACTGTTCTTAACAGAGTTGTACAAAATTCACGCGAAATAGAAAAAGCATTTTTTGTAAATAAAAAGTGTCTGGCAGAAAATTATAAAAACTTGCAAATAAATAATTAGAATAAGAAAACAACTTCAAATGTCGGTGGTATATTGATCAGAATGGCTGCCTATAGGATTCGTAGGTAGGGATTCATTTCTCCTGAATGATATATTTTTTATTTTTTTACATAAAAATTGTAGTACTTTTAAAATCTCTCTTCCATTTCCTATTACAACCATTTAGAAATATGTAGACATGATTGCATTACGGATTTTTCAATGCTTTTGGCCGTTCTGAAAGCAATTAAAGAAGAAGTTTAAGCTACAATAGGTATACGTCCACTTTTAACACGAGAAAACTACTCATGAACCTTTGCTTGACTCAAAGTTTCACCCCATAAGCCTTTCGAAGCATTGCGACAGTTTCCGCTGCTGATTTCCCTAACAGGAAACAAATTTTAATGTCTGGTATTAAAAAATCGTCCACTACCTTAAACAGCGCTTATGAAAAGTATCACACCGACCGCTCAGATGTTTAGCCTAAGATGACACGTGGCCAATATATCCAAAAGGAAAATAGTGTCAAGTAGACACCTAACGGGAGAAGTCGAAACTAGCGTCTTACCACCCGCCAGAAAACAATTGCACATTTTTCTGTGAGTACATATTGTCTCATGTGTTGCTTGATAGGTGTTACTGTAGGCACTGGATTTTTACGAAGTTGTTTTTCATTGGTCCAAAAGTAAATGGTGTTAGTAGAATCTAAATCTGGACTAGAAAATGACCCTTAAAATACCGGTCGTAAGTTCTTCTTGCGAGAGACTCATATTAATAAATTAATTTACTTAATCCCACTGTTATTAATAATAACCTGGCTAATGAAACCACAGTCATTACTGCAATTGTTTCTTATTCAAAAAACAATATCAATGATATACTAGATTTAATTTTTAGTTAAATATATAAATTTAGAGAAAAATGGTGAAAATCTCCGAAATTATTGGTTTTAGGCATAGGATACCCTTAACAACATATGAAGATAATACAAAAATACACACAACTGAATAATAAAATATAGGCTGTTCCATTTGAAAATGACGAGTTATGGTCTTTTGAAATTGAGCACATTTGATTCGCTTTATTGAACAGCCTGTATAATTACATTTAAAAAAATATGTCAGAACATAGAGTATAATTACAGTTATACAGAAAAGAAAATTCATAATTCTTACTATTAAAATAACTTCAGTAAGCCTTTATAAAGCAATGCGTGTATTCGGTCTTTTTTAGAGAAAAAACGGAATAACTTGGCAACGCCGTGGAAAACTAAAACAAAATTCATATGTTCGTATAGGTAAATAAAATACAATTCAAAATATATAAAAATATATAGGATGTTCCATTTAAAAAAGACAAACAATTTTCGCCGAGCCGTAATGCAACACCCTGTATATGTGAAAATAATTTTACGTTATGCTCCTTGAATAGACGAATAAATTCTGTTAATAAACTTATGCTGTATTTCTAACGACAAGGGAGATATCGAAGACGGCGATTTCGGTGGCTCATCTTGTATATATATTGTTTTTGTATCGATTATGCTATTCGAAGAAATTATTTCCAATTTTCAAACAGTTCAAAAACAAATCTATGTAGCTTTAATAGCTCGTGAGGTGACACTTGGCAATCGCAGAAATTTGCGAATAGAAACAGGTTGGTACACTCAGAAATGCCAAAATTATTTATGCAACAGCAACAAGGATTGTTATACGGATTAAATAGTCTAACTGTTTTAGTCGATCAATGAAGCTAGAATAATTTCTGTCCCATGTTTCCAAATATAGAAGTTATGCGTACTAATTATTTAACGTTAATTATACCGCACGTATGTAATGAATAAAAGACGTGATAAATATTGATTTATGTACGTATGTATTTTTCCGCCAATTATTAACAATAGTACCCTAAAGCTTTGTTTTAGGCCTAAAGGTGATTATTCAACGGTTAATTTATACTTTGTTACATTTTCTGAATAAAATCTTGGGTAGTGTAATAAATCATAGAGAAGGTTCGGCGAAATCAGGGCAGGACTAAGGTAAATTGTGATATAATTCACTGTAATCTGATTGTCCCACAATACACACCTAACCTACAATCTGCAATATGCTAGAATCCAATGATTAATTACATTACGGCCAATATTAATTTGTTAATACGTTGTCAACATGTGGAATATTTATCATGCCCACTGTTTTCATATGTCAATATTTGGCACACAACAAACAAAAATAGGATATTAAAGTAATTTACATAATAAATTACAAAAAAAATAGTGTTCATTTTTTTTTTAATTTATGCGGTATGTAGTGGATTCGCACAAACCCGATAACAATAAGAACAACATCATACAACAAATCCTTACTCTTAAACATATTAAAGTGACCGATTTTCGGTAGCGAAATACCGCATCCGGATTACAACAATAGTTAGGAAACAATCATCCTTCGCCACACATTCCTATCTAAGCAGATTTCTTCGCCTGGGCCACACTCATCATCCTTACTCTTAAACATATTAAAGTGACCGATTTTCGGTAGCGAAATACCTCATCCGGATCACAAATCACAATAATAGTTAGGAAACAATCATCCTTCGCCACACATTTTTATCTAAGCAGACTTCTTTCGCCTCGGCCACACTCATAATCGCATTCATACATGCTCTTCTTCTCTTCATACTTGGAAACTCTCTCTCTCTCTTTAAGCACCCTACCAATCACATCCATCCAGTTACACACTGGTCGCCACTCAATCGAAAACCCTCAACTTCACCAAGATATATATATATATATATATATATATATATATATATATATATATATATATATATATATATATATATATACCGGGTGATCATTTGAAAACTTCCCACCTTGAATAACTCTTTAATTAATAAAATTATCAAAAATCACTAAAACAGGTCAATGTTATTTTGGAGGGGGACATTTAATAACCTATTCCAATCAGTTGGGAAACTTTCACCCTCCCCTCCAGCCACCCCCACCCCAAAATTTTAAATGGCACTACCCCATGTGTGATACATCATTTTGACAAAAGATGTCTTGCATTAAATTCATTGGCTGTACGTCGAGCACACTGATTTTCAGCTCCATAAATGAAAATTATTTCAATTCTCTCTTCTAAAGTTTATGTCATTTCAGTGACACAATTGGCACAAACGCTACCCCAAATCAAAGTTTGTTTCAATGCAAAACGTAGGTAGATGGCTTGATCAACTACTCAAAATGGGCATACATTTTTGTCTCTAATTCATGAACGGCTCGGCCAATTTTAATTTTCTTTGCTTTAAAATATTGAGAATTTTACAACCTTTAAAATGATGTATCACACATGGGGTAGTGCCATTTAAAATTTTGGGGTGGGGGTGGCTGGAGGGGAGGGTGAAAGTTTCCCAACTGATTGGAATAGGTTATTAAATGTCCCCCTCCAAAATAACATTGACCTGTTTTAGTGATTTTTGATAATTTTATTAATTAAAGAGTTATTCAAGGTGAGAAGTTTTCAAATGATCACCCGGTATATATATATATATATATATATATATATATATATATATATATATATATATACGCTTAACAAGCCGTTCACTCGCCATTCTCTCCACATGCCCAAACCATCTTAACTGACTCACACCAACTCTCTTAATCATAATGTTCCTAACCATACATTCTTCATACACCAAATTATTCCTCACGCGATCCCGTCTGACATACCCACATACACCACGTAAATACCTCATTTCCACGGCAGTCGCTCTCTTTTTATGCTTCCCCGTCCGTGCCCAGCATTCGCTTCCATACATCAAAGCAGGCACTAGCACTCCATTATATACACTTAACCGAGCATCCCTTGATACGTTAACGTTTAGTGCAAATGTACCCAGAGCACCCATTCCATTACCTTACATCTCGCACTCACTCTCCTTTCTATCTCTCGATCAATTCGACCATCCCTCGACATCATGCTACCCAAATATACAAACTCATTTACCTGCTCCAGTTTCAATATATTTTCAAATTTCTTATGTAATGTAACGGTGACATTCTTAAAACCTTATGGACGTTAAATTTTAATTTACTTGTACTAAATTTCACAAGTACTTAAGTATTTGAATACAGATGTGAGGTGGGACAAAAATAAAACGATTGTATAAAAATATTATATACATTTTAAAAAAATTAACCAGAATAAAAATTTATGGTATTGTGCCGACCACATCAGATTTTTTATTAATTTCATTAATTTTGTTTAAATACTTTCGACTCTTCAATAAATGTCAAATTATATAAAGTAAAAGATAAAAAATAAAAAGTAAAGTCTAACTTTATATTGTACGAATGGTCATTATATCAACTCCCACGCTAGTATGGCCACAAGTTAAAAACTTTCCTCTTGTGAGCTAACCTCAAATCAAACCATTAAATTTTTTAAGGTGGTTCATCGTCGTCCAGCATGTCGGACGTCGACGGCGATGGCAAAGGCAATGTCCAATGTCGGCACACTCGGCGTCGTTAACACAGAGCGGCACATCAGTGATTAACGACGCGTGGGTTTTTATTTTTTCAATCTGGTGCTACTTCGCTCTGCTCTGACTTCCTCGGAACTTTTTATTCGAATCGGCCTGCAGGCTGCCGTTGACGGCCAGTTAATTTATTACCCCAACAAACCATCTCGATGAGCGATCTTGTGGGATTGTTCTAGTCTTACAACTAGATGGATAGTTGGGGGAGTTTACTTCCTAAGACAAACTAAATATGGTGCGTGTAGTACCAGTAGTATAATTAATGTAAAATAGGATAAATACGATTGTCACATTTTAAAAATTGGAATGGAGGACATTCACAGAAAATTATGAACAAAAATTTACAATAAACAGTTTTTATATTATCTACTTAGCGATTAAGCACTCGCTTCTCGCATAAAATTTAAAAATAAAATAAATATACAAGGGTGTTGACCGCGACACCGAAACGTAGAACCATAGAACTTTAATATGTAAAATCATACTATCCTAATTTCCTGCTTCTTTAATTATTTTAGGTAAAAAAGCTTCAAATAAAAGTTGTAGAGCTTGAAATTTCAATGTAAATCATTCGAATGAGTAGTATTCATTACATGCTAATAGAATACTATACTTGATTCACAATTGTCAAATAATAACATGTCAGTAACACATTTGTTTTGAAAAATAAATAGAAATTTTTCACTGAGAAATGCAAAGAAAATGTATTTATCGTTGTCGTAACACAATTATAAAGTGATTTCACATTCATCAAAAAATCTTAAAATCAACTACTCAGCTACAGTTTAAGCTTCAGGAAGAAGATAAAAGTATGAAAAATGACAAAACCAGTGTAATTTTGGCTTTTTATCTGAAAAAAAAAATACTTATTAAAAGTAATTTTGTTTGTACTCTTTAAAAGGTAGGATTTCAATTTGACAACGATTGAATAATATTACATCAAATTGTTTATATTATTCAATTAGCAACAGTAACGATGGTCATTAATTGATAAAAATCGGTTGCATTATGGGTATATTATTTGACAGATGTGGATAATAGATATTTATACACCAAGTGAGTTAAGATAATGTTTATTCATGAAAAGAAAGTTTAAGCAGCGAGCCTGTAGGGTGAGTGGGTTAAATTTTTTGAGTGAATAAACATTCTTAACTCATGTGGTTTATACAATACTTTATTCAATTTTGACAAAATAGTACGAAAAACTATTATATTATTAAATTTTCACAAAACAAGAAAATTATCAATTAGTAGGTTGTGCATAACAATTGTCAAGTCGTTTATTTATAAATTATAAACAAGCTTTATTTCTGTCATTTGTGTCTGATGTTATTAAAATTCTGTGAGAGTGGCTTAATTTTTTTTAATTCACTAGCAAATAAACCGTAGCACCTACTGTTTATTGAACGCTTTCAATACGCCTAGAAAAACAAGCAACCGGAAATAAAATTTGTTGAACGACTTTGCTAGCCCAGCAAGCAACCCAAGCAACAAATTTCTCACTTATCTTGTTGTCAAATATAATGAAGGGAAATACATATTGTACATAATGAAATTAATTTGTACTATTTTTATATCTTTATATGGAGTGTTTGTTAATCATATGTCAAAAAGGCTTTGAGAGTTTTGTGATGGTTCTTTATAACATTATTTAAATTTTAAATATTTTGTTAAGCCAATATAACTTCTTCAAAATTAATTCCACTATCTAGAAATAAATGTATAAATTCATTTTCCATAACTTCGCAGCTCAAGAAAGGGATACGAGAGATAGACATGTTATATTTGACAACTGTATAACTTTCTTGATAACAATTGTGGATGACTTTTCGTTATATACCTAGGAAATCGTTTAATGAACTAAGAAATAAGTCTCCTTTGCTTACCTAGCACTTGCTTATTGATTTGCTTACTCCATTGAACGCACCTATTCACTTATAGTTGTTGCTATGGTGTTAATAATAAACGTCAAAAGTGAATTAAACAATTTAGTATGCTTTATTCCGGCAGAAATTAGGTATGAAAATGTCGAAAATTACCACAAAAATAGCAATAGCTATATGGAATTGAAATTAAAAATTAACAAATTTTAGGGAATTATCTGTCAAGCGAGGTTAATTTAGTTTTATTATTATTTTTGTAATTTTTGTTAAAGTGAAAAATTATTTATTTAAATTAATAATTAATTGTTCACTTAAACAGATATTACAAATAATACCTAATAAAAATATATTAACATAAATTCACAGGTAAAACGTCGAAACATTTGTTAATTTATCTGTTTTAATTTCATGGCTATCCTATGTTCCGGTGTCGTAGTCATTTTGGCCAAACTTATTAGGTACAATATTAGAGGATTTAGTATCTCAAAAATGGGTTTTTGTGAGCGAACACAGCTTTTATGATATATGTTACTTGTCAAAATGTATGACATTATGTAAAAAAAATTATCATCTATTTCTGTATCCCATGCTGAAGATGAGAGCCATTGTGGCTCTTGAAATGTTCATAATATTTCTTAATAAATACAACTCATGATTGGTTTTTAATTACAATCATTTATTTACCTTGAGAAGGCGTACCATAGTCCTCAATTTAAAATAATATTGATATTATTGAAATATTAGGATGTAAATCAAATTCTGTCCCATGTTGTATATGGAATAAAAAATAATATAAACATTTCAGGAAATTGAAAATAAAATTCGTCATGTTATTAGATTATACTGTCATATGGGAAGATTCGAATTTCGAATAAAAATTTCTGCCGAAATAGAAAAAACCAAAAAACCGTGTGTAATATGGCGTTTTTTCCGATAAATTACTCACTAGAAGTATTATTTTAATTAATGGCAATAATTAAAAACGCACACACATGTTTGTGTGACTATTTATGTGTGAAAAACAAATTTTAATTGTTCAAAACGTAGTTGTATTTAAATATTTATTAATAACGTAGTTTTAATTCGTTTTGCGATTAATTTGTAGAAACTAACGGCGCAATAACAGAATTTATTTAAAATTCAATTTCCTCTCTCACATTCCGGACTGT
The DNA here is from genome assembly GCA_951394225.1 of Harpalus rufipes. Taxonomy (NCBI): domain Eukaryota; kingdom Metazoa; phylum Arthropoda; class Insecta; order Coleoptera; family Carabidae; genus Harpalus; species Harpalus rufipes. The sequence continues at coordinate 11,673,929 of OX596288.1, read as the reverse complement.
AAAATTCGAACTTTCATTTCAAATTAAATCCCGAATGGGGTGAAATGCTACATAATAAATGAAACAATTAAAAAGACAATGCTCTAACGTTTCACTATTCTATTAACAATGCGATGGGATTGTTAGAAAAGGTACAAAAGCAGGGACATCGCTGAAATTTCCGGAATCATTCCTCCCAGTTTTTCACAGCTCTGCAGGAAGTATTTAAAAATACATCTTATAGAATTTCTATTTAATGCATTGAACTTGAACAAACTTAATATATTAATAGGTTCAATTTAAAGTAGATATGTACATACTTACCTATATTTTATTAATATTTAAAACGTATGAGCCTAAAATCATAATAGATCGGCCGGCATAATATTTTACCGTAAACAAAAAATATATTATTAGCATAAAATATACAATTTCAGCTTATATTAAAAACAAAATGTAATTAGTTTCGATAACAATTAGGTTAAATTATCTATTGACTATAACGCATTTAATTCTACTAGACATTGTTTCAATTAACTTTGCACACTCATCAGTTTAAATATTATCTCATACTTGTTATAATTTTACTTTTAATTCGTTTAATGTGCGTGCCGGATTCTTACGCAGTTCCTTTTTCATTTCATTCAATTGACGACAAATCCGGACTATTTGAAGTCCACTTTAGAGTAGGGATATTATGATTTTCAAGCCAGGTATTAACGGTTTTTGCCGAATAACACGGGGCACCGTTCTGTTCAAAAATGTAAAACGATTGTAAAAAAAATAGTTATTTAAGTATGATACCGGTAAGAAGCACTTAATGCCCGCAATGCTTATTATATTTTTTGCACGATCGTCCCAATAATAAATTAAAGTTTAGAATTATTTAAAAATTATTTTGACATTTAAAAAAAATTAGTTGTCATTTTTAAGTAAGCTATGATTGTTGTTTTGTTATCGTTTAAGCTTTAAAAATTGTACATTTATTTTTTATTTATGTAATTTTCACCGCCTCCAGATCGGTAGGTAGTCACATCATTTACCCGTCAGTCACATCACTTACTGATCAGTACCACATCACTTACTGATCAGTAATTTGTAAACAAAACTTACTGCCTTGGAAATCCTATCGGTAAAGTTTAAAAAAAACCTGATCGTGCAAAAAACATTCTTAAGTATATATTTATATTTATTAGCGTTAACAGTACCATTTAGAAAATATAGCTTTCCTATCCTCCTTCCAGACATATAACCCCAAATCATAACACTGCCTGGTATGTCTCGAAAAAAAAAAAAGTATACAATAGGTACGCGTTTTCTGCAATCTCCCAGGCAAACTTCAAATTTGAACTCTTCACTCCAAATGACGCTGTGCCATTGTTCTTGAATTAAATTTTTGTTTTCCTTAGCCCATTTCAACCTATTACGCTGTTATAATTTTGTAACAAAGGCTTTTCTTTAGCCTGGTGAAACATACAAAATTTTAATAACAGAGAAAAATATCTGTTGTGGCCAGCACAATACCTTCCGTCAATCCTGTGTATTATGTATAAATTCTATTCATAAATTTTCTTGCAAAAGATTTAAATTTCCAGTAAAATTATTTCATAAACAAACTGTGCAAATTGCACTTCACACTGACATCTTCTTCTTCTTTAGCTTTTCCCATTCGTTAGGGGTCGCTATTTTTTATTTTCTTCTTCCACTCATTTCTGTTTTACGTGTCGTTCTCATTTATTTCCTTTTCTCTCAAGTCTTTCGCAATACAGTCCTTCCATCTTGGTCTTCCTTTGTTTCTTCAACCTTCTATTACTAAGCTATTCATTCTTCATCCAATATATTCTTCATTTCTCCTCATGACATTTTCAAACCAATGTAATCATCTTTTTTGTATCTTTGTAGAAACTTGTAACACTAGAGTTATTTCCTTACCGTATCTTTCCGTGTCTTCCCCAACATCTACTTCAACATCCTCATCTCTGCCACATTAATATACTTGTTATTGATACTGACATCTGTCAATTTGAATTATCTGAATTTATTAACAGTTTTTATGGTTAGCATAGCAGGCTGATTTATAAAATTTAATATCTTTATAATCATATTTAACTGTTAAATCTTCAAATGGGGCTATTTTCGGTTCACCAATTATAACCAAAATCTAATCAGTTGTTCTTTTGAATGTAAACTTGAGGAATACGAAAAAATTATAATTTTTGGAATCGTGGTATTGAAGTTATGTGATCCGAAACTTTCATCACACACACATAGACACACACACACACACATACATACATACATACATACATACATACATACATACATACATACATACATACATACATACATACATACATACATACATACATACATACATACATACATACATACATACATACATACATACATACATACATACATACATACATACATACATACATACATACATACATACATACATACAGACATCATCGTAAAAATGGTAAAATCGTATTATAGGGACCCTAAAACATGCTTATTCACTAAAAACTCATTGAATTTTTTGACCAAATACAATACCTTCCTTACCTTAAGGTGACGGTTGGGAAAATTATTACCTTATAAAACTTGTATCCTATTTGTTTAATTTTTCTTATACTGTTAGATACAGAAATTTGTTTTCCGAACATTTCCTTCGTACGGTAATATCTCGAGCATTTGATCGGGGATTTTGTTTTATAATTTTCCTTAAAGCTCAATTATCAGCATTAGAAGTTGGCGGTGGCCCGTGGGCGACCAGTTTTTATTTTTTTCCATAACATATGGTTTACTACGAGCCATTTTAGTGTAAAAACTTATCACAGTTCAAGTACTTTAATTAAAATGATACAACCTTTTTAGTATTAGTTCTGTAGGTTGTATCATTTTAATTGAATATTAGTTCTAACAGATTATTCAGTAATCAACAATGTATCAATTGTTTTGTCAACAGTTGAATTATGCACCGCCTACTTTGTACAAAATTTATAAGTGACCTATGAAGTATTCTGATTCGTATGTTATGGTTATATTAATTTAGTTTAAAATATAATTTTTGTAAGAATAAAATATTTATTGAGTTTTTTTGTAATAAAACGAAATGTCATTAAGGTAAAATATTGTGCCGGCCGAACTAATATGATTTTGGATTCGTATATATCTGCTTTTATCTTACTTATAAGGAAGTGATAAAACTTTATAGCCTGACTATGTATATTATATACAATATGAACCAAGAGTTTCTTATCAATATTTTAAATGCAAATCTAATTAGTTATGACCTCTACCAAAAATAAATTTATAAATCTCTATAATGTCCTCATTTTAATTTCTCGTTTATCAAAACAAGAAAATCCCCAGAAAAGTTAAGTTGGCAGCGACGAAAAGTGAAAAACATCAGCAGAAGAAACAGTTTAAGCATCCACGATGAAGCCACTTCCACTTCCGCCGGTACTTCATGGCGAGTTCTGAAACATTTTGTTTTATTTTTAATTTAAGTTGGCAGCAAGTTGCGACCGCGAGTAACAATCTGCACCTTGTCATACGTAACACTGCCCGAGGCCACCTCAGATTACATTACTGAAGAACGACGACGGAGCAGGAACAGTATTGCGGCATAAAATGAAGTATTAAGTGACACTGAAATGTTTAATTTTTGAATGAAATATTTAGGCTAATTTATTTGAGAGAAAAATGTGATAAATAAATCTCGGACGAGATATATGAAGCACTTTATTTTAGATATATGAATGGCTATTCTTAACATTTTTATATCAATTTAAATAATCATAACATTTTTTCTACTGTCACTGCAATAAATATATTATGACCATAAATATAAAATAACGATAACACATTTCATGCAGTAAAATTATTCATAGACTTATACTACTTATCACGGATATATTTTGTAACTCGACTTCCTTGTTTACCAACGATGATGTTTTAGGTAACTGGTGGTCGATGATTTGACAACCAGTGCTTTATTTAGGAGGAATAGATTAGTGCTGTGAGGAACCGACAGAACTTGAATACGAGAACCCGGATTTCAAAATATCCGGATCCTCGGATATCCGACGTTCGGATATTGAAGCGGATATCCGGAAATATAATTCGAATTTGGATATGCATCCTGATTTGGATCAGGATCTGGAATTGGATCCGAATCTGAATTTGGATCCGGATCCAAATTTTAATTCTGGATCCGATTCTTCATTTTGAATGTGAAGGCTAACATCTGGAATTGAGTTCAAATTCAAACTTCAAACCGTTAAAGTTATCGATCTGTAAACTCTAGTAAACAAAGAGTAATACTTTTTATAATACCCCTCTAGCCAGGTAGTTTGTACAAATGTAAAGAATTGTGAATAAAAAATTCAAATTTGTATTATTTTTATTACATATATAAAGTAACATGTTAATATGACATTAATTTCTTTAATTTATTTTCATGAGATCCAATGCTAATATTTGAATGTAAGGTTAAATACTGAAAATATTCGAATCCGAGAACCGATCTATATTGAAGTTCCATATTTAAAATTCTCATATTCGAATCTAAGATTCGATACTCAAATCCGTTTCCAAGATTCGATATTCGGATTCAAGAGCCGATACTCAGATTCGGATCCAAATTCTAATACTCAGATCCGGATCCAAAATCAAATACTCAGATCTGGATCCAAAATCCGATTCTGAGATTTGGATCCGATATCCGAATAGTTCAACATTCAATTATCCGGATATCCGGATATTTTTGGATCCGAAACCGAAACTATCCGAATCCCACCACTAGAATAGACACACATACACTTACACTTGGATATTAATGAACACTCAGGGGCGGATCTACCTAAGGACTAATAGGGCTTAAGCCAGAAATTTTTAATACTTTTTTACTAACAATGAGCACTTATCGGAGGTACCTGTACAATATCTGTACTGTGCCAAAATTTAAAAAAAAATCCTAACTCTCCCAATTGCAAATTGTGAGGCAGAAAGATCTTTCTCCAGGATGAGCTACATAAAAACAAATATTGCAACACCATGAATAATAAAAGATTGATTCTCATAAGTAATAGCATACATTACATACTCATTGAATAATATACTATTATAAATTTGTTCAAATTATTGGATGGCACTAATAAAGAGCTCGGTGGATCCCCCCGATATCAAGAACAAGAAATAAGCAAGAGTCTTGCTAGCAAAACAAGATTTAAGCCTGCAAGAAATTTGCAAGACAAGAAATTACTAAATAAAGACAAGAAATCTTTCTTATTCATCAACTAATAAATAATTTCATTTGTGTCTTTTTCTTTGTAAAACATACATCAAAATTTCAAAATCTTATCCAAGTTGCATCACAAAACAAAATTTCCTCTATACATAGTAGTTTCAACATTCGACATTCCCACATCTTGAAAGCTTCCTAGCTCCTGAGTTCGGTTCCACTCGTGTCACGTCGGCTGCACTCGCATTAGCGGACGGAAGCGGTTCATACGTCACAGCACATAAACAATTAAAACAAGAAGGAACAACAGCCCAGCAAATTATTCCGCATTTACCATAATTCCATAGACAAAGAATACTGAATTACATTAAAGTTTCGCATGAATATTACACGAAATATTATACAGTTCGTGGAGGTAAAACGCGCTCACACTCACATGTTGAGAAATATATAAATAACACGAACAGGACTTTCAAACTTTCCTTTGTGGTCTAAATACTAGCTTTTATTTTGGTTTGTTTTTATTATAGATGAATGATGCATGCTAGTTAACTTTTTTAACAAATAAATTACAAAATTAATGAAATAGTTCAATGTTGACATCGTCTTCAAGCCAATAACTAACTTTAAACTCTGCCAAAAAATAGACAATACACCTCTCCTAGAGAGATCTGGCGTTTATAAATTAAACTGTTCATGCGGGTGTAATTATGTAGGTGACAGGTAGAACTTTTAACATTACAATAAACGAAACAGATTTTTTATGATTGCCTACCTGATATGTCTTAACAGGTTACTGATTCATTATTTTCTCTTACGTTTTTGTAATTTATTTATTCAAAAAAAGAATGCACTTCAAGCATGTAGTTGAATTCGTCTATTGATCGTATTTAGTAACCTTGGAAATAACATTTCTTTTTGTTATTAATGCATCATTAAATAAAATTATTTTTATTTTGTTATTTTTCGATAAGCTTCTTTAGTTAAAGAAGAGTGTTGAATTGAACCCGTTGGCTGGTACCACAAGCCTGGTTTTAACTAAAACGCTGTTTTAAGAAATGTTAAATTCAATTTTTTTAAATATTTGTTTGAATATAAACTATGTTCTGCTTTAAAATCATATTGTGATGAATTTAATATTATTTATTATTAATATTAAATAATGAAATTTGACATTTTTTAAAACATCGTTTTAGTTAAAACAAGGCTTTTGGTACCAGCCATAAGAAAACAGGCCATTATATTTAATGCTGTCTAAAGAGTAATAAGTTACAACACATTTTCGTAAGAAAAAAGTAAGAACACTCTCATAAAACGTAGGGGCAATAAGGCATTACCTGATGATAAACTAAGTAAGTGTACTTTAAATGTCAGAGTACTTTACCGACACTTGCTCTGTGACCTTATAAAACTCACACACGGCGTTCAAGTGTACGAGCTTTGCCGCTTTTAAATTTTCACGCCAACGGACGTTGTATTATTTATTCTATTAGCACTTGTTCGTGTTATTTGTGAAAGAAACTGACATACGAGACTTTCTAAAAAGTGTCCGACCATCTGAGGGGAAAATATAATGCGCACCTCTACATATTTAGCCGACCGATTCTTCCACTGCTGCAAACTCCTCTGGAAGACTTCTTTAGGAATGGTCTGCAGCTACGCCGTCGTATTTCGCATTGTGGCTTCTCTACTCTCAAAACGGGATCCTCTCAGTGGCCTATTTCATTTCGGAAACAACCAGAAGTCGCAAGGAGCTATTGTCTGGAGAGTAGGGAGATTGGCGAACGACTGGAATTCCATCTTTCACCAAGAAAGTCTGGATTAGGTTCGATGAATTAGGGAGCATTTTCATGATGCAACTACCAGTTTTTCGCCGTTTAGAAGACTGGTCTTTTGCGGGGACCGCATCACTGTTTGTCCTTCCGGTGCGTATTTGTGATGCGCAATTCCACGGTTATCAAAAAAGACAATCAGTCAACATCTTCTTGATTTTGTTTCGCACTTGGCGAATCTTATGAATTGTTTCGCTTTGAGAGTCACCAAGCTTTTGACAAAACTTGATGCAGCATCTTTGCTCAACACGTTCAGTCATTTTGAGCGAATCACAGAGCTGCCCAGCGGGGAAGCGAAAATTCAGGCATGCGCATGAATATGTACCCCTCCACTGAAGAAAGTGGCGCCGACCTATCGTCATTATTTTGCGCGGGAAAACTGAAGGTCAGATTCTTTTTACACAGGCCTCGTGTAGATATGTTATAGTTTTGATTTAGCAATCATAATGATGATCAAACATCTAGTAAGCAAAATATATTTTTATTGAAGTTCGATCAAGTTACAAAAAGGACAGTTGAATGTTGTTAAAAAAAAATGCCTCTCGCTACCCTTGGTAAGGGAGGTATAGGGATTTTGGTAAATGACCACGTTTTAAGGTCCTTAGATTCCATTTTTAACATTTTCACGATGATGTCTGTGTGTATATATTTGTGTGTGTGTGTGGATCTTTACGCTCTAACACAAATACTATCATTCAGAAAGATTTGAAACCATGTATTTATACCTTATTTTAATATGGAAAGAAGCCATTAGATTTTGTTGCCAATCGGATAACCGGAAATGGCAGTTTACTTGAAGCTCAAGATAATTTTTCTTCAAAAAATACGTAATTTTTCGCAATTTGTTATTAAAAAGATAATTCCATTTTCTACAGTTTTGCTTTAATATTTTTTCTGTATATTTTATGGATAAATTTATAAAGCAATATAAAAATTATATCTCGGAGCTTTTATGCTTTAAATACATCTCCATGCTTACATAGTTCAGCTCAAATGTATGTAACTGACAGATAAATGTCACTGTCAAAAAAACAATAATTTAAATTAATATGTAATAGTAACGTTTTAAAAGGAAAATTGTAAATAGAACAATAGTTTTATGGAAAGGAACTTAAAATACATAATTTCTAGCATTAGTAAATATGCAGTTATGTATTTAAATAAAGAAGCAAATAAATATATTATCACGGCATATTATCCATTGCTGGGTGTGCTAATCTGATTTATACACATATTTCGGTAATGATGATGACATATTTGTATTGTGCGGGCGTTTACCGTTTAATTTTATGCCATTTAAAATTCGATTTATTTGGCGTTGATCGGGATCGAATCGGATTCCCCAGATTCTCGACTAGACATCAGGCACGCGGCAACGAGACTCCATAGGTAAATGGCGGGAGGTATTGTGTTGGTCACATCAGATGTTTAGTTTTGCTTTCCAGTACAAATTCATTTGTGTTCATTTTATTATTTATTGTTATACAAGTTTCAACTTTACATTATACAAGTGTAGAGTATATTATAATACGAAACTAGTACATCCTATACTACACAAATTGGTGACCTCAGATACAGCCACACAACCTGCTGATCCTCCACTTCATGAAATCTCTTCTTTCGGCCGGTATTTATACAGCTCATATACTTCTAGAACCCTCTGAAGCGACAATGACCTGTATACAAAAGAATGAGGTCACGGCGTAATTAACATGTCTCAACGCGTCGGGGATTGCATCATCGCTCTGGTACGTTCTTTCGAAGGGATTACGTCATTGTTCGCGAACATGCTATCAGTAGCGGCGCAAGCATACTTTTCTCTCAGGGGCGCACGTCACAATACACTTTAATAATCTATTTTACATTTTAAAATTTAACGTGACATTTTATTCTTACAAAAGTTATATACAGAATTGGTATTTTGAAAACCTCGTATATGTATAAATATTAACCGAAATATTAAATGCATGAGTTAAATTTTGTTTCTTCTTTTTTGGTTTCATTCTTCCGTTTAATTACCAATTAGAGACTGTAGAAGATTGTAATGATCTGCGCTTGGAATATTGATTGAATCATTATATTTCAAAAATTGTGTGATCGTCTATACAATTTTATTTTTCAACCGACTTTGGCTTCATTAATTCTGGTTGCTTGAATAGTTCGTTATTTTTCAATACTTTTTAGTTATATTCAGGAAACAAGAAATAATTTCCGTAAATTTTATGATTTTATTAGAAATATTTAAAGTAATATGAAACATATCATGAATATTTATATTTCATTAATGACAAAATAAATAATAACTATAATGCAAATAGTTTGGTTTTATTAAATTCAATCAAATAATATTAATTAGAGCAGCAAACAATTGCAGTAGTATTTGAACTAAATTATATACGAGCTCAAACCCATAATAATTCAGTCGGTTTACAACAAACAAATTATAAAACATACGCAAATGGTGACAAATTTCTTTCGATTAGTTTAAAATATAGGGTTACATCGACTTTATTAGTAATACTAGCTTTAATTTTATTAGACATTATATTCCTATTGCCCTGTTTCACCAACATCAAATAAATCTACGAATAGCTTTTTCGTTGAATAAATGAAAAATATCGCATCAAAATATGACAGCTAAAATAAATACTGTCATTTGTGTTATGGTTTCGATGCGATATTTTTCTCTTATCAACGAATAAGCTATTTAGAGATTTATTTCATGTTGTTGATACCGGTCTTTAGTCCTGAAAATTTTTCTGTGATTCTTACGAATTGTTTTTCATAGTACCGAAAGTAAAGGGTAACGGTAGAAGCTGCCCCTTAACATGCCGGTCGAAATATTATCACAAGTCATTTGGCCCACAGTTTTAAGTGAATATTTAAAGTAGCCGAAATAATTTTGTAGAAATTTCTAAATATTTTTGTAGATTTCATAATTTGCTGAAATTTTAAACCGGCTAAAATATTATAAATTTGGACTCGTTCATATTTTTTTAGCTTCCCTAGGAAAAGAAGGTATTGTCTTTGGTCAAAAAATGCGGTAGTGAGTTTTAAATGAATAAGCACCCTAGAATACGAATTTACTAATTTCACGATGATGTCTGTATGTATGTGTATGTGTGTGTTTGTGTGTGTGTGTGTGTGTGTGTGTGTGTGTGTGTGTGAGTGAGTGTGTGTATGTGACGCTCGTTTCGGATCGCATAACTCCCACGATTCCAGAAATTATAATTTTTTCGTATTCCTCAAGTTTAGATCCATATGTAGACGTGATTAGATTTTGGTTATAATTGGTCCACCGGAAGTACCCTCAATTGCAACTTTAACTTTATTGATATTTAATGAATCTAAATTTTAAAGAATAGATATAGAGCTAAAGAATTATAAAGATATTAAATTTAATAAATCAGCCAGCTATGCTAACATATTGACATATGTTATTATCATTGAAACGAAAATGAATATGGCAGAGATGTGGATGTTGAGATAGATGTTGGGGAAGACTCGGAAAGATAGGGTAAGGAATGAAATGTAAGGGAAATAGCTCGAGTGATAAAGTTTGTAGAAAGGTACAAAAGGGACGATTACATTGGTTTGGACATGTCTTGAGGAAAGAATATATTGAAAGAAGAATGAATAGCTTAGTAGTAGAAGGTTGAAGAAACTGAGGAAGGCCAAAGATAAGATGGAAGGACTGTATTGCGGAAGACTTGAGAGAAAAGGAACTGAATGAGGACGACATGCAAAACAGATATGAGGGGAAGAAGAAAATAAAAATATAGCGACCCCTAACGAATGAAAAAGCTAAATAAGAAGATGTCAGTGTCAAGTGTAATTTGCATAGTTTTTTATGAAATAATTTTACTGGAAATATATAGGATCTTTTGCAAGAATATTTATTTATAGAATTTGTACATAATACACAGGATAGACGGAAGGTAATGTGCTGGCCACATCAGATTTCTTAAATTTACGAATACAAGCCCGAGCTACGTTACTTGTTACAGTTATATAAAATTGCAATCAATTAGTTATTTGTGATACCAGTGTGTAGACATTATTTTATCCATAAGTTGGTAACACCTCGGACGAAATGTCTTTACTTTTGAACGAATTTTTTTGCAAAATGAAATTGTGAATATTTGTAAGTAACAAACAGAAACTTTCTTGGTTGCTATGCATTTGTATTTATTTTTATGTAATTGATATTTTACCTATCCTCATCCATCATTAAATATTTTAGTGGATAAAGTTTAATTTTATAAGTATGTGCTGAAAAAAGTGCATTATTCAATAAGTATGTATTGCTTGCTTTTATTCAAGACATTAAGAGCAATAATAGTAAAATGAATTACTCATGAGCAGAATACTATACTATAGGTTATCTACAACTTATTCAAACCTCATACGGTTTGAATAATTTCTTGAATTAGTGTGACATTAATATCGCTATACATACTCGTATAAGTACAGACTTGCCAATTCTAACCAATCAGAAAATATTGTATGTATTGTTACAAAATTGTGTTGGTTAATAAGAGTGAATTATAATTTATAAGTCAGTAGTTATATACTATAAAGTAAAATGCAAGTTTGTTACGAAGACAACTACTGTATTAGTAAAATATGATTCTAGCGTATAGAATTTCCACATCGAGGAATCTAACCTAACCTACTACTCCTAACATGAAACAACATTATTTCCATATAGATTACGTTTAAATATAAATAATATTGTAATGAGCAATGAAACAACCTTTCTATATTTATGTTACATTTATTTTTATTTTTTAAATATCGTAGTGTGCACTGTGTAATTCTCTTGTTTGTTTTAGGTAAGTCACCGTTCATTCATTCACCTTGAATGCACCGTTCCGAAAACCTGTGAAAACTACGAATGTGAAACGTCTGTTAACGTAAGGTAAAATAGCCCGCGAAAATATATTTAGGTATATATGCTAGTGTTTTTTCATATATCGACTCATATATTTTTATTAATTCTAATAGATAGATACTTCGTCCAGCAATATCAATTTTATAAATTATATTTTTTCAAAATTAAAGCAAATACTGCATTATTACTTTTAAACGACGTTAAAATTCTATTTCTTTTTATTCGTGCTATGTAAATAGCTTCTAAATCCAAATATGGTCGTTGTAGGCAAAGTTATGTTTTCAAGGGAGGTTATTACACAAAAACACAGTTTTCAACGCAGTTCACAAAAGTTAATTAACTCCCTGCGCCTATTATAGTAATGAGTTTCACCACAACGACTAAACTGTGTACAGAGCCCTATTCTTTAACGTAACACTGTGTAAACTTCAGGCAAAATTGTCCAAATGCATAAGAGAGTTTGGGAATTTTTGGTGGAGGTGCCAGTTAAGAAATAATAGTTTCATTAACTAAGAATATAGTAGGTTGTTAGTTCTCTGATTAACCTAATACAATAAACATACTAGGGTGTAATATTCGACTCCCGCTGTATATTACTACTACCTTAAATTAACTATGAACTCTTACAAGCAAAATTCTGGATATTCCGAGATTAAATTTTAGAAATTATGATTTAACAAAAAAACTCGTATCACTATCTCTTTTGTGATATTGGTACCTATACATAAGGTGACTGAGGCAAATAAGGCCCAGCCTATGTACTGAAAATTACAGTAAAATTTATGAAAGATGTCCGATCAAGGTCATCTGTATCATGAACGAATTAACAAATTCGCATACATTTATCCCCTTCCTTTACAAAGGCTTTAAGCGTGTGCGATAAGGATGGATATAACACGCTTTTCTTTCAAAAATTCATATTGTTTCGACTAAGGTAAGACATTCCATTTTAAAACGAGGCTCGTTGTTGATAATACTTTCGCTGTAACGTAAATCTATTTATTAATTCAGATACATTACCTTGGTTCATAACCGTACGAATATCCTGTCAGTGTGACATTGTGTCAGTATCTTAATTTTCACATATTTGGCTTTACATTTGCTAATAAGCTTGCCAGTTGATTTATTTTTGAATTTTGAATGCTGTTATTGTAACATATATTTTTATAATAATAACATTACAGTAGTACCTAATGTACCCTCACAAAAACTAAGCTAACGACACTACTGAATTTGTCAGAATGAACGGAGCAAAAATCTGAATTCATACACTTCGTATATAACCTTGATCGGACATCTTTCAAAAATTTTACTGTACATTTATATTTGTTACACGGTGAGGTTTTCTACACTCTCACAGATAACGGTGATATAATGATAAATAAAAAGTGCCATCTTGTTTGCATTGCCATTTTGTCGTTCGAGTTTGTTGTGGGAAGTTGTTGCAGATATTCCATTTTATAAAACTGCTGTCAAACAACGTAAATTTTATTTTAAATTTTTTAATTTTCGATGTTATTTATGGGCTTTAATAATTACTTTTGAACCAATTTGTGAAACAAAATAACTTTCATTGTTTTGAAAAAAAAAATATTTATCCTACACCGGGGCAAATAAGGTCAAGCTAAAAAAAATAAATCTGAAAAGATGGTTTTATGGTGGAAATTATTAGGCAGAGAACTCACGTCATCAACCTGAAAAAAACTTTATAAAACGAAATATAACTTGTAGTAATTATTAGTTGTTATTTATTTTTTAAAAAAGAACAAAAAATATACTAGTATTAAAGAAACGTTTTGTGACGTGCGCCCCTGAAAGAAAAGTATGCTTGTGCCTCTACTGATAGCATGTTTGCGAACAATGACGTAATCCCTTCGAAAGATCGTACCAGAGCGATGACGCAATCCCCGGCGCCGCACTAACTACAGGCTAATTACGCCGTGAAATGGTGTTTTTTACCTTTTTTACTTTCCGTCACCGTAAGGAAGGTATTGTCTTTCGTCAAAAAATCAGATGGTGAATTTTTAATGAATAAGCACGTTTTACAGGCCCTAGAATACGAATTTACTGTTTTAACGATGTCTGTATGTGGGTGTATGTGTGTGTGTATGTATGTGTGTGTTAATGTGTGTATGTATATGTGTATAACAAAAATTTCTCTTTCGATAACTTCAATACTACAATTCTAAAAATTATAATTCTTTCATTCCTCATTCGTCTGTCCATATGAAGAGTTGATTAGGTTTTGGTTACGATTGGTTAACTGGAAATACCCAATTTTAAAGATTTTCACAGTTTTTCTTGTAAAAACACTGTTAAATATCATTTTTTGACCTTTTATGTTATTATAAATAAGAATATATTATTCTTTATTCGATTTAATTATATTTTTTTCTTTATATTCAATCAATTTAGAGATAAACAATTATAAAGAAATATCTTGCAACCTATGCTGCTAAAAGATGCACCATGGAAACAGATTATTCAAATTACTAATTGACAGATGTCATAGTCAAATAAAATTTACATAATATCGTTGTGAAATGATTTTACTGGAAATATAAAAATGTAACGGATTATAGCCACAAGCCAATTCAGCAATAGCTCAGTTCAGTACGAGGTAAGATCAGTTAATTTCTCCCCTAAGAAAAAAACGCCCATAGAATAGTTTGCAACAAAATTCTGTGTGGAATTTTTATAAAATACGTAGAATTGACGAAAGGTAATGTGCTGGCCACATCAGTTTTTTTTTTAGGTTTATAATGGAACGAAGTTTAACAAGAACAAATCTTTTCCAATAAAGGTTACTAATTATTAAAAAAAAACATTTTTCATTAAGTTGTGCCTTTTTTGCTTCTATGACCTTGTACCATTTTAAATCGTCTAGTGTCATATCTTCACTACTTTTGAATTCAATGTTGAATGTGCTAATCTCTTAATCTCGAACTTTCAGTGTAGTATCTTTATACCAAAAATTACTTTAAAACTTGCTTAAACCTGTTGCAGAGAACGTATATAATTGATTTTTAGTATGTGAACTCGGATTGTCAAAACCGCAATAAGTCATTTAATACATTGAGTAACAGCTGTATAAACCATAGATAACCATAATCACGTTGTTAATTTTGAAACATTTGAATCGCAACGTAATTTTGATAGCCATGGTTATAATTACAATGTATAATTAACTATGTAATCAAATCACAACGTTTTCTGCATCAGTGCACCCCATGAGTTTAAATTCTAAATGCAGGAGTATTCGTATGTAAATTGAAATTTTTCGAAATCTTCTAACCATTAAACAACCAATCCTACATCTCTTATTTGAACTATCAACATCAAGTCTCTTCCCTTTCCGTCTGTTTAACTATCACAATTCTTGAATCAACCCTCCCCTCGTCGCTATTGTTCGACTAGTACCACTAGTGGGAGGTTCCGTCTTAAATTACCCCATACTGCATGTTACGCTTTCAACATGCAATGTTCTTCCACCTGTCTCGCTCAACCAGAGGGCAACGGTACGAGATATGATTTTAAAATCGCGGGTGAGAGCCCGCTTATTTATAGGGGGCGGACTTCATGGTAAGTTATTGTTTCTACAAGGGGAGGAGTTGTACAATGTAGTCAGGGTGAAGGTGAAAAATTATGGGGAGAGTAATCAAATTTGGATGACGAAAGGGGGAATTTCAAATACAGTAATTAGTACAAGTAACGACACTGCGAAAATTACAAATATTATTATTATTCAGCTCTATAAAGGTGTATCAAAACTATGTAAAAATAAAATCGGATGTGCCCATCACATTACCGTCCGTCAATTCCACGTATTTTGTTCTAAATACACAGATTTTTTTTGCAAACTATTCTATGGGCGTTTTCGTTTTAGGGGAGAAATGAACTGATCTTACCTCGTACTGAACTGAACTGAACTACTCCTAAAAAAAAGTATATTGTTTTTAAAATAAATATATCATCACGGCATATTACCAAATATAAGTAATGATGAAATATTTATACCGTGAGGGCGCTTACTTATTCCTGGAATCATTTTAAGCAAAAAATATTATATGAAGGAATGTCTGAAAACTTTTCGTTAGAGTTACAGTCCTTTCAATAGCACCTCATCAAGCACGTTTTTATTAATTACTCTGGTACTCTGCACTAAAATTTTGAAACTTGGGATGAGGATACTACTTATTTAGATGCATATTTATACTTTTGTTTCTGTATCTCAACCAGAGGCTTCTCATATTGGGAAGCCATGAACGATTTTTATCGTTATTTTTTACCTATTAACATTTTTTCATTTTTACCTCTCGCTAAGAGAGGTATTGGATTCATGCTAAAAATCGCATATCCAGATTTTATTGAATAAGCACGTTTTAAGGTCCCTACAATCCGATTTTAACATTTTTACGATGATGTCTGTGTGTGTGTGTGTGTGTGTGTGTGTGTGTGTGTGTGTGTGTGTGTGTGTGTGGATGTGTGTGTGTGGGATGTTGGAAGGACGGTTACTCAAAAACTATAAGACTTAAAATTTGTTTAACAACGTATTTCCCAATCGGACATTCATGGGAAGATCTGAAAAGGTTTTGGTAATAATTGGACAACCGGAAGTAGAAGATTCTTGAAAAAAAATCTTCTAAATATTATTTTTTGAAAATTTTTCGTGGTAATATTAAAGAAAAATAAATTCTCTTTCTGATACATTTAAATATTTTTATATATATTTTATAGATTTAGAGATAAAAAGAATATAATATATAAAATAATCTGTTGTAATTAATTTTACAACCGAAAGGATGCCATGAAAAATAGTTGAAAATTTGAATGTTTGTAACTGAGAGATAAATGTCAGTGTCAGAAATCCGGAGACATTACTGAAGATTTTTTTTGGGAAGTACATACATTATATTATTTCTTATTGTATTTATAGTTAAATATTTAAAATTATAGGTATATTACACATACCCTTCAGAAATACTATTAATGGTCTCCACTCTGCAACGTAAAATACAGAAAAAAATGTATCTCATCGAAATAATGGGTAATGAAAGAAAAATGTACTTGGAGAATCTCTTAATTCTTGATCTGTGACTATTATGGAGGTGACAAGTCTAAGTTGAAGGACTTAAATTTGTTTTAAACATTATGGGACAATGCACACCAGCACTGTAGCTGGAGTAACATTGAACTGCGAAAAAGCTATCAAATTTTTCTCAAGTAAGTTGTAAATATTGACAAAATTACACATCGTTATAAGAAAATAATCGGAGTGCAATCTATCCATCACTTTATTAATGGGAATTAGTGTTATTTAGATACAGCATGTATGAAAAAATAAAATGTAAAAGAAGATATGTAAGAATAGATGCACAATTCAGATTATACATTTTAGCCGCCCAAAATTAATGTTTTTACTAGAAGAATATGAAGAGAAAGTAAACAATAACGTTGTTCGAATTGAAAATCCGTGTTACCAGCAGGTATATATAGTAAACTCTACTTTGTAATTTATTGTACATAATTTATGGTAAAATATCTTATAGATTTTGTAAGTATATGTGAAAATTGTTTTATGTTGAGTCATAGTTTATACGTTATAGACTTATATGAATATATTATTTGTATTTCTAAAAATATTCTTTGCTTTATGAATAGAGCCAGGTAAAATATACGGCGAGAGGTTATGTGCTGGCCACATCAGATTTTTACTTATAAAATATTACATACAATGCAAAAATACACAAAAAGATATTCTTGCGAAAGCTTGATAAACGAAGTAGTTTTTGAGATATTTTAATTAAAAAAAAATATCAATTATCCATAATATTTAGTTAATAGTTAAAAAACAAAGTTACCATTAAGTATAAATAGAACAATATAAAAAATTTGTTGTGGCCAGCACAATACCTCTCGCCATTTTCATTTTATGTAGTATAGGGCGAGAGCAGTTATGTGACTTTGTTGGTCTTGGCAAGCAGATGTGGGGGCCCGTGTCAGAATGAGAGCTAGTAATATACATAGGTGTCAAGTATCATAAGTTTTAATTCGAAACATTATGATTTTCCAAATCCATGTGGATTATTTTCCTCGGCAAGTATATTCCATACTAATGGATGACAAATAAACATCAGAACATTTTGAAATTTTGAATGAAAAATTATGACATATGACAATTGTGACATCTATGTAAAAACTACTAGCCGTCATTCTGACACGGATCCTCATCTGCTTGCCAAGGCCAATAAAGTCACATGTCTGCTCGTGCCCTAAAGTACACACAAATAATTGAAATTGTTTCTCTTCTTTCGTTCTATAAGAAATTTTATCCTACTATTCTATTATGTTCAAAATTCTTCAAATTCATTGACGGTATTAATGGTATTTCTTAAGGATATATGTAATATTAACATCTGTAATTTAAATATATAATTAATTAATAATACAATAATATATATTAAATGTACTCTTACCTCCCAGAAAAATCTGACACTGACATTTTGCATTTACATGTCAATTACAAAAATTTAAATATCGCAAATGTTTGTCGGGCAACGAGATTTATTACAACAGATTATTCTATATTATTATATACTATATCTCCAAACCTATACGAGATATAATAAAAAAATTAAGTGTGTTAGATTGAAAATTTAATTATCTTTAATATTTGTAGTAACAAATTTTCAAAAAATAATATTTAGAATTTTTTTTTTTAGAAACTACCACTTCCGGTTGTCCAATTGTTACCAGAACCTATTCAACTCTTCTCATTACTGTTAGATTGAGGAATCCGTAGTCAAACAGGTCTTTAGTCTTATATAATTTGAGAAATCGTGTCTCCAACAACCTCACACACACACACCTCCACACACACACACACACACACACACACACACACACACACACACACGCACACAGACATCATTATAAAAATGTTAAAATCGGATTCCATGGACCTTAAATCGTGCTTATTCAATAAAATCTGGGTATGCGATTTTTAGCATGAATCCAATACCTCTCTTAGCGAGAGGTAAAAATAAATAAAATCTGTTTATAACTATTGTTCCTTATTTTCATTATAAATTTGTTAACTGGAAAATGTTAGTGCTAGTAATGGTTATCGTACGTCCAGAGAATATCAACGTAGATATCCAAGAATTATTTTATCTGAATTTCATTGTTTCTTAATTGTCATCCAATTTTTTTTGGATACTTGATTTTTTTAAAATTAAAATATCTGAAAAACTACTACACGTACAAGGTTTGTAACTCTAACTTTTTTGCACAAATTTATAAATTAATCGTCTTAAGGTAGTTATATCGTGAAACCATTTTACCCAGAATTAATTGAAATTTTAAGTACATCTCAACTGAAGTATAATCTTCCTGTCTCCAAGTTTTAAAACAATTGACCACGCGGTACCTGAGATATTTGCAATTAAATTTGCCCTTTTTAACACGTAGAATAGGAAATGCCAAAATAAACACAACATTTTAAACTATAACTTTTATATCCATACCGACATTTAATCGAAAAACTAGTATGTTATAGAAAACTATGTAACGGATTTTATGTAAAAATTTGAAAATTATTTACCATCCAGATTTAATTTTATTGCCTCTAGAAAATTATAATCTGAAGATACGATAAGAAGGTACTTGACAACCATGTACAAGCGTTCCACATGAAGTTAACAACGCCCGCTTGGTATTAGCGAATAAGAGGTGATTTGGTTAAAGGAATTTCAGACGTACATTCGAAGGAAATATTTTTTAAATTGGTATGTTACGTGAAAAGCATGAAAACTTTAAACAGTATAATACTACTTTTGTAATTTTATGAAAGAAATATATTAATTTGTTTTGCAGTTTCATTTGTAGTTTAGAATTAGTATTATATCTCAAAATATCTTATTACTTTTATACCTGAATGTACCAATAAATGTCTGGGTGCGAGGTTGCCACAGCTAATCTTCAATATTCATATTTTAATGTGAGAGTATTGAAATACGACACTTGTGTATATGTTAGTGCGTGTGGTACAGTTAAAAAAAACTTCTACGGAAAAATAAAGAAAATTAATCTGTTAAGTGTTTGATATTAGCTTTTAACTATTTTGATGCAATCTGTTTATATAATATAATGTTAAAAAATATAAGTTATTGCAAATATAAACTGCATTAGCTTAATTTTTATTTTGAACATAGAACAAGTTTTTGAATAGGTACACTCGACTGACAACTACCTTAAAGTAAATCAGATTATGATTTTTTTCCTGTAAATGTCGATAGTCAAAAAAAAAGTAATTGATAAAACGATAAATAGAGATAAATCAGAATTGTACGACGAAGATGTTATATATATATCCAAACGAATTTTTGATTTTTTGTTCCCTGAAAGTCCATTCATATTTCCTGTGATGAAAATCGAATAAAATGTATATATTCATAATACCAGAGACAGTATTTCTATTTTAAATTATGGTGGTTATAATTTTAAAAGTCTTTCAAATGTCAGTCCCTTTAAAACCTCCATTCTATTTCAATAAATAAAACTATTTAAATACAGTAAAATTTGTATGAAGATATATTTAATACACTTATTACATCGCATATGTAAAATTATATTGCTCTTTTTTTAAACTCTTGCAATTTATCCTTCCATGTTAATCTAAGCGTAGTCAGTTTGGACATTTGTATCTTCGTAGCCTGAGTATTTTTGGCCTGACGCCCCCTTGTGAACTTCGACCTCCAGTTGTAGCAGCAAAGTAAATTATACTAAAAGCGAATCCGTGTCACTTGTCAACTCTTTAAAATGAACCGCAGGTGAAAGAAAGAGAAAAATAATGTTATTATCTCGCAAATGTTGTTCCAGCCCAACGCCATCCTGTTGTGTCAATTATCCTCAACGCCAAGGATTTTTTATCCTGGCTTTAGTGACTGATGGGTAGTTTTGTACTTTGTTTTTTATTCTATTAGCCTACTGCTATGCGAAGTGAAGAATGGGTTTACGAGCTCATACATAAATAAAAGAATATGCATTAATTTACATTAGGAGACATTATTTATATTTAATGCAATATTAGTTTGAAAGTAAAACAATATTAAAACCAAAGCCACATCAGTTTAATAGTTACATTAGTAAAACATTGGATTCTAGAACATACTTCAAGAATCCATCAAATAATTTCGATTGTTTTTAGACACAGAGACTTTTATAATATTTTTTCATCACAAGGAGTAAAAATCTAAATTTTAAAAAATTAAAAGATTTTGAAAAATTCCACTACCCTTGCTAATTCTATGAATTCAAGTAGAGGACAGTGGGGCCACATGACGAGCTTAAGGGAAAGCTCTTGTAAAACAGAAACACATTACATTTCTTAAGCAAGCTTTTATTAATTACACATATCGTCCTGGTGACTGCAGTAGTTGTATGTCAAAAAAAAAAGTTTTCGTTTTCTTACACCTTAGTAACCAAAACAATCATGCCTATAAGTTTCAGTTGGTCTTCTATCCCCTAACCAATTGCAGCTAGATATATGCTTGTCTAAAATGTTTTGGTTATTATGGTGTAAGTAAACGAATACTTTTTTTTGACATATGAGGGTTGCCTTTTATATTATCTTTTGCTCCATTTGTTCCCGAGAATTTAATCTTAAGAGTTGACACCATGCGTCGTAACTTTGCACGTATAACAAAGCAGCATTTAAAATAAGTCAATATTCTATTATTACAATGGTTACATCGCAGCCCTGACTTAAATTCCTGCGAAAAATATGGGATTACTATATTGTTCAACATCGAAAATCCGAACCAAAAACAATTTAATATCTAACAGTACCTCTTTCAGAAGAATAGAGAAATAAGTAACACGAAGAGTTATCAACTGTATTGAAAGTTTAACAAATCATATGCTAGAAGTCTTTACAGCTCGGCTATTACTTAGTCAAAATAAATCATACTTTAGCTATAAAACCTAATTAAGAAGGAAAAATAATTTTGGTATCTTTGTCCATTTTTCAGTTTCGGAAGCTTTTCTTAATAACTAAAATGTTAAAAAAATTCTTCTAAATATTGTTTTTTGAAAATTTTTGTTCCTGCAAATATTAAAGAAGATTAAATTCTCTATTTGATACATTTAAATATTTTATTATATCTTTTATTGATTTAGAGATAAAAGAATATAATGTATAAAATAATCTGTTGTCATAAATCTCACAACCCAAATAATACCATGAAAACCAATTGAAAAATTAAAATGTTTGTGACAGATATATGTCAATGTCAGACATTACTCAAGACTTTTTCTGGGAAGTACATACATATATTATTTCTTATTATATTAATTAAAATTATAGGTATATTACATATATCCTTCAGAAATACTACCAGTCCCGACAATGACAACATAACCAGCCCCATATCTGCTTGTCAACGTCAACAAAGACACATGACTGGTCGCGCCTTATACTTATGTAACCAAAAACGGAAGTGGCGAGAGGTATTATGCTGGCCACAGCAGATTTTTTAAATTTTCTAATCATACTTTACTGATCAGTTATTTATATTTCAACCAAAAAAATTTTTTTGGCCACGAGTGTATTAAACAGCCTATTTTTATAGCCTATTTTTATTTTCCAGCCTACCTATTTTTTTAGGAAAAATAACTTTTATTGCGACTTATTTTGGGTATGTGAATCTAATTTTATTCGCATATTTCGGTTATAACGACATATCAACCTTTATATACGTATTTAGTAGATACAGAACATTATTTGACACATCCGAAATTAAAATTATAAATATTAAATAATAATAGGCTGATATTCTCGCAATACGTTTATAAATTTGCTTATCGTTAGAATATATTTTAAAGTATAATAGGTAAAATACCATGAAAATACATTAATTTCTTGATATTGCATTTTTGCAGGGATTTAGCTTTATTTCCAAATCCATATTTCTATTTCAGTCTTCTGAATATGTAGCCCTTGAATGTCGTCAGCTAGCGTAAAACGTAACCACCCACAGCCACAACTGGGCAAGAAGCGTGTCGCGTGTGTAGGAGTATGTTTTGAACTGTAATGAATATTTATTGGCGAGTTGAGCGTAGACGGCCCCACTATATAATTACGCTCGGCCATACATTACCAAGTTGAATTCGAAAGCGACTTAGTTTGCGAACGGTAGAGGTTCGTTGTTCGCTAGCACTACCACACCACTCTGGAATCTAATTTTACCTAACGCTTAAGGGGCTCATTTTCATATTAGACTTACACAGACCAGGGGGGATAAAACAGCATTGCTGTGCAAGATTATTACAAGAAATATTTATTGAAAGTTTTTGATTTTAATAATGAAATTTCTGATTCAATAATGCCAATTTAACAAACAAGATTAAAATTTATATCGTTTTACTACATTCACAGAGTGGCTATAAAGATTTGGGACTGATTTTCTGTAGCGTTAGGGTACCTCTATATATGGCCAAGGGCCAAGATCGCCGCTATTTGCGGCCCAATATCAAACATAATGAATATTCTCTTCACTGTTTGCTACAATTACTACGTCGTTTGCAAATGCGCACATTGATATTTTTGTTGCTTGTAAGTTTCTGTAGGTGTAATTTTCTGAATCGCGTATCGCAATCCATCGTAATTTCGTCCATGATCCGTTCTGAAAAAAAATCTGTTCTGGTGGCCAGCACAATACCTCTCGCCATTTTCATTTTATATTGCATAGGGCGTGAGCAGTCATGTGACTTTGTTGGCCTTGGCAAGCAGATATGGGGGCCCGTGTTAGAATGACATCTAGTAATAATGTACATAGGTGTCAAGTATCATAATTTTTCATTTAAAACATCATGATTTTTCAAATCCATGTGGATTATTTTTCTCGACAATTATATTCCATACTATTGATGAAAAATAAACATCAGAATATTTTGAAATTTTAAATGAAAAATTATGACAATTGTGACATCTATATAAGTACTAGCCGTTATTCTGACACGGATCCTCATTTCTGCGTGCCAAGGCCATCAAAGTCTCATGACTGCTCGCGCCCTATAAGTAACGAACTATGTTCAAAATTCTTCAAATTCATTGACAGTATTAGCGGTATTTCTTAAGGATATATGTAATATTAACATACCTATAATTTAAATACATATTTAATTAATAATACAATAATATATTAAATGTACTCGTACCTCCCAGAAAAATCTGATTTTTGACACTGACATTTTGCATTTATCTGTCAATTACAAACAAACTGTTTTTTAGGGAATGAGATTATTTTTTTACAACAGATTATTCTATATTATTATATACTATATCTCCAAACCTATACGAGATATAATAAAAAAGTTAAATGTGTTTAATATTTCAAAAAAAAAAAATAGAAGATTTTTTTTTCAAGAATCTGCCACTTCCGGTTGTCCAATTGTTACCAAAACCTTTTCAGATCTTCCCATGAATGTCCTATTGGGAAATACGTAGTTAAACAAATATTAAGTCTTATAGTTTTTGAGTAATCGTTCTTCCAACGTCCCACACACACACACCCACACACACATACATCTACACACACACACACACACACACACACACACACTCACACACACAGACACAGACATAATCGTAAAAATGTTAAAATCGGGTTGTAGGGATCTTAAAACGTACTTATTCATTGAAATCTGAATATGTGATTTTTAGCATGAATCCATTACCTCTCTTAGCGAGAGGTAAAAAAAGAAAACTTTTTGGTGTCGCTTACACCATACCGAACTCTACCACGTACGTATAGTCTCTGGTTGGAAGTGATAAATCCACTCCTTCTGTAGGTGAATATCGGGTAATGAAAACTTTTACGTTATAATAAAATATTGGGTTGAAAAGTTTCCCTTTGTTCTTTTATTTTGGTTGTCATGGATTTCAATTTTATTCGAAATAAATTTAATCTTGAGTCTAAAATCAGAGTTTATTGTTTTCACGTCATTAATTTTGAGGTTTAGGCTTTAAGCTCTTAAAAATCTGTCAGGGATTTTATGTACAACCATTAATTTTAATCGTATCACTCCAAATTGCAATAATTATTTTTCTAGATTAATTCCGTGGGGGTTTATGAACCATGATGCAATTTGCGCAATTTTTATTGCCAGGATGTGCTCTCAGATAAAATAACAAATTGCTCATAAAAATTATTTAATACTATTTCATTTAAACTTTAATCTTTAAAAGTCACAAAAATTTAACTATCATAAAATGAAATTAATTATAAGTTTTGTCAATCACTATATATATATATATATATATATATATATATATATATATATATATATATATATATATATATATATATATATATTCAATGTCCCCTCAGAAAATTATATATCTGAAAGGATCGGCATAAAACGATGACGCACACTTGTACTATAAATCTACAAAGAAATCTCTTAGCATGCTTACCTAAAATTGATTAATGCCCGTAGAATTTTTACGAAATACGAAGTTTGGATGTTTTCCCTGTATTTATGGTACTTTGGCAACAGCATATACCTATGACACTTCGTAAATATCGTAAGTGTTCAAATTTATAATTTTTTCGGTTTAAAAATCAGATTATATTTTTCTGTAAATTTTGATAAAAAGAAATTGATAAATCGATAAATCCAGATAAATCAGTACTGTCCGACGGATACGTTATATTTACAAAAGAATTTATGATTTTATATTCGCTGAAAGTCCATTAATCAAACAAAATGTATATTCATAATAAGGAAGTCCAACTGTGTGCATCACTCATGAAACCAAAGACAGTGGTTCTATTTTGAAGTATGGTGGTTGTGGTTATAAGTTTAAGAGTCTTTGTCTCGGTTTTTGTATTCGTAAATGACGAGAGTTTTATCGAAAAAATAAACTATTGGCCGGTTGCACCAACGTATCTTAAATATTAAACATGGTTTAAATTGACAATATTGCATCGGAATGAAATGTCATATGAATTATAATATGTTGCTGTCATAATTTCGATTTGCATTTTTTACCTCCCGCTACCCTTAGCAGCAACGAGACCCCATAGGTAAATGGTGGGAGGTATTGTGTTGGTCACATCAGATTTTTTTGTTACGGGGCGTTACAGTACGTTGCGACATTACAAAAATGATTACTACCCTGCGCTATAGTCTGTTTTTGTGAGGCTAATATGTGTCAAACTTTAGCTAATATTAAATGGAAATAAATATAAAACTACTGCATTACGAATAGTCTGTTTTGTTTGACTGTGACTGACTTGTGGCAAAGTTTAGATTATTATATTAAATGGAAATATAATGAAATATAGTGCATTAGGGATAAATATAACCTACTAAATACAAATCCGACGTACACTTGTATCGAAGAGCATGAGCATACTTTTTACGAAAAGGTACAGTAAAAGTTCTTTATAAAATAGTTTAGAAAAACCACGCGTTACGGTACGTCACAATACGACACGGCACGGTGCGTTTACGTTACGGCTTACGCTGTATAAATCCACCATTAAACGTAGCTTTAAATTTAAGTCTTGATGGTGCAACTGGGCATACGTGTTATATTTTAATTCCTAGAAACTTTGGGACTGAAAATTTAAAATTAATGCACCGATGCATTACTGTATATTTGTACAATCAAGAGAAAGGTAAAATATTGAAAAATATTTTTGTCGGTTAAATTTTTTGATTGTTTTCTTATTGCTCTTTTTGCCCCCTTGTTAACCCTGAGGCCACCATCGCCCCCTTGGATCTATCCAGCGTCCAAAAGGGGGCCATATCGCCCACTTTTAGAATCACTGCTTTGAAATTCAAAATAAATAAAGTTTCTAATTTCTTTAGCATATTTATAATTACTTTTTAACAGGTTGAAAATAAGTATTATCTAACACTTTTTCACAATAGTATAGAATGAAGATTTGGTGGTTACTATGAATCAGTATTACGAGCTTAGACCAAAGAAGGTCAACACTTTTCATAAAGTTGCATGATTTTATTTCTATAATTTATTTACGATTTTGTAACTTTAGAATTCAATTCTGACTACAATTTGTACGTTTCTTTTTGAAATGGGATTGATATTAATAGGCTTAATTATTACTTAGTATTTTCGACCATTCACCCCGTTTCTTATTGAAAAAATTGAGGTCAATATAAGCAAGTTCATTTGTCAAAAGCTAAAGTAAATTATAATTACGGTACATATTTTAAGCTTCAACAGAGAATAATTAAACCTTAATCCAACAGATTGCGTTTTTAATTTAAATTATAAATCGTTTGCAAACTTTTATCAATTTTTTTGTTGTACTTCATTGTATTTTCTTATCGTGGCGGAAGAAAATTTATTCATTTGTTTTATATTTACGAGGTCGACGTTTAAAGAACGAGGTTGTAAAGTTTAAAATATTGTCAGTGTATCTTTTACCGCAGCTTTTCCTAGTAAAAATTCATAGACT
Source organism: Harpalus rufipes (assembly GCA_951394225.1). Lineage (NCBI taxonomy): Eukaryota > Metazoa > Arthropoda > Insecta > Coleoptera > Carabidae > Harpalus > Harpalus rufipes. The sequence goes on along the minus strand of OX596288.1, from coordinate 11,646,479 downwards.
TTAAAATTTAATATTTACTAACAGTAAGTTTTAAATTATAGTCACATTTCAGAGGGTAATAGATAACTGTTTCAAAGCTTAAATTTACCGTTTTAATCATGACAAAGACCTGTTTTTTTATAATTATTTGCTTATTAAAATATATAATTTACGCAGGTCTTCGAAGGAAGAATCAATTTACATTGTCACTGTGGGTTAACTTAGAAATTTATTGTAATATAACATCCCTAACTTGGTAACATAATTGTGGCAAATATCTCGACTGTGATATGGATAGGATGTTAATATTTACTCGAAATCTCAGTCAAACAGCATTTTTCCTTACTACACCGATATTTCGGTGCACAGTTACACCTTCTTTAAGGTGTATAACAAGTAATATAACAAAATAATACATACAAAATAACATGGGCATTATCTTTCATGGTCTAAGTAGTATGATATGTGTAGATTACAAAACAGAAAGAATTTATAAAAAATTCGAAAAAAGAAAATTCTACTTTTCTTAAGGAAACTTCTTTTCACTGCTGTTTTACTTAATATTTCAAAAAATATGGTTATCAAAAATACATTCAAAATTAGTTGTATAAGATATTATTGTTCATAATTAAATTAAATAGCATTTTTAACGAAATTAATTGTGTAATAGATAAAATAATGCAAATGCGTTTCCAATGGTCCAGTTTCATGAAAATTACCCTTAAATATGCCAATTTTTTTTTTTAAATCTGTTTCGTAAACTACACATATCATACTACTTACCCTTATATTTATGACATTAAGTTCAAAACTACCCTGTATAATGATATAATTTAAGTTGACATGAAATAATCACTATAAAAGATCCAAAAGTAGTTGTAGAAAAATAGGAAATGAATGAAAACAAGAAAAAGAAGCTTCAGACGGAATATATTGGAAAAGATAAACAATTTTTAAGAAAATTAGGTAGAATTCAAAATTTCACATATGTATACGTAAAAATCTGTTGTGGCCAGCACAATACCTCTCGCCACTTCCTTTTTTTGGTTACATAAGTATAGTGCGCGAACAGTAATGTTATATTTTTGGGCTTGACAAGCAGATGTGTGGGCCCGTTTCAGAATGATAATTAGTAATTATGTACATAGATGTCAAATGTCAGAATTTTACATTAAAAATTTCAAGATTTTCTAAATTTACGTAATTAATTTATCACCAGGAGTTTCAAATTTACTTGTCGTATGCCTTACATATTTAACATTTAATTCTGCTCCACATGGAATTGGAAAATCACTAAATTTAGAATGAGAAAATATGATATTTGACATCTATATACATAATTACTAGCTATCATTCTGACATGGGCCCCCATATCTGCTTGACAAGGCCAAGAAAATCACATGACTGCTCGCGCCCTATTGTATTTAACATTTCTTGTATACCTACACTCTACACCAAAAATTCTACTTACATATATCTATTCCTTATATTTAGATTGTTTAATTTTAAATTCATTTTATGAAGAAATTTTGTCCTCTTCTAATTTTTCGAAATGTTTCCAATTCATTGTCAGGATTGACAGTATTTTTGAAGGATATATGTAATATACCTATAATATTAAATATTTAGCTATTAATACTTTAAGAAATAATATAATGTATGTATTTCCCAGAAAAAGTCTTCAGTAATGTCTCCGTATTTCTGACACTGACATTTATCTGTCAGTTACAAACAATTTAAATTTTCAACTATTTTCCATGGCCATTCTTTTGGCTGTAAAATTTATTATAACAGATTATTTTACATATTATATTTCTCTTATCTCTAAATCTATAGAATATATAATAAAATATTTAAATGTATCAGATAGAGAATTTAATTTTCTTTAATATTACCAAGAAAAAATTTCAAAAAATATTATTTAGAAGATTTTTTTTCAAGAATCTTCTACTTCCGGTTGTCCAATTGTTACCAAAACCTTTTCAGATCTTCCCATGAATGTCCGATTGGGAAATACGTAGTTACACAAATTTAAAGTCTTTTAGTTTTTGAGTAACCGTCCTTCCAACATCCCACACACACACACACACACACACACACACACACACACACACACACACACACACACACACACACACACACACACACACACACACACACACACACACACATACACATACACACTCACACACATCCACATACACATCCACACACACAGACATCATCGTAAAAATGTTAGAATCGGATTGTATGGACCTTAAAACGTGCTTATTCAATAAAATCTGGATATGCGATTTTTAGCATGAATCCATTACCTCTCTTAGCGAAAGGTAAAAATGTATATTATCAGAAAGAATTTATAATATTAAGAAACAGAAAATCTATACAAAAGTGTAGCAAAATGCAATTGTTAATAAATCAGAAAAACTTGCTGCGTGAACTGCATTTGAAGCTTGGAATAAGAATTTTTGTAATTATCGATACCGAATTCTATTTCACGTTAGAAGGTAGAGATTTTGTAGGGAATAAAAGTTATTTTTATAAACCAGCCATTCATGGTCCGACAGAATATAAATTTAATGACATACGGAATTTCATATAAAAAATAATAATACAATTCGCCACTTCAAAAAGGAGAATGTTTTGACAATATTATTTGGTCTTTCAAAAATAAATTACTTTATCGGTGGATTTTTGTGCAGATTTTGTTATTTAAATCTTGTTTACATGAGGGTAAAATTGTTTTAGTTTGTTGCCTTTTGTAAGTTAAATAATAAAATTATAAAGTTTGTGCAGATTTTTTGTTAACACACCCTTACTTTTGACCAGTATTGTATAAATTGTTAACGAGTTTGCTGTCCTAGCGTCGATATAAATGACTTTTAATTATTATCACTATCAAAGGGACAATAGCAAAAACATTGTCATCTCTATGTTTTTTATTTTTACCTCCCGCTACCCTTGGTAAGGGAGGTATAGGGATCATGCTAAAAATCGCATATTGAGATTTAGGTAAATGACCATGTTTTAAGGTCCCTAGAATCCATTTTTAACATTTTCACGATGATGTCTGTGTGTATGTATGTATGTATATATATGTGTGTGTGTGGATCCTCTTTACGCTCTAACTCAAATACTATTATTCAGAAAGTTTTGAAATCATGTATTTCTACCTTATTCTAATATGAAAAGAAGCCATTAGATTATGGTGGCAATCGGATAACCGGAAATGGTCAGTTTACTAAGGTCAAGATAGTTTTTCTTCAAAAAATACATTTAAATCTATTTCTCAATATGTTATTATAAAAATTAAAGATTATTCCATTTTCTACAAGTTTGCTTTAATACTTTTTCTATATATTTTATGGATAAATTTATAAAGTAATATAAAAATTATATCTCGGAGCTTATGCTTTAAACACATCTCCGTGGTTACATAGTTCAGCTCAAATGTATGTAACTGACAGATAAATGTCACTGACAAAAAAATAATCATTTCAAATTAATAATAGTAATGTTTTAAATGGAAAATTCTAAATAGAACAATAGTTTTATGGAAAGGAACTTAAAATACATCATTTCTAGCTTTAGTAATATATGCAGGTATGTATTTAAATAAAGAAACAAATAAATATATTATCACGGCATATTTTCCATTGCTGGGTGTGCTAATCTGATTTATACACACATTTCGGTAATGATGATGACATATTTGTATTGTGCGGGCGTTTACCAGAAGGGTTAATTTTATGCCATTTAAAATTCGAATTATTTGGCGTTGATCGGGATCGAATCGGATTCCTCAGATTCGAGATCAGAAATCAGGCACGCGGCAACGAGACCCCATAGGTATTGTGTTGGACACATCAGATTTTTCATTGTTATTTTACTGTGGTATCTACTATTAGATATGTCAGGAGGTAATTTCTGTATGAAAAATCTTAATTTTATTTTACGTTTATTTGGTAAGTTGGACTAGAAACTTATGTCTGAATTCACTAGTGGTTCGAGTAATTTTTCAGACAAGTTTGCAAATTATTGCAGTGTTATCTGGCAACAAGAACGGAAGTAGAAGGACCGAAGCGGAAGACTTGAGCGCCGCGATAAGGACCCAGGGCCGCATTAGCTAAACAGGGACTCATTTAGTCCATAATCATGACGATGGACATCTGATAAACGTTTACTAAAAATATGTATACCTGTGATATACAGTATCGGACTTAAATAGAGCGACTCCATATTTTAAATAATTAATATATTTTCAAACTTCTTATATAATGAAAAAGTAACATTCATTAAATCCTATGGACGTTACAAGAATAATTCAAAGTATCATACTATATTTCACAAGTGCCTACGTATTTGAGGTGCAACAAAAATAGAGCGACTGTATAAAAATATTATATTTACTTCAAATAAATTAACCAGAATAACAATTTATGAAATAAATTTAAATTTGACAAAAAGTTAACAATGTTACAGTAAAATTTTTGAAAGATGTCCGAATTAACAAATTGATATATATTTATCCCCCTCCTTTACAAAGACTTTAAGCGTGTGAGATAAGATTGGATATAACTCGCTTGTCTTTCAAAAATTCATATTGTTTCGACTAAGTTAGGACATTCTATTTTAAAACGATGCTCGTTGTTGATAATACTTTCGCTGTAACGTAAGTTTAGATATTAATTCAGATACATAACCTTGATTCATAGCCGTACGAATAACGTTATTTTCTGTCAGTATTACTGAGACTGTCATTGTGTCAGTATCTTATTTTTCACATATTTAGTTTTACATTTGCTAATAAACTTACCAGTTGACTTATTTTTGAATTTTGAATGTTTTTATTGTAACATATATTATTATAATAATAAAATAACAGTAGTATCTGATGTACCCTCATAAAAACTAAGCAAACGACACTACTGAATTTGTCAGAATGGGCGGAGCAAAAATCTGAATTCATACAATTCGTAGACGACATTGATCGGACATCTTTCAAAAATTTTACTGTACATAATGTAATACTTTAATAATTATTTATAATAAATTGCGTTCATCGTGACATCGAATTATAGTATTTTAAGTGTCTAGGACGAAAAGTGAATCTTTCAGGTATGAGGAAGTAATTACGGCCGAGGCGGTTGCGAGTACCATAAAGACACTTTTCGTCTGAAGTACATACATAATCTTAAAAAATGTTTCTGAAACAAATTAGATATTTGACAGACAAGCAAAAGACAATTTGAACACAACAAAACCCGGGTTCACACTTGACAAGTAACAGATCGGAAGTTGAATTTTCCACTACTCAGTCAGTATTACCAACATGAATGTAAAGAAAAAACTAAATTTAAATAAGACAACTTAAATGCCATATGGGTATTGATGAAGCTCTGTTATGTGAGAAGTAAATAAAATACGAAAATCGTTTACTTTTGACATCGGGGTATCATAAAGTTATTTTATTGAAATGTAATTCTGAACCTAGTTTCCTTATAAAAACGTTTTTAAATGGAAGGATGACACATTTACCGTATAATTATTTGGCATTGTACCCGGAGAAAACAGCTAATATTTGCCTCAGTCCAGCAGTAGCGCGGTGGAATGTCGCCGTCCCTAGGCACTAAATGCCGGAATAGGAAACCTCGTCCCGGAAATTGGACGGATCCAGAGCTGGTTGCGGCGCCGCCGACTTCCGGTCGCTCCTTTCCTTCACCACCCCCCTTCCCCGGCCAATACCTGGGGTAACAGCCAAATTGCGTCCCAATAACAAACTGGAAGTGTAGGTGTACCTCATAGCGAAATTTGGTGGAGGCGCTAATATTTTCGCCAGGACCGCACTTTTAATACTATGTAGTTGGGCGTTAATTAATGAACTGATTATTACTATCAGAATACTGTATGTCTTATGACAAAGCACCGGTAGTTGACACTAAGAAATGAAATTTGTAATATTGTTTAAAATCATGGTTTATTATTTATCAAAAATACAAACAAATATTTGCATTCATTGACGTCTTAGGAAGTAATATGCATATAAAAATTTAATTTAGGTAAATTATCTTATAAAAAAAATATCAAAATGACAAAAATGAAATACATTAGTAGGGGACATTTGTCATTTTTCAAATTTTTAGTAGTTCACACATAAATGTACCTGTAGTACATACACCTAGTAAAATACGTTGTATATCTGTTTTCCGAAATAACTTACTCCACACATTGGAGGCTACAGAATTTTGGAATTCAAATTTCACTTGGTTATCACAGCCCTATACGTGCGGTTGTGGCAGTAATTCAGTAATTCGATTTTTGCATTTTTGTTATTTTTCACGTTTCATTTCTTTCTCTATTAATTTGAAAATATAGGAATTTGGGTAAAATATACATGTAGTTACATTTATGGGATATTAAATAATGAAAATACTATAATAATTTTTAAAAAATGCCCTGAATTAGCTATTCCCAGTGGGTGTCAACTAATAAAAAAATCTACTGTTGTCAGCACAATACCTCTCGCCACTTCCATTTTTGGTTACGTAAATATTGTATTTAACATTTCTTATATACCTACATTCTACACTAAAAATTATACTTATAGCTATTCTTTATATTTAGATTCTTTAATTTTAAATTCAGAACGAAAATTTTTCACGACAATGATTCATACATGTGTATCAAGATTTTTAATCATCTACCTCAAGACTTAAAAGCTAATAATTCAATAACTTCTTTTAAATTTAAACTAAAACAATATCTTATACATAAATGTTTTTATTCCATTGCCGATTTTTTTGATAATTAATTGTTTGTTCTTATATTTCTGCTTATATATTGTAGATACCTATTTTTTGTTGTAAATTTGTGTATGCAATATTTGGATTTTTTCTTTTTTTTGCTATGTATTTATATATTTTTTGTATCCTATTATTAACAAGCCAAATGAATTTTTGTAATTATCATGGCAAATAAAGATTATTATTATTATCCTATGAAGAAATTTTGTCCTACTCGTCTAATTTTTCGAGATGTTTCCAATTCATTGTCGGAATTGACAATATTTAAATATTTAACTTTTAATATAATAAGAAGTAATATATGTAAGTACGTCCCAGAAAAAGTCTTCAGTAATCTCTGGATTTTTGATGCTGACATTTATCCGTAAATTACAAACATTTTGAAGTGGTTTCCATGGCATTATTTGGGCTGTGAAATTTATGACAACAGATTATTTTATATATTATTTTATCTCTAAATTTATAGAAGATATAATATAATATTTTAATGTATCAGATAGAGAATTTAATCTTTCTTAATAAATGTAAGAACAAAAATTTTCAAAAAATAATATTTACAAGATTTTTTTTTAAGAATCTGCTACTTCCCGTTTTCAAATTGTTACTAAAACACACACACACATACATCGACACACACACATACACTCACACCCACACAGATGGCTTGTATGGACCTTAAAACGTGCTTATTCGCTAAAATCTGAATATGCGATTCTTAGCATGAAACCAATACCTTTCTTAACGAGAGGTAAAAATGCCAAAAATGTGTATCAGTATTTGACATAAGGCTGCAACATGGCCTAAAATTATTAATATTTTATATAATCGTATGAGATCACTTACTATTAAATCCATTATCAACAGTAAAATTTGAAAAAAGTACTATGAACGATTTATTACAAAATATTTATTAACTTATCTTAAGGATTTACACAACAATTCAGCAAGTCGGATACAAAAAATTCCCACTGTTCAATGGAACTCTACATTTGTACAATGGGGTAATTTTGGCATCAACCAATGTTACAGATATTCAACACAGATGGTTATACTAATACATTAACAGCAAAAGCAATATTTAAAATAGTTAAATTTGTTTATTTTATTGTAATTTAAACTCAAAGTATCAACTACTAGGGCTATGTCAACTAAAAATGTCTAAAAATGTTTTTTCATCCTTATAAAAAATAGAAGTAAGTACCTGCTGACGACATGATGATATTTACTTTTGAACAGAGTAGGTCGTCTAAAGCTTTTAATATTTTTATGAAATATCTCACACATAATCTACTTACCGTAATGGATAAAATTCCTTATCGTGCGCACATTAAAACTAAAAGTAATATTTTGAAGTAGAATTTATAGCTGTAATATTTTTTGCATTTTAAATTTTAATAACCGAATCATATATCCTAGCAAGAACCATGAATTACTAATTTCCATTATAATAAAATATGTGCATGGCTTTATGCTTTAATTATTTAAAGATTTATCATCAGACCATTAGCTGCCCCGACACTAAAGTTTTTATTAAACGCAGTTCCCGTGAAAAGAAAGAAAAACATGTATATACGATGGCTCGTCATTATATTTACCACTATAAACTTTAATGTTTTTATGTTAAAACATAATTTTATAAGTAGAATAGATGGAAATGAAAGATGCATATGATGATTACACATTAATTATTCATACTAATTCGAACTATAAATTCAAAAGATGTTTAGAAATTAAATTACAATATTTTGAAGGCTTGTAAATATAATTTACAGTTAAAAATATGTTAACTACTATAGATATAATCGTATAGACAATACTACATTTAATTGTGATTAAAAACCAATATTAATATACCTACATTATAATGAGCTCAAAAAGTGTATCTCTGAATCTCGAGAATGATGTTCAATAAAACAATGTAAACTAGACATTTTCGTTTGTTTCATAACAGTGTTGATGGCATAGAAACCAAATAAGATTAAAGCACCGGAGGTTAATACTTTAAGAAAGGAAAATGTGTAATATTGTTGTACAAAAACATGATATATTGTTTAGCAAAAATACATGCAATTATTCGCATTTCAGTACCTGTTTCCATACATTATTAGAGGGTACAAAAATTTGGTATTTGGTTATCTCAGCCGCATGTGTGCTGCGATTGTGGCAGTAATTCAGTGTTTTGTTTTTTTTGTATTTTCGTGATATCTTTATTTATTTGTTTATTTAAATTTTACACTATTTTACAGACATAGGAGTTTGTTTATACCATGTCAGGTAGTTACATACAAAACAATCTATATATAAACATTTGTGAAATTATAATTCAGGTATTCATTTACCGAATAAAAACATTTTTCTATTAGATACTTCTTTATCCTGGTTTTAAATAATTTGCTGTTCAATGTCTTTAGATGTTCAGGAAGTATATTATAAAAGTCTAAATTGAGTGAGTTGTTCACACATTTTTGTAATTTTAATTGTTTTTTTCGTAGTAAACTCGCAGAACGTGTATTATAGGAATGATAATTACTATTTTTAGGCAGTATATCCTTAGTTCTATGAATTTCTAGCAGTGCGCAATAGATATATATATATATATATATATATATATATATATATATATATATATATATATATATATATATATATATAACGGTGTTCCGCGACTCGACCGACAAACTTATACCATATATTCCGGGGATCATTCCGATCAAAAAATGTTATATGACCTATAGGTGAATTCCTCTTTGTTTCGGAAATATCGAAGAAATTTTAAAAAAATGATAAAAGAAAATTTATTCATCAATGGATAGCTAATTAACACAAAATTACAGCAACTGTTCAAAATTTATCCTTCGAGTCATAGAATGTTACTGACAATTCATTCTTTAGGGAATTAGTAGCTTCAACTATACGGTCAGTTAACTCTTCCCGTGTTTACACGAAAACCATATCGGCATATTATGCATTAGTAAAATGCGGCATAATGGCTTAAATTAATAAGAGAGTACAAAAATCATACAGCATTAACTACGATAGTAAACACGTCAATAAAAACTGTTATTTGTCAAACATACGTTAATTCGTCAAGGCTAACTCATTTTTTTTTTTTAATTCCTTCGATATCTCCGAAACAAAGAGGAATTCACATATAGGTCATATAACATTTTTTGATCATAATTATCCCCGAAATATATGGTATAAGTTTGTCGGTCGAGTCGTGGAAAACTCTGTATATATACATAAATAAATAAATTAATAAATATTTCATCACGGCATATTACCCATTGCTGGGTGTGCCAATCTGCTTTGTATACAGATATCGGTAATGATGGAATATTTGTACCGTGCGGGCGCTTACCAGGCGTCACCTCACGGGCACTCATAGATGGCGTGGAGAGTGCACCACAGGGGTCAATTTTGTGCCATTAAAATTCGATGTAATTTTTGGCGTCGGTCGGGATCGAACCCGGGTCCCCAGATTCGCGACCAGACACTCAGGCACACGGCCACGAGACCCCATATATATATATATATATATATGCCAAAAAGTGTCATAATGTTTAATTTGATAAAATAGTCTCTACAATGTTCTCTACTGTTTCTACCAGTTATAATTCTAATTGCCATGTTTTGTAAACGGAAAATTTGTAAAGCACTAGAAGAATTTCCCCACCAGATTACTCCATATGTTAAAATTGAATGAAACAATGCAAAATACACTGACGTCAAAGCTAAGTTATTAATTACCAATTTAAGTCGACCTGGACATTTCCATTAAGTAGGTTATCTATTTCAATACCTAGAACATGTACTGATTGCTTAGTATGATTGCTTTTATTGCGAGATATAATTAATTCTTGAGTTTTATTTTTATTTAAAAATAGATTATTAGTTGCGAACCAATTTTCTACTTTTAATAAATTTGTTCGTACTAATTCGTTCATTGTGTCAATATTTTTATGTCTATTAATAATGGTGGTGTCATCTACAAAAAGCACTGTATTACATGGCCGCATAAAGTCACTGAAATCATATACACAGTCCTGCCATAAGTACTGGCACATGGTTTATGGGCTGCTAAAAATTTGTAAAAATAATAATAATACATTTTGTATTGAATGTATTTTACAGCAGTAAAAAAATATATCTATTCAAAATGGCTGCATTTGGTTTTAAAGCAAGGCTAAGACGATTTAGCCCTGCTGCTATGGCAGCACGGACCGTATTTATCGGTAGTTCCCTCTGCGAGCTGAGGCTAGCCTCATAATATTTCGGCCGGTTTAAATTTTCAACAAATAAATAAATAAATAGATAAATATATCATCAAGGCATATTACCCATTGCTGGGTGTGCCAATCTGCTTTGTATACAGATATCGGTAATGATAAAATATTTGTATCGTGGGGGCGCTTACCAGGCGTCACCCCACGAGCACCCATAGCTGGCGTGGAGAAATTTCATCAAGTACTTTAAAATTTAGATATTATTCTTCAACAACTGAATATGCTATTTAATATTGGTTTGAATCATATTTAACAGTAATAGCAGTTTTAATTTTCTTAGCCATATTGTATCCACAATACTTTCTAAGTCATCATTAAATTCTCGTGAAAAAATATATTTACTCAATTGAATAATGAAACGTAATACCTTCTTCTATCAGTTTTATACTTTTATTTTTATCCTCTTGTTTGTGAGGACAGTGTTTTCAATCCATCTTATTGGAATCCTTCAATCCACTTGAACTTACCTCTGGTCGAGCTTCTTTCCATCTACAACGTGGTAACATGGCGTGTTCATTTCATGCATCGCTGCCCTACAATACTGATGCGAGTCTTCCAGACTGGCCTTATCCCAAGTCTGGATGTCCAGGATTTCTGGATAACTTCCAATGGATTCACAACACTCACGGTGTTAAGCTGACTTGCCAAATATTTAGAACAGGATAGAGAATACCAGAGAGATTGGTATGGAAGTTTGACAATCTAGCAAACTATTTTTTAAACGAGTTGTTAAATTTGTTCCTATAAATTAAGGGGATAAGAAATGTAATTTTACAACACTGATAGAGGGCCATTATCTTAAATGGATGATGCTAAATCTACTTCTCGAATCGTCAGGAAAATGCTTGTCTGTAACTGGTGTTCGTTTTGGTATTCCTATTCATAGCCTTTATTGTATACTTTTCTGCTAGTAAATGCCCAAAAGTCTTCAATCAGTCGCGCCTGGGAAACATTTTAGGAATTATATTCTCTCTCTCTATTTTCTGTAAAATATTGGCCTCACTAATACTCTGCAGAATCTGAAAATTCGCTCATGTTGGGATGCTGTCTATTTGGCTACATTATTTCATATTCGAAATTTTAAATCATTTCTGACAACAGTTCTGCTAAGAATCATCTTTAAAATTCTAAATCGTTGAGTTAATTTGCGCGATGACGTTTTAACTTTGTCTTGAGCACTTTAAACGAGTCTGCTGATTCGATTTGGGAGCCCACTTTTTGGAAAAGTAATATGTACTACATCTTCTTTACATTCCCGTATAGTTCGGTAAATAGGCGTCTGTCCAATATTTTGATCCCCAAACACGTTAACATTTTCACGTTTCGGCTAATCTGTCCATCATGTAGATAGATGTCCAGTGACAACTACTCACACCGGAAAAATTAGGGGTACACCAAAAAAGTTTAAAAAGTACGAACCCTGTGTCTTTCATATTTGTGTTGGTAATTCTACATAAATATAGCCACCTACTAAAGAGTGATTATCATTTATCGATGTGTTAAATATTGCTCGGACTTTGGTTTCATTAAATATGGGTGTTTAATTCGTGTTTACTATAGATCAAGGGTTAACAATCATTTCTGCTTTTGTTGTTCCAATTCTAAATATTTAGAGTAGAAAAATATTTTAAAAAATCACTCAGCACATACCTTCCGTCTATCCTGTGTATTATGTACAAATTCCATACATAAATTTTCTTGCAAAAGATCATATATTTCCAGTAAAATTATTTCATAAACAAACTATGCAAATTGTACTTGACACTGACATCTTCTTCTTTAGCTTTTCTCATTCGTTAGGGGTCGCTGTTTTTTATTTTCTTCTTCCACTCATTTCTGTTTTGCGTGTCGTCTTCATTCAGTTCCTTTTCTCTCAAGTCTTCCGCAGTACAGTTCTTTCATCTTATCTTTGGTCTTCCTCAGTTTTTTCGACCTACTATTACTAAGTTATTCATCCTTCTTTTAATATATTCTTCATCTTTCCTCATGACATGTTCAAACCAATGTAATCGTCTTGTATCTTTCTTGAAAGTTTATCACTCGAGCCATTTCCCTTACCTTTTATTCCTTACCCTATCTTTCGGTTTCTTCCCCAACATCTATCTCAACATCCTCATCTCTACCACATTCATTTTCTTTTTAATGATACTGACATCTGTTAATTTGAATTATCTGAATATATTACCAGTTTCCATGGTCAGCATAGCTGGCTGATGTATGAAATTTAATATCTTTAAAATTCCTTAACTATGTATCTACTGAATATGAAGTATAAAATGCAATCAAATTGTATAGAGAATAATATATTTTTTAAAATTTATAATCATTAAATGTAAATAAATAGTAGTCAAACACGCGCATACACACACACACACCTACAGACATCATCGTAAAAATAGTAAAATCGTATTGTAGGGACCCTAAAACGTGCTTATTCATTGAATAGTCACCACCGAATTTTTTGACCAAAGACAATACCTTCCTTTACCTAGAGGTGAGGGAAGGTAAAAAATGGATAATTATTACATACATAATGAAAAAATTATTTTTTTAATTAATCTAAATTTTCTACTACTTATGACTTATTATTACTTAAAATTAATAATTGATAACCTTTGATCTATAGTGAACTTGAATTAAACACCCATATATTTAATAAAACTAAAAACCGAGCAAAATTTAACACCTCGATAAATGATAACCAATCTTATGGTGTTATATCGTCATTTGTTATTCGTTGTAGATGTAGAATTACCAACACAAATATGAAAGATAGAGGGTTCATACTTTTTTAAATACATAGCTTTTTGGTGTTCTTTTAATTTTGCCAGAGTGTGTAGATTAAACCTTATTTAGTATTAAAATTTAACCAAGTATCGCAATGTGGTTTATTGTACGTTTATTATTTTTAAAATATCTTTGATTATTGAAGCATTTAATAACACTTCATATAGTGAAAATTTCCAGTTTAGCATACCCGTCGCTGAGATATTTCAATCTTGGTTATCTGGTAAACCTCGGTTTCTCTCTGTGGATTTTTAAAACGTTCCCGGGTTAAGCTTAATGTGAAATTTAGACGTGTGTATCCTTTGCTAGGCGGATTACTCGCCAACCTTTTTAAGAGAGAGCTGGCGTCTGTTGCTGCCAGGAGGGCAACCCATCCCCAACCCGGGCACTCAACTTTTTGGACTTTTTCTTGAGATGCTTTTCACTGTTTGCTTCTCTGCGTTTTGTAGCAATGGAATAAATACGCTGAAATCATATGAAGTAATAGGATTGGAACGGCTTATCTCTTTCTGAATTAAAAATCGTGTAAATATTTTTACACAAGATACCAACTAAAAATTATATTAGTTTAATCATTAATTTACTACCATACTGGCGGTTTACAGATTAGCAAGAATGGGATAGCCATAAACGTATTTTGAATTTTTACTACTTTTATGACGATGTAGAAAAATAATAGTTTAAACCAGTGGTTCCCCAAATGTGTTCCGCAGAACCTAATGGTTCCGTAGAAGCCCCATAAAGTGTTCCACGAACAAAGAATAAATTTAGAAATATAAAATTATCAAAAAACATCCCACAAAATATTCGTGCTACAGAGTAAAATCAAGTCACATTAGTAAGTAGTTTTATAATTTTTATGATTTGGTACTTTTCAATATTTTCTTAGACCACAATGAAAATTGTTATTTTCAAACTAATGTTTCTATTCAATCCAAACATGTTATGCAGAAAACTTTTGGTACAAGAAGCTTTGTTTTGTAGGGATGCAATGACACTAAGTTCTGCCGATACGATATCCATAAAATAAATAAATATATCATCACGGCATATTACCCATTGCTAGATGTGCCAATCTGCTTTGAAATGATGAAATATTTGTACCGTATGGGCGCTTACCAGGCGTCACCTCACCGGCACTCGATGGTGGCGTGGAGAGTGCACCACAGGGGTAAATTTAGTACCATTAAAATTCGAAGTAATTTTTAGCGTCGGTCGGGATTGAACCCGGGTCCCCAGATTCGCGACCAAACACTCAGGCACACGGCCACGCGACCCCATACAATATCCATATTGATGAAAAATATTGGCGATATTAATATGAACAAATCAGTTTTAGAAGATTAATTAAGAGTAATAAATTTCATAACCTGCTCACAGCCCAAAAAACATCTCCATGGTAACAATACTTGAGAAATTTAAATGTCTGTGATTGACAGATAAATGTTACTACATGTCAGTTTAAAAAATTCAGAGATAGTACTGAAGGTTTTTTCTGGGAACGATATTTAATATTTCTTATTGTATTATTAATTATATATTTAAAATTATGGGTATATTTCATGAACCCTTCAGAAATACCGCCTATATTAATGAATTGGAAAAACCTCGAACATTTAGAAGAAGGAGAAAACTTGCTTATAGAATAAATTTAAAATTATAGAAAATACGTAAATATAAAGATTAGGCGTAATTACAATTTTTTGTGTGTACAAGAAATGTTAAATACAATACTTATATATACCAGAATGGAAAGTGCGATAGATATTGTGATGGCCACAACAGATTTTTAAAATTGAATAATAAAAAAATAGGTCCCGATGCAATGGATCTTTATTATTTCTTTTTCATATAGAGAAATAATATTGAAATATCGCTTCGATGGCGAAACATGTGAACTTATAACTGAAACTTCCTAGAAACACAAAGTACCTATACATATACAATTTGGTATTACTGAAACACTGTGTTTAGTATACCTGGGAAAATTAATAATAATAACACTTTGTTAAATTATCTCATTTTTCTAATTTCGTATCTAAACGCAGTAGTTCTACCCTTAAGCCTTATTATCCTTATAATCCTTTTCCTGTGAGACATTTTACATCCTGATTAAATTTTCAGCAGTCGGTAGGGTATATCCCTTTGCTACATACACTAACCACAAACACATGGCTCGATTGTATGTAACTTGCGGTCAGTCGGACCGCACTACATGGTCCAGACCGGCTAAATTACTCAAAACACCAGTCCGCATCAGTAAAAGATAGGTTAGAAGCTACTTTGGGTAAAGATAGAATAGTAGGGTTACGAAAGGCAGAAAGGTAATTGCGAAATTGAATGGGTTTCATATGGAAATTAAGAAGCGATGTATGTTGATGAAAAAGAAACGATATATAACTAAATATCAACTACAAAGTGAAACAGTACGAGCCAAGGCTCATATAGTTTTGCATTTTTAACAAACAAATTATAGAACCTACGTAAAATGTGAGAAATTTCAACTAATTTCTTTCGATTAGTTTAAAATATACATTTTAAACTTACAAAAACTAAGTATGTATTCAAGTATTCCACCATTTAACGCCATTATTAGTAATACTAGCTGCCTAGTTGCACCGCTGACCATTAAATTTTAAGTTAGGCTTAAAAAAATTCAAATCGAAATTTTGACAGCAATATTCAATACAATTCGTTTCCATACAATATAGTTAATTTAAGGAACACTTAAAATTTAAGAGTCAGCGGTGCAACCGGGCATTATGCATTGGCCCGTTTTTCACTAAGAGAGGATTGGATTCATGCTAAAAATCTCATATCCAGATTTCAATGAATAAGTACGTTTTAAGGTCCCTACAATCCGATTATAACATTTTTACTATGATGTCTGTATGTGTGTGTGTATGTGTGTGTGTGTATGTGTGTGTGTGTGTGTGTGTTTGTGTGTGTGTTTGTGTGTGTGTGTTTGTGTGTGTGTGTGTGTGTGTGTGTGTGAGAGAGAGAGAGAGAGTGTGTGTGTTTGTGTGTGTGTTTGTGTGTGTGTGTGTGTGTGAGAGAGAGAGAGAGTGTGTGTGTGTGTGTGGATGTGTTGGAGGTACGATTTCTCAAATTCTATAAGGCTAAAAACTGTATAACTACGGGATTCCTCAATCTAACAGTAATGGGAGAGTTGAATAGGTTCTGGTAACAATTGGACAACCGGAAGTGGTAGTTTCTTAAAAAAAAATCTAAATATTATTTTTTGAAAATTTTGAAGTACAAATAATAAAGATAATTAAATTCTCAATCTGATACATTTTTTTTATTTATTATATCTCGTATAGGTTTGGAGGCATGGATACATTTAATATATATATATATATATATATATATATATATATATATATATATATATATATATATATATATATATATATTGTATTATTAATTAAATATGTATTTAAATTATAGGTATGTTAACATTACATATATTCTTAAGAAATACCGCTAATACCGTCAATGAATTTGAAGAATTTTGAACACATTGGAATAGTAGGGTAAAATTTCTCATACAACGAAAGAAGAGAAACAATTTCAATTATTTGTGTATACAAGAAATGTTAAATTCGTTACTTATAGGGTGCGAGCAGTCATGTGACTTTATTGGCCTTGGCAAGCAGATATGAGGATCCATATCAAAATGACGGCTAGTAGTTATTTACATAGATTTCACAATTGTCATAATTTTCCATTCAAAATTTCAAAATATTCTGATGTTTATTTGTCATCCATAGTATGGAATATACTTGTCGAGGAAAATAATCCACATGAATTTGGAAAATCATAATATTTTGAATAAAAACTCATGATACTTGACACCCATGTACATTACTAGCTATCATTCTGACACGGATCCCCATATCTGCTTGCCCAAGGCCAACAAAGTCACATAACTGCTCGCGCCCTATGCAACATAAAATGAAAATAGCGAGAGGTATTGTGCTGGCCACAACAGATTTTTTTGCATTATTATGACGCAGGATATTTTTGAGAACCCATAAACATTTGTTACTGTTATCAAAAATTAGTTGTTTGATATTTGGATATACTGCTTGATAAATTTTATTTTCATAATTACATGACGTAGTCACTTAAATTTTATTTTTTTCTGTTCTATTTTAAGTATATGTTAACACTTAATTATTGTAAGATTTTTTATAAAAGTCGTAGGTACCTGTGGAATGGCGCCATATTTAATTTCTTTTGTCAATAACTTACGGCTATGTTCTTCGGTAATATAGACGTGAACCCTTCCTGCTATGAGCGAAAGGAACCAATGTTTAAACATAAGGGACCAGTTCGCCAATAATTAAACACTTTGGTTTATACTGTTTATAGTGTCTACAAGGAACGTTTAAGGCTAATAATAATTTCAACGATTTGAGATTTCAGCTTTCGAAAAGGTGGTTTAACATTTAATTATTCTCATTATAAAATTATTAGTATATCTTAAATATTAACAAATCAACGTTTCTAAGACTACCACCAATTTTACTGATCCTATGTGTAGTTATATATGTTGTAATACCAATTTGATGATCATTCTGAATTATTAATTGCACAACAGCATACTTATAAAATTTAGCCTCTAGTCTAGTACGAGTAATACGTAGTGTCATAAATACTAAATACTGTCCCTAGTACAAGGGGTCTTATTCTATATAAACAAACGAATGCTATTTAATTGTTACATATTAATAATCTTTAGAAAATTAAATTATTCAAAGTCACGGCCTTCTTCTTTTCATACTTCTGCAAACGTTACAGTCACTCATCTATTTCAGCACGCACCACTTCCAGGAGCATGAAAGCTACTATCTTTACCAAATCAGCCTTTATTGCCACAATATTGAGATGAGGTTTAGAGCAGACCTTCTCCTCTAATACATTCCACATGCGGTAATCCAAAGAATTGGAGTACGAACTTCCAGAGGGCCAATTATTACCCTTGTGATGACATACATCATCACTGACGCTGGATGTTGGCCCCTTTCTACCTTCGGGAATTTCTCTGCAGCTTTCTGATAGCTGTAAACATGAACTTTATCAATTTCCGGGTTAATTTTTTCTTCTATAGTGGTAGAAGTGGTACGTGCTGCAATAAATAAGTGGTCGGAACGTTTGTAGAAGTGTGCGAAAGAACTGAAGGCTGTCCATTTAAATAATTTAAATTTTTAAAGATGAAATTTGGAACAGGCCTTCTCTAATATATTCCACAAGCGACAGTCCAAAGGATTGAGGCGGCAATGAATTCCTGTAAATTCAGCTCTAACCACCGTTGCCATGACACCCCTCACCAAATCATCACTGACGTTGGGTGATGGCCCCTTTCTACTTTTGAGATTTTCTGTGCAGCTTCCCGAGAGCTGTGAGCATAAGCTCTTATCATTTGGTGGTTAAATTTTTATTTTACAGTGGTGAAGAAAGCAGCTTCCATACCCCTGGAAGTGGTGCGTGATGTAATAGAAGAGAGGCCGGGACGTTTAAAGAAGAATGTGAAAGAAGAAGGCGGTCATTTTCAATAATTTTATTTTTTTAAAGATATAACAATTAAATAACATTCGTTTTTTAACCAGATTTATTTGTTCATGTAGAATAAGCTTCCCTTTTTACCTCTCGCTAAGAGAGGTATTGCATTCATGCTAAAAATCGCATATCCAGATTTTATTGAATAAGCACGTTTTAAGGTCCCTACAATCCGATTTTAACATTTTTACGATGATGTCTGTGTGTGTGTGTGTGTGTGTGTGTGTGTGTGTGTGTGTGTGGATGTGTGTGTGTGTGTGTGTGTGTGTGTGTGTGGGATGTTGGAAGGACGGTTACTCAAAAACTATAAGACTTAAAATTTGTTTAACAACGTATTTCCCAATCGGACATTCATGGGAAGATCTGAAAAGGTTTTGGTAATAATTGGACAACCGGAAGTAGAAGATTCTTGAAAAAAAATCTTCTAAATATTATTTTTTGAAAATTTTTCGTGGTAAAATTAAAGAAAATTAAATTCTCTATCTGATACATTTAAATATTTTATTATATATTCCATAGATTTAGAGATAAAAGAAGTATAATATATAAAATAATCTGTTGTAATAAATTTGACAGCCGAAAGAATGCCATGAAAAATAGTTGATAATTTAAATTATTTGTAACTGACAGATAAATGTCAGTGTCAGAAATAATGAGTAATGAAAGAAAAATGTACTTGGAGAATCCCTTAGTTCTTGATATGTGACTATTATGGAGATGACAAGTCTAGGTTGAAGGACTTAAATTTGTTTCAAACATTATGGGACAATGTACACCAGCACTATAGACTAGAGTAACTTTGAATTGCGAAAAAGCTATCAAATTCTTCTCAAGTAAGTTGTAAATATTGACAAAATTACACATCGATATAAGAATAATCGGAGTGCAATCTATCCGTCACTTTATTAAAGGGAATTAGTGTTATTTAGATATAACATGTATGAAAAAATAAAATGTAAAAGAAGATATGTAAGAATAGATGCACAATCCATATATACATTTTAGACCGCCCAAAATTAATGTTTTTACTAGAAGAATATGAAGAGAAAGTAAACAACGTTGTTCGAATTGAAAATTGCAGTTACCAGCCTAATATTTATATACGGTAAACTCTACTTTGTAATTTATTGTAACATAATTTATGGTAAAATATCTTCATGTTGAGACATGCTATTATTGAATAATAAAGAAGTTTATACGTCATAGATTTATATGAATATATTATTTGTATTTATAAAAATATTCTTTGCTTTATGCATACAGCCAGGTAAAATATACGGCGAGAGGTTATGTGCTGGCCACATCAGATTTTTAGGGACTGTAATTATGACACGACTACATATATAATTGATAAAGAAACATAAAATTTGTTTGAAGAATAAAAATGAAAATTTTGCTGAAACAAGTAACATATGATATCGATAGTTTTATGTAATTGTATTTTACTTGTTACTGGTGCAATACCATGTGCTGAATATGTTATCTGTATGAAACAGTACCGATTTTGCTAGAAAGGCAGAACCATGGACAAGGAAGAAAAATGATATATCGACTTTATAGAGTCAAACCAACGCTTCTAGTTCCTCTTCCCCAATTATTTCAACACATCACCATTTGCGATAGTTTCTTCCGTACAATCTCTACTATCAGTCCTCCTTATGGTGCTGGTGGCTCGAGGCAGGTTTTTCGCAGCAATTGGCTGTAATTGGTGTAGTGCGCGACCCAGATCGCGTCTGCCAAGCGTCGAGGCGGCCGTGGCAGCGGCGGCGTCTCGCCACGACGCCAGGTATCGATCCGAGGTGAAAGGTCGCGTGTTCGGACACCGGCCACCCCGCTAACCTGGGAAGATCACACCAATCGCCACTCTGAATGTCCATGCTAAATGTTTGGACTAGGGGCACGGCTTGTACTTCGACATGGGGTACACATGGAGAATAGATTATTGTATTGACATTGTTAATGCTTTATTTAAATAATTATATCGTCATACTTTATGTGTATCACTTATTTCTGTGTATTTTAATTTTGCGTTTTAATTCGCCAATTTTGGTTATATGTCTGTCAGTGGCGGCTTGTCAGGGTAGGCAAGTGAGCCAGTGCCTCACCAGAAAAGAAATAAAGCTGCAAGTAAAGTAGTATGTAAATAAAATTTTAACTTATTCCGTTAATGCTTGTCTTTATAAATATCAAAAGAATAGTATTAATTGAGGACGTTGTCGGCACTTGGTGGAACATTTTTCAAAGGGTAAAAAGATCAGGAATTTACCAAATTAACTGTAACGAATGTAACTTTATATATATATTGGACAAACCGCTAGAATTTTTTTAACAAGATTCAAAGAACATGAGAGATCTTTCCGTCTTAAAAAAGTCGATTCAAATGTAGCCAAACATATGATAGAGTGTAACCATAATTTTACTATAGATAATTTAGAAATTTTACACATAAAGGAATTTTTTTTTGAATTATGCTATTTGGAAAGTTTCGAGATTAAGAAAGCCGCTTACAAAAGCAAATCATTAATGAACGACTATCTGGACTTAATCCAAACACCTTTACTTAAAGGTATTGCCGAAACTTTCCAAGCAGCTCCATAGTTTCCCAGTTGTCTTAAATTCCTTGAAATTTGTATTTGCACACTATTTAAGGTAGGTTAAGAATAATGTACTTTTCATTCCTGATGATGGCATGTAGCCGAAACTAGTTGAACAATTATATTTATTTCGTGGACATCACCAAGTGTTTTTATTTTTACCCATCAAAAGAATAATTTAAGCCACGACCATAACTACATGAGGGGAAAAATATGCATTTGCACATCCCTTGAAAAAATGTAACTTTCAATTATAAGGCATTTGACCTTGAATGAAATAAAAATTCCGCCTGCGGAGCATTTTTTTTCTGGATACCTTGCCTCAAAGTTTTAGTGCACGAGCCGCCACTGATATTTGTACGATATATTAGCAAGTATCTTCTCACGGATTTTTAAAACCGTCGATCGAATACAATTATAGTAAACTACTTTTTTCTTTTAACACCGGCAGTAAAAATTGACATCTATTGTCTTCAAATCGTGACATAAGTAAAGAAATTTAAAGTGGCCAACACATTACCTTCCGTCAGTCTATGAATTTTGCACGAATTCCACACAGAAAGTTTTTTTTGCAAAATGTTCTATATTTCTAGAAATATTATAACACAAACGTACTATTTCAATTGTACTTAGCACTGATATCTTTCAATTATAATTTTCTTAATATAGTAGCCGTTTCCACGGTTATAGCTAGCTGCTTTATGAAATTTAATTCCTTTATAACTCTATATCCATTGAATATGATGTGTAAAATGTAATCAATTCATATAAAGAATAAAAAGTATTGTTTAATATTAAATAAATATATCATCACGGCATATTACCCATTGCTGGGTGAGTCAATCTTCGAATTTTAATGGCACAAAATTGACCCCTGTGGTGCACTCTCCACGCCAGCAATGAGTGCCAGTGAGGTGACGCTTTGTAATCGCCCGCACGGAACAAATATTTCATCATTATCGATATCTGTGTACAACGCACATTGGCACACCCAGCAATGGGTAATATGCCGTAATGATATATTTATTTTTAATATTAAAAGTGAAAAAGTGATATTTAACAGCATTTTTTCAAAAAAACTATTAAAATCTGCAAATGAGGGTAGTTCCGGTAGACTAATTATAGCCAAAATTTAATCAAGTTTGCTTATGGATGTAAGGAATAGGAATACGTAAAAATTGTAATTTTTGGAATTCTAGAATTGGAGTTATCGCGGTCGAAGTTATAGTTACACACACGCATACATTCACTCACTCACACATTCATACACACATACATACATACGTACATACAGACAGACACACACCGTAAAAATAGTAAAATCGTATTCTAGGAACCCTAAAACATGCTTATTCATTGAATAACCACCGAATTTTTTGACCAAGGACAATACCTTCCTTACCTTAAGGTGATGGAAGGTAAAAATGCGGCTAGGGAGAAAATATGTTAAAAATAAACTTTAGGAAGTTTGTATTATTTTGACAGTTCAGTTGTCTAATATAGGTTATAGATTTCGTTGGTAATAAGTTTAAAACAGCTGTTTCATCAATTTCTGCCGCGGGGTTTTCGTTATATTCTTGGTATTCCTTTTTAGAATAATGTCTTAAGCTCATTAAATTGGCAAAGATGACAGTCGTATTTGGGTATTTAAAATTATTGTAGGTAGTGCACTAGAATAGGTATTTTTGTGAAATTAGTAATCAATATCGATCAACATTAAAAAGAAAGTGTTGTAAATATAACCAAAATTTAAATACAAGTTTAATAACTGTGAAGTTGATTCTGGAAATTATTACTCTCAATACAGTGTACACTTATAAATTAAAACGACTATTGAGTATAGGCTCGTAGTTTAAAAGTATATTTATTGCATGGTATTAATAAAAATAAATAAATAAAATAATACGTATTTCATTTTTTAACTCTTAATCTAAATTTTTAATAAAGTAGTTTTAAATTTGATTTTGAAATATTTTGACAGTTTATATAGTTCAATAATTGTGTAGAACTTTTCAATGATAACTTTTTAAAAACAGCAGAAAATTTACATATTAATAGAGTTTTTATCCGATTCTACTGAGCCAAATTTTTAATTGAAATTGACAATCAAAAAATAAATATAAATTCGTGATTTTAATAAGATAAAAATAATTGGATACAATTTAAAAAAATAATATTTAATATTTGATAAACGCAAAATATAAAAGAATCAAAATAATTCGGGAAAAACAAAAATACTTAAAAAAAAATTTTTTTCCTTATACCAAAAATATTGAAATTTCAAAACAATCATTCTTAGATAAATTGATTATCCCACATATAACATACACAAACCGCGGCAAAATTAGGGAAACGCCAAAAAAGTTATGTATTTCAAAAAGTTTTAACCCTCTGTGTTTCATATTTGTGTTGGTAATTCTACATTTAAAACAAATAACAAGTGACTATGTTAAATATAGCCACCTATTAAAGATTGATTATCATTTATCGAGGTGTTAAATATTGCTCGGTCTCAAGTTTTATTAAATATGGTTGTTTAATTTGTGTTCACTATAGATCAAGAGTTAATAAATCATTTTTGCTTTTGTTGTCTTTTCAATTCTAAATATTTACAGTAGAAAAATAATTTTAAAAAATGGAAAATTATTAAATTAGTAACAATTAATAATAATTAATACTTTATACATAACGGAAATTTGTTTTTTTTATTTAAACTACATTTCCCATTATTTATATATTATTAATTATTATTACTTTTTACTTACAAATAATAATTTTATATTTAAAAAAAAAATACTTGAAATACTTATGCCCGTATCCATAGGCAGTACTTTGCCTGGGCTCATTCTTGAGTATGCTTTCAGTACCAGATTTCGTTTCATAGTTGCTACTTCTTTCTTCACTCGTACTTCGATCGAAGGTTTCCTTGGGTAAAACTCCAAGCAACCTTGAGTAAAGCTTGAGGCAATACTTTTTAAATTTTAGATATACTTTATTATTATATAAAAGAATATTTGATCGTGAAGATAATCTATTTTTTATTTTAGAATTTATAGATAGATTAGAAGAAGCCTTAAATAATAACGATGAAAGAGGGTTGCTCATCATTATTACAAATAAGATTATTTTTTTTTAATTATTTTTCTCTAAATACTTGTTATTAACCCTTGATCTGTAGTGAGCACGAATTAAATACCCATATTAAATAAAACTAAAGACCGAGAAATATTTAACACCTCGATAAATGACAATCAACCTTTAGTAGGTGACTATGTAGGTATATATCATTTTATATTTGTTGTAGATGTAGAATTGTGGGTCTATTCTGTTCAATACGGTAAGTCTTACAAATCTGTAAATCTGTAAAAAAGTGACAAAAACACATCTATTCTTGTTGATTTATATAAAATTATACATACGAGTTGCAGTTTTCGTTGCGATTTTGTTCATTATTTACAGATTTACAGATCTGTGACTTAAAGATGTGATCAAAATCGACTCATTATCAACACACATATTAAAAACGGAGGGTTCATACTTTTTTAAATACATAGCTTTTTCTTCAAGTGTACAATAATATTCATATTATGCTACTATACACACACTATAGAAGATATTCATTTTATTACTAGTACAACAATGTTGTTCATTATTGTACTAGTAAAAAAATGTTAGCTTCTTAGTTCACCGCTGGCGGCAGCAGTCGTCACAGCAACACAGACCATATTGAAAAATTGTTATTTGACAGTTGTATCGTTTGTGTTTTGTAGTGTACACAGCCAACTATGGCTGAAATTGATAACGCTATAATTAAAACAATTCTAGAAAAATATTTTAAAAATCTCCAGTTTTCTTTGAAACACTTGAAGAAAAAATAGTACTTATATGTTATTCGGAGCAGAACGCCCTTTTTTGTGTTTTACCCAGCTTGCTTGGCCTCGGCTGGCGCCTCGGCCGCAATAGCTGGGTTCGACACAAAAAGACCGCTTTCTACTCCTAATAACATAATATACTATTTTTGCAGGGCATCGAACCCGAACCTGAACCGAACCAAAACCGGAACCAAAGCGTAACATTTTAGCGAACCCAAACCCAGAACCAAACCTCAAATATGTTTTTCAATAGAACCCGAGTCGGAACCGAACCGGGTATTAAAATTCGGGTTCAGGGTTCAGCTCCGGTTCAGGTTCATTTGGAATTCGAAACGTAAGCATAATCGTAATACAGCCGATAATCGACGCCTGTTTTGTTTGTTTATTAAAATTGTGTTCGTGTTCTTGTCTTGCATAAATTCCGGCTCGCATTTTAAATTATTTTTGTATAAAGATTGTTATTCAAAAAACATTACTTCAATTTTCATTAGGTCGAACCGAACCTGAAGCCAATACCTGAATCCGGAACAAAACCGCCAATTGTGTTAATGTTTGAACCAGAACCGCACCCGAACCCATCTCTCAAAAAACAAATTAACCTGAACCTAATCCGAACCCAGTTTTTGGCGGGTTCGTTGCCCTGCTTTTTTGGGCGTTCCCCTAATTTTGCCGGTGTATAAGGCTCACGAAACCATATTTAAAAAATAAAATTTCCCAAAATCATATTTTAGAAAATCTTGGATTTGTTATAAATAATCCTTTTCATGTATAAAATTGGTTGTATCCGTCTGGTTCAATATGCAGTAATAGTAGTTGAACTCTAAAATCTATCGAATTGTGGGGCTTGTGTGGAAATGTAGGCTTCGCAGCCGCAATATTAGATTTACGTGCGGAATGTTTCAAAGGCGACGGGAAGACATTCCCTGTGAAAAAGTATGGAAACGAGTGGAATGCATTAATAATTTAGCCGGCACACATCTGTTCCAGACCGACTTCGATACCCGGGGCCCAACGCACGTATCACTCTTAAATAAATATTTCACGCAGGGAATTTATTGTGGATAACACTTATAAATTGATTTAATGACGGAAGGTCATGCCTCTCGTAAAAGAGGATTTTAAATTAATTTTCATCCAATATAAAAAAAATCTGATATGGCCAGCATATTACCTTCCGTCAGTTCTATGTATTTTGTACAAATACCATACAGAAAGTTACATGAAAAAGATTCTATATTTCCAGTAAAATTATAACAATCAGATTTTTTTTAATATAATAGGTGTTTCCATGATTACAGCATAGCTGGCTGCTTTATGAAAGGTATTGTCGTTGGTGGCGAGTTTTTAATGCATAAGCACGTTTTAGAGTCCCTAGAATACGCTTTTACTATTTTACGATGATGTATGTGTTTGTGTGTGTGTGTGTGTGTGTGTGTGTGTGTGTGTGTGTGCATGCGTGCGTATGACGATCGTTTCGGCCGCGATAACTCCAATACTGCAAATTCCAAAAATTACATTTTTTTATATTTCTCATTTTAACATCTAAATGAAGACTTGATTAGATTTTGGTTACAATTGAACAACCGGAAGTACCTTTATTTGTCATTTTTTAAAATTAATGTTATTATAAATGTTGACGAATATTTTATTCTCTATACGATTTTCCTCATATTCAATTTATTTAAAGATTAAAAATTATAAAGGAATCAATTTTCATAAATTTTGCAAATCTTAGCTGTGTGAATATGGAAACAGTTTCAATAATTCAATATTACTAATTGACAGATGTCAGTGTCAGGTATAATTTACATAATATGTCTGACATAATTTTACTAAAAATACAAGAAATTTTCTGTGTGGAATTTATAAAATATACATAAAAATGATGGAAGGTATTGTGCTGGCCACAACAGATTTTTTAACTCTATATCCATTGAATATGAAGTATAAAATTAAATCGTATAGAGAATAATAGTATATTGTGCAACAAGTGCAGAAAAGCACCTATTGCCCACGAGGTGTTTTTGCACGAGTGGCACACTATACTTTTTCTACGACCACACTCTTTTGTAAGATATAAATAATTCATTTTTAATAAAGAACATATTTTTTTTTCTCAATAATTAATTAAACTTTAAAATATAATAATTATTTTTACTATGAATGGAAATATATACATGGATAAATAATTACCAAATATTTTGTAATTTATAAATCCAAAAATACATACATAAATATTAAATTACAGTTGGCAACTTGTGTGAGAAATAATTTTTCACACTTTAACCCACGAAATGATTAACTTTCGGGCTTTGTAAAGCAAGGGAATGTGTGAGAAATAATTTCTCACACTTTATCCCACGACTGAGGGAAATTAATAACTTTCGGGTTATGTAAAGTATGGGAAAAGTACAATTTTCTGCAGTGGTCGTAGGAAAAATATTATTTAATATTTATAATAACATTAAATGTGGAAAAAATATTTATCAGCGTTTTTTATTTTCAAGAAAAACTGTTAAATTTTAAAAATGAGGATACTTCCGGTTGACAAATTATAACCACAATATAATCACGTGTGCATATAAATGTGAGAAAGAGAAATACGTAAAAATCGTAATTTTAGAAATAGTACTATTAGAACCCCCTCACACTCTCATAAGCACACACACACACACACACAAACACACACATACGTACATACATACAACATCGTAAAATAGTAAAAGCGTATTCCAGGGACCCTGAAACGTGCTTATGCATTAAAAACTCGCCACCAACGACAATACCTTTCTTACCTAAAGGTGACTGTCAGTGTCATTATTTGTCAAATGTCAATAAATACAGGTACCAAATTCGTATTTTCTTGTTATGCGCAACCAATATTGTCAACATACGTTAAATACATACAATATCACACTTTCTCACTCATTTATATCATATCACTTTGCAATAATGGACTCCACATTTAATATATATATATATATATATATATATATATATATATATATATATATATATATATATATATATATATATATATATAACTAATTACGTCATTAGACCGGTAGCTAAGCATTTACGCGCGAGCTAGTACAACTAGCGAGACCGTAATGCAGCTGTCGGTCGTGTGTCGTATAAAAGTTTTCTATATACTCAACGACAATTTTAAAAGCAAATTATTTAGGAATAATTATTATTAAATCGTTTGTTTCGAACAAGTTTGTCGTGTTGCGTTGTTAAGGTGATATTTATTAAACTCATTTTTTATCTAATTTACAATTTGCAAATTATAAAATAGTTAATTTTGAAATACCTACCGGACGTCGTTAAGGTCATTGCTGTGTACTACCGGCCTCGACCGTAAAAACTTACCTACCGGACTCGTTGCTAAGAAGGTAAGTAGTTGTTTACAGTTGAGTATACAAAAAGTATAAAAACGACATTTTAAAAGAAACAGATAATATTTACTTAGTTTAAAGTTCCGGTACGGAAACGAGGAAAAGTATAATAAATATTGGTTATAAGTAGACGAGCATTTAGCATATTATATGTGTTACACGAGGAGGGTGAAACAGCCGATACTTATGCTGATGGGCTTACTGCTTTTCCCAACGATGACCATTTTCACTGACTGGTGGTCGCTTGGATGGTCGACCACCACTTGATTAAGGAGGACGAATACACACTCACTTGCACTTATCTTTGATGACAGATGAACACTTGCATTATGGACATAGACATTATTTGGTTTTTAAACTAATTTCTTTATTCACATAATTTTTTTACACTATTATTACATTGTAACTCAGCAGGCAGGCGTATAGCCCGCGCCAGAAACTAAAATACAAACTACATGTCTCGTCGACATGAGTATCTAAGACCGACTACCCAAAACAAAGCGTTAACTTCGTGAATTATTTTAGGGCGCGGGGTGAAGTCTCATATGGCACCCATGGTTGTCCTGTGTTTCACTCACGTATGCTTAATAATTTTAAGACTTAATTGTCAACAAATAACTGTCAACCGTCTCTGACAGCTAGACTAAATAGTCAGTACATAGAAGAGGGTAACTATTTCTAAACAGAATTTTGACTAACAAATATAACAAGTTGAAATATTATTCCTGAAACTATATTTTAGAAAAGATTATAAAAAGTTATATGCTTTGTAACCGCCGTATAATACAGGGTGTTTATTAAACATAGGGCAAAAATTGAAGGAATTATTCCCTGGACCATTTTAAGATGATTTTGTCCTTTGATGATTTTTGAAAAGCCGCTTTGTTTCGAAGATACAGGGCGAAAAAAAAATTCGACAAAACCAATTTTGATATTTTTCAAATTATTAATCTAGTAACAGCAGGCAAGTTATGTGTCAAATTTGTTGAGACGTTTGGCTGTTTGACGTGTATTTTCTGTCTATAATACTTTTGTTAGTGAAGTCCTCTTATCCTGAATAACTATACGAACGCCGAGATGATTGATATGCATTTCATTTATGGACTTGCTGATGGCAATTCATTACAAGCTAGGCGGATTCTTGCATCGTAGCTGGAGGTAGTCATTTTCAACAGTACTTGTAGATTAAGAAACTTTACATGTAATTTTTGGTATTAAATGTTGTTATTGTCGAAATTTTTTTTCGCCCTGTATCTTCGAAACAAAGCGGCTTTTCAAAAATCATCAAAGGACAAAATCATCTTAGAATGGTCCAGGGAATAATCCTTTCAATTTTTGCCCTATGTTTAATAAACAGACTGTATATGGGAGAGAAGAAAAAACATTAGAACATCTGAGACTATCATCTTGTAAGGAGTTTGAAAGAGAAAGAAGAACAGGCACATAAAAATAGAACGGGCGTAAAATGGATTAAGAAAATCTAAAAGAAAAGAAAGGAGGAAGACAACTTTATATAATTATAATCACTATCAAATAGAATTTAATAAATACAGTGCAATCTATTTTGACAATTGTGACCGATAAAACAATGAGTACAATCACTGAATCGAGCCATTATTATTATTATTATTATTATCAACATCACATACACATTCTTCATATGTTTCACAAGAAACTTGGTTCTCGTTAGATTCCAGTGTGCATTGTCTTGATAAATTAAAGCCTTGTAATAAATAAATTACCCGTAATAATGTTCGCAAAAGAAACATAGCGACAATGAATTCTCTGCAGCATCAAAGAAAACAATTTCCTCTTGTTTCTCAAGTCAATTGAATCGTGTAGCGTTCCTTCCTACCCGTTGCATTATGAATGGGGCCTGTTGTCATCGGAAATCGCCGGGAAGTGTAACACACTGTCTCTCCTTCACACTTAATTACCTATAAATTATTTAGTTTCATCGGAGTAAGAGCAACTTACAAGGAACTTGCTAGCTGTCCGTCTCCCAGCCAGCTATGATGTTTTGTTGCAATCAGAAGTTAGTCTACTAAGGAAGTGATAGAGGATGCAGCTGCAACAAGGATGTCTGATTATCTATTTAAACCAAGATTTGGAATATATAATAACTTACAAGTGATTACACTCTAATACAGTGGTGGCCAGAGAAAGACACGTATAGATATTCAAATACTTTTTACCTCTCGCTAAGAGAGGTATTGGATTCATGCTAATAATCGCATACCCAGATTTTATTGAATAAGCACGTTTTAAGATCCCTACAATCCGATTTTAACATTTTTACGATGATGTCTGTCTGTGTGTGTGTGTGTGTGTGTGTGTGTTTGTGTGTGTGTGTATGTATGTATGTGTGTGTGTATGTATGTGGGAAGTTGGAAGGACGATTACTCAAAAATTATAAGACTTTATATTTGTTTAATTACGTATTTCCCAATCGGACATTCATGGGAAGATCTGAAAAGGTTTTGGTAATAATTGGACAACCGGAAGTAGAAGATTCTTGAAGAAAAATCATCTAAATAATATTTTTTGAAATTTTTTCTTGGTAATATTAAAGAAAATTAAATTCTCTATCTGATACATTTAAATATTTTATTATATTATCTATAGATTTAGAGATAAAAAAATATAATATATAAAATAATCTGTTATAATAAATTTTACAGCCGAAAGAATGCCATGGAAAATAGTTGAAAATTTAATTTTTTTGTAACTGACAGATAAATGTCCGTCAGAAATCCGGAGACATTACTGAAGATTTTTTCTGGGAAATACATACATTTTATTTCTTATTGTATTAATAGTTAAATATTTAAAATTATAGGTATATTACATATATCCTTCAAAAATATTGTCAATCCTGACAATGAATTGGAAACATTTCGAAAAATTAGAAGAGGACAAAATTTCTTCATAAAATGAATTTAAAATAAGGAATAGATGTAAGTAGAATTTTTGGTGTAGAGTGTAGGTATACAAGAAATGTTAAATACAATAGGGCGCGAGGAGTCATGTGACGTTGTTGGCCTTGACAAGCAGATATGGGGGCCCATGTCAGAATGATAGCTAATAATTATGTATATAGATGTCAAATATCATAATTTCTCATTCTAAATTTAGTGATTTTTTTCAATTACATGTGGTTTATTTTTCTCGACAAGTAAATTCCACACTCCTGGTGACAAATTAACTACGTGAATTTAGAAAATCTTGAATTTTTTAATGAAAAATTCTGACATTTGACATCTATGTACATAATTACTAATTATCATTCTGACACGGGCCCCCATATCTGCTTGTCAAGGCCAACAATGTCACATGACTGCTCGCGTCCTACACTTACATAACCAAAAACGGGAATGGCGAGAGGTATTGTGCTGGCCACAACAGATTTTTTATTTCGTTTTTGTTGTGCGAACACTAGCGCCCTTACCGTCGCAAAATACCATAGCTTTTAGGATCCCACGATCTCGTAATGTGAATACGAACGCAGGTTCCACAATTAAAATAAAAGCCATCCTACATGTTGCTTCCCAATATGTTGAATAAATTCTTTGCAATTTGCACGAGTGGTCGTCAAATATTAAGCCTTATAAATCCATATATTCGCTAGAATATCACACCTGTGAGATCTAAATAAATATTATGATCAGTAAAAAACGCGACATGTAACGAATCATATGTTGTCCTTGGATTATTCGTTCTCGTAGTGCGATTGGTTGAATATTTTCTGCAATGAAACGAATATTGTGATGAATGTATTTCTACGTTGTGCCATGAGAAATATAAGATTCGCCAAGACGTAAATACATTTCCTTCCATTCTCCATTGTGTTTATTTTACGTGTAGGTAGCGAGTATAAAATTGTGTTTTCTTTTGCAGTGTATACCTTTTACAATCATAATCGAGTTTCTTTATTTGCTTACGCGGTATACATTTTATACGATGACTCAGACAGGCTCCAGAATCTCGCAAGGGTTGTAGCTTGTATAACTCTCCCACCAGGAATTATCGTTCCCGATATTATGCACGACGGGATATGATACGATAGTTAAATCTTAGTTTGTCCCGAGAATATTCACGTATAGATGCATCTATGATATTATTTCATTCTTATTTCTTGCTTATATACATACGAGAATATATCATAATGAATTCGTCGATATTTATTTTTTCATTATGATAGACATATCAAAAAGAAAATTTTATGGATTTAATGAGAAACCTACCATATCTGTTTAACTGAGGATTTCTAATTTTCAAATACCTTTATATGTATATTTAACAGGATACCCAGTGACCTGGAAAACAGGGAAATCCGGGAAAAATCAGGGAATTTTTATGAGTCATGGAAAAGTCAGGGAAATCTCAAATTATCAGGAAATTTTTAATATTTTTCTGGAAAAACAATTATTTTAATTCAAAATATATATCTTGTGGATTTATTCCGTTTGCACATCTGAGATAAGTCGAGAAATTGAAAACTTTAGAAAATATATATAAATATCATTTTAAAGTTCTAGGACTTTAAAATTTTACCTTCATACTGAAACCTTTATTTATGCGACATTAAATTGTTCTTCGCCCCAGTAGCTTCATCCAAAATATGAGAAATGTATTTTTCATCAATTATAGCGAATAAGAATGTTCATGAAACCAGAAAAATTCAATTTCAATCTGTCAATTTGTCGAAATTATGCTAGGAATTGCGACGTAGCCTACTTATACAAAATTCTTGCTGCTACAAATTGCTGCACATTTCTTTTAATAATTTAATAAGTAGAAACCCGTATGACATAAAATTTTGTATGCATCACAGACGAAAAGTGTCTTTAAGGTACTTACAAGTAATTACAGCCTCGGCTACCCGCCTCGGCCGTAAACAACTTGATCATACCTTAAAGATTCACTTTTCGTCCTAGATACATAAAATACTATTAGAAGTAACTAATAGTATTTTATGTATCTAGGACGAAAAGTGAATCTTTAAGGTATGATCAAGTTGTTTACGGCCGAGGCGGGTAGCCGAGGCTGTAATTACTTGTGAGTACCTTAAAGACACTTTTCGTCCTCGGCTACCCGCCTCGGCCGTAAACAACTTGATCATACCTTAAAGATTCACTTTTCGTCCTAGATACATAAAATACTATTAGTTACTTTAAATACTTTTGGAACTTTAAGTACCAAAAAGTATTTGAAGTACTTTTTATGAAAAAAAAAAAGTATTTTAAGTATAGTACTAAGGACTAATTTTCGAAAGTATTTTAAGTAAAATATTGTAAATAATAGATGTATTTAAAGTAATACTTCCAGTACTTATACTGTAAGTAGTTCCACTAAACTCTTTATTAATATGAATTTTATAATTATTAATGTCATTAGGACGATATAAAGCAAATAACGGATGCGGCTGTAGTTTGTATAATTAGCCGAGTCGGTTATTTGCATATCGATCGTGTGGCGTTCAAAATTTTTCATAATACCATAAAGCTCTTCACGATACAGTGATTTTTTAAGAAATATTTTATCTTTAATTGCAGGCGCCTGTTTTAAACCTTAACGGCCGGCAGCCGTTATAGACACCTTTTCACTTTTGTTCTTCATTCGTGCGCCCATTATAATCCTGAACGGCCGGCTTCCGTTATAGATCCCTTTGCACTTACGTGTTTAATTCTGTTAAATCATAGTAACGGTATGGTATTACGAAAAAGCTTAAACTATGTTGTAGTAATAAGCAGATTCAATATATTTTCCTTAAACAACAGTATAGTACATTCGTAATTTTCCCGAAAACATATGTTACATATGTTATTGCTAAACTACTCATCGTAGAGAGCTGCCAGACAGCCAGACCACTCGTTAGAAGGAAGAGGAGACCATCTACGAGGGTAAGGTGAAAAGTTCTCGGCCTGACCCAGAGATAGCGTTCCAATCAGCAAAAATTTATGTTTCCTGCCTGGGTGCACGTGTCAATAGTTCGTATGACAAGTTTTAATTTGTTCTCTCAAGTAGTTTGTGCTCCTCCCATGTCAACCGTTAAAAAGTGGGCAGCTGAATTTAAACGTGGTCGCACGTCCCTCGAAGGTGACCCACGTGAAGGACAGCTAAAAACCGCCACCATGCCGGAAACCATCGAAAAGGTGCATGATATCGTGTTGGACGATAGGCGAGTGATGGTGAGTGAGATAACTGAGGCTGTTGGGATATTGGAAGAAAGGGTACGAAACATCCTGCACAAAGAATTAGGGATGCGAAAGCTCAGCGCAAGATGGGTGCCGCATTTGCTGAATGCCGATCAAAAGCAAATGCGCAAACGACGTTCGCAGCAATGTTTGGACCGATTCAATAAGGGTCCGACCGATTTTGTGCGGCGATTTGTCACCATGGATGAGGCATGAGTCCATCACTACACGCCAGAAACGAAACAGCAGTCCAAGCAGTGGGTGGAAGCCAGTGGTTCAGCGCCAAAGAAAGCGAAGTTGATCGCATCTGCCGGAAAGGTCATGGCCAGCGTGTTTTGGGATGCGAAAGGGATACTGTTAATTGATTACCCAGTACAATTACAGGCGAATATTACTCCAACCTTCTTGACCAGCTGGATGCCAAAATTCGCGAGAAGAAGCCTGGCTTGAAGAAGACAAAAATCATCTTTCACCAGGACAACGCATCTGCACACAAGGATGTGTTGGCGATGGGAAAACTGCGGGATTTGGTATACTATTTGCTCGGGCATCCCCCCTATTCTCCTGATTTGGCATCCTCAGACTTCTATCTGTTCCAAAACTTGAACAAATTTGTTTCTGGGAAACGCTTCGCGTCCAATGAAGAACTTGAGAGGGGCGTAAATGAATATTTTCACAGCCTTCCAGATTCACTTCCGAGAAGGAATACTGATGTTGAAAAAACGCTGGACCAAGTGTGTTGAAGTCAAGGGAGATTATATAGAAAAATAAAATAATTTTTTAACTGAAAATCGCAGTCTTTCATTGTCAGGCCGAGAACTTTTCACCTTACCCTCGTATACGACAATGGAGCCAACTTTCCGAAACAAAATTTTCCCAGGTCGCCAGTAATCTTGTAACTTTAATTTTCGGACGGCTCTCGTATATCAATGAATAAATTTACTTTTAAAGTATGAAATACATGTATACATTTTATTAGCGGAGTATAATTTTTCACGATGTTCAAGTATTTTCCATGGATCTGTCTAAAAATTTCTAAATGTTTTCCTCTATTTGTGACAGTTTATTTTTTCCAGCCTTTCAGATGCACTATGTTCTCTTTTCAGGCAAAAATGTCTTGGACAATGTGTTTTCTGTGCGACACTTAACCCGTTGTATGCATCGTGTGCAGCTCTTTGCATTTCATTATTTCCCTACGGTTGCTCAGCGTATGACTAGAGTAATTAATTTGAATAAGGAAGATGGCAGCAACTACTGCACTAATCACAGTAATGGACGGATGTATGAATGTTTGACAAATTGATTTTCCCTGCATACAATACTAGGATATTTTCGATCATGTAATTGCCAATAAAATCACGGTGGTACAGTGCATGTTTTAAAGGGTGTTTTTTTTTGCTTAGATACAACTTACGAAAGGGTTAACTGTCAAACTAGTTGTCATACTGCGCTCACTTTTTGACATTTATGATTAGTATACTCTGGCAAATCATTATGAATAGACTCACGCTTGAACAACGCTACCAAATTATCCAAATTTACTTTGAAAATCAGTCGTCGATTCGCGCAACTTATAGACGACTTCGTGATTTAATGGCGCACATAATCGTCCATCTAAGCAAGCCATCCGTCGAACTGTGGATAGATTTAATACCACATACTCTCTAAATGATGCAATAACAGACTCCATTACATCCAGAAAAATGCACCGTTTGGTGCGGTTTACACGTTGGTGGCATCATCGGACCTTATTTCTTCAAAAATGAGGCCGGAGCTCGCGTTACGGTCAATGCAGATCGTTACCGCATCATGATCAATGTTTTTTTGTTTGAAAATATGGACGACATTAATCCGGACGAGATGTGGTTTCAACAGGATGACGCTACGTGCCATACGGCGACCGCAACCATCGACTTATTGAAATCAAAATTTGGCGATAAGTTGATTTCGAGAAATGGGCCTGTCAATTGGCCCCCAACGTCGTGCTATTTGACACCTCTCGATTATATCCTGTGGGGCTACGTCAAGTCACTGATTTATGCTGATAAACCAGCAACAATTGATGCCTTGGAGGCCAACATTGTTCATGTTGTTCGTGACATACGGCCAGCAGTGCTCAAAAAAGTGGTCCAAAATTGGACGTCCAGAATGCGCTTCGTCAAGAACAGACGAGGTGGCCATATCCCCGAAATCATTTTCAAATGTGAATGTCATGTATTGATCTTTCGAATAAATAAAAAAAAATGATTAAAATTTAATTTTTTGTGTTACTTTTTACAATTTGAAGTTCTATCGGGCTTAAAAAACACGCATTACATTAATGAATTTGAGGAACCTTATTGGGTCGAATCTACTCACTGATGTGTATTTTATTATTTGCGTTACAATTTTTACAAAAACCGAACATATTCAAAATTTCAAATTTTCATTACAAAACAATTTGTTAGTACTGGAAACAGATCCACCGTTTCATTGCCATTATTCGGCCTGAAAACTTCCTAATTGCTTTAGTAGGAGTGAAATAATCTAAATCATCGATAGGTATTGTGCCTATTGATCTGCTGACCCAGTTGCATCTTGCAATTCGAATGCTCCGCATTGCAGCCCGACTACAATGGATCGAGAATTCCAGCCATGCTCTTAAAGGAGTAAGAGCTAGCCTACAAACCGAACTGTACTAGATGTACGTTCATATTTCTGCTCTAGGCCAGACAGAAAGAATAAAGAAGGATTTCTAAAGCATAGAAGTTGTGAAAGGCGTGAAATTTCTAAGAAAAGACTTGAAGATTTGTATATTATTGATATTATCTCAATGTGGAAATACTCGAAAATAATTTATTATAACTATTGATGCTACAATTATTTAGTTAACTTTTCGAATGTATGACGTATGTATATTCGTCATTCATAATGGGGTCTTTATAAGCGTTAGGGCCGCTATTTTTTATTATCTTCTTCCACTCATTTCTGTTTTGCGTGTCGTTCTCATTCAGTTCCTTTTCTCTCATGTCTTCCGCAATACAGTGCTTCCATCTTACCTTTGGTCTTCCTTTGTTTCTTCAACCTTCTATTACTAAGCTATTCATTCTTTTTCCAATATATTCTTCATTTGTCCTCATGACATTTTCAAAACAATGTAATCATCTCCCTTGTATCGTTCTAGAAACTTGTAACACTAGAGTTATTTCCTTACCATATCTTTCCCTACATCTATTTCAACATCCTCATCTCTGCCACATTCATTTACTTTTTATTGATACTAACATCTGTCAATTTGAATTATCTGGATATATTAGCAATTTTCATGGTTAGCATAGCTGGCTGATTTATGAAATTCAATATCTTTATAATTCTTAAACTCTATATCTATTGTATATGAAGTATAAAATGCAATCAAATCGTATAGAGAATAATATATTCTTTAAGTTATAATAACGTTAAATGTCAATAAATCATATTTAACTGTTAAATCTTCAAATGAGGCTACTTCCAGTTCACCAATTATAACCAAATTCTAATCACTTGTTCTTCTGGATGTAAACTTGAAGAATACGAAAAAAATATAATTTTTGGAATCGTGGTATTGAAGTTATGCGATCCGAAACTTTCGTCACACACACCTACAAACACACACACACACATACATACAAACATCGTCGTAAAAATGGTAAAATCGTATTATAGGGACCTTAAAACATGCTTATTCACTAAAAACTCATCGTTTAATTTTTTTGACCAAAGACAATATCTTCCTTACCTAAAGGTGACGGAAGGTGAAAGTTATGTTAATTTTTTTTGCTACCCATTGTTGTCCTAAGAAATATTATTTCATACATTTTGTAACTTTACTGTTTAGCTTTAACTCATGTTCTCAGAGTATAACGAAATAATTCGTGACGTAGGTAGAAAAATAAAGAGCAGTCGACTGCAGGCCGTTGAGTGTGTGAACAAGACATGAATGTTGAAGAGATACATACACGTCTCACACCTACACGTCGGTTCTGCAAACACGGTACCATTATCGCGGGAGAGTTAGGGCAGCTTTTTTCGTAAATATTTTTTTGCGGGTGTGTGCTGGAATATTTAGGGCGTGTTTTACATATTGGATTTTATAACGAGTAGCGTTTAAAGTGAATATGTTTTACAAAGGATGAATAATCCCAGAATAGGTGTGAGGTTTTTTTTTAATAAAGATAAAATTTGTAGTAATAATTGCAGGACACTATCGCTTAACAATATTTGCTCATCTGAATATTATTATTTTTGATTAATTTTTACCTTCCGTCACCTTTAGGTAAGGAAGGTATATTGTCTTTGGTCAAAAAATTCGATGGTGAGTTTTTGATAAATAAGCACGTTTTAGAGTCCCTATAATACGAATTTACTGTTTTTACGTTGATGTCTGTATGTGTATGCATGTGTGGGTGTGTGACAAAAATTTCTCCTTCGATAACTCCAATACTACAACTCCTAAAGTTATAATTCTTTCATATTCCTGTTTCGTACATCCATATGAAGAGTTGACTAGATTTTGGTTATGATTGGTTAAGATTTTAACAGTATTTCTTGAAAAAATGTAGTTAAATATCATTTTTTGACTTTTTATGTTATTATAAATAAAATAATGTTATTCTCATACGTAATATAACAAGTGATATGATTATCATCGATGATATTCTCGAGTGAAACCGAGCTGCAGATTTCACGAGTCCGAAGGACGAGTTGAAATGTGCTGCTTCGGTTTCACGACAATATCTTCGATTATTAATCATATCACGAGCTTATATTTAATGAGAGAAGATAATGAATTTTTGCAATCTAACCTAACCTAACTTTTGATATACATAGTCATATTGTATTAAAACATGGTACTTACGAGTTTTAT
This sequence comes from Harpalus rufipes, assembly GCA_951394225.1. Lineage (NCBI taxonomy): Eukaryota > Metazoa > Arthropoda > Insecta > Coleoptera > Carabidae > Harpalus > Harpalus rufipes. Next base: position 11,606,113 of record OX596288.1, on the reverse strand, counting down.
TTAATATTTCGGAGTTTGAATTATTGTTATTATTTATTTTTATACTCAAAATTAACTGTCAATGTCATAAATAAAGAAAACAAATCCCTTAGTAACGACTATAAATACGGTGTTTATTTCTTTGTTTTTTATCATCGCTGTGATAAACTTGTAGCTAGGGAGATTCTGAATGTTGATTGGCGGAAAACATGTCACGTTACTAAGGAATTATATTCTCTATTCGATTTAATTATAGTTTTTTTCTTCATATTCAATGAATTTAGATAGATTAAGAATTATAAAGAAATAACTTGCAAGCGAATGCTGCTAAAAGCTGCACCATGGAAACAGAATATTGAAATATTACTAATTGATAGATGTCATTGTCAAATAAAATTTATATAATATCTTTGTGAAATGATTTTACTGTAAATATGAAAATATAAAATAATTTAAGGTGGCAAAAACATAGACAAGTGGGGTGTGGTCGTGTGGTGCACCCCAGTCGAGTTCAAACGCGTACGTTTCAAACACACGCTAAATGATTACTGATTTTAAGTGCTAAAACTGTAGAGACAACTAAAATGAGAAGTTACGGAGTTCACCCGTCTCCAAAGTGCAAATTTCCAAAAGTTACACGTAATTTTCGTGGCTTGGGGTTCGTCACACCCCACGTGTTGAACGTAGAATTAACTGTGTAGAAATAAGAAATGAAATATACACATTTGCTTTACACAGTAATAAAATCATGATTAACCGTTGTGTCTATAAACATTTTCTTCGTAGTACCAACCCATTAAATCAAACTAAACGTCGCATTTACAATCCGCAGTCTCCATACACTCTTAGATAATAATAAACAACAGTGCTAATAAACATAATATACAGCCAGAATTCTAAATGTATCTGTCTATAGACCACCCACCATAATTAGAGTATTTTTCCTCCTTTGGCAATATAGCAAACGTTCAGTGTTCAGTACAGAGAACAGGGCGGTCCAGCCACTATCTTGCGACCAGCCAAGCAAGAACCAGACTTGTTATAATTGTAACATCATCTGCAGGCCTCAGGACAATGCAAGAGAAGAGACTCTCTCACAGAGAAGAGGACAAGAGAAATACAAAGAGAGGAGAAATAGAGGTAGTACAATGTGGGTGGTATTCTTGTACGGACTCGAGCTGAATTACTTCGTTAAGATAGAAAAAAATGTATAGATACATTTTTTGTAACGAAACGATTCTGCAACTTGATTTTGTCGCATACAGTTTTTATTTCTTGACCTTATTCTCGCATTATTGGCAATGTCAACACTGTTTCATACAGATATAAGGTACCACTAAAAACAATTTATCGGGCCTTACTTTTAAGGTTTAGTATTAGTCACAAGCCAACTACAATTGAACGGCAACACCGCCATCAAATGGAATACGGTTTAAAAAAATCTGTTGTGGCCAGCACAATACCTCTCGCCACTTCCTTTTTTTGGTTACATAAGTATAGGGCGCGAACAGTAATGTTACATTTTTGTGCTTCACAAGCAGATGTGTGGGCCCGTTTCACAATGATAATTAGTAATTATGTACATAGATGTCAAATGTTAGAATTTTTCATTAAAATTTTTAAGATTTTCTAAATTTACGTCAATTTATCACCAGGAGTTTAAAATTTACTTGTATGCCTTAGATATTTAACATTTAATTCTGCTCCACATGGAATTGGAAAATCACTAAATTTAGAATGAGAAATTTATACATAATTACTAGCTATCATTCTGACATGGGCCTCCATATCTGCTTGTCAAGGCCAACAAAATCATATGACTGCTCGCTCCCTATTGTATTTAACATTTCTTGTATACTCTACACCAAAAATTCTACTTACGCATATATCTATTCCATATATATTTAGATTGTTTAATTTTAAATTCATTTTTGATGAAGAAATTTTGTCCTCTTCTAATTTTTCGAAATGTTTCCAATTCTATTAATACATTAAGAAATAATATAATGTATGTACTTCCCAGAAAAACTCTTCAGTAATGTCTTCGGATTTCTGACACTGACATTTATCTGTCAGTTAGAAAAAAATTAAATTTTCAACTATTTTCCATGGCCATTCTTTCGGCTGTAAAATTTATTATAACATTATTTTACATACTATATTTCTTCTATCTCTAAATCTATAGAATATATTATAAAATATTTAAATGTATCAGAAAGAAAATTTATTTTTCTTTAATATTATCAAGAAAAAATTTCAAAAAATATTATTTAGAAGATTTTTTTTCAAGAATCTTCTACTTCCGGTTGTTCAATTGTTACCAAAACCTTTTCAGATCTTCCCATGAATGTCCGATTGGGAAATACGTAGTTAAACAAATTTAAAGTCTTATAGTTTTTGAGTAATCGTCCTTCCAACATCCTACATACATACACACATACATCCACACACACACACACACACACACACAGACATCATCGTAAAAATGTTAAAATCGGATTGTAGGGACCTTAAAACGTGCTTATTCAATAAAATCTGGATATGCGATTTTTAGCATGAATCCAATACCTCTCTTAGCGAGAGGTAAAAATGTGTTGTGGCCAGCACAATACCTTTCGTCAATCCTGTGTATTATGTATAAATTCCATATATAAATTTTCTTGCAAAAGATTCTAAATTTTCAGTAAAATTATTCCATAAACAAACTATGCAAATTACACTTGACATTGACATCTTCTTCTTCTTCTTTAGCTTTTCCCATTCGTTAGGAGTCGCTATTTTTATTTTCTTCTTCCACTCATTTCTGCTTTGCGTCTCGTTCTCAAACAGTTCCTTTTTTCTCAAGTCTTCCGCAATACAGTCCTTACATCTTATCTTTGTTCTTCCTCTGTTTTTTTAACCTTATATTACTAAGCTATTCATTCTTCTTCCAATATATTCTTTACTTATCCTCATGACATGTTTAAACCTATGTAATTGTCTCTCTTGTATCTAGAAACTTGTAACACTAGAGTTATTTTCTTACCGTATCTTTCCGTGTCATCCCCAACATCTACATCAACGTCAATTTGAATTATCTGGATATATTAGCAATTTTCGTGGTTAGCATAGCTGGCTGATTTATGAAATTCAATATCTTTATAATTCGTAAACTCTATATCTATTGTATATGAAGTATAAAATGCAATCAAATCGTATAGAGAATAATATATTCTTTAAGTTATAATAACGTTAAATGTCAATAAATCTTATTTAACTGTTAAATCTTCAAATGAGGCTACTTCCGGTTCACCAATTATAACCAAATTCTAATCACTTGTTCTTCTGGATGTAAACTTGAAGAATACGAAAAAAATATAATTTTTGGAACCGTGGTATTGATGTTATGCGATCCGAAACTTTCGTCACACACAGACACAGATACTGACACACACACATACACATACATACAAACATACATACATATACACAGACTTCATCGTGAAAATGTTTAAAATGGATTCTAGGGACCTTAAAACGTGGTCATTTACCAAAATCTCGATATGCGATTTTTAGCACGATCCCTATACCTCCCTTACCACGGGCAGCGGGAGGTAAAAATCAGCCATTAATTCTGTTGCTACTCAAATGAATATATTCAGTCCGCAGAATATTGTTTTTAAAGATCACATTCCCATATTGTGGATTTTAAAGTTTCTAGAAGTGGAAGAAAGTCGTAGGTGTTAAAGACGATAAAACGGGCGATTAAGGGAGAAATGCTCGTATGAAATGGCAACGGCTATACGTGTTCGTAAACCAAACACCTTTATGAGATGATCACAATTTTCATTTTAGTGAATCTGGAACAGCAGTAAAATCATTGTAATATCGCATTACATACAGATACAATTAAACGATGCCGTAGTCTCAAATAACAGTGGTGTATATTCGAGCATACAACTAGCAAGATTCCAATTATAGCATATGGCTCGCGATATGTCCTCATACTTCGCGCCATTAAAATATAAAACTTCCTTCTTGCACGAAAACAGAATGGCTTTCCCAGCAATTACTGAAATTCGTACGAGTGCTACTCAACAGCCCATAAAACCTTAAAAGGATCACATAAATACAGCCAAGGATTACGGTGAGAACTCTGATTCTTGCAGAAATTTTAGATATTACTAGAAGTACTTACAGGGTGTCTAAGAAATGTTGATTATATTCTGTATTGGCTCTATGTATGTAATTTTTAATTTATAAGTTTAGTTCTCACTTCGTCAAATTTTGATGTTTATTCTCTTTATATGGATTATACCCAATGGCGGACTAGGGGGGGGGTCCGAGGGTAGCGAAGGGTGTCATGAACAAATGATGTGCCCACTTGTTGTGGGTTTGCCCAATTTTTATTTATTAACAAATTTTTAAAAAACAAATATTAATTAAATGTGGGAAATTTTTCGACTGAGGTAGATTAGGCGTTAATAATTATTAATTAAACTTATAAAAATACAAAAAAAGAGTAAACAGTAAATTAATTTCATAGCATTAAAATGGGACGTCAAAATTTGTAGTACAGTACACTGAATGAAGAGAAATTAGTAAAAAAAAAATCTGTTGTGGCCATCACAATACCTCTCGCGCCCTTTCCATTGTGGTATATATATATATATATATATATATATATATATATATATATATATATATATATATATATATATATATATATTGTATTTAACATTTCTTGTACACACAAAAAAATATAATTACACCTAATCTTTATATTTACGTATTTGTTATAATTTTAAATTCATTCTATGAGCAAGTTTTCTCCATTTCTTCTAAATGTTTGAGGTTTTTCCAATTCATTAACTGGAGTGGCGTTATTCCTGAAGGGTTCATGTAATACGAGTATACCTATAATTTTATATATATATATATATATATATATATATATATATATATATATAATTAATAATACAATAAGAAATATTAAATATTGTTCCCATAAAAAGCCTTCAGTACTATCTCTGAATTTTTGACACTGAAATTAGTGACATTTATCTGTCAATTACAGACATTTTAATTTCTCAAGTAGTTACCATGGAGATGTTTGGGTTATGTGAGATTTACTACAACAGATTTTATTTTATAGATTATATATCTATATCTGTAAATCTATAGAAGGTAATAAAAAAAGTAAATGTGTCGGATAGAGAATTTTGTTTTTTAATAATTGTAATAACATTAATTTTCAAAAAATAATATTTAGAAGATTTTTGTTAAAATAGTACTACTTCCGGTTGTTCAATTGTTTCTTATGTATGAGTTAGAACCAAAAGAAAATACACGATTTGAGGCAATTATCAGAGTGCCATGAAAAATAAAACAATAATTTATGTTTGTTGTTACTGACATATCTGAGAGATACGCATTATTGTATTTTATTGTATTGTATTGTTTCAGGATTTTCAACCCTTACAGGTTATATCCCTAGGGTGGTCTCACACACAACATCTATTTTTTTAATTTTTTACAATTGCCACGAAGTTTCTTGCGTAGATGTCATGTGTGTTGCCCACCCGAGCAAGCCCTTGTTACAACCACCAGCCGGTGCGAGATAGCTTAGTGATTGCCAAGTTAATTGTATCCCAACTTGGAAAGGTAACGGGAGTAGATACCGATCAAGATCAGTCGAGAAAAATTCGACCTGACCCGGATTCGAACCTACGACCTCTGAGTCCAGAGGCTAGCACTCTACCACTGTACTATCCCGCCGTTTTGAGAGATACGCATTAAGGTTTAAAATATTCCTTGGATCCTTCGATTACTGATAGTTAGAAATAATTTCAAAATAATCTAGTAACCTATGTGATTTTTTGGCAAAACAAAAGCACATCTAAGATGCCCCCCTTCCCCCAAAGGCGCACCACATGTCCCATTTAACCGAAGTCGTATCTCGTATAGTTTCCGAAATCCCAAATTAAAATTTTAACTACGACAATAATGATTTAATTGAAATATTCCTTAGTAAAACCCATACCTATTTATCGACATCCTGTGTATGACCAACAATTCTTGTAAACAAAAAAGGTTTGAATCTGTCGTACCACTCTTTGGAGAAAACCTAATACTGTTTCAGTTTTCCCGTGCACAGTCATTATGACGCTCTACTTGGACACTATGTTAGTCTCAAGGATAACTCCAGTAGTCCGGGCAAGCGATCCAGGCCTCTGGTGGTAATTAACCGACACAAGAGGAACAAGCTGGCCTCAGGCTCGCCCTGCAGTGGAGTGGATCGAACAAAGGTGCTGTGGTTCTGTACCAGATGTACGGAATAGATAAAGGTAGCAAGACGTGAACTATAGGGGAACAAATAGCAAAAGATAATGGATAAATGATATAAACCAGAAAATTATGTGATTGAAAAGAAAGAATACATGATTTACTTCTTAGAGACATCAAATTTTAAAGTATATTGTTTACAAATTATTATCTTATATATAAAAGTGAAAATTTGACGTCTAAACATGTCTACACCGTTTCCAAGCACACGATATGTTCGGCTAAGAAGCCCGCGGGTATCAGCTAGTTTCTTATAAAATTCTTCAACGTGCAATTTATAATTTTGAGTAAGATATTTGTTTCAAGAATTATAATAGTATATTAAAACATGAGTTATAGAGGCGAATTCGTATTCCATCTAATCTAATGGCGGTTTTATCACCAAAGTGTTATTACTCCAGTACTTAAATGGAATAAAATAATACATTATTATTATCATATCTTAAATAAGACGAATTTCACTCGAACATATTTATTCGGCAATGGATGCAGTATTAAAATATCAAATGTCAAGCGAAATTACATTTAAAAGGAACAGCAAATCGAATGAAAACATAAAATGGTTGTAACTTGAGAATAATTACTGAAATTCTTGTTTATATCAAATTTCATTAGTGGGGAGTAATCTCGGCCAAAGAATGGAAACGGGAGACAAGCTATCGGGTGCGGCAGAATATTTAATTTTCAAATCATCACGGCATATTGCTGGGTGTGTCAATATGCTTTATACACAAATTTCGACAATGATGATAAAATATTCGTACCGTTTACCAGGCAGCAACTCACGGACACTCATTGTTGGCGTAGAAAAAGTACTACAGAGGTTACCTTTGTGCCATTTAAAATTCTGGTCACTAGATTCGCAACGAGACATATAGGCCCGGTATTACAGTTCTAGTTTAAACTCGGATTAAGGTTTAAGCTTGGTTTAAAGAAAAAATAAGAAATTCAAATCGTGGACACAATAACACAAATTAATAATATTTCAAGCTTTGTTCATAGAACAGTTTGCAAACGGTTGGAGTTTGCGATTTTTGAGCTCGAATGCGCATGCGCGGTTTCAAACTAGTTTCAAATCAAAATTTTCTGTGAACACATAATGAAAACTATATGCATGCCTAAGCATCTAGTTAGCAGTATTCTCTAGTATGATGATAAAAATACTGCGAAACTGTAGATCTTACTGTAATAGGATTTACACAACTTGTTTGTTGATATGAAATTGTTGAAAAAATATTCTTCAGAATACTAGGGTACCTATTGTCAGTGCAACATAATTATTTTAATAGCCATTATTTCAAAATCGTCATCTTCACTTGAAGAACCATATAAAAAGTAAAAATTTACACTGGACATGCTACTATCCGAATCCGTCATCTATTATTAATTGAATTATAATACGATTTTACCATTTTTACGTTGATGTCTGTTTGTATGTATGTATGTGTGTGTGTGACAAAAGTTCCGGATCCCATAACTTCAATACCACGATTCCAAAAATTATATTTTTTTCGTATTCCTCAAGTTTACATCCAGAAGAACAACTGATTAGATTTTGGTTATAATTGGTGAACCGGAAGTAGCTTCATTTGAAGATTTAACAGCTAAATTTGATTTATTGACTTTTAACGGTATTACGATTTGATTACATGTTATACTTCATATTCAATAGATATAGAGTTAAAGAATTTTAAAGAAATTAATATTTATAATTCAGCCAGCTATGCTAAACATGGAAACTACTAATAAATTCATATAATTCAAATTGACAGATGTCAGTATCAATAAAAAGTAAATTAATGTGGCAGAGATGAGGATGTTGAAGTAGATTTTGGGGAAGACACGGAAAGATACGGTAAGAAAATAACTCTAGTGTTATGAAATGAAATGAAGAATTATATTATAAGACCAAAGATAAGATGGAAGGACTATATTGCGGAAGACTTAAGAGAAAAGGAACTGAATCGCAAAAATAGCGACCCCTAACGAATGGGAAAAGCTAAAGAGGAAGAAGGTGTCAGTGTCACGTGCAATTTGAATAGTTTGTTTATGAAATAATTTTACTGGAAATTTAGAATCTTTTGCAAGAAAAATTATGTATGGAATTTATACATTATACACAGGATTGACGGAAGGTATTGTGCTGTCCACAACAGATTTTTTAATAATATAATCACCTTAAAATATTTATTAAAATAATAAATATAAATTTATTTGTAATGTATCAGACAGTAATTTCACAGATAACCTAATTTTCAGTAATTGTGAACAAAATCGGTCATGTGGTAATGTCAAATCTTTTGAAAAATTTCCAACCGAGTTGGACAATATAATCAGATATAAGATCGGGTACTTAAGTTCAGTTAAGCTTTGTACTTGTACTGTAATACAGAGCAGTGTGGCTTAAACCTAAGCTCAAGTTTACTTAAATCAAAATTTAAGCCGGAACTGTAATCCCGGCTCTTAGGCACACATTGCAAATGATGTCGTGAGTTATGTGTTGCCCTGTATGTGTTCGAAAAAGAGAGATGGCAACTGTGAACAATTACGTCGCAAAGAACAACAAATAGCAATTTAGAATCGTCGGAATTCGTTGCAAATAACAAAGATCTCGCTTGGGTAAACAAGAGGGATGGCACGAGAAGCACTCGCCGATGAAATGACAGCAATTCTCGCTTTACCTTCAGGAATTTTAACGGACGAATTGGAAACAGTTTTGGAATTTATTCCCGCTCAAATCAACATCAAACATTGCATAAACTAATTTAATTCCATTTTCGTCCAAATACGCATTACACACATAAAATTTTACGCTGGCTTGTTGTTTGCAAATGGGTGAACATTACATAAATTTGAATATGTTTTGATATATAAAGTGCGGTTAGCGGATAAACACGCCGTTTCGATGGCGAATAGCAAAAATGCGAATTATATTAGCAGATACCGGCGCGCACCTATTTCACCACGGTCAAGCTCTTTCATTAAAACCCATTGCTATGCGAGCTATTTTAATTAAAAATACATACATATTTATTCACACATCCACAACAATAAAAATCTGATGTGGCCAGCACATAACCTCTCGCCGTATATTTTACCTGGCTGTATGCATAAAGCAAAGAATATTTTTATAAATACAAATAATATATTCATATAAATCTATGACGTATAAACTTCTTTATTATTCAATAGTAGCATGTCTCACATCTCAAGATATTTTACCATAAATTATGTTACAATAAATTACAAAGTAGAGTTTACCATATATAAATATTAGGCTGGTAACAGTAATTTTCAATTCGAACAACCTTGTTTACTTTCTCTTCATATTCTTCTAGTAAAAACATTAATTTTGGGCGGTCTAAAATGTATATATCTGGATTGTGCATCTATTCTTACATATCTTCTTTTACATTTTATTTTTTCATACTTGTTATATCTAAATAACACTAATTCCCTTTAATAAAGTGACGGATAGATTGCACTCCGATTATTCTTATATCGATGTGTAATTTTGTCAATATTTACAACTTACTTGAGAAGAATTTGATAGCTTTTTCGCAATTCAAAGTTACTGTAGTCTACAGTGCTGGTGTACATTGTCCCATAATGTTTGAAACAAATTTAAGTCCTTCAACCTAGACTTGTCATCTCCATAATAGTCACAGATCAAGAATTAAGGGATTCTCCAAGTATATTTTTCTTTCATTACTCATTATTTCTGACACTGACATTTATCTGTCACAAATAATTTAAATTTTCAACTATTTTCCACGGCATTCTTTCGGCTGTAAAATTTATTATAACAGATTATTTTATATATTATATTTCTTTTATCTCTAAATCTATACAATATATAATAAAATATTTAAATGTATCAGATAAAGAATTTAATTTTCTTTTATATTACCAAGAAAAAATTTCAAAAAATATTATTTAGAATTTTTATTTTCAAGAATCTTCTACTTCCGGTTGTCCAATTGTTACCAAAACCTTTTCAGATCTTCCCATGAATGTCCGATTGGGAAATACCTAGTTAAACAAATTTAAAGTCTTATAGTTTTTGAGTAATCGTCCTTCCAACATCCTACACACATACACACACACACACACACATACATCCACACACACACACACACACACACACACACACACACACACACACACACACACACACACACACACAGACATCATCGTAAAAATGTTAAAATCGGATTGTAGGGACCTTAAAACGTGCTTATTCAATAAAATCTGGATATGCGATTTTTAGCATGAATGCAATACCTCTCTTAGCGAGAGGTAAAAATCAGAAGCGCCAGCATATCATCTCATTTTATTTCAGAATGCTGCACGGACTATAAAACAATTCTAATAAATAAAATTATTCCTTTTTACCTCTCGCTAAGACAGGTATTGGATTCATGCTAAAAATCTCATATCCAGATTTCAATGAATAAGCACGTTTTAACGTCCCTAGAATCCGATGTGTTAGGTTGTTGGAGATACGATATCTCAAATTCTATAAGACTAAAGACCTGTTTGACTACGGATTCCTCAATCTAACAGTAATGGGAAGAGTTGAATAGGTTCTGGTAACACTTGGACAACCGGAAGTGGTAATTTCTAAAAAAAATCTAAATATTATTTTTTGAAGTTTTTTATTTTATTTACACGACTTTCTCATGTTGTATTTAAATATTTAGTATATTACATAAGTTTTCCAATTTTTTCCTAATATTAACATTAATGTAAGTCTCTTTTTATGTAACTAAACTGTACACTTTCTTTCTGTTTGTAATTGTTAAATTATTGTGTAGCTCCTGAAGAAGACCCATGGGGGGTCGAAACGTTGAGACTGAATAAATAAAGTGGCTGAAATTTTTCTCATTTCATCACCATCCAGCCAAGAAACAACCCTTTTCCCTATATGTTTAAGGTTCGCGGAAGGGTTGTTAAAAGATTATATATTGTAAGTTAAAAGATTATATTCGCTAATCTTTTATTTTGTCACAAAGTTACAATTTATTATTTATTTACTTTTATTACATTTGAGTATTTTTGTATAAAACTTACGTATGGTTACATAACACTAAGTAAAGTTACAAATTATATGGTTTCTGCTTCCCGTATCGGGTATAAACCTGCGAACTGCAACCTCATCAATTTGGGCTTTGATAACTTGCATACAACTTGTAATACAATCTGAATAATTTAGATACAATAATATTTACTGGTATTGTTATTATAAGTAAATTCACTAATTTAGATTACAACTTTAACACGGCTTATTTGCTTATCAAAGCCAGCATTTAAAAGTCACCTTGCTCTTGGCCTATCGTCACCTCTTTCCAGTTTCTATACCATGACCTTGTCCTGTATGACATACAGGGGGTATTTACAACCCTTGAGTTTACAGCCCTTGCACACGCTTGAGATACAGGCGATTATCAACCCCGTAAATACTTTTTCTAACCGTCCACAAGCACGCAAATCCCGGCATCGTAAATTCTGGAATTTATTCCCGGAATAATTTTCCTGAGTGCGTGCTCGCCAAAAAGCATGCAGACGACAGCGCTGAATGTGACAGATTGTAGAGGAGCAAAAGTGTGAAAGATAGTAACTAAGATGTACTACACTGTTTCTGAATAGAACATGTACGTAGATAAAATTAAAGACTACCTAGTATTCTGTTTTTACCTTCCGTCACTTCTAGGTAAGGAAGGAATTGTCTTTGGTCAAAAAATTCGGTGGTGAGTTTTCATTGAATAAGCACGTTTTAGGGTCTTTACAATACGATTTTACTATTTTTACGATGATGTCTGTATGTATGTGTGTGTGTGTGTTCGTATGTGCGTGTGTGTGTGTGTGTCTGTGTGTATGTGTGTATGTGTGTATGTGTGTGTTTGTGTGTGTGTGTATGTGACCGCCGGGTCGTCAACGATATCTCCAATACTAGAATTCCAAAAATTACAATTCTTGCATATTCCTCTTCCGTACAACCATATGCAGACTTGATTAGATTTTGGTTATAATTGGTCAACCGGAAGTATCCTCATTAGAAGATTTTAACAGTTTTTCTTGAAAATCTCAGTTAAATTTTCTTATTATTATTATTCTCTATACGATTTGATTGCATTTTATATTTCATATTCAACAGATATAGAGTTAAAAAATTATAAAGATTGTAATAATTATAAAATTTCATATATCAGCCAGCTGTGCTAACTTAACCATGGAAACTGCTAATATATTCAGGTAATTCAAATTGAATGTCAATATCAATAAAAAGTAAATGTTGAAAGAATAAGGGAAATAACTCTAGTGTTGGGCGTTTCTAGAAAAATATAAGAGAGACGATTACATTGATTTGAACATGTCATGAGGAGAGATGAGTATATTGGAAGAATGAATAGCTTATAACATAAGTTGGAAGAAACATAGGAAGACCAAATATAATATGAAAGGAGAGAAAAGGAACTGAATGAGTACGACAAACAAAACAAAAATTAGTGGAAGAAGAAATTAAAAAATAGCGACCCCCTAACGAATGGGAAAAACTAAAGAAGAAGAAGATGTTAGTGTCAAGTGCAATGCGAATAGTTTGTTTATGAAATAATTTAACTGGAAATATAGGATCTTTTGCAAAAAAAAATGTGTGTAGGGCGAGTGCAGTGACGTGACTTTGCTGACTTTGGCAAGCAGATATGTGGACCCGTGTCAAAATGACAGCTATGAATTACGCCCATAACTGACAAATGTCATAATTTTTCATTCAAAATTTCATGATTTTCTTATTTCATGTGGTATATTTATTATCAGGGGTGTGGAATTCAGTTGCCGAGAAAAGGAATCATAAAATACCAAAAAAATAAATTTTGAATGAAAAATTTTGACATGAGGATGACCCGCAAAATAGAAATGAATGGAAGAAAAAAATAAAAAATAGCGACCCCTAACGAATGGGAAAAGCTAAAGAAGAAGAAAATGTTAGTGTCAAGTGCCATTTGCATGAAATAATATTACTGGAAATTTATAATCTTTTGCAAGACATTTGTACATAATACACAGGATTGACGGAAGGTATTGTGCTGGCCACATCAGATTTTTTTGAATTAAACAAGCCCTCAACTGGTCATCTGATTCTAGTACAGTACAGGGCGCCGACTCCATTAGTGTTCCAGGGCTCGAGCAATCGACAAGAAATTTCGTCAAGATTATAGAATGGGGAACGATATTTACGGGATGTAGGAGAGAGATATGCAGAGAGCAGAGAATATTCCAAGCAAGGCAGTATACACTAATTAATTTGTCTTCCTTTGTCTTCCTTTTATTTTAACTTCTAAAATTTATTTATTCATATTGATATCGCCGATATTTTTCAACAATATCGTATCGGCAGAACCTAGTAATGTTGCATTCCTTCAAAACAAATCTTCTTGTATCAAAAGTTCTTTGCATAACATGTTTGGATGGAACAGAAACAATAGTTTGAAAATAACAATTTTCATGTAGGATGTTTTTTGATAATTTTGTGTTTCTGCATTTCTTCTTAGTCGCATAACCATTAGGGAACCACTGGCGTAGATAATAGTTTGTGAAATTTTGAATTTACTCCTTTCAGTTAAATTGTTGAACAAAAGAAATAGTTTATAGGCATAGTTAGAGCATAACACCCTACTTCCTAATACCTCTTTCGATCTACAATGTTTGAACTTTAAAATAAACTTGTATTTTAGCTTCTTACTAAGTTTCTGCTGCTCCTATCCATCACAATTTCCTGAAACTTTCACTTCCTGCACTAGTCCTGCTCGCTACAGTTTGGTTTCTTGCTCCGGTCAACATAATTCAAGCTCTGGAACTCTGTAAACGTCAAAATCATGCGACCACACGTTCATGAAGGCTTTTGTTGCCTCCCCGCACTATTTATCTTCATTTACGTCTGAATACACCAGGCGAAGGAATTCGGAAGGAGTGTGAACGGCCAACGCTCATTATAAATGAATCGTGCGTGGGAGGTGAATATGGAGCAGAAATTAGCATTGAATCAAGCCATTGTAAAAAGTGTAATAAATTATTATACTCGTACAACATATACAGAGCAAAATAATATAAGTATTTTGATACATTCATTTAAGGAGTTATGAGTCGATTCTGTTCACATATGTAAGTCGTTCCGATCTGTAAATTTGTAAATAATGAACAAAATCACAACGAAAACTGCTACTGTTGTATAATTTTATATTAATCAATAAAAATAGATGTCTTTTTGTCACTTTTTTACAGATTAGTTTCTTTAAAAATCCTTTCTGGAAAGATTTGTTTCCGAAATTTGACTTAGTTTCAGAATCGAAATGAGTGCATTTGGCCGCGGCAAAAATATATTTTATCCAACACCTACTATTTATAGGGCTATTATTGTTGTTATTTTAGACTAGTAAAGTGGCCTGTAAGTCACATGTGAGTTATAAGTCGTAAGTCTGTTGAGACTAAATAAAAGAAACAATTTAATATCTCTTTATATTACCATTGTTGAAACAGTCATATCCTCCACCTGGCATTTTGAAGAAGTCAACTCAACCATTTGATTGGAAGTTTTTTGGTTTATCGACTGTTCAAGATAGCCTTCGGCCACGCTTGTAGATTTCCACCTCCCATGACGTTTCAGGGTGGTAATAGTGGCCCCAGCATCTACTAGAACCTTCATAAATAGTGGCCAGTATATAATTCTGCACTTTTAACTCCTAAATAGATAGAAATTTTAAATGGAACCAGACAATATATTGATTCCAACGTATTGTCTAGTGCATTTTCCATTCTTGAAAAATACGAAATAGCTATTTGTGTATAAGAGCGCAAAATAGGACATTGTGGATTGAGAGGTTGTTGCCGCGCTCCTGCGTCGCGCGGCATATTCTCGAAGTCGACAATATCCGTTTGTGCTCAAAACACACACAAGATTTTTTCTACAGTCGCCACAGTGGGGTCCTCCACCATAACAAAAAATAATAAAATTTACACTTTGTACTTACACTACTACTCAATTGATAAGGATTAATATAAAGAAAAAACGTCTTTTATATTTAATTTTAATTTATCGTTATTGCCCAATCTTCTTGACCTATTGCTTCAATCTAATCTAAACATTTCATATTTTCGTTTTTGTAAATGAATGCCCTATTTTATTTTCACAATAGTGCGGCATTTTTTTTTTTTTTTGGTTATGTAATATACCGACAGAGCAGTTATATCAGAAGTATTTGTAAAGGTGGTAAATGTGTCACTACAATGCCATTAGTTCCTTGACTAAACGTTTCCATTAATAATGTAGACAAGTGACATTTCTCACCATTGTATAGTTAGAAACTTAGAGATTTGGACACCGCGCGTTTTTTTCTACTTTGTCGCGCTAGAGCGACAAAGTGACATTTTGCGTTGACAAAAAAGAGCGCAAATGGCTACTTTCTATTTAGACTGTAGAAAAAAATCTTTTATGCTACCAAAGCCAACCATTTAAGTGTATGCTAGCAATTGAAAGAACAGTCAGAAATTGATTTGGAATTTTTGTAAACTCTTCCAAGAATTGCTACTGATTTCCCTAATAGGAAATAGAACTTGATATTAACACGTTGCTTTTTAATGTCCGCCATTGCAAACTCGCTCAAATCGTTGGCTGTATGCGCGCTGCATGGAACGAATTTTGACGCGCTAGGTTTCTTCAAATTTTCTGTTAAAATTCGTTGACATAAACTTAATGATATTTCAGTGAATTCTTCAAATACATCGATTATTCTACGACGATCAGACATGATCCCATCACAGATTTTTCAGTCCATTCAGGCGTTCCTGAAGTCGAGGGACGTCTCAGTCGAATGTCATTTTCAATTGATATTCGACCGCGTTTAAGACGAAAAAACTACTCGTAAAGTCTCATTTGGCTCCAAGCTTCCTCCCCGTAAGCCCTCCGAAGTATTGCGGTAGTTTCCGCTGCTGATTTACCTAATAGGAAACAAAATTTAAATGTCTACCATTGCAATAGCCGAACACGTCAAACAGCACTTACGAAAAGAAATCACACTGATCGCTCAGATGGTTCCCCAAGGATGATGCTTGAGCAATAGATCCAAAAGAGTGTCTAATAAAGATATCTAGCAGGATAAGTCGGAACTAGAATCCGACCACCCGCCAGAAAATAATTCTCGTTATTTTTGGATATCTCCTCGTAATGTAACAGTACTCTTCCAGAAATGCAGGACTAAGGAGAAGAAAGAACATAGCGTGTAATAGACGTTACTTCACTTGCATTCATAGCTAATAAGAACCTAAAAAAATCTGTTGTGACCAGCACAATACCTTCCGTCAATCCTGTATATAACGTATAAATTCCATACATAATTTTTCTTACAAAAGATTCTAAATTTCCAGTAAAATTATTTCATAAACAAACTATTCAAATTGCACTTGACACTGACATCTTCTTCTTTAGCTTTTCCCCTTCGTTAGGAGTTGCTATTTTTGCGTGTCGTTCTCATTCAGTTCCTTTTCTCTCAAGTCTTCCGCAATACACTCCTTCCATCTTATCTTTGGTATTCCTCTGTTTCTTCAACCTCCTATTACTAAACTATTCATTCTTGTTCCAATATAATTCTTCATTTCTCCTCATGACATGTTAAAACCAATGTAATCGTCTTTCTTGTATCTTTCTAGAAACTTGTAACACTAGAGTTATTTTCTTATCGTATCTTTCCGTGTCTTCCCCAACATCTACTTCAACATCCTCATCTCTGCCACATTAATTTACTTTTTATTGATACTGACATCTGTCAATTTGAATTATATGAATATATTAGTAGTTTCCATGTTTAGCATAGCTGGCTGAATTATAAAATTTAATTTCTTTAAAATTCTTTAACTCTGTATCTATTGAATATGAAGTATAAAATGTAATCAAATCGTATAGAGAATAATATATTCTTTAAGTTATAATAACGGTAAATGTCAATAAATCAAATTTAACTGTTAAATCTTCAAATGAGGCTACTTCCGGTTCACCAATTATAACCAAAATCTAATCACTTGTTCTTCTGGATGTAAACTTGAGGAATACGAAAAAATTATAATTTTTGGAATCGTGGTATTGAAGTTATGGTATCCGGAACTTTTGTCACACACACAGACACACACACACACACACACACACACACACACACACACACACACACACACACACACACACACACACACACATACATACATACATACAGACATCATCGTAAAAATGGTAAAATCGTGTTATAGGGACCCTAAAACATGCTTATACACTAAAAACTCATTATTGAATTTTTTGACCAAAGACAATACCTTCTTTACCTAAAGGTGACGGAAGGTAAAAATGGTAAAAAATAAATTATGTAGAATGTTGGGTTGTGATATGATCTTGATATAATTTAGTTCCTTCTCGCAGTAAAACTTATTAATTTGCTGGAAGTTTTACCTCTAGTTAGCATCAAATGTCGGTGTCTAATTTTATCTTTCGTTAGTGTAATTAAGTGGCACATTCTCGCAACTATGGAGGAAGTGCACAACAAAACCAAGATGCAGAAATATGAAATTTTAGTTCCCATTTCCTGGCCCGAGGCGCTGAGATACTCATCGCCAGACACGACGTCGCGTCTCGTGCGAGCCTTGTTACGGGGTAATTATCAGAATTACAAGTTCCACGATGAGTGACACTTCCACAGGGCCCTACTGTTTACACTACACTAATTCATTGTGTAACGTGCTTGTCGGCTTATCAAACATCGAATGCTGTCATATACCTCTTATCAGGGTTATAAATGTGTGTTGGTTTAGGGACTACAGTTTTTGTAATTACCTTTGTCTGCAATCGTTCTTTGTTACTTGAACATTACTTTGTAAATTAGAACAAGCAGCTACATAGTCGCAATTATGTTAAAGAATAACTGTTTTGACAGAAACACCGTCTCTGATTTTACAAACACGACTTAAATATGATTGAAATACGCCCAAATTATTATTATTCGTTC
This sequence comes from Harpalus rufipes, assembly GCA_951394225.1. Lineage (NCBI taxonomy): Eukaryota > Metazoa > Arthropoda > Insecta > Coleoptera > Carabidae > Harpalus > Harpalus rufipes. The sequence goes on along the minus strand of OX596288.1, from coordinate 11,587,766 downwards.
CCAAATCTCACAATAATAATAAAATATAATGCAACACAGTTATACATATTCACTAGGATGGAGGGAATTTGGATGCATATTTATTATTTTTCAAAAACTAAATTGCCTATACAGGGTGTTTCAGGACTAGTGTAACAAACTTTAACAGCTTATTTCTGAGGTCATTTTGAGCCAAAAATGTCATATGAACATAGGTCCTATTCCTTCTAGTTACCAAAATACAAGAGGTTGAAGTTCTATAAATAACACGAAATTTTCTAATTTTTGTAATCAAGGTACTTTCGGAAAACAAGAGTTATTATTGAAAAGTCATACCTTATTTGTATAAATTAATTAATTGTCTTAATTACAAATTGTTGTACTTTTGATTGTATTTTTGTTTCATAATGGATGGTTATATAGTACTGCTGAATATGCAGATATGATTTTTATTTATGGAGTATGTAATGGTAATGCCCGTTATGCGTCCAGAGATTACCAAGACAGATATCCAAATAGACGCCAACCTTCCCATCGCCTATTTGCGCACATTTTTCAGCGTCTACGTGAAACTGGATCAACAACTGTACTGGGAGGTATTCAAAATGATGGCATTGGTGCTAATAATAACGTTGAAGATGAAGAGAATGTAATTGATGCTGTTCTCGATAATCCTGAAATCAGCACAAGACGCATCGCTGCTCAATTACACATGTCTCACAGCACTGTTTGGCGGATATTAAACCGTGAGGAATTACATCCCTATCACTTTCAGAGAGTTCAAGCACTGCAACCCGGAGACTATGGTCCTCGTTTAGAATTTTGTCGCTGGTTTCAATACTAGATTACTAGAAATTGAAGTTTTAATTGACTGATTAACAGCTGATGGCTACAGAAACTTTCTGGAAAACAGACTACATGAACTAATAGAAGATGTTCCACTTCTTGTACAACAGATGTGGTACCAGCATCATAGTGCTCCTCCTCACTATGGTAGACAAGTAACTGAGTGGTTAAACCAAAACTTTCACAATAGGTGGATTGGACGTGGAGGTCCAAACTTTTGGCTTGCAAGATCTCCAGACTTAAATCCTCTTGATTTCTATCTATGGGGACACTTGAAACAAGAAGTTTATAGGGTACAAATATACACGCGTGAACAGTTACTTGAACGAATTATGAATGCATCTGCTGCCATTCGTAACGATCAAAATGTAATTTATCGTGTATATGATTCTATGATTCGCCGATGTCAAGCATGCATACGAGTTCAAGGCGCGCATTTTGAGCACTTGCTGTAATTTTTTTAAAATTTGTTATCTTATTTCATATTGTGTTAACCTATTCCATGTTGTTCTGTGTTTAGAATTTATTTATTTGTCTATTTAATAACTGTGTCATCGTATGTTTTGTTGTCCAAATCGTATTCGTTAATATTAATAAATAAAATTAATTAATACAAATAAGGTATGACTTTTCAATAATAACTCTTGTTTTCCGAAAGTACCTTGATTACAAAAATTAGAAAATTTCGTGTTATTTATAGAACTTCAACCTCTTGTATTTTGGTAACTAGAAGGAATAGGACCTATGTTCATACGATATTTTTGGCTCAAAATGACCTCAGGAATAAGCTGTTAAAGTTTGTTACACTAGTCCTGAAACATCCTGTATATGAAATAGTTGTGTACTATAGAACTAATTGACCCTGCCAAATTTTAAGTTAATCAATTAAGGCCTTCAGCTACCACCATCGAATTTTTTGACCCATTCAATACCTTCCTTACCTAAAGGTTACGGAAGGTAAAAATAATAAAAAGTGTTTTATCTCAAATAACAATATCAAATCATTACAGTTACTAACAACCATTCAACCTTTCGGAGCCACCAAACTTTATCATCCCTTATCTTGACATCATGTTAACAATCATGATAAGTCCACAGTCTAACGGACAAGCTGACCCACAACTCTTGATCGATCCCTGACGTATTAGCGACTAGCGCTAACGACCGTGCGTGACCTTGCGCCCGCTAACCACTGTGGTCAGCATGGTTAACACGGACAGTGGTTGTGGTTACTGGATGGTTGAGTTAATAGAACTAGGGATTGCAGGAAGGGGAATTGTTGGTATAGTTTCAGACAAAAAAAAAATCTGGTGTGGACACCACACGACTTCCTTGTACGATTATTAAACTATACATATTTTTTTAATAAATAAATTACAAAATATTAATTTTAACTTCAAAACAGTAAGATATATAGCGACCATAAAGGAGTTTTTAAAGAGAGGTTTGATTACAACAAAGAAATATTTGATTACAACAATGAATATGACTAATTTCACAATAAAAATATAATATTTGTTATTGTACGAATCATAAAATTGCACGTATTTAACGTAATTTGACATGGACATTTTTTTATGTTTTTGTCTTAATCCATAGCAAGCTTTATTACAAAAACAAAAAAGTATATAATTTTTAAATTTACATATCTCGCTTATACAAAGGGCTAATTTAATAATACTTGATGTGCTAGACGCAGAAATTAATTCTCTAAAACTTTTATTTGAAGCATTTATTTCTAAAATCAAAATAAAATCATTTTATTCAAGAAAAACTGTTAACAACTTCAAGTAATGTACCACTTCCGGTTAGCCTATTTTAACGAAAATCTATTATGTTATTTCGATTGACATAAAAGTTTTGTCTATTATAGGCTTCATGTAAAGTGCCACTTCTGGAAATTTTTTAATAACCAGAAAGGGAGGAGCACAACTAGATGTTATAGCAGTCCTAAATACAAAATTTCAACTTTCTACGGCTTACCGTTTTTGAGTTATGCGAGATACGTACGTACGTACAGACGTCATGACGAAATTAGTCAAAATGGATTCAGGGATGATCAAAATGGATATTTCCGCTGAAATCTGAAAACCGAAATTTTCCGCGATTACAATACTTCCTTTACTTACGTACAAGGAAGTAAAAACAAGATTTAAAAGAAACTTTGGAAGTTAGTAATACGGTAAAGATAATTATAATTTATATCAACCTACGAGTATTTTCTAAAAGTTATTACTTCTTGTATTTACCGATTCCTCAATGAATTCTGGTAGATAATAATGGTCTTCTTCTACAATTGTGTAACTACCGATGTATGTGTTTGTTGTGATAGGAAATTACCTGAAAGTTACGAGCCGTGTTAGCAATTAAAAAACCCAGTCTGACTTCTCCAGGCAATGTTGTCCAGACACGCTATTCACCTCAAGAATAGTATTGATTAAGACTCAAAACTTGACCAATTAAGGGCATTTTATTTAGTAATTAAGCTCGATAGGTTTACTCGGGCCATTCGACGCACGCAAACCTCGACTGAAGGCGCTAGTGTTCTAAGCCAGTAAATTCTACCAACATTAGAATAATTATTTGTTTCTAAGCACGAACAAAGAAAGCATTTTCGTTTTATGTAATCATGAATAATGATTACATTTTTGGGTATATTTTTCAGACTATAAGATTAAATATTTCTGCTTAAGTTATAAATAATACAAAACAACAGATAATCTACTTCCACTGTCACGGCTATCTACGATATTCTTTTCTACAAATACACCATAAATTATTTTGACATCAAGCTCTGATAATTAAAAACTAAAGTATGAAATACCAACCATTCAAGACTTTTATTTTGATGGTTATATATATATAGTTTATTATTATTGCTTCTCGCTTTTTGTTACAATGTAATAAGCGGTGATATTATGAGAATGAAACAGTTTTTCTAACTTTACATTTTATGCTCAAGGCTGATGAAGATGAAATGATGACAGACACGTACAACAACTATTCCTTATCCGGACTTTGAATCCGGGACCCATTGCTCATCAAGCGATAACGTTACCGCAAAGCCACTTGGGTTGGCGGTTACAGTAAAATCTCTCTTAACGGACATCTCCAATTGGCGGGCACCTCTATTAACTAGACATGTAAAGATTAAAGACTTTTAGAATTGTAAATTCATTTCATGATTGCATACTTTTGCAAAAAGATATTGATAATCTTATGAATTGGTGTCACTCCTCTAACTTATTTTTCAATTTTAGTAAATGCAAAATAATCTTGTTAAAAAAATTGTTTATTCTTATCATTACAATATGGAGGGTAATATTTTAGATCGAGTAAAACAGTTTAAGGACGTTGGTGTTATTTTTGATGAGAAAATGTCTTTCAATGATCACATTATTTATATAGTTAAATCTTCCTATAAAAACATACCTATATTTTTATATATTTACTTATGCTGGAAACTGTATTAAGTCCCTTTCCATATAGTTATTGTTCCATTTACTATTTTCTTTTCAAAACGTTACTATTATATTTTTAATGATTAGTTTGTTGACAGTGACATATATCTGTCAGTTACAAATATTTGAGTTCTGACCTGTGTAACCATGTGTGTGACTTGTGTTTAAAGCGTTGGCTCCGGGATTAAAACTATAGATAATTTTATAAATTTATCCATAAAATATATACAAAAAGTATTAATGCAAACCCGTAGAAAATTTAAAAAGCTTGAATTTTTATAACAAATCTCGAAAAAATAACATTTAATGGTATTTTTCGAAGAAAAACTATTTTGAGCATCCAGTAAAGTGCCATTTTGGTTTTCTGATTTACATTAAAATCTAATGCCTTCTTTCCATAAGAGTAAGGTAGAAATACAAGGTTTCAAAATTTTCTGAACGATTAGTTAGAGCGTAAAGAGGATTCATACACACACACAACATACACAGACACTATCGTGCAAATGTTAAAATTGGATTCTAGGGACCTTAAAACGTGCTCATTTACTAAAATCTCGACATGTGATTTTTCGCACGATCTCTATACCTCCCTTACCAAGGGTAGCGGGAGGTAAAAATGGAATTTCAAGGATGATACGTGTTCTAGAATCCAGCCAAATAAAGTGTTGGATTTACAATAAATTAATTTCTGCGTCTAGTGATAGCTATCTATTTAAATTGAAACGTTACAAATTTATTATTTCCAAATGCATAAACTTCCATACCTGCATCACATAACAATTTATTTCCAACCTTACTGAACGAAAACAAATATTCGTATTCATCTCGAGGTAGAAAATGAAATTTATCCTGTTGGTAAACAATTTCCGCTGGCTAGCAACAAATCCATTAGCTGCGGGGAGTCAGGTAGCGAAATCAATGCCCAAGTTTCGACAGCTGAAGTCAGTTAAGCACGCAAGTGAACTTAGTAATTAGTTAGTCGGTTAACACTTGTTACAGAGCAGCACGCGTCGGTGCTGTTTCTCGCTGCTGCTGATGCTGCTACACAGATCAAACACAATGCAAACACTCCAATCCAAGAGAACGCATGTCAGATGTGAATCTGATGGGGTTGCAGACATCACAAGCAGCACAGTACATCAGATGATGGAGGATATAGGTACAATACACAATTGCAACACATTACCTTTACCTATGGTACATTTGTGAAAATTGCTATTTGAATCAGAGACTAAAAACGAAAAATATTTCGTTCAGTTCTTATCCGAACGAAACCGAAAAATTTCGTTTCCGTTCTTAATGTTCCCACCTAAATATTTTCGTTTTCGTTCGCAGTAGTTAAATACCGGTTAATACCGGTTATAACTATTAATGAGTAACAATTCATGAAAATATAGAAATATAATAAGTTCTTTTTTATTAAACATGAAAATAAAACATACATATAAAGTAAAGATAATACATATATAAAAATAAGAAGAAAAGCTTATGCTATGGCCTGTATTTTTTACAATAAAGAATAAAACATTAATTACATTTTATTTCACCTAACTAATAGTACGTTTTCAAGCAAATCTTCCTTTATGCTAGTTCTCTTATATAAGTATTTAACATAACTAATAAGACGACAGTGTGTGCAAATGAAAATTATCGCAGTCAGTGTTCAATAGATGAAACTACGAGTATACCTAACACGTAACAGGGTTAGCTACTCGAGAGTTACTTTGAAAGTCTGCTTGTTTACAACTCAAATATCTGAAAATTCAATAATATTTGCGTGTAAAATATTTGCTGTAAATAAAATAAAAATGCTACAAAAAATTGAGATATAAAAAAAAGTTATTAGGAAATATTGTTGCTCTCGACGAGTTCTATCACTGGTTAAATTTAATGTACTTATTTCTGTTACACCCTGTATAACAGAGTATTCACAATAATTAAAAACAAAATACAACACTTCGTTTTGTAACAATACATTGCAATAATTCCTTGTAATATTTGATATTAAATACACCAGCAGGTCAAACAAATACAGAAAATTATATGCAAAAATTTCAAATTTGACACTAACAGTCATTTAACTGCATACTGGTTTGACAATATTTTGCACATTTTGCGGCTGTAAAGATGTATCAGGAGAAGAAACGAACTAAGGGAAAACATATTTGTGATGCAGATATTGAAATTCTACGAGATTTCATAGAAAAAAATGTTAATAGACAATGTGAAAACTGAGGCAAAAAATATGCAACAGTAAAATGATGCCAGGCTAAAAAATAAAAAATCATACAAAAATTCAATAGTGTAAAATGAAATTACAATATTTTTTTTAAAGATGTCCGATCAAGGTCATCGTATTATGAACGAATTAATAAATTGGCATGCATTTACCTCTCTTATTGGCATAGACGTCACGCGAGTGCGATAAGAATGGATTCAAAAATTCATATTTTTTCGATCAAGTTAGAACATTCCATTTTAAAACGATGCTCGTTGTTGACAATACTGTTGCTGGCACTGACACTGTGAATATCTTATTTTTCACATATTTGGTTTTACATTTGCTAATAAACTTACCAGTTGATTTAGTTTTGAATTTTGAATTCTTATAATAATAAAATAACTTATGTGCCCGCATAAAAACTAAGTAAACGACACTACTGAATTTGACAATGGGCGGAGCTAAAATCTTAATTCATACAATTTGTAGATGACCCTGATCGGGCATCTTTAAAAAAAATACTGTAGTCAAGGTGAAGAAGCAGATGATGATGATGATTACGACCGAAATTCGAGTCGTTAAATATTATTACAATGGATTTTACGGTTGCTATTGATAACAAATGCTTATGAATATTTTTTTTTATATTACGGGCGTTTTGAATATAACGAATCGTTACTCTTGTTACGGACGGTTAAGAATTCGTGCATTATTGTAATTTGAAAAGTACAAACAGGCGGTGAATTTGTTTCGCTTTGGTACAAGATACATGAAAGACACATGTCATGCTAATAACTAAACTTTAGTAGGAAGAAATGACATTACTTAGCAAATAAAACGCCATCTCTATCTGATATATGGTAATAATACACTTGGGAAATAAGCTCTTTAAATGTGGCAAGAAAATCTACCCATAATGGTTTGAATACATTAAAACAAACATTACTAACATGGAAGTATATTATTACTTTTATTTATTTAATGTATTAGTAGCAATTTATATGTGTAATGCGTAATTGCAGAGATATTATTTATGATTATTATTCCAGTAATTTTAATACAATAAATGAATCTAATTTTTAAAAAAGTATTGCACAAATATGTGGAGCATGTAATATCAATTTTATTATATTTTATTGTCTGTCTATTCATTTGTAATAATGTGAATGATAACCAAATATTAATTTTGCAGGAACACATTTTTGAATTAACAAATAACTTTGGTTCATTGCAATTTTAATATTTATCTAGACAAAACAAAATGTATATTTTAATTCATTTATAAACAATATATTTCCCAGTTTATTTGCACCATAATATTGAGCAAATTATTTACACTACTTTAATTAAATTTACCATTATTTTGCAACTATGTAAATTTATACTGAATTATTTATATTCATTGTGATACATTAAAAATTTATACACAATAGCGATTAGCGACCTACAAAGAAATAGATTGCAATTTATAAGCGGAGACATGAGTTGTCATACTGTGCTTTATTGTGCATTGTATTTCAAATAAACTAATAAATAAAAAGGTTTCCTTGAAGAACTTCCAATTAATTTTAACTTAAAATTTAATTTATAATGTGTAATAAATACAAAAAAAGCCCAATAAAACCTAAAAAAGTACAATAAAACAAAAAAAACAACTGGGTCTGTTTTTTTAAACCCTGTGTTTTCGCCAGCCCTGAATCTAATATTACAATTGCAAAAAATACAACTTTTCGTTTTCCATGTTTATGCATCTCATCTATATGAAATGCTGATTAGATCACAACTTGTTAACAAAAAATGGCACTTACGTAGTAGTTTTTACAAGATTGAAATGTGCATAATGGTGTCATATTACATTTTCCATTTTTTTTTCTGAAAGTACACCTAAAACTACATACATAAAAAAATATATATTTTGTCACATAAGTTTCTAGTTTAACAGAATTTTTTTTTAAAATTTTATATTAAATTTTGCGACCTACCGAACAGAGATCTGCGCCTGCGCTGCGTTCGCCATTCATGTACAGTAAGTCCATACAATGTAACTTGGCGAGCTGAAAGAATGTAATTCAGTTCACTATTCCTAAGTTGCGTTTTGTCAAATATTTACTTTTACTTCGATGCCGCACAGCTTCAGAAGTGAAATAGTGATTTTACAATGTTTTATTTATTGCCTTACACAAAGCAAATTTCATCCTAATACACTCAAACTCAGGGTATCAGGTACTTTTCAACCCAAGAAGTTATATTCATACATAAGCGTTGGTGCATTTTTTTTTTCAATAGCAATAGAAATTTTATTTTCTTAACTTAATTAATTTAAAAAATAATTAATTATAATATGATTTATATAATAAATAATTCATTCCAATATTTGCAATATTTTTTTTTTGTATAAATAATTTCTTTTTTTTGTAATATTCGTAATTTTATTGAACTTCATTCTTCTTCCCCATTACCGCAGTGATAACGTGAATTGCCCCAACTCGCCAAGTTACATCGTATGGACTGTATGTGTATGCGTGACTATCATAGTATGTGTGTACGAAATTATGACGTCATAAAATCAGACTCAGAATGTTTATAAGGTAAATCATGAATGAAAAGTGTAATAATATTAAATATTTTTGATGAATACATGCATACTATTATATATATATATATATATATATATATATATATATATATATATATATATATATATATATATACATACAGTGTTACATACGATGTAACTTGGCGAGTTGGGGCAATTCACATTATCACTGCGGTAATGGGAAAGTTATAAAATCCATAGGCGTACCGAAGAAAAATGAAGTTCAATAAAATTACGAATATTACAAAAAAAAAAAAAAATTATACAAAAAAATATATTACAAATATTGGAATGAATTATTTATTATATAAATCATATTATAATTAATTATTTTTTAAATTAATAAAGTTAAGAAAATAAAATTGCTATTGCTATTGAGAAAAAAATGCACCAACGCTTATGTATGAATATAACTTCTTGGGTTGAAAAGTACCTGACACCCCGAGTTTGAGTGTATTAGGATGAAATTTGCTTTGTGTAAGGCAATAAAACATTGTAAAATCACTATTTCACTTCTGAAGCTGTGCGGCATCGAAGTAAAAGTAAATATTTGACAAAACGCAACTTAGGAATAGTGAACTGAATTACATTCTTTTGGATCGCCAAGTTAAATCGTATGGACTGTATATGACCCCATTCTCCTGAAAGAAACATTTTAGTTCATTTAGCACGCAGCCACTTTTGCACCGCTTTATCGACTTAGTTTAATCTCTAGTTCAAAGTGATGGATTCAAGTGTCATCTTCGTGCCTGCTTCATAGTCATATGTTAGAAGAGAATTTTCCAAATATCCAAATGATTCGGTTTGTGTCTGTGCATCCGACAGTTGATATCGTACCCTCCTAGCAAAGGCGTACCTTAGCGCTCATGCTTCAACTTAACTCTCATGATCTTTGCTGGATTCACTCCATTTGAGTGAAGAAAACGTATGACTATTCTAATATTATCCGTGATTCAGTGTTGGCATGAAATTACTTCAAAACAGAACTAATTGACAGGCAAACTTTATTATTAATAATGTTACGATTGCGAATGTATGTTGTACATTTTCATTATTAATTTTCGCCCCACTTGAAAACGACCTTTTCTCCTTCCATGGTCTTCCCGTGACAGATACACATCAGTGTATATGTTCATAAGGGGATTTTGCACGGCTGCATTGTATGCATGCTAAGGGCATAATAAGACGGCCGGTTGGACAATGAACCGGTTTTTATTCCAGTGCACGTGAATGCAGCGGAAAGTGAGAAATAACCGAGACCAATGGCGACGACGGCCCGAGAATTATAACCAACGCGGTTGAATACCCCACCTTCAAATCAACGGTATAATTCAGGCATTAATAACAAACTAACAGATATTCGATATTCATAACCAAGGAGTTTATCGCTTTTAAATAGAATACATCTTACATTACATTGTTTATATGTTTTTCTTTGACTGAAATATATAATACGCGTTTTCGTAAAGTCAGTCGGATCTGTTCGACGACGTCATAGATATATTAAATTTATCCTTTTATCGAAACGCGTCAGATATGTATATGATTTTGACATTTAATCTCAGATTATAAAAGAAGTATAACTTGTTATAATTAGTAAAAAAATTTGACGTGATCAACACAATACAGAATATATCAATTACCCCGCGAAAGCAATCCTCCTAACTTTTAGCGAGACCTATTGAATCTTTTTAGACGTTACTAACAAGAAAGGTGTACGGCAATGTGTAGGAGCCCCAAAATGAAAACCATTAAGGTGTATGTTTTAAAAAAGTACGCAATAGCTATTTGTGTATTAAGAGCGCAAAATAGGACATTGTCGACTGACAGGTTGTTCTCTTGAATCGACAATGTCTATTTGCGCTCGAAACACACACAAAAAATTTTCTACAGTCGCCACAGTGAGGTCCTCCACCATAAAAAAATAATAAAATGTACACTTTGTACTTACACTACTACTCAATTAATAAGGATTAATATAAAGAAAAAACGTCTTTTATATTTAATTTTAATTTATCGTTATTTCCTATTCTTCTTGACCTATTGCTTCAATCTAATCTAAACATTTTATACTTTCGTTTTTGTAAATGAATGCCCTATTTTATTTTCACAATAGTGCGGCATTTTTTGGTTATATAACATACTGACGAGCAGTGATATGTCAGATTGATTTGTGAAGGTGGTAAATGTGTCACTACAGTGTGCCATTAGTTCCTAAGTAAACGTTTCAATCAAGAATGTACACAAGTGATATTTCTCAACATTGTATAGTTAGAAATTTGGACAGCGTGCGTTTTTTCTACTTTGTCGCGCTAGAGCGGCAAAGTGACATTTTGCGCTGACAAATGGCTACTTTCTATGTAGACTGTAGAAAAAATAAATTTTAAAACGTAAACGGGCCAAGAACTCTTTATTAACATATAAATGTTAAAGCTTAAGCTATGGTAATTGTTTTAGTAGTAGCAGATTCGATTTACTTTCATTAACCCACAATATCGACCATTCAATTTTTTCTTCGAAAACATTATGTTACGTTATTTCAATCGTCATTATAAATACAATATATAATAATATAATATTTAAGTTTCCCAGTTTGCGTTTCTAGAACTAGAGTTATAGAGTAAATAAGTAATCTTCTAATCAATAATCCCATTCCTGTCCGGAGTCCTAGTAATTGTCTAATAGCATCTTTATGAAATTGGCTGTAACAATGTACGCATCAAACCGATTAGTCTAATTGCTGGTTCGGGCGCTGCAGATTACATGTTTGCGTTCAATTTTATTTTAATTGCTCGGGCCACAGAGGAACTTCACAAAGGGAATTAATTTAGTCAATTAGTTGCTCTCCCATTCGTCAAAAGTCGGGTGACGAAGGTGTGTGAAGCTTTGTTGCCCGGATACCGCACATGCAGTAACTTTAAAAGGAGTTAATTGCCGCTAATTCTTGCAAAATCAATAGAAGAAAAACGTGAGCTATTCTCAGAGTAGATCAGCCTACAAATAAAAATATATGTATGGTGCACACTGAGGGATTTTGTGATGAATTCTTGAAGGCAAAACTTATATGTACATACATATTTCTCTAATTATAGCATTTGATTTAAAAGAGATGAGAGACCTTCAAGTTATAACTTAAATTTAGAAAAAGGGTGCCATTGTTAATTAAAAGTTATTAAAAAATATATCTAATTCATCTGACGACTACATGAGTTTTTTAACGTATTTACTTATTAATTTTTTTTAAAATTGACGACCATTTTATGTAAATTATGTTTTTACCTCCCGCTACTCTTGGTAAGGGAGTTATAGGGATCGTGCTAAAAATCGCATATCGAGATTTTGGTAAATAACCACGTTTTATGGACCCTAGAATCCAATTTTAACATTTTCACGATGATGTCTGCGTGTATGTATGTATGTATGGATACTGTTTACGCTCTAACTCAAATACTATCATTCAGAAAGTTTTGAAACCATGTATTTCTACCTTATTCTAATATGGAAAGAAGCCATTAGATTTTGGTGACAATCGGATAACCGGAAATGGCTGTTTACTTGAAGGTCAAGATAGTTTTTCTTCAAAAAATACCTTTAAATGTAATTTTTTCGCAATTTGTTAAAAATTAAAGATTATTCCATTTTCAACAAGTTTGCTTTAATACTTTTTCTATGTATTGTATGGATAAATTTATAAAGTAATATAAAAATTATATACATAGGTAAATGGCGGGTGGTACTGTGTTGGTCACATCAGATTTTTTATTAATTGGTATTTATCAATGTTACTTAAATTCTACATTTTCACGTAAGTTTTACACATATATATCCTTCAACTTTTCAAAAACTGTAATAACTGTTGCAATTCCTGAAGACATGAGGTGTCGAAACCGGTAGAGTCGGAAATAAATAATAATTGACTGATATCCATTAATTTTTTCTTCCCAAATATAGTTTGGGTGCCAATTTATAGATGGCGCTGTTATTTGACGCTACAGAAAATCACTCCTAAATCTTTATAGCCATACTGTGTATGTTGTTAAATTAAGTTTTGCATCCCAGAAGCTTGTTCTATTAAACTCAATATTCTTTTATCGCATTACTCGGATTTCATCTACATATACTTTACAATAAATAAATTAGAGGTAGAATACAATCCAATCTCCTAATCAAACAGTAACTCACCCTTTACAAGTTTCATTACTTTTAATCATCCCTCGTAGTCACACCCCCAACCCGTCCACAACTACGATGCACTAGGAGTAATAAATACACCGCGAATTTAATTTCAAACTGTATTTAATATACGGACAATGGGCGGAGTTACATGTACGAAGCTACCGCAGCGCCACGCTAAATCATGTGGCAGGATGAGAACTATCATGCTTCTTGCAGACAGTGTCCGAAACACTCGAAACATGAAACGGTGTGGGGGTGAATTAAGGGTTGAAGGCAAAAAGCTAATATAGACTAAGATTATATAATGTTGTTATCAAATGGTAATATTATGATAATGTATACATTTTCGATCAGGATATATTAACTATGTTTTACAACTGTCAAATGGGACCTTTGCGCAGGACACTTTTCTCACTGCTACCTATAAAACCTGCTACCTATAAAACCTATTATAATATGGCTCTAACTTAGTTTTCTGGGAGCAGATTCTTGATCTTAATTAGCCGTGGGTTTAACCTTAAGCTCTTCACTTTTGTAAATAAATATACAGGGTGATTCATCTGACTGTTCTTATTTAATAACTTTTTAATAATTATTTTAAATTTATGAAATAATTTTTTAAACAAAGTTTATTTTATATTTTAATGTAGTAATATGTATGTAATAGTATATTCTGCAACAAGTATTGGAATGGCCCATATTCCACATTAGCAAAAAGTTTGTTGCACGAGCCGAAGGCGTGGACTACGGTTTGCGAGTGGAGAATACGCCATCCTAAACGTGTTGTAGACTATACTGTAACGTTTATTTATTTGGATGAAGTGTAAAAATCAGAAAAATATTATTAATTATAATAATACGTTTATTTAACAATAAATAATTAGGATAAATATTAAAAAGATAACAAAAATAACTAACACTATGATTAAATATTTATGAACACTAATTTAAGAGTAAGAATATTATTAAATAATTAAACACTAAGATTATTTATTTAAACACGATTTATATCACTACATTTATTTAAATAACTACATTTATTTACGTTCACAACTCGTAGACTGTTTCTTTATATCACCCACTGTTCATTGCTCGTTACTTCTATATAACAAAATCTATTTATATCACCAACTGTTCACGATGCGTGTCATATCAGAATGTCCTCTCGGCTGTCCTCCCGACGGTATTTATACAGCCCGGTGTCCTTCTACGCGACGATGGCATCGAATACAAAGAATTAGCCCACTGAATGTAATTAAACTAGTCTAGACGCGTATGGGTTTTACCCCGCCGGGGATTACGTCATCGCTCGGGAATATTCTACCAGTGGCGGCGCTCGTATTCAAGCGCGTCGGGCGGGTACAATACTTTCTCTAACAAGATTTTAGAAATTGTACAAAAGAGAATAAGTATTTTATATAGTTAATTTTAAGTAATATGTTATTGTTTAGCTAAGCTTTACTGCCCTAAGAACTCCAAAAAATCTGTAAAACTCCAGAAATATTCAAAACGGCAAACGCGAATTATTCAAAATTAAATAACTATCAAACAAAGAGACGTAACCATAGCAACCAAACCAAGATAATTGGTATATCGCGCTGATATGCAGGTAAATAGATTCTGACTTGTCGAAAGCCGTGCGGAATTATTCCAAACGGCGTACGGAATTATTCCACACAGTTCGTTGGAATGAAACTATTTCCAACATAATTTTTAGTTGTGGAATGTGTAGTTTCCAAAATAGTGTTGGAGAAACATATTATTGAACTTTGGATTCTTATTCTGAGGTAAGTTCAGTTATACATACCTGTTTTTTGAGAGTTCTTTAGATATATCCCTTCTCGTCTCCTCGAGTCGACAAAAAGCTTGCATATCTATTGTATAAAAGAATTGATAGACTAATTTAGTAGGTATTTTACAGTTCCTAAACGAGTTAAACCCTAAAATGTATATAGCAATTCAAAATTGTTATGAAATAATTAGATTGGTTGATATATATTTATTTATTATTTACCTAATAATGTTGCGCATTAAAAATGCATATTCATCAGGAAAATGATTAATCGTAATGGGAAAATATTAACAATAAAATTATAATGAATAATTTCTGCTTCCGTTTGGATTTTATATTGTTTTATGTCAAATGATAATTATTTAGAAAAATGTATGTGCTGCAAATAATTAATAACATTATTTAGCTAGGCTATGCATGCAGATAACAGGGTTTATTTCATGAAATACTGATTATAATGAACAATATTTTCGATAACAACTATTATAGTTTTAATCAATGTTTAATTAAACGAAGTTTGATGTAGATAATCGGATATTAAATCAGATAATATAATCTACCCATTAATAATATCAATACATTATATCGCCCGATAAAAATGTTTGCGTAGCTATGTTTATCCTTTAACATAATTTTATTCCAAATACATTTGATACGTTAAAATCATTTTCAGAATGTTTTTATTTTGTTTATACTTGGACAATGTGTTTTACAGTAGATATGTGCAATATATTAATAATGGGAATTTCCAGGCAGCGCCAGTTCCAAAAATTATATTTTGGCAAACACCACAAATTCTAATGCGTCTTTATCTTGTTTAATGCAGCGGTTCTCAAATCTTCTCAGTCATGGAACCCTTAAGAAACCGTCTGCGTTTCGAGGAACCCCAACTCAATCCTACTTTTTTATTGGCCATTGTAAATCCAAAATTAGAGATGGAAACGATACTCAAATTTCGGCGATATTATCTTTTAGTCGATGTATCAGAATCGACGATATTTATTTGCCGATTCACGAATACATTTCGAATTTCGCGCTTTTAAAACACCACGTAAATGCGCCGAGCCCGACTTATTGTAATGTTTGGGGAATCCCAACATTTCGTTTCCTTTCTGCCAATCCTCTAGCACCTGACACCTGACCCCTGATTCTGCAAAGTGGAGAGATATTTGAAAGCCCTTAATTTTGCAAGAGAAGCGGATACGTTAATATTTGGCGCGATGAATTTCTTTTCAAATTTTGAAAAAAGCTGCGCAAAAGTACTGCATTTCCCAGATGAATTCTGTGGATTTAAAGTAGTGCTGTGAGGATCCGACAAAACTTGGATCCGAGAACTCGGATTTCAAAATATCCGGATCCTCGGGTATCCGACGTTCGGATATTGAAGCGGATATCCGAAAATTTAATTCGAATTTGGATCCGGATTCGATATTTTGTTTATGGATCCGGATCTGGACTTGGATTGCGATCCGGATTCGATGTTTGGTTTACGGATCCGGATACAAATTTTAATTCTGGATCCGATTCTTCATTTTGAATGTGAAGGCTAACATCTGAAATTGAGTTCAAATTCAAACTTCAAACCGTTAAAGTGGGCGTGTTTATCCTTATAGCGGTCTGTAAACACTAGTAAACAAACAGTAGGTAATAGATTTTATAATACCCCTCTAAAATAGCCACATAGTTTGTGCAAATGTAAAGAAAAAAGGAATTTATACTTTCACAGAGTACTATTTAGTAAATTGTGAATAAAAAATTCAAATTTGTATTATTTTTATTACACAAATGACATGAATTTCATTAATTTATTATGTGCTTTTGATGAGACCCGATGCTAATATTTGAATGTAAGGTTTAACACTGAGAATATTCGAATCCGAGAACCGATCCGGATATTAAATTTCATATCTAAAATCCGAGACTTCGTTTCCAAGATTCGATATTTGGATCCGGATTCAAGATCCGATACTAAGACTCGGATCCAAATTCCAATACTCAGATTCTGATCCAAAAGTCGATGCTCAGACCCGGATCCAAAATCCGATGCTTAGATCCGGATTTAAAATCCGATACCCAGATCCGGATTCAAAATCCGATACTCAGATCCGGATAGTTCAATATTCAATTATCCTGATATCTGGATATTGTTGGATCCGAAACCGAACCTATCCGGATCCGGATCCAACCACTAATTTTAAGTCGAGACTGTTTTCAGCAGCACAAATTAAGGATGTAATGTCCTTTAAATAAAAAAAAAAATTGTTAATTTTATTTACTAACTTTCCGAAAGGTATATTATTTTTCAAAAATATTGGTATTATCTCGACAGAACGTAATATCGTTGCATCCGTACAAAACAAAGCTTTTTACACCAAAAGTTAAAGAAAGAAGTAAAGAACGTGTTTGGATTGAATAGAAATAATAGTTTGAAAATAACAATTTTCATTGTGGTCCAAGAAAATATTGAGAAGTACTAAATCATAAAAATTATAAAATTACTTAGATACTAATGGAGCTTCCACGGACTACTTTGATTCCGCGGAACACATTTTGAGAATCGCTGGTTTAATGCAATATGCCGCGATTTTAAATCGGAAGTGCCATTGCTTTGAAAATGTTTTAGTTGGAACTGGCATGTCGGAGAACCCCTAGATATCAAATTTAGTAAATTAATATTGAAAATTTAAAAAAAAGTGTAAGCTTGTCCTTATATTACAGTTAGCATATAACATTTTACATTACAGTGAAGAAATGGTGGGTTATCATAACCCTGCACCATTAATTTTTCTTCTGTGTAAATAAAAGCAGAAATGAATTAAAAATCTGCAACAGCTTGAAGAAAAAAGACGTCGGAATGGTAAAGAGACACATCAGGGTTGATCGTTAAATTTAACTCGCTGTAAACGTATTGTCTGTTTTAAATGAAGGCCGGCGATATATAATAAACACAGCTTGTCCCGGTCGCCTGCAGGCCCGACACAGATTGTTTTTATCGCCCGGAATATTATCCGGAGGCATATTTGCAAACCCTACCCGTTACAAACTATACAAATTATACTGAAAAGCTAATATCTTTGCTAAATCATTATTCAGGGTGTTTGAAAATAAGTGTATTTTTTTAAGGGCATATAGTACTGACCAAAATGAGTAAAAAAAGCTTAATCAACATAGGTCCGATCTTCAGCTGTTTCTTAGAAAAACTGTCAAAAATAGTGATTGAACAAAATTTTGTCTATGTCAGTAAATAGACTATAAAAAATCTGATGTGGCTAGCACAATACATTCCGTCAATCCTGTGTATTATGAATAAATTCCAGGTGCGTGAAGTTGGCACCACGGTATAGGGTACTAATTTTTAAATTTTTACTACGATTTAGTACCCAATTTGTACCAATTAGTACCCACAAAAAAACTTTTGTTTTTTTACTCTGCGTAGGAGTTATTCATTGTTTAATTATTTTGGTACCAACTTCACGCTAGCACCACAACATAAATGTTTCAAAATAATAATTATACGAAAATTTAGTACACAATTGGTACCTTTAGATACCTAAAAATGTGTTTCCAAAATGTTTATAGTAAATAATAAGTTATTGCAAATTATATATTATTGGTGCCAACTTCACGCTAGCACCAAAGTATTTATTTAAAAAGATTTTTTTGTTACTTAACTTTAGTACCCAAATAGTACTAATTAGTACCTATGAAAGTATTATGCTATTGTTTATATTAAATAAGTTATTACGTTTTACTTTTCTTGACGTGAAGTTAGCAGCAATCTTTTTAAAATAAAACGTTTTCGAATTTTATTTTTATATAGGGATTTAGTACTTTTTAGGTACCTCTCAAAAATATAAAATTTATTTTGTTATTATTTATATAGCACAAATTATAACACTTTACTTTTCTGTGCGTGAAGCTAGCACTACGCAAGTTAAAATTATCCGCATTTCAAATTAATTATTGTATACAGGTTTAGTACTATTTAGGTACCTCTCATAAATGTAAAATTCATTCCGTTATTGTTTATGTAGCATAAGTTATAACACTTAACTTTTTCTGTGCGACAAGCCAGCACCACGCGTATGAAAATAATGTATATTTTAAATTAATTTTTATATACAGATTTAGTGCTATTTAGATACTTCACAGAAATGTAAAATTAATTTTGTTATTGTTTATATAACACTTTACTTTTTCTGAGCGGGACGTAAAGATAACAACCAATTGCATTTATTTGTTTATTTTTTAAATTTCGATGTGTGTATCATGTAATTCTTTAAAAATATGAATGGGGTACTTAGTCAAATTTTAGAAAGCATGTGAGATATACGTAAATTAATAAATATTAGTCAAAGATTTTTGTTTAAATATTAATTATTTCGCAAACTACAAGCGATTGAAATCGATTATTAATTAGGGTGTCGTATCAGATCTTTGAATTTGATTGGTTGCTGATTTTAAAAGCGAGACTCGCGCGCTTGTTTGGCCCGTTTACCGTGGAAACATCAATAAAAACACAAACGCTATTCGCCGCCATAGTTTGTATAGTTTGGTTAACATTATTTGGCGATTGACTTGACTTGCTAATGAAAAAGGTTGGTTATTCTCAGCAGATATTAAGCTTAATTGTGTTCAGGAGTGGATTATAGTAATTTTTGCATTTACTTTCTCGAGATTGGATTTCGGTTGTTTTTAGCAACGTAATCTTTTCAATACAGAAAACTATTAAGTAGGAAAATTTTATAAATACCATTTTAGTTGTTCTCTAGAACGACATTTTAAACTCATTAGTTCAACAGCATTGTCGCAGTGAACATTGAAAATGTTGCAACCTGCGAACGGGAAATTTTGAAGAAAATACCACAACCGCGAATCAAAAAGTCAAACATTTATCAGACGATGCAAAACAAATAGTTCTGAATGTGTTTAACTTTTTAAAAAGTGACGATAACGAGAGTGCGCCAACATCAAAAACTGCAGAAATGACTAAAGTGCCTTGTACTACAGTTAGAACGATAATTAGTGCAGGTGTACCTCTCAAAAAACACAGAAATGATGCGGGTAATTTTTTGTCAACAAGTGTTTATATTGTAAACGTATCAAAACAAAATAAGTATTTGGTTTCCTGCAAAATTTCTTCTCTTTTTGTTATTATTTGCATCTCTTTATGAAAAACTCAAGTGAACAAAATATTATTAAATACTACTCTGGTAAGTATGGTCTCATAAATTTATTTAATCCTCTTGCGGAATACCTGCTGAGAAGCCAATCGCCAAATAATTTTGACCAAACTATATCATAATATTGTCAAACAATGGTCCAACATCTATCTCAACATCCTCATCTCTGCCATATTCATTTACTTGTCATTGATACATCTGTCAATTTGAATTATCTGAATATATTAGCAGTTTCCATGGTCAGCATAGCTGGCTGATTTATAAAATTTAATATCTTTATAATTCTTTAATATCTATTGAATATGAAGTATAACATGCAATTTTTAAATTCGATATTTTATTTTAACGTAGAATCAAGGGAATAATAATCCTGTAAATTATTTTCAAAATTACTTGAGAATAATTGAAAATACTATACATGAAATAAAATAAAAATTAGCGTTTAGTTCACGAAATTTTGTACGGGAGACAAAATACAATTTAGGGGCTTTATTTTTCACATTGAATCCGCCAAAAAGTCTTGGTTGGAAATATTTCACACCGTCGTAATATGAACAAAATATTCTTCCACGTGATTTTAAAATGCCATGTTTTTATAATTTTCTCAATGTGAAATAAATGTTTTAGAAATATACACAGAATTTCAATTAATACGTAGTCCGTGTTTAAGCATCCAAACGGAAATTCCAAGTAGGATATTAATTGTAGCAAAACGTAAATAAAACAAAATTTATGACAATTCACGAGCTCCTTAATTCCGAATTCATTTCATGTAGTTTCTCTAATTTGAGATTCCAGTCACAAGGTTTAGTTTACATTCCATAAATTTAATCTCTAATACAGCACATGGCCCAATAATAAATACACAACGGGGGAGATCAAGTTAGCATATCTTGTTAACGCCTTACCGTGACATACATTCTGTCTATGCAACGCTGCAATCCTTAATTAAAATTACTTTTAGTTGCTCCGGTCTTCGACTATGAAATGCTGAGCAAACTATCTACCAGATAGAAAAACTTGTGAGATGAAAAAGAAACACTTTCTGAAGAACAGCAGGAATTCTCTCAAACAAAAACTATTAATACAATCTTTAAAATATTGCTCATTTGTAGTGGTAGAATTGAAACAAATAAAAGTATCATCTATTTATGAAACTTGAGTGAGCCAGTCTCTGATAAATGACCGAGAAGTTGATTCAGAGACTGAAATCTTGTGAAACGTGTCAAGTACGATTTTTTTACCTTCCGTCACCTTTAGATAAGGAAGGTATTGTCTTTGGTCAAAAATTTCGATTGTGAGTTGCTAATGAATAAGTACGTTTTGGAATACGAATTTACTATTTTTACGATGATATCTGTATGCGTGTGTGTGCGTCTCTGTGTGTGTGTATGTGACGATCGTTTCGGATCGCATAACTTCAATACGACGATTCCAAAAATTATATATTTTTTTTCTTATTCCTCGAATTTAGATCCATATGTAGACATGATTAGTTTTGGGTTATAATTGGTACACCGGAAGTACCCTCATTTGTAACTTTTAACATTTTTTTTTTCAAAGCAGTTAAATATCATTTTTGACATTTAATGTTATTATATTATAAAGAATATATACGATGTGATTGCATTTTATACTTCATATTCAATAGATATAGAGTTAGAGAATTATAAAAATATTAAATTTTATGGAAACCATGGAAACTGCTAATATATTAAGATAATTCAAATTGACAGATGTCAGTATCAATGACAAGTATTAAATTTCAAACCTCAGCCAACTATGCTAACCATGGACTCTGCTAATATATTTAGATAATTCAAATTGACAGATGTCAATATCAATTAAAAGTAATTGAATGTGGCAGAGATATGGATGTCGAGATAGATGTTGGGGAAGACACGGAAAGATACTGTAAGGAATGAAAGAATAAGGGAAATGGCTCGAGTGATAGAAGTTTCTAGAATGATACATTGGTTTGAACATGTCATGAGGAGAGATGAAGAATATATGGGAAGAAGAATGAATAGTTTAGTAGTAGAAAGTTGAAGAAATAGAGGAAGACCAAAGATAAGATGAAAGAACTGTATTGCGGAAGACTTGAGGAAAAAGGAACTGAAAGAGGACGACACGCAAAACAGAAATGAGTGGGAGAAGAAAATAAAAAAAAAACCCCTAACGAATGGGAGGTCAAGTGCAATTCGCATAGTTTGTTTATGAAATAATTTTACTTGAAATTTAGAATTTTTTGCAAGAAAATTTGTGTATGGAATTTGTACATAATCCACCGGATAGACGGAAGGTAATATGCTGGTCACATCAGATTTTTTTGAAATTAAACAGTATTCCATGTGATTATAAAATTATTAAATAATTCTATTCAATCTCGATGACTACCATATCATCTTGACTCGAAAGATGAGTTATAATTTCTCGCTATCCTTTCTGTTTGTTTTTTATGTCCTCATCATGGCAGGCACAACTGGTCTGCTGCTCATTGGCTCCCTGTTGTGCCGTGCTTTCATTACACCAAACGCCGTTGTTCTGTAATTGATATCTGTAAAGATATCTGCGACGCCAGTACGTGCAACATTTCTGGAGGCGTAACATCGAGCGATATCCGTACGGAAAATATCAAATGCTGAATAGAAAGATAAATATGAATTGTCTTATTTTATTACAGATGCACTTCTGTTCAAAATTATTTGCCCATTTGCATTCTCTTTCTGTTTGTGTTAAATATGTTGCCCAACGATTTTTTTTATTATTTTGACGAAATATATTTGATAATTTGTAACGACTGAAGATAGCTATAGTAATAAAATAACATTTTAAATTTTAACATTTTTGCAATTATGTATAACAAAATTAATT
The DNA here is from genome assembly GCA_951394225.1 of Harpalus rufipes. Classification (NCBI taxonomy): domain Eukaryota; kingdom Metazoa; phylum Arthropoda; class Insecta; order Coleoptera; family Carabidae; genus Harpalus; species Harpalus rufipes. The sequence goes on along the minus strand of OX596288.1, from coordinate 11,564,638 downwards.
TTGCATGCTTTTCAACGGCAGAAATTTGATATGAAAATGAAAAAATCTGTTGTGGCCAGCACAATACCTTCCGTCAATCCTGTGCATTATATATAAATTTCATACATAAATTTTCTTGCAAGAGATTCTAAATTTCCACTAAAATTATTCCATGAACAAACTATGCAAATTGCACGTGACACTAACATCTTCTTTAGCTTTCCCCATTCGTTAGGGGTCGCTATTTTTTATTATCTTCTTCCACTCATTTCTGTTTTACGTGTCGTTCTCATTCAGTTCCTTTTTTCTCAAATCTTCCGCAATACAGTCCTACCATCTAATCTTTGGTCTTCCTCTGTTTCTTCAATCTTCTATTACTAAGTTATTCATTCTTCATCCAATATATTCTTCATTTCTCCTTATGACATTTTCAAACCAATATAATCATCTCGTTTGTATCTTTCTAGAAACTTGTAACGTACCTATCTTTCCGTGTCTTCCCCAACATCTACTTCAACATCCTCATCTCTGCCACCTTCATTTACTTTTTATTTATACTGAGATCTGTCAATTTGAATTATATGAATATATTAGTAGTATCCATGTTTAGCATAGTTGGCTGATTTATAAAATTTAATTTGTTTAAAATTCTTTAACTCTATATCCATTGAATATGAAGTATAAAATGCAATCAAATCGTATAGATAATAATATATTCTTTAAGTTATAATAAGTTTAAATGTCAATAAATGAAATTTAACTGTTTAATCTTCAAATGAGGATACTTCCGGTTGACCAATTCTAATCAGTTGTTCTTCTGGATGTAAACTTAAGGAATACGAAAAAATTATAATTTTTGGAAGCCTGGTATTGAAGTTATGCGATCCGAAACTTTCGTCACACACACACAGACACACACACACACACACACACACACATACACACACACATACATACATACACACACATACATACATACATACAGACATTATCGTAAAAATAGTAAAATCATATTATAGGGACCCTAAAGCATACTTATTCACTAAAAACTCATCATTGAATTTTTTGACCAAACACAATACCTTCCTTACCTAAAGGTGACGGAAGGTAAAAATCACGTCAAAAATAGTTATAGACACGGATTTAAAACAAAAAGCTTAAGAAATAGGTGATTGTCATAAAATTTAATTTACTTTTTACCTCCCGCTACCCTTGGTAAGGGAGGTATTGGGATCGTGCTAAAAATCGCATATCGAGATTTTGGTAAATGACCACGTTTTAAGGTCCCTAGAATCCATTTTTAACATTTTCACGATGATGTCTGTGTGTATGTATGTATGTGTGGATCCTGTATAGTGTATACGCTCTAACTCAAATACTATCATTCAGAAAGTTTTGAAACCATGTATTTCTACCTTATTCTAATATGGAAATATTTGATTAGATTTTGGTGGCAATCGGATAACCGGAAATGGCAGTTTACTTGAAGCTCAAGATAGTTTTTCTTCAAACAATATCTTTAAATGTAATTTTTTCTGAATTTGTTACTATCAAAATTAAAGATTATTTCATTTTCTACAAGTTTGCTTTAATACTTTTTCTATATATTGTATGAATAAATTTATAAAGTAATATAAATATTATATTCATAGGTAAATGGCGGGAGGTATTGTGTTCGTCACATCAGATTTTTATTTTTTTTTGACAAATTACAATATTTGACAGTTAAAATATAAAGCATTTGTTTATCTTTTTGTTCTAATTTCACGGCTAGCACTAATTTTCATATTTAATTAATTTAATACTTACTAAATTATGTTCTACAACTTTTATTTGAAGAATTTTTCTAAAATAATTTAGGGGAGTAACGCGAAAGGGAAAAAACTGTTTTACCGTGTAAAATGCCTATGGATCGGATTTCCAGCGCCACCCGGTAAAGTCTGCAAAAGTACTGTAGGTATCCGAGTTACCATGGCTACGTCACGTGGACCAGTTTCGAAAGAAAAATAACATTTTTTTTTGTTTCTAATGAAACAATTATTAGTCACTAAATTTATTACCAAATTTGATAACAATTCATTAACTGGTCAAACAAGCTTTAAAAAGTAATAAAACGTAAATTGTGTTTCCCTGGGTACCGAATAGAATTGGCTGTGTAGAAATAGCTGTTTAAGTTTGTTTAGGACCCGGCATCCCTTTGAAAGACAAATGACAATCTAATCTATCCCACGAACCATATGCGACAACTACAAATGTACACAATTTGTACGTCAGAAAATTTAATTTCGTAATTGTACCATTATTCAAAGCCGACACTTCCAAAGTACGCGCATGTGTAGCTATTATTTATATCCCACATTTAAAAGGAATTAAACATCATTATTGCAATGCAATTCTGCAAAAACCTTTCCAACGGATACAAGGACAAACAAACAGTAATTTAGGAGCTTTAATTATGACATTTACGTTAATGTTATAATTATTTCACTCATAGCTATGTTATTTTCTATTTCTACTGAGATAATTTACTCTTCTTTGCGTTTATTCTTGAGTCGCCGGTCGCCGCAAGGTTCTCAGTAAAGGCTTTCCCGAACTAACGCGAAAGATTCGCAACGGTGACAACGACGACAATTTCGCGTACATCGCGGCAACGAAATTCGCGTATGTATCTACACCAAAGCGTCAGTTACGTGAGAGCATTTGCGACAATGTACTTCACAACAGACGGTGAAGAATTACTTTTATTGATTGCTTTAGACTTTAGACAATGAACATAATGCCAGGTATGTATTTGTACACCGCTTTAAATCATACAGACCCCCCCCCTCCGCATTAACTTTTTACCTCTCGCTAAGAGAGGTATTGCATTCATGCTAAAAATCGCATATCCAGATTTTATTGAATAAGCACGTTTTAAGGTCCCTACAATCCGATTTTATCATTTTTACGATGATGTCTGTGTGTGTGTGTGTGTGTGTGTGTGTGTGGATGTGTGTGTGTATGTGTGTGTGTGTGGGATGTTGGAAGGACGGTTACTCAAAAACTATAAGACTTTAATTTTTTTAACTACGTATTTCCCAATCGGACATTCATGGGAAGATCTGAAAAGGTTTTGGTAACAATTGGACAACCGGAAGTAGAAGATTCTTGAAAAAAAATCTTTTAAATAATATTTTTTGAATTTTTTTCTTGATAATATTAAAGAAAAATAAATTCTCTTTCTGATACATTTAAATATTTTACAATATATTCTATAGATTTAGAGATAGAAGAAATATAGTATGTAAAATAATCTGTTATAATAAATTTTACAGCCGAAAGAATGGCCATGGAAAATAGTTGAAAATTTAATTTGTTTGTAACTGACAGATAATGTCAGTGTCAGAAATCCGAAGACATTACTGAAGACTTTTTCTGGGAAGTACATACATTATATTATTTCTTAATGTATTAATAGAATTGGAAACATTTCGAAAAATTAGAAGAGGACTTAAAATTAAACAATCTAAATATATATGGAATAGATATATGCGTAAGTAGAATTTTTGGTGTAGAGTGTAGGTATACAAGAAATGTTAAATACAATAGGGAGCGAGCAGTCATATGATTTTGTTGGCCTTGACAAGCAGATATGGGGGCCCATGTCAGAATGATAGCTAGTAATTATGTATATAGATGTCAAATATCATAATTTCTCATTCTAAATTTAGTGATTTTCCAATTCCATGTGGAGCAGAATTAAATGTTAAATATCTAAGGCATACAAGTAAACTTTAAACTCCTGGTGATAAATTAACTACGTAAATTTAGAAAATCTTGAAATTTTTAATGAAAAATTCTAACATTTGACATCTATGTACATAATTACTAATTATCATTCTGAAACGGGCCCACACATTTGCTTGTCAAGCCCAAAAATGTAACATTACCGTTCGCGCCCTATACTTATGTAACCAAAAAAAGGAAGTGGCGAGAGGTATTGTGCTGGCCACAACAGATTTTTTTATTATAAGTAATAGAAAAAAATGGCTCATAAAAGTTTTATTATTTTGAATGTAATATTTAATGGCAGATATAAATATTTTTATAAGTCAAGTTTACAAGATCAACTTTTATTTTTACCTTCCGTCACCTCTAGGTAAGGAAGGTATTGTCTTTGGTCAAAAAATTCGGTGGTGAGTTTTCATTGAATAAGCACGTTTTAGGGTCTTTACAATACGATTTTACTATTTTTACGATGATGTCTGCATGTGTGTGTGTGTGTGTGTTCGTATGTGCGTGTGTGTGTATGTGTGTATGTGTGTATGTGTGTATGTGTGTATGTCTGTGTGTGTGTGTGTGTGTGTGTTTGTGACCGCTTTTTCGTGCACGATATCTCCAAAACTAGAATTCCAAAAATTACAATTCTTGCGAATTCCTCTTCCTTACAATACAACCATATGCAGACATGTTTAGATTTTGGTTATAATTGGTCAACCGGAAGTACCCTCATTTGAAGATTTTAACAGTTTTTCTTGAAAAACTCAGTTAAATGTTATTATAACTTAAAGAATATATTATTCTCTATACGATTTGATTGCATTTTATATTTCATATTCAACAGATATAGAGTTAAAGAATAATAAAGATAAGAAATTCGTATAAATTTCATAATTCAGCCAGGTATGCTAACATAACCATGGAAACTGCTAATATATTCAGATAATTCAAATTGACAGATGTCAGTATCAATAAAAAGCAAGTAATTGAATGAAAAAATAAGGGAAATAATTCTAGTGTTAGAAGTTTTTAGATATAATAGAGACGATTACAATTGGTTTGAACATGTCATGAGGAAAGACGAATAAATTAATAGAAGGTGGAAGAAACATAGGAAGACCAAATATAAGATGAAAAGACTGTATTGCAGAAGACTTGAGAGAAAAGGAACTGAATGAGGACGACACGCAAAACAAAAATTAGTGGAAGAAGAACATAAAAAATAGCGACCCCATAACGAATGGGAAAACTAAAGAAGAAGAAGATGTCAGTGTCAAGTGCAATTTGCATAGTTTGTTTATGAAATAACTTTACTGGAAATATAGGATCTTTTGCAAAAAAAATTATGTATAGGGCGCGTGCAGTGACATGACTTTGCTGCCTTTGGCCAGCAGATATGGGGACCCGTATCAAAATGACAGCAATTAATTATGTCCATAACTGAAAAGTGTCATAATTTTTCATTAAAAATGTCATGATTTTCTTATTTCATGTGATTTGTTTGTTATCAGGAGTATGTAATTTCGTTGCCGAGAAAGGGAATCATAAAATACCAAAAATTTAGAATCTTTTGCAAGAAAATTTATGTATGGAATTTGTACATAATACACAGGATTGACGGAAGGTATTGTGCTGGCCACATCAGATTTTTTAAATAGCAACCCATAATTATTTTACTATAATATTAACGGCCATTTTTTTTGTCTTTTCAACGATGTATTAGTTATTATTAATGCATTTGAAAAAAATCGAGAACAATAATATAATTAAGAAATATGGGAAATATTTTTTATCCAAATATTCTAGGTGGCTATGTGAAAATAAATAATAAATAAATGAATAAGTAAATAACAAATAAGTAATAATAACTAATTAAGGGACAAATGTATACTTTGTTGATATTAACATTTTACATATAAATAAAAATTATTGCACATATTTCTCGAATTTTGCCAAATACATTAATAAAAACTAATACATCGTTGAAAAGAGAAAAAAAATGGAGGTTTTAGTAAAATAATTACAGGTTGCTATTTAAAAAATCTGTTGTGACCATCACAATACCTTTCACGGCTTCCATTGTGGTATATATAAGCATTGTATTTAACATTTCTTGTACACACAAAAAATTCTAATTCTTTATATTTACGTATTTTCTATAATTTTTAATTCATTCAATGAGCAAGTTTTCTCCATTTCTTCTAAATGTTCGAGGTTTTTCCAATTCATTAACGGGATTGGCGGTATTTCTGAAGGGTTCATTGTAATATACCTATAATTTTAAATATATAATTAATAATACAATAAGATATATTAAATATAGTTCCCAGAAAAAGCCTTCAGTATTATCTCTGAATTTTTGTTAAAATATTACTACTTCCGGTTGTCCAATTGTTACCAGAATCTATTCATCTCTTCCCATTACTGTTAGATTGAGGAATCCGTAGTTAATCTTATAGAATTTGAGAAATAACCATTAACCTCACACACATACACACATACACACACAGACAGACAGACATCATCGTAAAAATGCTACCGGATTCTAGGGACCTTAAAACGTGCTTATTCACTAAAATCTGGATATGCGATTTTTAGCATGATTCCAATACCTTTCTTAGCGAGAGGTAAAAATAAAAGTTGATGTATCTTGTAAACCTGACTTTATAAAAAATATTTACATCTGCCATAAAATAGTATATTTAAAATAATAAAACTTTTATATAAGCCATTTTTTTCTATTACTTATAATAAAATTTTAATGGCGGAGGGGCGTCTTCCCAGACTCACCCTGTATACCTATTAATTAATTGATCAGGAGAAAGAAAAGAAAGTGAATAAACAACGGGTCGATACATATTTACATTACAAAAACGGACATTAATTGCGTATTTTATTACCATTTCCATCTATTCTTCTGTAAATGTCATATTGAAATCACTAGCGACAACAGTGCATGCAGCGAAAATAAATAAATCGCTGCAGTTTAGTGGACGTTTGGACAATAATTTCGTGCCAGTCTGAGACTGTCACTTGTCGCTGTGTACTTTCAGTAGACAATTTAGAAAAACTAAAGAGCCTTTAGGCGTCTGCTAAAATGACGTTAACATGTTTCGTATCTTCTTTTATTCGGTCTTTCCACCTTCATGGGAACAATAAAATTCACTTTTTTTACGATGAATCTAAGTCTTCTTTTTTATTATATTATACAGGTTGTTAATTAAAAAACTGACCATAGACATTGAACATGGGAAATCAGTTTTTCCTTGCGTAAAAGTTCCCAAATTATTTTAGACAAAAATACTTCAAATAAATGTTGTAGAGAATCTGCATCTTACTCAATAATCAATTTTGTACTGTAATGGAACTTATTTAATTTAAAATTTGCCAAGGTATTGCAATAAAATCACAAACAAATGTAAAGACATTTTATTTGTCAGAAATTATAAAATGTAATTTGCATCAAAATAATACTATTTTTCACCGTGTGAATACTATTAACCATTTTCAATACTGATAACTAAATCAGAGCGTTTTGGACAAATAAAATGTCCGTACAGTGGCGGCTCGTGACATTTGTTGGAGGGGAGGCTCACTTCAGGGAAAGGAAGTGTTAAATTGTTAAAAAATACCCTTAAAAATAAAAATCTACTATACACATGTCACTGTATTGCAATACCTATAACTCTGTGCCGCATGCCGTGGCCTCCGCCACAGTAGCCTATTGTTTAGAATTAAATGTATAGAAATGAGAAATGGTCTGTGATTTAGCAGCAGCGTTCACGAATCATGCCGATGGTTCACGAAGTTCAATGGAAGGCAGCCTCCTGTTCTAACTTATACGCTGGTATAAATGTGGATTGATTTACGTATCGTGTATGCAGCACGAGTGTGAAGTGTGCGTTTAAGAACTAAAAACCAACAGCCCTATTCATAGTAAAGAAGATAGTCCTGTATCAAAGTAATCCTACGTTAGTACGGACTAAACATTCGATATTCATAGTCAAAGTTCGTACTACTGTAGTCCGGTATTAACTAATACGCCGTTAATACCATGGCTCAACTTGGCCATGGTCTATTTCTCTTACTGAACATGCGCAGTAACATTTTAACTGTCAAAGTTGTGTAAATATACTACAAATCCATTTTTGTATCCAGGGTCGCCTGATCAACAGGGGCGCCATTTCATGACAGTAAAAAATAATATATTTATTTACTGCTCTTATTCGTAAAGAAAAAATTGTCATACAACTTACATAGTAAGGTGCTAGAAGTGAACAATAATATATATATTTTAATTTTGTTTGCATTAGATCTCTAATTAAGTTTAAGTAAAATAATTTTCCTACCAAATGATTATTTTTCTAGCATTATTATATTCAAATAATAATAATAATTGTGAAGATATTGATTACAACAATGAATATTTTGGTTAGAGCTCAATAATATTGATTGTAAGAATGAATCCGATAATGAATTCAGTAGAAAAAAAAAAGATCCTGCTAAACGGATAATTTTCGGACATTTTTATGTTGCAAGCTATAACTATCACATTGTTGATTACAACAAACGATTTTGTTTATAAGATAATAATATTGATTACAACAATGAATTTAACAAAGGATATTTCATCAATATATCAATTTAGCATTTTTCGAAGAATTAAAAGTATAGTTTACAATTAATTATGGCATGGGGGGCGCTGAAATATAACTTTGCAGGCGTCTTTTACCCATGGAGCGGCTCTGTACCTATTACAAAGAGATATATTTTAGTTTACACTGAATTTGTACGTATATATCAGCTTCGTTTTGATATTTTTTTTTGCATAGATATCTAATTGTACATACTTGCATTTGTGGGGAGATTGTTACTATTATTTTCCAACCAAGGTTTAATTTCTAAAATATCTTTCTTAAATCTAATAATTATAAAGCATACATATATATGTGAACATTTCATTACTACAATTTAATTACTAACCAATAAATTTGTGCAAATTCTCTCTCATTATACTTGTCGAATGGATTTATAATACAAATATATTTTTGGATTTCTTCGTTGATATTCGAGTACATCTCGAAAATGTTGCATATCAACAGCATGATTAATAATTTCATTTATTAGATCATTATTTCATGATATAAACACGAAACTCTGCTCTCAGATGACATTTGTGCCAAAAAAGTGAGGTTAATCCATCGATAAACTTAGATAGAGGCAGGACTAAATATAGTCCGGAGTTAGTTCTGATTTAGTTCTAGACTAAAGTTAAACCTTCTCTATGAATAAGTAGAGAAGTTAGTACCGAGATGATTCAAGTTTAGTCTGGCTTAAATTTTCTATGAATACGGCTGAATATGATTATTGATGCAAAATTTGATTCTCTACAACATTTATTTGAAGTATTTTTGTCTAAAATAATTTAGGAACTTTTGCTCAAGGAAAAACTGATTTTCCATGTTAAACGCCTATGGCCAGTCTTTTAATTAACACCCTGTACATATATTTGTACATTTTGTAAAAAATATTACAAAATATTGATAAATTTATATGGCGACCTTTGAAAGCATATATACAAATTCCAATATGCACAATTTTTAATACTTAGTAGTTTAATTTCATTAAAATTATTTTCGGTTCGCAAATTGAGGTATTAGGGCAGAAAGCCATAGATATTTATATCAATTATGAATTTTGATGAAATATACGGATCAGATTAAAATTGTAGGTATTCATTTCATGGAAATATAAAAATGGATATTAGTAGGATTTCCCGAATTTAATTTACATATTTCATTGTGGATGATACAAAAGAACATTCCGTGAAATAAAATGCGGTTTTAATTCCGAATAAAAAGTACGGCATGCAAAAACCTTATTTAATTAAACAATACAGGAACCGAAGAACTGTACATGTACGAGTACATTGCGGTAACATTTGGTATAGGTAATGAATCTATTCATATACGGATTAAGTACTGAAGATGCATTTAGGCATACTTTGTGTACATATTTGATTTTATCATTTATTACTCGTGTTATGCTGTACCGAAAGGTTAAAGAATAGTGTCTTAAACTACATATACTACATTATCATTTTGTTTTCCCAGCAGCCTTAAAATCGGCGTATTATAACATTTATATTTTGTGTGTCTATATAAAGCAAGAAATCTTGCTTCTTCTAATTTTTTTAACAAGAAATCTTGTTCTTGCTCCTTGCTAGTCTTGTCTTGTTTTTTGCAACCAACCTCTTGTTCTTGCAGCTAGAACAAGACAAGAACAAGAAAAAGCAAGACAAGAACAAGAATCTCGTGAAACACATAAGAAAAATTAATTTAGCATGCTCTATACTGGCAGAAATTTAGTATGAAAATGTCGATAGCCATGGAATTAAAATTAAAAATTAACAAATGTTACCGATTTATCTTTCAAGCTAAGATAATTTTTTTTCTGTAATTTCTGTTAAAGTGAAAAATTATTTATTTAATAAAAAAATAAAAATAAATATTTCATCACGGCATATTACCCATTGCTGGGTGTGCCAATCTGCTTCATACACAGATGTCGGTAATGATGGAATATTTGTACCGTGCGGGCGCTTACCAGGCGTCACCTCACGGGCACTCATTGCTGGCGTGGAGAGTGCGCCACAGGGGTCAATTTTGTGCCATTAAAATGCGATGTAATTTTTGGCGTCGGTCGGGATCGAACCCGGGTCCTCTAGATTCGCGACCAGATAATTGTTCACTTTAACAGATATTACAAATAATGTCTAATAAAAATATATTAACCTAACTTGACAGGTAAAACATTTGTTAATTTATTTGTTTCAATTATGGCTATGCAATTTTTAGAGTGATTTTCGACATTTTTCTGCAGTCACAAAGCATGTAATAGTATTTTTTGTATCCAGGGCGAAAAGTAAATCTTTCAGGTATGAGCAAGTTGTTTACGGCCGAGGCGGGTAGACGTGGCTGTAATTACTTGTGAGTACCTTAAAGACACTTTTCGTGTGAGGTACATACATAATTTTATGTCATACTTGTTTCTAGTTATTAAATTATTTAAGAAATATGCAGCAATTCGTAGCAGTATGAGTTTTATATAAGTAGGCTAAGTCGCAATTGTTCGAAAATCCTAGCAAATTTTGACAGATGGACAGTTTGAAATTGAATTTTTATAGTTTCGTTAATATTCTTATTCGCTATAATTGATATAAAATACATTCCTCGTAATATTTTGGATTGAGTTGCTGAGGTGATGAACAATTTAATGCCGCATAAATAAAGGATTCAGTATTAAGGTAAAATTTTATAGTTTTACTTTTTACCTCCCGCTTCCCCTGGTAAAGGAGGTATAGGGATCGTGCTAAAAATCGCATTTCGAGATTTTGGTAAATGACCACGTTTTAAGGTCCCTACAATCCAATTTTAACATTTTCACGATGATGTATGTATGTGTGGATCCTATATACGCTCTAACTCAATTCAGAAAGTTTTGAAACCATGTATTTCTACCTTATTCTAATATGGAAATATCTGATTAGATTTTGGTGGCAATCGGATAACCGGAAATGGCAGTTTACTTGAAGCTCAAGATAGTTTTTCTTCAAAAAATACCTTTAAATGTAATTTTTTCTCAATTTGTTATTATAAAAATTAAAGATTATTTCATTTTCTACAAGTTTGCTTTAATACTTTTTCTATATATTGTATGGATAAATTTATAAAGTAATATAAAAATTATATACATAGGTAAATGGCGGGAGGTACTGTGTTGGTCACATCAGATTTTTTGTTTTATAAATCGTTCAAAAAACGTTGCTTTAGAAACCAGTATGACATAAATTAATTTTGCTTATTGTTTCTGATGCTCTACAACTTTTATTTGAAGCAATTTTACCTATAATAATTAGGGAAGCAGGAAATAATGAAAATATTATTTTACATGTTAAAGTCCTACGTTCCAGTGTCGCGGTCAACACTCTATATAAATTGACAAAAATTTGGGTCACAATTAGAATATGTCGTAATATTCTTTCTGAAAATGAAAAATTTATATTGGCAATGAAGTGAGACGATGCAGGAAATACTCGTATAAAGAAAAGTCCTCTTTCGCAATGAGTACCCGGTTTAATTACAGATCTCCAGCCGTATTTGCAATAAATCGGACCGGGTAATCACTGAGTTTTATTCCTCTTCATTTCTCATCTCGGCAAATCCTGCAGAAGTATTCCTACAGAGATATTCCTGCTAATACTGCAACTTTTTAAATAACCTGAAAATAAATCCGCACTACTCCCATCTCAGCCAACTATTTTCCTACCGTCATTAAATAAGTAACAAAGTTTTCTATAATAATCGTTACGGGATAGAAAAAGTTTCACTCGAGTCCGGCGGAACCGGCAGTGACGTCAGCGGCAATTGTCTCCGAGTGGATCGCAGGAATTCGATTTCTTTGTGGGGTGGGTATTAGCCAATCACACAGGAGGTTATCTCTTGTTTTCTTGTCTTTGATATTGTTTTGTTATTTACTTATCTCTTCAAGATTATACCCTCAACGGAAATTCGTTCTTTCTTTAATGAAATAATTACGTTGTTACTTTTTACATTTCAACAAACTTTAACAATATCCAAAACAAAATGGGTTATTTGGTTGAGATATTAAACTTTTTTTTTACAGTACATAACACAATTTATTTTTGTTCTTGTCTCTTATTTCTTAATATCCATATGCAGACTTGATTAGATTCTGGTTATAATTGTTCAACTGGAGGAACCCTCATTAGAAGATTTTAATAGTTTTTCTTAAAAATGCGCTGTTAAATATCATTTTTTCACACTTAATGTTATTATAAATATTAAAGGATATTTTATTTCCTGTACGAATTAATTACATTTTATACTTCATATTTAATGGATATAGAGTTAAAAAGTTGTAAAGAAATTAAAGTTCATAAAGCAGCAGCTATGCTATACCTATACCCATGGATACAGCATACAGCTACTATATTAAGGAAATTCTAATTGATAGATGTCAGTGTCAAGTGCAATAGTAGACGTATAATAATTTTACCGGAGAATTCTTCGCTAGAAACTTTCTGTATGGAATTTGTACAAAATACATAGAACTGACTGAAGATAATGTACTGGAAATATAGTTTTTTTTTGCAAAAATACTTTCTGTGTGGAATTTGTACCAAATACATAGAACTGACACACTGACCACATCAAATTTTTTTATAACAAAATATAGAATCTTACAAAAATAACTTACTATTTTAACAATTAACTTCAGCATGTTAATTATTAATAATTTTCTCGTTTTTATAATTTATTTCTTCAATAAAAAATACACTTCAAGCGTATCGTTGAATTAGTATTTTTACGTAGATTCCAAATATATAAAAAATATATATTGGGTGTTTAATTTGAAATATGAAAGTTAATGCTTGAACCGGTAGTACTACCATAATACCAAATACCATAATTTGTGAGCCCCTAAGCCTGAGCGTCTGGTCGCGAATCTGGGGATCTGGATTCGTTCCCTACCGACGCCAAATATTACTTCGATTTTTATTGGCACAAAATTAACCCCTGTGGTGCACTCTCCACGCCAGCACTGAGTATCCGTGAGGTGACGCCTGGTAAGAGCCCGCACGGTACAAATATTTCATCATTACCGATATTTGTATACAAAGCAGATTGGGACACCCAGCATGGGTAATATGCCGTGATGATATATTTTTATTTATTTATTTTGAATGGCCCGTTTTTCAGAGTCACTTATATAAATGGAAAACGCTATTAAGTTAACTCGCATTTTTTAAAAAAAATCGTATTTGAAAAAGGATATTAAAATTTTAATGTGGTGTGTAGGTACATAATTATGATAATATAACCTCTACTTGTAATTTGATTTGCAAGCCGCAGTTCGGAATTGAATATTTCAAGACGATAGCTGGGAGGCATGTAAGAATATGTTGAAAAGTTTTATGGTTAGGATATTTCATTATGCAGCGTAGAATCAGAGAAAAAGTGGAATGAAAATTAAGTATTAAACTTGCATAAGTTTAAGAATAATTAGAGTGCACATTGTAAAATTACGTGGAGAGAAGAAATAAAACTCGCAACTGGTAAAGTTTTGCTAATATTCTGAAATTCAAGGAGCATCTCATGAATAAATAACACAATACAATTATGAAAAGTTCTACAGTGAAAAACCAATCCCGAAATGCACAGCGCTTCATTTGAATATCCTCTAAGAAGGCCTCATCAGCGAATATTCGACGCCGGTAATTGAAAAATAAAATAATCTGAATAGATTTACTGCCGGTGTTAAAGGCCGGCCACATTTTACACGCCATGCCCGAGATGTAATCCTCCAAATCTACGCGCAACAGAATTTGCAGATTTATTACTAAATTATTGCGCTTTGTTTTGCCCACCGCAATGCTTCAAAATCGACCCAACATGGACGAAATTGTTCACAATATGGAAGGGATTAATCCACCGTGTTTTGTTTGTATCCAAACAAGATTTTGTTTCTGCATCAATCAAAGAAATGGCATTTCAAAACAAAACAATATATTCTAGGGACCGAGAGAATTATGTATGCAAATATAACGAAACTTTTTTATTGATAAATTACAGTTCGATTATATCAACATATCAATAATTATATAACAAAACATCTATATTAGGTGATTCTTTTACTTTTCGGCCATTCTGAATTTGCGGCGTCCCGACGCATTCTTCATCTTCTTTTTCACGCATGGTAATGCGTATTTGTCTTTAACTATGGTTTTATTAAGTACTCAATTCACTGGCAGTTGTGCAACAATTGTACTATAGTACGATTAACTTGGATCGGTCGCTGAATGGAATGTGTTCAAGTATATAGAGATTAAAATAAATTACAAACATCTGAGTCAACTCTCATGGAGCCATCGTCAGAAGTCGGCCAATACAACAAGTAACCACAGACGCGTTTCGCACTTATTGGTGCTCATCAGTGTGGTGTAACCTGTGGTCTCTGCCTGGTCCACAGTGAGTGGACTCCTGGAGCAGAGACAATTCACAATTTGCTTTTTGCAGTTTGACGGTAGTCAAAATACTTCTCGGTAGAGGGCTCTGCTGGTATTAACATACCGCATTTTGCTATTGCAAAGACGGTGTTTCTAAGATTGCCGACAATTATTACAATATTGCTTTTTTTATACTTCGAATTTTGATGAATAACAAAACTGACACAATATATGTTATATTTATTATAATACTGTCAGTTTTAACATTACATCATAATTATTCAATTGATTTATTATTGCGAAATAAATGTCTTACTTCGAATTTTGATGAATAATATTCACACGGCATAAGTTATATTGTATACTGTCAGTTTTCATTTCGATTTATTTGAATACTACGGAAATCAGACGATTTCGCCTGATTTCACTCGACAATATGACGTCATCAATTCCCTCCCACCCCAGGAGATTTGAATCATATGGTTACAATTGATGACGTAGGGATCAAGTCGTGGAAACGGAGTTTAGGATTGTTATGAGTATCATAAGTGCCGCAGATGTCGGTTTGAAATCCAAATTCGTAGAGTGAGGATTTTAAGATACATCCGTGGTTTGTTCAATAATTTATCGGTTTTAAAAAATTCCGGTGGTAATATAAATGTTATTTTCAGTACATGGGCCTTTTTTGCCTCAGGTATATTATTCTTTATCTACGACATATCAATATCTGCACTTTTTGATCTGAATAATTTCACATCATCGGCAATATCCCTATTTATATATTTCATAATTAAAGAAACTATGAAAAATATAATTACGAAAGAAATATTTAAAGTTTACTAAATACGTTAAACATGCCAGTGATCTTAATAAGTATGTATGTTTGTGTGTAGTTAGTTAAATACGGAGTTTACATAAGTTAAAAGTATTTCAGGCAGTGAAATGAAGTATAATTTGATCCTTTGTTGTAAAACGCACAAGCACACAATCTCAACCGTACCCCTTGTGATTAACATGAAGAGACAGTGAAATCTCCACCAACTGTGACATTCATATTTCAGCACGGGGAGTTATGTTACGAAATTAAAGGAAATTTATCAATTCTCTCCCGCTCTGAGCTGTGAGCGAATGCTACGGCCGCTTTCATCCAAGCCAGCCAATCCTATGCTTCATTATTATTCATCAGACTCGCGAACAACGCGCGCAATTTTAAACTTAATTCGAAGGCGATTATCTGCATAACATTGTTAAATTTTGAATCGTTCTTGGGAAATTTCTAGAATAATACGCTGCCAAATATTTGGCATAATGACACTTTACACTGAATTTTGATTATTTTATTAAGGGTGCTACTTTCAAACTTCTTCATTTAGATGACAATTTGAAAATACTGTTAATTAAATGGGTTTTAAATAAAAGTACAGAACATAAACCAAAAGGTTGTATAAGTTTTACTCTTAATAGCTTTTTCTCTAAAACTAAAACTTATACTTCTGTCAATTTAAATCCAGTACACTTTATTAATAAATAAAATAAAAAATGCCCAAATATAGTTTTAACTATTGTAACCTAAAAAATTATTTTTTATTGCTGTTAATATATTTTTTTCAGAGGGTACGAGTACATTTGGGGTTGGGCTCGTATACTCGCCGTATAATAAGTATGAACTGATGCTCAACTTTTTCCCTTCTCTGCATCTTATCTCTTGTCCAGCGGTGTTGACGCTTCTTAATAACTTAATGTTTTCAACATGTTCAGTGACTTGGCAACAATGTAGAAATCTTTAGTCTATACTTATTTGACGACAAGTATAGTGCCGGGCGTGAAATAATTAGCTGTATTAAGTGAAAAACTAAAAATATAAATGGGAAACGGTAGTAGAAAGAATTACTACGTTGAAAACTGGATTAAATTAAGTTTCTTTGTAAAAAAAGAACTGGCAATGTTATATTTATTCAAAGCCTAGGGGTAAACAACCCCGTTGAATGCCTTTCGGGACTACCCTCTTTAAGGGTGTCATCCCAGGAACAAAGGAAACGTCAGGGGTGGAATATATTATTTTTATTTTAGTTTTAAATTTCCACAGCGTCAAAATTCTACCTTATGCTAAGAGACTGGTCATAAAATCTCGAAATTTATGAATTTCGTATGAAGGTGTATAAAAAGATATGCTCTTCTATCTTGAATAAACAAATTTGGATAATTGAAAATATTGAAGTAGTAAATTTGAAATGTTACAATATTTATATTGTATTCTGCTTTATTTACCTTTCAGGAGAGTTAGGAAAATATTGGAATTTTATGAAAATATGGTGATGTAGTTTGCTATTTTTATTACCTCTTTTATTTGTTTGGATTTTATTACCGTTTTCCATATATTACTAGTTTATTTTATAACGTTATTTTGTTATTATTATTCTTCCTGTTTTTATAATTATTACATACATGCAAATGCACCTTACCTAATGTCAGGAGTATGTAGGGGCTGGTATATAATTTGACAGGTATTATGAATTACACTAATAGAATTTTAAGGAAATTTTACCAAGAATATAAAACCAGAAATTTGCCATGACTTTCCTCACAATTTCAATTTCATTAAATAAGCCAGCAGAAAAATACAGAACAATACTTAGGAATAAATTCTATACTCTGTTCGCCGAATATACTCGTATGCCAAAGTTATTGCATGAATTTTCATGTGATCAGTAAGATCCATTGTACGCTATTGGCCCGTAAGTAAGGGCTCGCCCACAGTAGAAAGCAGGTATAAATGGATACTACTTCAATAGTAGAACTTTTAGAAAATATATTTCAAAAAATACCTACGAACTGAAGTCTAAACTCTGGTTGAGATTTCAAGAGTTTCTCGACAAGACTTGATACTGGTCTCGTCTCGACTTTTCAGTCGAGACCAAAATGATGGTCTTGTCTAGACAAGATCTCAAGACGAGACGAGACGAGACAAGACCAAGAGTGGTCTTGGTCTTGCGGCAACACTATTCGTATGAATCAAATGGTATTGGTAGTGATGGAAACGTGATTAGCAGCAGATCTGGCACAGTTTAGTGTACAAGGTAATTACGTCATATAATACTTCATAGAATATCCATGGTTACATTAGACATACGAATGTAGGAAACCATAAGTAAGACATTGATAAATATACAATTACTTGTTATTTTGCGGTTCACAAATCAACGACGTGAAGCTCAAGTGTAAAAAATCTTACAATTCTCAACCGTGCAGGATATTCGGCCTAATTCACTGAGATAGTTGTTAATATAGTCGGTAGGTAACGACTGAGGGTTAACAACGATTTTTACAAACTCTTGTCACCACCTCCTACATACTCCTGTCATTCAATCCTTGTTAAATAAAGCAGTGATGTTATTAACAAGTGAGTTAAAAGGCATGTCGATTCTCAATATTTGTATATATTTCTACTCTGTTAACAACGTGAAGTGACAGATTGTGATTAGTTTGTCGTTTGAGTTTTTAATAATGAGCTATAAGAAAATTTGGGTCCAAGATGTTACGCGGAACGATATTCTCTAATGGTAGATTATATTTGTGAACATAAAAAGATGATTTTGGGCAAATTAAATGACAAGACTAGTTTTGCGTTTCATTTTTATAAGTTGAAAATTTTGCAAATCATTGACTGACTTCACGGAAAATTGAAATTTTGCCTTGCAATCCCTTATAGGACCCATAATCAGGTGTTGCAATTAAATATTAGAAGAATCGAGAAATTTGTTTAATACTAAGAATTAAAACATTTGTTATAAATTTATCATTCACTTTAAAATGATTTGGAATAAATGTAAATCTTTCATCTTGTGACATGAGACCATCCAGTGCCATACAGTTCATGAATTAAATCACGACCGAGACACCTTGCTCAGTTTGAATATCTTAGTAAATATTGTTTGCCGATATTAAGTATGGATTACTAACATCTCGCAAATTTCTTTGCATAATTCTATAATCTTGTCTAAATAAATGTATATAATTATTTGCTGTCGTTCCTCTATTTCCAATAAATTTCATTTCCTAACATAAATGCTAGAAATAGTAAATTAAAAAAATATATATTACTTAATTACCTACGTTCTTCTTTGTCAAATTTATTTAAAATTTGATCTCCAAGCAAAAAGATATCGAGAAAAGCCATAACAAATTCTAAAAAAATGCGTAACAACTGCATAAAACCCAGTTGTTAGATTAACAATTCAATTTATCCACTAGTTGTTAAATCCTAACAATTTTAAGTTTTAGTGAATAACAATTTCTTTCTTAACGACATCCTTGAATTAACCACCCAAGATAGTTGTTAATTTTAACCATTTTCGTTAGAGAATTGGGCTGAATGTATCATATGTATACTATCATTTAATTCCTTCCAATCAATTTTTTTATAACAGTAAATCGGAATCAGTTTGACCATTTTCTCTTCTTCTCGTTTAGATACAGATCTGGTTGCTTTGTCCGTAGAATCGATAAACCGCACACGTTAACTTTTGTCTCGGCTCTTTAATAACTGTATTGGGGAATAATGTAACGTCTTGAGGTTTACTACGGTGAGCGGTGGTTGTCTGCGGTGAAATGTCCATTGTTCGTGTCTGTTTTCTACGACTCCCGGGAAATTGATAAAAAAGACACGGTATTTAAGGATTTTAAATTTATGAAGCTTATTTTGTTGCACTGCACGTAGAAGTAGCGATAGAGTTGGTAAGAGTAATATAGTTTTACAGAAAAATAATAATTGGAATTTTTTGATACAATATTTGGAGGTATTGTATTTGTATTTATTGTAGTTATGGATAATTAGGTATTTATTTGAACTTGGACAACTGTAACATAACAGTATTTAAAAGGTCGACTAGCCGATTACAGCTGATTCAATAAGGTTCAAAATCGCTCAAATAATTTGGAAACATACGTCTCCCCTCTATTCCTGATCTAAATGTTCTACTATCACAAAATAATTGCTGACAGTTTAAACAGTCAGAATTTTTCTGTTGACTAGAATCAGAGCTTACGTAGGTAATTATTACAAATTCAGTGTTAGCTTTCATATTTTCCACCTGTCAAGGAAAAATGAAATTTAATACTTAGAATTAGATTATTAGATAACTATAAAACATATTTCATGTTATTTTATTTAATATTATATTTTTCTTATAACAAAATTTTATTTTTAGAAAAACGACCAACGAAGATATTTATTATTTGTTGTTGTTAAATAATTTATTTACTTTTTAGATTAGCTAGCTTGTATACAATATATACTCGCTTTGTTACCGTCACTGTCTCATTCAGTGTTCCAACCACTTTGGTGTTTCAAACTTGTAACTAGTTTATGCACACGCATGCGCATTAAAAAAATTAGATACATGTTGCAAACTTGTTCAAAATTAGCGGCTGCAACAAAGCTATTATAATTAGTGCTGTGAGGATCCCACAAAACTTGGATCCGAAAACGTGGATTTCATAATATCCGGATCCTAGGATATCCGACGTTCGGATATTGAAGTGGATATCTGAAAATTTAATTCGAATTTGGATCCGGATTCAATATTTTGTTTACGGATCCGGATCTGGACTTGGATCCGGATTCGATGTTTTGTTTACGGATCCGAATCCAAATTTTAATTCTGGATTCGATTCTTCATTTTGAATGTGAAGGTTAACATCTGGAATTGAGTTCAAATTCAAACTTCAAACCGTTAAAGTGGGCCTGTTTATTTTTACAGCGGTCTTTAAAGACTAGTAAACAAACAGTAATACATTTTATAATACCCCTCTAAAATAGCCAGGTAGTTTGTGCAAATGTAAAGAAAAAAGGAATTTATATTTTCACAGAGTCCTACTTAGTAAATTGTGAATAAAAATTCAAATTTCTATTATTTTTATTACATATATAAAGTAACATATTAATATGACATGAATTTCATTAATTTATTATGTGCTTTTGATGAGACCCGATGCTAATATTTGAATGTAAAGTTCAATACTGAGAATATTCGAATCCGAGAACCGATCCGGATATTGAAATTCCATATCTAAAATCCAATACTCATACTCATATTTGAATCTAAGATCCGATACTAAAATCCGTTTCCTAGATTCGATATTCGGATCCGGATTCAAGATCCGATACTCAGATTGGGATCCAAATTCCAATACTCAGATTCGGATCCAAAATCCGATACTCAGATCCGGATCCAAAATTCGATACTCAGATCCGGATCCAAAATCCGATACTTGAGATATGGATCCGAGATCCGGATAGTTCAACATTCAATTATCCGGATAACCGGATATTTTTGGATCCGAAACCAAAACTATCCGGATCCGGTTTCCTCCACTAATTATAATCATCCTCATTTAGCTTTTACATCATCTACATTCATTGTCACAGTAAGTATGTATTTGTGTACATCATCAAGTTTAATCATCAATATCACCATTATCATCGTCATCAACATTACCATCATTTCGTAAGTACAATGCACTGTCCATTATATACACAAAACTTTTCACCATTTCACCAAATATCCATTCACTGTGTGCAATAAAATTGTAAAACTATCTCCACCATTTTCCTGCATTAAGCCGTCATACCTAATATTTATCTAGTGGGCTATTTTTCATCTCTTGTTCTCATTTCCACGTCTCGTTATTGGCTAGCAATTGTCTGTTATCATGGAAACAAATTGCAAGATCTGTGAGTAAATTTTCCATCGTTTGGAATTGTTCATTCAAGTGTTTATTAATGCCGTTAGTCTGTGTCAATAATTCCGACTGGCGATGGATTTGAATAAAGTCTAACTTTGTGGTAATTTGCTACGTTTTCCCGTTAATTTATTTTCCAGTTTGCCACCCAGGAAAATCGACCCTTCTCAAATATCAAGAGGACAGAGTTTTTTTTCATTCTAAAGTATTATGAGTATTTATAGAATGATAATTGGAAATCGATCACCAAGATAAAAATAAAAATAAATTTATTAATTTTATTGTCTTCTTAATTATGAAGGAAAACAATTGACTGCAAAATAATATTTATTTTCGATGCTTTTCATCGTTTTGTTAAAAAAAATCTATTCTTTTTACCAGGTATCTCATAGTTGTTGTATAAGAAGTGTGGCAATAAAATAACGAGATTAATTTTAGAACATTGACTATTGAAAAAGTTACGCAAAACAAATATTGCCATTTTCAATGTACCCTCCTCCCTGAACCTTACACCATCTCATGCGAATATTCCATTGTTAAAAGTAATGCTGCAGGCCTTTTTACCTCTCGCTAATGCCAGATAGTATAAACATAGTTCAATTATTGAACTCAGTTTAACTGATATTGAACTAGGTTCAAGTAAAATTTCTATAGTATAAAACAAAATTAGCTTTTGACTTTAGTTTAAACTACGTTTAACTTGAGCGGCCGATTTCATCCGTTCAAATTGAGTTTAAATAATAACTGACGTTTTTATATTCTGAATAACGCTGAATAACATTCATAATTATAACTGTCAACGTTGTTAATAATATTTTAAGAAAGTTTATTGATATGCTTAATTAATATTTTGGTAAATTAAGTGCATTAGCATATATTTTATAATTCATTTAAATTATATGCTTTTTATATTCTACAGTAAAAATGAACATTTAATGAATAAACGCCCCCGAATATTTCGGGAAAGGAGAAATCCTTTCGAAATATATAATGATGTTGAATTTAAATTGCGGTTTCGTTTTGAGAAAAGGTACAGTTTTAGAATTTTTACACATTACACATTACAGTAATTTCGGTCCAAGATTTTTTTTTCAAATTATTTGTTGTCGGGTAATTTTTTTTTATTTTCAATAATATTTATATAGTCTTGCATCATTTCTATTCATGACAGTCTTTCTTCTTCATCGAAATTCTTAGATCACTGCTTTTTGTTCATTTTATATTATATTAAAATACGTAGACCCGCGCGCAAACGAAACTTCAAAAAAATTAAATTGACAGATAGAATGACGAGAAGTGAGCTGGATGAAATATTACCGACTGAGTAAGGGATAAATTAAGTTCAGTTGACCCCAGTTCATTTTAATGTTATACCACCCAAATATAATTAACCTAAGTTCACTAAATAAACTCCGTTTGCTTAACTGTTGTTTAATACATATTTAATCGACCTTTATACTATCGGCCATAAGAGAGGTATTGGATTCATGCTAAAAATCGCATATCCAGATTTTAATGAATAAGCACGTTTTAAGGTCCCTACAATATGATTTTAACATTTTGACGATGATGTCTGTGTGTGTGTGTGTGTGTGTGTGCGTGCTCCAACTTCAATACTAAAATTCCAAAAATTGCAATTTTTACGTATTCCTCTTCGTTATATCCATATTCAGACTTGATTAGGTTTTGGTTATAATGGGCTACTTGCGGGGTACTGAAAATCTAATTTCTATCAATATACTCGTATACCTAATTATGTTTTTTAATCAATTAAGAAAGTACATTTTCTGTGACGTCATTATTTTGAACTGGAGAAAGGGAAGCCTATTTAAGAATGCAACTTGAAGATGGCGATGGCGTGCGAGGAAGTTTTAATTTGAATTTGAAGTTAATTGATTTTTTTCTCTCTCTGTCTTTCTTGTTTATTATTTGCGTGGTTTCTGTTACTTCTATTACAAATAGGTAGTTACTTGTAATTTAAAATATCTGTACCAGAAGCACAAACTAAAATATGAACCTCCAAATTTTGTTCAAACATCAAACAAATGATCTGTCAAGTTTAAATATCCGCACATGCCGTTGCTATGGGGTGTACCCCATGGCGGTAATTTAAATATTCTAATTTTTTTTTTATTCAATTAATAAAAATTTTGCTAATAAAAAAATACGGGTTGCAAGTTTTATCTTCTCTTCTAAAATATTAAATAAAATAAAGGCACGCAAGTAGCCTATTTGTCAATCGGCAGTACCTACCCTCATTTGAAAGTTTTAACAGTCTTTCTAGAAAAAACGCTGTTACATTTAAAGTTATTATTTAAAGAATATTTTATTATCCATACGTATTGATTACATTTTATAGTTCATATACAATATTATTTAAAGAATATTTTATTATCCATACGTATTGATTACATTTTATAGTTCATATACAATTAATGTATAGACTAAAAAAATCTGATGTGACCAACACAATACCTCCCGCCATTTACCTATGGGGTCTCGTTGCCGCGTGTCTGATGTCTGGTCGCGAATCTGGGGAATCCGATTCGATCCCGATCAACGCCAAATAATTCGAATTTTAAATGACATAAAATTAACCCTTGTGGTAAACGCCCGCACAGTACAAATATGTCATTATCATTACCTAAATGTGTGTATAAAGCAGATTAGCACACCCAGCAATGGATAATATGCCATGATAATATATTTATTTGTTTCTTTATTAAATACACACCTGCAAATTTACACACACACACACACACACACACACACACACACACACACACACACACACACACACACACACACACACACACACACACACACACACACACACACACACACACACACACACACACACACACACACACACACACACACACACACACACACACACACACACACACACACACACACACACACACACACACACACACACACACACACACACACACACACACACACACACACACACACACACACACACACACACACACACACACACACACACACACACACACACACACACACACACACACACACACACACACACACACACACACACACACACACACACACACACACACACACACACACACACACACACACACACACACACACACACACACACACACACACACACACACACACACACACACACACACACACACACACACACACACACACACACACACACACACACACACACACACACACACACACACACACACACACACACACACACACACACACACACACACACACACACACACACACACACACACACACACACACACACACACACACACACACACACACACACACACACACACACACACACACACACACACACACACACACACACACACACACACACACACACACACACACACACACACACACACACACACACACACACACACACACACACACACACACACACACACACACACACACACACACACACACACACACACACACACACACACACACACACACACACACACACACACACACACACACACACACACACACACACACACACACACACACACACACACACACACACACACACACACACACACACACACACACACACACACACACACACACACACACACACACACACACACACACACACACACACACACACACACACACACACACACACACACACACACACACACACACACACACACACACACACACACACACACACACACACACACACACACACACACACACACACACACACACACACACACACACACACACACACACACACACACACACACACACACACACACACACACACACACACACACACACACACACACACACACACACACACACACACACACACACACGCACACACACACACACACACACACACACACACACACACATACAGACATCATCGTGAAAATGTTAAAAATGGATTCTAGATTCTAGGATAATAATAATAATAATAGTATTTTATTCTATCGACAAGTGTACATAACATGTATAGAATACGTCAAAAAGTACAAAGGTAATAATAAAAAAATTACATAAAATTTACAAAAGCCAGAATAGACTTTAGTACTGATCCGAAACCAAGAGAAAAATTACCTTAATATAAATTCATCCATCGTATAAAAAGATTTTTGTAACAAAAATGTTTTTAATAATTTTTTGAATTTATTTTTATTATTTTCTGTTCTAATATTTTCGGGAAGCTCATTGAAAATAGTTAGACCTTGCACTGAAATTTTATCTAAAGTTATATGTTTATTTTTTGGTATATAAAACTTTTGTTTTTGTCTGGTGTTGCATGAATGTAAATCAGAAATTTTTTGAAAATTACTTTTATTGTTGAAAATAAATGTACAGATTTCAAATATATACAGAGATATAACGGTTAAAATATTATATTGTGAAAACAAATTTCTACAAGAAGTCCTATATGAAACCCCTGTGATTGTTCGTATTATGCGCTTCTGTACGACAAACACATTACTTGCGGAAGGCGACATTCCCCATAAACAAATACCGTATCTTAGTCTTGATTCTACTTGAGCATGATATAGAACGATTAACTGTTGTTTGGAAAGAATATTACTTAAATGCCAAAATTGATAACTAATCGAGCTTAGTTTCGAGACAAGATTGTTTGTATGAAATTTACCATTTAAATTTTCATCAAAATTGTAACCCAAAAAACTTCCATTACTACTTCTATTGATTTCAAATCCATCAATAGAAATATTTAAATCTAGGTTTCTCCTGCATTGATAGAAATGAAAACGTAAATAATGAGTCTTGTTTAAGTTAAAATAAAGGTCGTTCTCAGAAAACCATGTCGAGAGTATATTTAAACAATTTCTGCATTTTTCTTCCAGCAGTTTATCGCATTTATCTGAAACAATTATGGAAGTGTCATCCGCGTATAGTGTTAAGTGATATTCATCACCAAAAACCATAGGTAAGTCGTTGACGTACAGAACAAAGAGCGTACACGAAATAACACAGCCTTGAGGTACTCCTCTACTGGTTAATATCGTTGAGGAGTTCGTACTTCTTAAAATGTTATTATTATCTTTACTATTAATTGAAACATACTGTTTCCGATTTTCTAGGAAAGATTTAATCCATTGAAGTGGAATGCCTCTAATGCCATAAGAAATAAGCTTCTCTAGTAGTTTACTATGACTTACGCAGTCAAAAGCTTTAGATAGATCACAAAAAATGGTGACTGGTTGTTCATTTTTTTCCATGCACTGCGCAATGACTTGAACCGAGTTTTGAATTGCGTCTAAAGTAGATCTATTTGGTCTGAAACCAAACTGAGCTTTATTAACAATGTTGTTCTGAGTTAGGAAGACTTCAAGTCTATTTAAGAAAGCATATTCAAAGATTTTTGAAAAAACAGATGTGACACATACTGGTCTGTAATTATTTAATTCAGAGCGATCATCTTTTTTGTGTATGGGTGTGACTTTGCCAACTTTTAATTTTTCTGGAAAAAGTCCCGATACAAAGGACATATTAATTAAGTATAACATTGGCTGGACAATTATATTAAAAATTGATTTTACAAAAAAACTTGGAAAATTGTCTGGTCCACATGAGTGTTTATTTTTTATTTTATTCTGTACTAGTTTGATTAACTCATCTTCACAATAAGGTTGCAAATATAAGCTTTTTGACTGCGGTGCCATAGCTACTGAATTATAAGAGTTTGTTTGATTAGGTATTTGATTAACAATATTTACTGGTGCGTCTCGAAAGAAAGAATTAAAACTGTTAGAAACTTCCAATGGATCTGTTATTGTTTCTTTGCCTACCTTTATAGAGATATTTGACATTGGTGTGTTATTTTTGGTGTTATTGTTAATGACTTTCCATATGTCTTTCGAGATGTTATTGGATAAAAAAATGAAATTTTGATAATATTTTCTTTTTGTGTTGTTCACTAATCGCACGTGTTTCCGTTTCTCCTCTCTGTAGATATTTTTTAATCTACTATCTGATTTTTGCATCTGAAATAAAGTGAATAATTTATTACTAGAATTTTGAATATCACTAGTACACCACAGCTTCTTATTGTGTTTTATTTTTTTCATTTGTAACGGAAAATGTTTTTCAAAGTAATACGAAAAAATATCCTTAAAACGTGATCATTTATCAAAATCCCGATATGCGATTTTTGGCACGATACCTATACCTCCCTTACCAAGGGTAGCGGGAGGTAAAAATAATAAAGAAATTAAATTTCATAAAGCAGTCAGCAATACATAGAACTGACGGTAGGTAATGTAATGGAAATATAGAATCTTTTGCAAAAAAACTTTCTGTGTGGAATTTGTACAACGGAAGGTAATGGTTAGATTCAAACCCTGACCGTCTAAACAACAACCTGTCACTTAATCATTCAGCCACGCGACCTCATAGTAACAAGAGTTTTGTAATATTGTAAGTGTACTTAATAGGTACGATACGAACTTTATTGATTTGAGGTTTTATTTTTATACCATATAAAGTAATTCTAACAGTATCAAAATGAATTGGACATAAGGAGCGAATTATAGTTCTTGGGGCTTTACCATTACACATGATGATAATACGGAGAATGCGGACTTCCATTTAAAAGACCTGTGTTCTCCTGATGTCCGTCCCTTGAACGGTTTGCCATTATGAACGTGTCATCAATGAGTAAACTTTCTGGGTAGTAACAGTTCCTAACGGCAGTCAATAAGCCCTTTGTGTTGCCAAACAAAAAAGTATAAAAGTCATTTAAGTCATCGTATCGTCTCTTTCAATGGATCGGAAAGAAGCTACGTGCGTGCGGGAAAACCCCAGTAAGGTTTCATAACAGATCGACTTCCAACGGCTTGAGATCAGAAACAGAACAGAACATTATGGGATTTCTTACAGACTAAAACAGTAAAATAAATAATTTGATAGAATTTGGCCGTTTATTGTTATATAGTTTAGAAAATTCTAGGATGGGCGATATGCAACTGAAATATTTAAACGTTACCTTTTCTTTCTTCATTCGCAAGTTTTGAAAAAGGTTTTTGAGATTTTCAGTCGTATTCATAGTACCTGAAACAGACTTGGTTTAGTTTAAACTAGGTCTAACTTATACCATCCTGGACATATTCATAGTTAATTTTAGACCCAGTTTAAACCTAATCTACGTAAATTGAGTTTAGTCCTTCTATCCATCTGAACATATGGTCTGCGATGAATATGAAGTAAGCTCCAGACATAAATATTAGAATATTTTCAAATGTCATTTAGTTATCAGTGTAAAAATTCATACTTAATATTGTCTAACATAAGAATTGTATGTGCCACAACAATAAGTTTATGGAAGCGTGTATTCATATGTACGAGTATATAATGAGGAAAATGGAACGAAAAAATCTGTTGTGGCCAGCACAATACCTTCCGTCAATCCTGTGTATTATATATAAATTCCATACATAAATTTTCTTGCAAAAGATTATAAATTTCCAGTAAAATTATTTCATAAAAAAACTATGCAAATTGCACTTGATACTAACATCTTCTTCTTTAGCTTTCCCCATTCGTTAGGGGTCGCTATTTTTTATTTTCTTCTTCCACTCATTTCTGTTTTACGTGTCGTTCTCATTCAGTTCCTTTTCTCTCAAGTCTTCCGCAATACAGTCCTTCCGTCTTATTTTTGGTCTTCCTCTGTTTCTTGAACCTTCTATTACTAAGCTATTCATTTTTCATCCAATATATATTCTTCATTTCTCCTCATGACATTTTCAAACCAAAGTAATCATCTCGCTTGTATCGTTCTAGAAACTTGTAACACTAGAGTTATTTCCTTACCTATCTTTTCGTGTCTTTCCCAACATCTACTTCAACATCCTCATTTCTGCCACATTAATTTACTTTTTATTTATACTGACATCTGTCAATATGAATTATATGAATATATTAGTAAAAATTATATATGGAATTTGTACATAATACACTGAATTGTCGGAAGGTGACGTGCTGGCCACATCAGATTTTTTTAGAATGGTAATAATATTTTCTCTTTTATTATTAATTTTAATGAATTCTTCCTAGAAAGTATTCCAATTTACAAAAAACGTGTGAAATTAACTAAAAATCATTTATTTATACTCAAAATTTATGTAACACAATTTTTGTATAAAAATATTTGACAGCTACAGGTGAGGTTTGAAGTGTTCTTAGTCTTATTGTGATTTTGTTTAAATAAATTCCTGTTACGTCTAGTATTATTTAATTCTGCATCATGTATCTATGTTTCTCATTATATTTTCTAAAATTAAATACATATTTCAATTTTATAAAATTTACAGATATTATAAACGTAAGTACTTTCAACATTGACACCTGAACATTTCTTCATCTTCTAAATTATATATGTGTGCAAAAATAACTACGAATGCAATTTTCTTAAGGCCCACAATATATTCTTTACAATAACAGGACTTCGACCTAGTTTAAACTAGGGGTAGGACTGGTCTAAATTTTAGCCTAGGTTTAAACTAAGTCAACCGTTACTATGAATAAGGAAAAATCTTAGTCCTAAGATTGACCAGGTTTAAACCACGTCACAATTACTATGAATACGGCTGATTAGTTTAACTCACACAAATATATTCGTTCAAAATTGGCCAACATTGAAATTGTTGTTATGCAGTAGATATAAAATTTCTCAAATGACAAATGGAAATAATAATAAAAATGATATGAGTAAAACTCTAAATTCAGTTTGGCACTCAGTTGTCAGTTGTACAAATAATAAAAATCCAGCTGCGATGCAATTCTGTGATTTTTTATTTAGATTGATATTGATTCAGTAATGAAACCGGTGAAATGAAAACTAATTGCAAGCTATCACCGTGGGTTCCATCCGATTGATTGTTTTTGGTTTTTCACATCGCGTAGCTGATGTCACTTATCGCCGCTTCCCTAATATTAGCCCTAAACACATTTGCACGCACATGCACACTGATACAGCCTGTATATCTCTTCTTCGGTTCACCTCACAACATTTAATAGGTAGACTATAGCCCTTTTCGCCTGTCGTTAACGTAGTATCAATAATGGGGAAGTTTCAGAAAATTACCAATAGAAAAATATTACCCAGTATATTTAGACCGTTTCTGCTATCCTAAACTTAACCCCGGAGAGACCGCCTTCAAATTGTTTCGATATGGGTCAACGGATACGTATACCTACATACGAGGGAGAGTCAAACGCTAAAGATACTTGCAAAAAGACAAACCTTTTATCGCACAAACAAAATCAAAATTTATAGAATTTTTCTATATACCTTCATTAGCTTTTTCGAATTACCTATACAGGGTGTAACACAAAAACCGACCACCGTCAATATTTTCTTTATTATTATAGTCACAGAAAAATACTATAGAACAAAGTTATAGGAGGCAAAGGGGGACATCCCATTAAAGAAGAACATAGTTATTCAGACCAGTGGTTCTCAAGTTGCAAAAGTTATATTTTTTCAAATGGGATTATACATATTTTTTATGCCTATTATATAGCGTCTTTTTTTCTGAATTGTTTTTTTTTATATTAACGATAAGTTAAGTTTACATATATAGTAATTTTTATACATATATACGTCATTGAAACACAATGAGGAAATTAGAACAACTCGTTGCAAAAAAAAAAAAAAAAATTTGTTTATTGTGTAACATTATATTATGTCCGCATCTGACCCAAACATGTGTACAATGCTTAACAATTGTAGGGGCAGAAGTGGACACTAGTTAAAATGAACAATATATTATGTTAAAGTGAAAATATTTAAAGAAAAAAATAGTAACGTTTGTAGACTGTCTACAGAATACAAAATTTTAGTGTACACGTACATCCTGCATCATATACGACATCGATCATGATGGTTTTGAACTTGATACATGTTTACATATTAGAGAAAATTGGACTGTCCACTTCAATTATATTTAGTAACTTTATTCTTAGGTTACCTAGCGTGTTACAGTGACATTTAGGGCGATATTATAGGTTTCTTTTATTAAAATTACTTCTTATAAGTTGATTCTGTATAGTTTCTATGGATATTTATTTATTTTATTTCTACGCCGGCGGCGTATAAATTAGCTACTTCTACTCCGGCGGCGTAGAAAAGTAGAAATTCAACTTCTACCTTGTGAATCAAGTCACAAAAGATGCTATTTTTATGACGTTTGGAGAAAAAGCAAATTTGTTTCGATTTGACACTACTAACAACATTCTAAATATAGAATTTTGGTTGATGAGGGAGTACCCAAAAATAACGAGGATATAAATACTTAAATACATTTTACAATACATTATATTTATGACAATTTTCAATCCACATTCGAATTTGTTCTCCAAAAATACTTCATTCTATTTTTATAAAAATAATTCCATTAGCCTACTTCAATATGTTAGACACTCTTTTGGATACGTTGTGTCATCATTGGGGAACCATTTGAGCGCTGTTTGACGGAGTCGACAATTTTGAAATGGCGGACATTAAAAAGCAATGTGTTAACATCAAGTTCTGTTTCCTGTTAGGGAAATCAGCAGCATTTCTTGAAAGAGCTTACAAAAAATTTGCATCAATTTCTGACTGTTCTTTCAATTGCTAGCACACATTGAAATGGTAAACCACTCGTAAAGCCTCATTTCCGTTGCTGATTTCCCTGACAGGAAACAAAACTTTAATGTCTGCTATTGCAATATCGCTGAACGTATCAAACAGTGCTTAAAATAAAAATGATACTGATCGCTCAAATGTTTCCCCAAGAATGACGTTTAGACAACAGATCCAAAAGGAGTCTTGACAAGACATCTAGCGGTAGAAGTCACCCGCCAGAAAATAATTCTCGTTATTTTTGGGTACCCCCTTGTATGTCTGAAAATAATTGCTACGTTCAAAACATATGTAAATATTAAAATAATATTTGCGTAGTTAAAAATGTATGAATATTTTCCACTTCAATACGATAGGTTTGTATTTCAATTCTCATAAATCTGCATTGGTATTGAAAACATTCATCTCAATATCATGCAAATTATCTCTGTGATTCATAGTATAACTTCGTTACGAATTGGAACTATTTTATGAGAAATATCAGTCTTAAGAAATGCTGGAAGTTGAATTTAAATAGACGCTTCAACAAAATACAGCATAATATTTGCCAATAATGATGTATTCGCGAGATCATTTCTTTTTTATTACATATAACTGCGTTATGAATTCCAGATATTGGAATATTACCAATGCATAGAATTCTGATTCGTTCCATTGCCTGAATAACATCAATACTTTTTACCCCTTGAAATATGTTGCAAAAGTCTGATAAAATCGGCATATTTAACATTATTTACACAGAATGTCCATAGAAACAAATGTTTAAAATTAAATAAACAAATAATGTTGTATTTTGATCGATCCATGCTACTAAAATATCAATGGTTTTATTTTTGATTGCACACATTTCAACCTGCAAGTTAGATCATAGCATTCAGTGCTTGTTTAAACATTTGAGAGTTGAGGGGCGTGACGCGGTGACGTAGAAACCAAAATTATTTTGTTAAATTGTGAGAAATACGTGAAATATATGTGACAATTATTGTTTATGTTTAGTGGTGAACATTCAGACATTTGTTTTATTGACTTTGTTGACAAATTGAGTACCAGGGGTTATGGTCAAAGAATAAACAATGAACCACGTTTGAAAACAAAGGTATGTTAATAAATATTTATATTCGAAAATGTGTAAAGATTTCTAAATAATATTTTACATTATGTACTCTTAAAGATCAATATCATAACTTCTACAGATGTGAGTTTGAAATCCGAGCTCGTAGAGTTAAGATTTTAAGACATCTAAGGCTTGTTATGATTTGTTCAATAGCTTATGGTAAAAACGAAGACTTTATTAATAAATATTAATTCCCTCACTAATGATACATTCAGAATGCTATGTGATAAACAGAATAATTATTTTGACATTCGTCAATATGACAAATATTCAAATTATGTGATTTATTACTAATTTTTATTATTTTATAATAAAGTAAATCGTGTTAAGAACGATACACTAACGTTGTTTGATATAGTTATTACTTAGTTGCCAGCCTACTTTTGTACATATAAACTATGACTTAATACCTTGAAACGGGTAAATTCTTTTACAATAAGTTGTAAAGGATGAAAAATTATTTTGATATAAATTGATTAAGACCTACATTCCACAAAGTAAAGCTACTTAAAGGTGGGCGCGGGTCGTGAATTTTGTCGGGTCACGATGGGTCACAATGTGACCCGCGTGATCGTGAATATGTTTTAAATTTTGCTTCGTGATTGGGCGTTAGCGCGAGGGCCTAAAAATATATCGTGAGTGATCAGGCGTGGTTGCAATTTATTTGGGCGTGAGCACTATGATTTCAGGAACAATGACCATTTAGGATACCTCTCTTAATTGTTAGGTCCTTTTCGCTAAAAGCTTGCAGCTCATCGGTTTTTGTTAGGCTCGCAATGTATCTCCCCTATGAGGCTACGACTCGCTGTTCAACAATTTAAAATATCTCCCAAACTATATTTTAAAAAATCCTCTCGTCCCTTTTTGTATCGAACTGTGGTGTCAATCAAATATTCGAGCTCCACATCACGTGCATTCGTATGTGTTGTATGTTAGGGTGAATTTGATATACTAGGGGTTGTATAGTGTGAAGTGAAGTAGAATGATGATAACTAGCTACGTGGTGAATTGTGATTGGTGAGATACTTGGGTGAATCTTTGATTGGAAAGGGATATAGGGTGAATAGAAAGTGAATGTTATATCATATTGAACGCATAAGAGATGGGGAATATATGAATGATAATGGGTGATTAACATATATAAAAAAAATTGGTTGAAATGTTTTATATTGGCTGTGGCGCATACTGTAAGCATCTGAAGGAATTGCAGAAATTGCATTTGTTTTTTATTTGTAATTTGACATTTTCGACAAAGTACCGTGTAGAATCGTTTGAAGTGAGATTTACATCAAAGATCATTGCTGGAAAACAGGGATGCCTTTATTTTAATCAAAGGGAGATGCTTTTCGTAATTCCGTCAGGGAATTCTCCTGCGCTCTCCTATAATTTTAAATTGGTCATAGGTATTAGTAAATAGTATTTGTTATCCAGTGCAATAAAATATAGGTTATTATTATGAAATTTGATTTTATTATTACTTACTTTGGTAAGTCTGGGAAGATGCCCTAGTGGAATAACTTTCCTACTTTTCGATAGATTGCACTAGTAGCTTCTATCAGTTGTGGCTGTAGCATGTGCGAGTGAGTAAGTCGTGTTTGAACACGAAAAAATAAAAAAAATTAGGTAAATTATTTGCAAAAATTAATTTCATCAGCTTTCTTTCGACAAGTACACTAAGTTGTAGTACTTTTATCATTGTTTTTGTGTTGCAATAGATATAAATGAAGTGTAGGTTAGTGTTTATGATATCATTGATATTCTGGCGCTAATTTTGAATTTGGTATTTGGCCGGGGCATCTATCCCGGACAATCGGGAAAGATGCCCTGGTCACATCAGTGAAACATGGCCCTTGTACACTGTTGATAAGCCCAGAATTTTTGAATAAAAAATAGGAAAATGCAGAAGAAAAATGAGAAAAAGCTAAAGAAGCAACATTCACAAAATGCAAACAAGAAACAATCTAAGAATAGAAAAATTTTACAAGTAGATTCGGATACAGGAACAGATGAAAGTGTGCCTTATGAGGATGAACATAACGAAAAGAGTGAAGAAGACGATTCTGAATGTGTTGGGTGTGGAAAAAAGTACACAAATACAAAGAGAAAAGATGAGTAGATACAATGTCTGCAATATAAAAAATGACCCCATGAAGGTTGTTGTAAATATGAAAACCTTTGTCATTTGTGAGGTAAAGTCTTAACAATGAAGAAAAAAGGAGAGATCTACGTTTTTCTTAATATTAACACTAAGGTATATACGGCATTTTCGAAAGGGCATCTATCCCGAACTACTGGAGCATCTTATCCCAACAGTCCGGGGAAGATAGCTAAAGCTACTGTTTTAATTATTTTTTTTTGAGAGAAACTTATTTTGTTCTTTAAACTGCCTATTTTTACGTTTAAATAAAAGAATATATATTGAGTTATCATACAACATACTTTTGGTATTTTTTCTTACATTTTGTTGTAAAAAATATCAGAACATAAAAAGGTGGGGCATCTATCCCTGACTTACCCTTGTATTAATTGGATTTTTAATAGATTTTTGAGTTTTTTTTAAACCTGGGTGGAGTTTTATGGGTTATGTTAAGGGGACTTAAAAAGAAAAACGCGGATTTCTTTTGGATAGAGAAAAATTTGATCAAGGTACCTGAGGCAAATAAAGTCCATAGTGTATTAAGGCCCTTGTACCGGACATCACATTTATATTAGTTGTACCGGTGCGGTTTCCTACACACTCATAGATAAGGGTAATATAAGGTAAATCGAAAGTGCCACCTCGTTTGCACTGCCCTAGTGTCGTTGCTTCGAGTTTGTTGAGGGAGGTTGTTGGGATGTTCCATTTTATGAAAACTGTCGACAAACAGCCGTAAATTTTATGGTGTTTATGTCCTTCAATTACTCTTTGAAACTGATAATTTGTGAAACAAGATCATTTTTATTGTTTTGAAAAAATGTTTAATAAACATAAGCTTTATTTATCCTACTACCCCGGGGCAAATAAGGCCCAGTAAATTTGATGTCCATAAATATGAGTCAAGCTGAAAATAACAATCTGAAAGGAACATCGGTGACATGGTTTTGCCAATGCACAACATGCCACAAATGCCACAATGAAGAGTGTGTTAGGGCTTACTAGAAAAAAAAAAGTTATTTGTTTAACTAGGCACTAAAATACCAGATTTACAGCAGCGGCTGCATGTTCATTGCCGAGACAAAGCCGAGGCAACGGATGCTGCCGAAACTGTAAATCTGTGTTTAGTGCTGTGTTGAACACATTATTTTTTTGTCGATTTTAGAATTAGTGTTAATTTAGTGACAATTTTGAAAGTTATCGGCATCGAATTATGTTGCTATGTGCTTGTTGAGCGGTTGCTATATAAATAGCAACAATAAGCAGTAAAAGCGACATTTTACGGACTGTTAGCTATTAAAAAATATCACTTAATGTCAATCGGCAAAAAAAATTGTATGCCCAGATGGCTAAGTTTAGATTAAAATTATGTTAAAAGTTTATATAAATTTAGCTCCTAAGTAAAAGAGTATTATTACTTGTTGATGTTTAATATTCTTCAGTGGTCTTATTATACTACCACAGTTTAATAAGGCCCAAATTAATTTTTTTCAAGAATGTAATTTTATATGAAAATTAGTTTTAAAAAATTCTGAGTTTTACCTCCCACTACCCTTGGTAAGGGGGTTTAGGGATCGTCCCTAGAATCCAGTTTGAACATTTTCACGATGATGTCTGTGTGTATGTGTGTGTGTGTGTGTGTGTGTGTGTGTGTGTGTGTGTGTGTGTGTGTGTGTTGTGAGTGTGTGTATCCTCTTTACGCTCTAACTCAAATACTATCGTTCAGAAAATTATGAAATCTTGTATTGCTAACTTATACTAAAAGAAGCCATTAGATTTTGGTGTAAATCAGATAACCGGAAATTACACTTTACTTGAAACTAAAAATATCTTTAAAAGTTATTTTTTCGAGATTTGTATTATTATAAAAATTAAAGATAATTAAATATTCTACAGGTTTGCATTAATACTTGTACTATATATTTTATTTATTATTGTAATTTAAATCCCGGAGCCTACGCTTTAAACACATCTCGATGGTTACACAGTTCAGATCTCAAATGTATGTAACTTACAAACTGTGAGAAAATTTCATTATCAAAAGACATTTTAAAAAGAAAATAGTAACTAGAGCAATATTTATATGGAAAGGAACTTAATACAGTTTCCAGCATTAGTAAATGTGTAGGTATGTATTTAAATTAATAAAAATTAAATGGCGAGGGGTTTTTTTGTTACCCACATCAGATTTTTTTAACGTTTTTAAGATTTATAATTAATCAAAGTTTAACATGAACATAGCTTTTCCAATAAAGATTACTAATTATCCAAAATATTTCATTTTTATTTAAGGTGGGCCTTATTTGCCTCCATGGTTGTGTCTGAAATTTGTGGACCTGTGTTAATTAAACATTTTTCACTCATTTTTGTCTGAAATTTATGCTCCCAAACTTTTAGAACGGAATTTTTTAACTACTTTATAATGTAACTAATTAAGGCCCGATCATACCTCTAGTTAAAGTGACAATTTGTTAATCATTAGTAAAGAATTAAACCAAATCTTTAGAAGCGATGCATACAACAGTTTTAACTTCCAGTTAGCTCTAACCAAAGATGGTAACGGTAAGAACAATTTTCAACATAACCGTTAGTTATCACTACCTGTCACTTTAACTAGATGTGGTAGAAGCGGACTGAATAACTGCCACAGTTAAAAATAAATCGATCATTATTTTCGAGAATTTTAAATTTATAATTTTTAGATTTACTTAGGTGCGATATTTTCTTTTCCGGTTAAATAGTCTATTAATTTGTCAGTTAAAAGAAAAATAAAGCATCGCTCGGGGCCTCGATATTATAACTGACAGTTAACGGACAGTTTAAACAGAGATGAAAATACGCAGCCTTTATTAGTATTACGGCCGATATTTCAATCTCCTAACACATGTTCCTAACAACTGTTTGGTAAACAAATTTATTAGGTAGATTGAAGATGACAAATTTCGGTATTTCAATGTAAAGTTGGTAGGCAAATTGAATAAATAAAATATGACATAACACTGACATTTTTGTGACAGAAATATAAATAAGATATGTGTTTTTATAAGTCACTTCGTAAAAAATAAGGACAAGAAAAGAACTGTAATTTTTTCCACGGCTGAAATTCGGATATTAACCGATATTAACCAGATCGCCCCCATCGCCTAAAATTATTTCATTGCATCTTTCACCAGTCCGAAACCGCATTCGTAACCGAGACTTTTGAAAAATATTACTATCATGGTTCGATACTGACCATCGTACGACTATATCTGTAATTTTGTAATCAACATTACAGAAACATTTACATTTAAAGAGATTTTCTTGATAATTTTTCTTGCTGTGGATAACCTAAAAATCTCCAAAAGGATATTTTATATAATTACACGTATATAATATGCCTGAATGACTGACTGGTCGCGAATCTGGAGACTCGGGTTCGATCCCTACAGACACCTATATTATTTCTAATTTTAAATGGCACAAAAGTGACCCCCGTGGTGAATTCTCCTCCCAGAAATGACTGCCTGTGAGGTGACGCCCGGTAAACAACCCACATGGTACGAATAAGTCATCATCATTACCAAAATCAGTGTACAAAGCAAATTGACACATCCAGCAATGGATAATATGCCATGATGACATATTTATTTATATTTACATATTTATTTTCTATTAAAAATCCGAAACCTTTGAAAAAATTAGTCCAAATTTCAATTATGAGGTCCTCTTCCAACATATTTCCATTTTACTATATTTTTTATTTCAGATTTAAATTTTATTAGGTAGCTAACAAATTTATTATCTATTGCAAGTTCCTCTCAAATTTGATAGCTAGTAAATCATTTATAAAGTACCTAATAACTTGTTTGGACATTGAAATACGCAAAAAAATGGTTGTTAGGTAAATAGTATATTGTGTTATTAGGAGTAAAAGTGACACTTTGTGTGGAGAGCGTGGAAGTTTAAACGACGAGCGAAGCGAGTCGGATAAATGCACGCGAGGCACACAAAGACACTTTTACTCCAAATGACACATTATATTTTTTCTTCAAACGTAGATATTTAAAGAAAAATATCTACTACTGACGTTACATTTTACGTAAATTTCGTTTGCGATTTCAATTGCCCTGTAGCTATGGATACTTATTTGGTCACTTTTTGTTATAAACATTGAAGTGAAAATTTTCACGTTTTGACGTTTAAATAAAAACTGTGCAATTTTATATCCCCCGTGTGTGCAATTATGTCGGAATTTGAAGTATTATATTATATGCCCCCTGAAGTTGATCAATTAGATGTAAATTTAACAGTGTGGCGGAAAGATATGTTCAGGAATCACTGCAAAACAATATAAACTTATATCACTTTAATTCTAAGTATTCTTACGTTCTTTACCGTCCCTGTAATTGTAATCTGTAAGTCTGCTATTCTTTAATATTTATTTCCTCAAAAGTAAACTCTGTTTATATTTCAATTCATAGATTATTTAATTAAATTTGACAGCTATTGGTGGTATTTAGTAACTTTATTCTTAGGTTACCTAGCGTGTTATAGTGACATTTAGGACGATATTACAGGTTTCTTTTATTAAGTTACTACTTATTCCTTGATTCTGTACAGTTTCTATGGATATTTATTTATTTTATTTCTACCTTGTGAATCAAGTCACAAAAGATGCTACTTTTGTGACGTTTGAAGAAAATAAAAAATTATTAGGAAGTTGTTAGGAGATTGAAATACCGGCCCGTAATCAATAATTGCACAC
This sequence comes from Harpalus rufipes, assembly GCA_951394225.1. Classification (NCBI taxonomy): domain Eukaryota; kingdom Metazoa; phylum Arthropoda; class Insecta; order Coleoptera; family Carabidae; genus Harpalus; species Harpalus rufipes. The sequence goes on along the minus strand of OX596288.1, from coordinate 11,524,478 downwards.
GATATCCTAAAATGTTCATCCATCCAAATATATACCATATGCTTATCATTGCTTATAAAATCCACAATTACAATTTTGTTTCACGTACCATCACTTACAATAAACACTCATATCATACCAAATCACTCACTTTTACACCTACGCAGGCACCGTAGCTTAGCACCCAATGTCATGCGACGTACTCATACGTGCCTTCTATTGTAGGATATTACACCAATTGCCAAAATATCACATTACCAAAGGACGAAGGTATGTGTCTCTTGTTTAGGCATGGCGTAGAATGCACTGCACTGGCGCATTCTGCACTACCAGCACTGCTTGCATGGTCATTATAATGATGATGATAATGATGATTATATTCACTGTATTAATCTACATCTGTGGATTATTACTGCGAATTAGCTTAATGTAACAAAGATTATTGATATTTTTGGTTATTAATAAATATATACATTGATTTAATGGCAAATTGTTAAATTTTCAAATTATATTGACAAAAATTATTTTAATTAGTAGATTAATATGTCCTCAAAATTTAATTATTATAATGGATTATCTACTGGACAAAACAAAGTTTATCCATGAACTGTTTGGTATTGTGATATGTTTGGAAATCATAATTAAAATATTTTTATATTTTGCTAATATAGTTTGGTTCACGAAAGATGACAATTCAAGGTCATTTATTAACTTACAGATAACTTCACTGCATTTCGTATACATAGACGTGCAACAGAAATATGTATGCATACATTTTAACTGAAAAAATAAGTGTAATTTATTAGAAAATTATGTTTCATTTTAAATAATACCCTTCTCAAAGATTTATGATATTCACCTATGTTTTTGCAAAACACAATAACCTAGACTTGACAAAACCATGCAATAATAATTTGATTTAAATGTCAACGTCACTGGGTAAATATTAGCATAGAGGGCAGTGTAGTAGATAATTAGATATCTGTTACTTTACGACATATGTCATTAATATTTGTAACGTGTTAGAAAGTAATGTCAACATGAACGTATATCTGTCACAACATAAACTACATAGACATACGTCAAGTAATCTTTCTCTTTCTAACATGAAATGTTGCTAAGGTACTACTGTATTAAATGTTGTGTATTCTTTCTTCGAACAAGTGATCTTGAATTGTCATCTTTCGTGAACCAAAGTATATCTGTGTTTTTTTACCGGCGTTTATACAGGGTGTTCATTTTATTATGTCTACTATTACTATCTCGAGAACTATAAGAGCTACGAGGTCGGTTATATGAGCAAACAATTTATATTTTACTCGACTATTTAAATGAGCATGAAATTATTTTTTTGAACCAGTGGTTTTCAAACTGTGGGAACCAACTTTGTTATTTTAAATCGGACCATATATTTTTTATGTACAGAATTTTATTCTGAATTCAATTTTTTTTGAGAAAAATTCAAATAATATTTATATTAATTTGATTAAAATATGGCTACAATAAGAGTACCATGAATGGAAATATAATTTTATATTTTTACATACAATTAGAGGGTCCACGGAAAGAAGTGATTATGGGGAAAACGATTAGGCAGAAGACTCACGTCATCAACCTGAAAAAAAACTTATAAAAAGAAATATAACTTATACTAATTATTACTTGTTATTTTTTAAAAAAGAAAAAAATGTACTAGTATTAAAGAAACGTATATATTATTTAATTTACAATTATTTCTAAGTCAATCCTTATACCTTCTACGGAATATAAAATTATTTGACACAACATGGTCATTCTCAGTAGTGCCATCGTATGGTACGAAAATAAATTATTTCAAATAATTTTATATTCCGTAAAAGGGATAACAATTGACTTGGAAATAATTGTAAATATCATTAATATATACATTACTTAATACTAGTAAGTACTTTTTTTTTTTCTTTTAAAAATAAATAACACCCAATAATTTCTACAAGTTATATTTCATTTTATAAGATTTATCACTATATCTAATTGATCATAAATGTCAACTCAAATAAATATATTTTAATCAAATTAATATAAAACTTTATGTGCATTTTGTCCAAAAAAATCGCTATGTAAGGATATAAAAATATTATATCACTGAATTCAGAATAAAATTCTCTATCGAATAAGCTAATAATAAATATATAGTTCCATTTAAAATAACAATGTGTGAACCACTGGTTGAAAAATAATAATTTCATGACCATTAAAATAGTCTTGTAAAATACGACCTCGTCGCTATTATAGTTCTCGAGATAGCAATAGTGGACAAAATAAAATGAATTATTGTTAAAAATAGGTCCGTGATTAACTAGGTTTCTACGTTTCATTTCTCTGCGTTATACGAGCCCAAATCCGTAATATTTCGGCCGATTTACATTTTCAACAAACAAATTATAAAATCTAGGCAAATGATTAGATATTTCTACAAATTTCTTTCGACTAGTTTAAAATATAGGTTTGAAACATACAAATCTGAACGTGTTTATTAGTAATACCATCTTTAATTCTATTAGGAATTGGATTCTTAAACCCTGCACATTTTTCTGTTAGAGAATTGTCTTGGAAGGTAGGTTTTACTGTAGACATTGTACTTTACGAAGTTGTTTTTCATTATGCCAAAAGTATAGGGATTCATGTACTAGAACATGACCCTTAAAATGTCGGTCGGACTATTATCACCTGTCATTTGACCTGCAGTTTTTTTTTTTCAAGTTTTAAGTCTATATTTAAAGTAGCCAAAAGAATTTGTAGAAATTTCTAACTATTCATGTAAATTTTATAATTTATTAAAAATATAAACCGACCGAACTATTATGACTTTTGGCTCGGAGAATTAGTAATATATTTTTTCACCTTTGCTTATTTTTAAATTTGCACGTTTTTATCTTCACCTTTTACCTTTTCTTAATATCACGACACGTTCAATAAAATTATTTATGTACCTAGTAAAATATGTGTAGATAACGATTAACATGCCTTCTTAATAGGTCATCATTGCTTTTTTTATTTAAACAAAAAATTACATCAATGAAGATATTATTTTCTAATATATTTGAAATATATTTCGTGAAATAGGGAAATAGCAATGGTGGCTCACTTTGACCTTTGTATATATTTAGTTTATTTTTTTTTAATTTAAAATTAAATACTCTTTCAAAGTAACTAAAATAATTCTGTATAGATATATATTTAATTTGGAATATTTAAATATTAGAACCTACAAAACATGGAGTAAAATAATACTAATAGGATAGGTTTTTAACTTATTTCGGAGGAAGTGGTGTAGTAGTGATAAAATTTAATAAAACCTTTGGTATTATAGATATAGACACCATAGAAACTATAAAAACTAAAAACTCTATGTTATTTTTTCTTTTAAATGTTATACTATTGTTCTCATATTAAAGCATATTTTTCATAAAATAAAAACTTTTCGTTAAATTTCTGTTTATATTTTTACAAACCGTTTCGGAGGATTCAATCTACATTTTTTATAATTTTTAGATTCTTAAGAAAATGAAAATGATTATGACATACCAAGATAAACTTGATTCCAGGCTTTATCTTTTATTTTTACCTCTCGCTAAGAGAGGTATTGCATTCATGCTAAAAATCGCATATCCAGATTTTATTGAATAAGCACGTTTTAAGGTCTCTACAATCCGATTTTAACATTTTTACGATGATGTCTGTGTGTGTGTGTATGTGGATGTGTGTGTGTGTATGTGTGTGTGTGGGATGTTGGAAGGACGGTTACTCAAAAACTATAAGACTTAAAATTTGTTTAACAACGTATTTCCCAATCGGACATTCATGGGAAGATCTGAAAAGGTTTTGGTAATAATTGGACAACCGGAAGTAGAAGATTCTTGAAAAAAAATCTTTTAAATATTATTTTTTGAAAATTTTTCGCGGTAATATTAAAGAAAATTAAATTCTCTATCTGATACATTTAAATATTTTATTATATATTCCATAGATTTAGAGATAAAAGAAGTATAATATATAAAATAATCTGTTGTAATAAATTTGACAGCCGAAAGAATGCCATGAAAAATAGTTGATAATTTAAATTATTTGTAACTGACAGATAAATGTCAGTGTCAGAAATAATGAGTAATGAATTAAAAATGTACTTGGAGAATCCCTTAGTTCTTGATCTGTGACTATTATGGAGATGACAAGTCTAGGTTGAAGGACTTAAATTTGTTTCAAACATTATGGGACAATGTACACCAGTACTGTAGACTAGAGTAACTTTGAATTGCGAAAAAGCTATCAAATTTTTCTCAAGTAAGTTGTAAATATTGACAAAATTACACATCGATATAAGAATAATCGGAGTGCAATCTATCCGTCACTTTATTAAAGGGAATTAGTGTTATTTAGATATAACATGTATGAAAAAATAAAATGTAAAAGAAGATATGTAAGAATAGATGCACAATCCATATATACATTTTAGACCGCCCAAAATTTATAATATTTATATATGGTAAACTCTACTTTGTAATTTATTGTAACATAATTTATGGTAAAATATCTTCATGTTGAGACATGCTATTATTGATTAATAAAGAAGTTTATACGTCATAGATTTATATGAATATATTATTTGTATTTATAAAAATATTCTTTGCTTTATGCATACAGCCAGGTAAAATATACGGCGAGAGGTTATGTGCTGGCCACATCAGATTTTTTTATTTGAATTTTTATGTACATATTGTGCCTGCCGTGTATTTTAATTAATTCAAATAATGAATTCTATTCCTCTTCCGCCCAATTTTCGGATCTCTTTTTTACCTCTCGCTAAGAGAGGTATTGGATTCATGCTAAAAATCGCATATCGAGATTTTATTGAATAAGCACGTTTTAAGGTCCCTACAATCCGATTTTAACATTTTTACGATGATGTCTGTGTGTGTGTGTGTGTGTGTGTGTGTGTGGATGTGTGTGTGTGGGATGTTGGAAGGACGGTTACTCAAAAACTATAAGACTTAAAATTTGTTTAACAACGTATTTCCCAATCGGACATTCATGGGAAGATCTGAAAAGGTTTTGGTAACAATTGGACAACCGGAAGTAGAAGATTCTTGAAAAAAAATCTTCTAAATATTATTTTTTGAAAATTTTTCTTGATAATATTAAAGAAAAATAAATTCTCTTTCTGATACATTTAAATATTTTTATACATATTTTATAGATATAGAGATAAAAGGAATATAATATATAAAATAATGTTATAATTAATTTTACAACCGAAAGGATGCCATGAAAAATAGTTGCAAATTTAAATTATTTGTAACTGACAGATAAATGTCAGTGTCAGAAATAATGAGTAATGAAAGAAAAATGTATTTGGAGAAGCCCTTAATTCTTGATCTGTGACTATTATGGAGATGACAAGTCTAGGTTGAAGGACTTAAATTTGTTTCAAACATTATGGGACAATGTACACCAGTACTGTAGACTAGAGTAACTTTGAATTGCGAAAAAGCTATCAAATTCTTCTCAAGTAAGTTGTAAATATAGACAAAATTACACATCGATATAAGAATAATCGGAGTGCAATCTATCCGTCACTTTATTAAAGGGAATTAAGGTTATTTAGATATAACAAGTATGAAAAAATAAAATGTAAAAGAAGATATAAAAGAATAGATGCACAATCCAGATATATACATTGTAGACCGCCCAAAATTAATGTTTTTACTAGAAGAATATGAAGAAAAAGTAAACAAGGTTGTTCGAATTGAAAATTGCTGTTACCAGCCTAATATTTATATATGGTAAACTCTACTTTGTAATTTATTGTAACATAATTTATGGTAAAATATCTTTATGTTGAGACATGCTATTATTGAATAATAAAGAAGTTTATACGTCATAGATTTATATGAATATATTATTTGTATTTATAAAAATATTCTTTGCTTTATGCATACAGCCAGGTAAAATATACGGCGAGAGGTTATGTGCTGGCCACATCAGATTTTTTTTGCTGTCATTTTGCATTCCACTAAAATTTTAATATTTATAATATAAGATAGCAAATTGTAATTATAAGATTAAAACTTACCTGTTACTCGTACCGGTTTTCCACAAAAACAATGTAATTATTGTATAAACGTTAAAGAGAATAAAAATACAATGTTGCCAAATGTTTTATCTGGAATAGTTAAACAAATAAGTTTAAAATATATAACGTTGCTATGAATACCGAAGTGTTAAACCAGTTTGAAATTTAAACTAGGTGAAATAGTTATACGGGAATAAGTGTGGAATAATGAAGTTGCTATGAATACGGCTGATAATGTATAAGTAGACTTTTATGTTAATTTATTTTGTGAGAAATACATACAAATGTGTGAAAAATATGCTAATCATATAAATGTCACAATGTATCATTAAATATAAAACATAAAAGAATAAGCATAAGCACATAACTCTATTTGTTCGTATATCCCATTAAACTCTTTAGACAACTCATGTTCTTTTTACCCGCTGTTAAAAAACAATGCAAATGTTGATAATTATCCAAATGGACACAACAAAATTAGCGCGAGTTTTTAAAACTCGGGTGATTTAACTCTTCCCATTTGCAACACGGAGTCTGGTGGCTGGAAAATCTTCCAAACAACGGGGTATATTTCAGGCCGAATCAACGCAGACAATCCAATTACCAAGTACAAGGCAACGCTCTCTCGGTAGGACAGGACATCAGCGGGAATTATAAAATTCACCGGCCAGTTACGGATGACCACTGGAGAATTATAATAGGGATAATGACATAATATGAGGACCGTATCACAACTTCTAAATGTCATTTAACTCTTATTTAATAATATGATTTCGTACCTAAATATATTAATATCAAAAAAGATTTTAACGACATATAAAATTTTATTATATGAAATCTATAATACTTTCATCAATTATTCTAGTAATCTACTTTTATCAGTGACACTTAAATTTTAAAAATTGCATATTTTGCCAACAATTTTAAATTGTTCATTTGACAATCTATTTCAATACGTTATTGTCAGTTTAGGCCGGTTGCACTCTTGGAGTAATTTCGGGAGAGTTGACCCACATTTAAAAAAAATCTTCGCATTTATTTATGTTTTACCATCAAATTTTAAAAAGTCTAATGTGCACATGACCTCCCGCCAATTTCATATTTATAATAGCAATGAGCTTAAGTAAAGTATCACTTCCGGTTAAGTAAACAAAATATAATTTGTGGTTCCAATAAATAGAAAAGGCTGTAATACGAAATTTTGGATTATATTTTATTATGTTTTTCCTCGATAATCTGTTAAGAGCTCCAAAATAATTACCATTTCCAGTTTATCATATACCGGGTGAATACCTGAAATCTTAACATAGCCCGTTAACACGGGAAAATTGTTTTTCTCAGACTGTTGATCGCCGTTTCAACTAACAATAATGATTGTGGTATGAATAGAAAGATAAAAAAATTATGCATCAAATGAAACCAAATACACCACCAAATAAATTAATTATTAAATATATTCAATTTCTTATTAATATCGATAGCCATGATGTCATTTGAACAAAATGTCAAGCCGTCGCTGGTCAAAAACTTCTAGAATGCCGCCGCTCTGGGCGATGACGCAATCTCCGCGTGCACCGACGGGGTAAACACACACGTCTAGACCTGTTTAATTACTTCCAGTCGCCTGACCCTTTGTATTCGATTTTATTATCGCGTCGAATATTCAAGGAAAAGAAAGCGAGACTATATAAACACGGTCGGGGAAGCCAGCCGACTCAGATAATAATAATAATAATTATTCTTTATTTCCAAAGCAAGGTCCATGCATTTTTCACAATTTCTTTCTTCGTTTATTTAATTTCTCCTCGATCTAATAAGCCCATTTCTACGATTTACAAAACATTTAGGGTGGACCACAAATAATTATAATCTATATAAAATTGTAATGTTCAAATTTTCACAATTTTTTTGTAAAATTATATTGAAGCTGATACAATACAGATATAACAATTTTTCTCCGTTGGTTTCTATATTTAAAACAGCCCTCATATTCATATCGTGTTTGAATATGCAATCACAATATAAAATTAGCTATTCACTCCATGTTACGTGCAACTTGAACTTTTTTCATTCTTTCAATTCTTTTCGTTCGTATGTGAGAACACGTCACCTAGTTCACCAGATCAAGCTTAACTTAGGAAAAGATACGATTCCTGCAGTCTGCGGTCTACAAACAATCCGCACTTTATCTCCCCATCTTGTTTTAACTTCGTGAGGGAGAAAAAGACAAGACACATTCACATCAGTCGCGAATGGCGGCAGTGGGGATCAACGCCAAGTTAAAGTAAGAATTGAAGAAATCCAGAACTTTCCCCAAGAAGTTTTTCCGGGAGAATAGGGTTAATACTGCGGGATAACTTACAGTGAGACTTCGGATGGTTTAATAGACGGAAAATAATTCTGATTTTCGTATAAAATAAATGTATATTGTAATACAGGTATCTCTTGTATAACACGCCTTTTACAACACTATTTTACTGTATAAGGTATAATCCCTGATAACATAACTACAGTAAAAAAAATCTGATGTGGCCAGCACATAACCTCTCGCCGTATATTTTACCTGGCTGTATGCATAAAGCAAAGAATATTTTTATAAATACAAATAATATATTCATATAAATCTATGACGTATAAACTTCTTTATTATTCAATAATAGCATGTCTCAACATGAAGATATTTTACCATAAATTATGTTACAATAAATTACAAAGTAGAGTTTACCATATATAAATATTAGGCTGGTAACTGCAATTTTCAATTCGAACAACGTTGTTTACTTTCTCTTCATATTCTTCTAGTAAAAACATTAATTTTGGGCGGTCTAAAATGTATATATGGATTGTGCATCTATTCTTACATATCTTCTTTTACATTTTATTTTTTCATACATGTTATATCTAAATAACACTAATTCCCTTTAATAAAGTGACGGATAGATTGCACTCCGATTATTCTTATATCGATGTGTAATTTTGTCAATATTTACAACTTACTTGAGAAGAATTTGATAGCTTTTTCGCAATTCAAAGTTACTCTAGTGTATAGTACTGGTGTACATTGTCCCATAATGTTTGAAACAAATTTAAGTCCTTCAACCTAGACTTGTCATCTCCATAATAGTCACAGATCAAGAACTAAGGGATTCTCCAAGTACATTTTTCATTCATTACTCATTATTTCTGACACTGACATTTATCTGTCAGTTACAAATAATTTAAATTATCAACTATTTTTTATGGCATTCTTTCGGCTGTCAAATTTATTACAACAGATTATTTTATATATTATACTTCTTTTATCTCTAAATCTATGGAATATATAATAAAATATTTAAATGTATCAGATAGAGAATTTAATTTTCTTTAATATTACCACGAAAAATTTTCAAAAAATAATATTTAGAAGATTTTTTTTCAAGAATCTTCTACTTCCGGTTGTCCAATTATTACCAAAACCTTTTCAGATCTTCCCATGAATGTCCGATTGGGAAATACGTTGTTAAACAAATTTTAAGTCTTATAGTTTTTGAGTAACCGTCCTTCCAACATCCCACACACACACATCCACACACACACACACACACACACACACACACACACACACACACACACACACACACACAGACATCATCGTAAAAATGTTAAAATCGGATTGTAGGGACCTTAAAACGTGCTTATTCAATAAAATCTGGATATGCGATTTTTAGCATGAATGCAATACCTCTCTTAGCGAGAGGTAAAAATGAAAGATGTCTGATCAAGGTCGTCTACGAATTGTATGAATTCAGATTTTTGCTCCGCCCATTATGACAAATTCAGTAGTGTCGTTTGCTTAGTTTTTATGAGGGTAGACTACTGTTTTTTTATTACTATAAAAATATATTTTACAATAAAAGCATTCAAAACTCAAAAATAAATCAACTGGTAAGTTTATTAGCAAATGTAAAACCAAATATGTGAAAAATAATATAATGACACAATGTCAGTGTCAGTGTCAGTGATACAAACATAAAATAACGTTATTCGTACGGCTATGAATCAAGGTAATGTATCTGAATTAATATATTAACTTACGTTACAGCGAAAGTATTATCAACAACAAGCATCGTTTTAAAATGGAATGTCCTAACTTAGTCGAAATAATATGAATTTTTGAAAGACAATCGTGTTATATCCATCCTTATCGTATACGCTTAAAGCCTTTGTAAAGGAGGGGGATAAATGTATGCCAATTTGTTAATTCTTTTATGATACAGATGACCTTGATCGGACATCTTTCAAATTTTTTACTGTACTTGTCTATGAACTGGTTGATATAAATGCTACTAATCCCGCCTCTTATCATCAATGGGTCTTCATCAGTAAACATTTCAACTCATTTACATATGATAAAATCTGTTGTGGCCATTACAATACCTCTCGCCACTTTCGTTTTTAATTACATAAGTATTGGGCACAAGCAGTAATGTGACATTGTTGGCCTTGACAAGCACATATGGGTGCCTGTGTCAGAATAACAATTAGTATTTATTTACATAGATGTCAAATGTCAGAATTTTCCACGTAGTTAATTTATCACCAGGAGTGTGGAATTTACTTGTCGAGGAAAATAAACCACATGGAATTGGAAATTCACTAAATTTAGAATGAAAAATTATGATATTTGACATCTATATACATAATTATTAGCTATCATTCTGGCACACTAAAAATTCTATTTATATCTATTCTTTATATTTAGATTTTTTTAATTTAAAATTCATTCTATGAAGAAATTTTGTCTTACTCTTCTAATTTTTTGAAATGTTTTCAATTCATTGTTGGGATTGACAGTATTTTTGAAGGGTATATGTAATATACCTATCATTTTAAATATTTAACTATTAATAGGTACAATAAGAAATAATATAATGTATGTACTTCCCAGAAAAAATCTTCAGTAATGATTTTTGACACTGACATTTATCTGTCAGTTACAAAAATTTAGTTTTTCAATTGATTTCTATGACATTATTTGGGCTGTGAGATTTATTACAACAGATTATTATATACCTTATATTTCTTTATCTCTAAATCTATAAAAGATATAATAAAATATTTATATTTATCAGAGAATTTACTCTTCTTTAATACTATCAAGAACAAAAAAATTCAAAAAATTATATTTAGAAGATTTTTTAAAAAAATCCAATTATTACCAAAACCTTTTCAGCTCTTCCCAGTAATGTCCGATTTTGAAATACGTAGTTAAACAAATATGAAGTATTATAGTTTTTGAGAAATCGTCCTTCCATCATCCCCACACACACACACACATACATCCACACACACACACACACACACACACACACACACACACACACACACACACACACACACACACACACACACACACACAGACATCATCGTAAAAATATTAAAATCGGATTGTAGGGACCTTAAACCGTGCTTAATCATTAAAATCTGCATATGCGATTTTTAGCCTGAACCCAATACCTCTCTTAGCGAGAGATAAAAAGTAATTTTGTTGCAGTTTTCTTGGTTTATTCATATTAATTTTTAATATATAAAGCGTAGTTAAATTAAAATTGCCAAAAAGTTTTGCAGAACTACAGAACACCGGTTGAAAAAATCACAGCTATAATACAATCGAAAAACTATTTACCAACCCGGTGTAGTGTTAATACTCCGCCATCCGCCATCTCGAATGCATTTTCGAAATGGGCATCGTTACAGAGTAGCTCTTCGCATCATATGATTGAATTTAGGTAGTGGCCCCAATTTCCTGACACGATCTCCGTCCCTGGACGTGCCTGCGTCTAGTCTATCAGTTTGCTCCGATTCTCCAGGGACGCCGACGCCGCCCGCTGCCTATAACCTTGTTTTATTCCTTTCCTTTTCTCAATCCATTCTTTTATTTCATTTTTATATCTTCCATATCTCATTATCGGCCGCCGCTCACTCAGATACGGAGAAACGAAATCAAACTAATAAAACCATGATATTTGCTCGTAAAAATCTATTGTAGATACAACGGGAAATTTAATTTTTATAGATGGTTTATTTATTTGTTTCGATTTCAACGGACGATCAAAAATTCACTTAAAGATAATATCTTATTTATGAAGACAATCACACAGAAACGATAAATTTTATTGCTACTTTAAAACTCTTTTAAAGATGATAAGGTTTCCTAATTCTTCTGAACAGTGTTATGCAGTGGCGGCTTGTGCTTTTTAGGAATGAGGAGACAAATTTTGTACTCCAACCTATAAACTCTACTTAATCAAAAAATCTGATGTGGCCAGCACATTACCTTCCGTCAATCCTGTATATTATGTACAAATTCCATACATAAATTTTCTTGCAAAAGATCCTATATTTCTAGTAAAATTATTTCATAAATAAACTATGCAAATTGCACTTGACACTGACATGTTCTTCTGCTTTAGCTTTTCCCATTCGTTAGGGATCGCTAGTCTTGATTTTCTTCATTCACTCATTTCTATTTTGCTTGTCGTCCTCATTCAGTTCCTTTTTTTTGTCAAACCTTCCGCAATTCAGTCCTTTCATGTTCTCTTCGGTCTTCCTTTGTTTCTTCAACTTTCTACTACTAAGCTGCTTGTTCTTCTTCCAATATATTTTTCATCTCTCCTCATGACATGTTTAAACCAATGTAATCCTCTCTCTTGTATCTATCTAGAAACTTTTATCATTCGAGCCATTCTCTTATCTTTTAAATCCTTACCCTATCTTTCCGTATCTTCCCAACATCTGTCAACATTCTCAATCCTTTCACATTCATATTCTTTTCATTGATACGGGCATCTGTCAATTTGAATTATCTGAATATATTAACAGTTTCCATGGTTATACCCATTTAAAAAATATTTCCTTCGAATGTACGTCTGAAATTCCTTTAACCAAAGATCACCTCTTATTCGCTAATACCAAAGCGGGCGTTGTTAACTGATATTCCATCTGGAACGCTTGTACATGGTTGTCAAGTATAATTCTAACTATTTATCGTATCTTCAGATTATAATTTTCTAGAGGCAATAAAATTAAATCTGGGTGGTAAATAATTTTGAAATTTTTACATAAAATCCGTTAATTAGTTTTCTATAACATACTAGTTTTTCGATTAAATGTCGGTGTGTATATAAAAGTTATAATTTAAAATGTATTTATTTTGCCATTTCCTATTCTTCACGTGCAGGTATATTATACTTCAGTTGAGATGTACTTAAAATTTCAATTAATTCTGGGTAAAATGGTTTCACGATATAACTACCTTAATATTTTATTACTCTTATGTATTTATTGTGTCGAGTAACAACTAGATTAGAATTTATTTAGTAATAAAATTTTAAGCGTCAAATTTTCTCAAAACTTTTGTTATATACGTTATGAGTTCTGAAAGTATTTTTAATAATTTAAAGATGTACATTTTTCAAGTTAAAATTTTTGTTTTGTTTTAGTTTGAAGAAATAATTTATCTGTGTTAACACGATACTTAAAATATGTAGTGGGAAATATTAAGAAAGTTTGTCCCACAAATTTGCTTTTATTGCTACTGAAAAATGTGAATGTAAAATTAAAAATTTTATAGTGCTACACACTGTAACCATAAAAACTATTCACACTTTAACACAATGTAACATATAGTAATACATTTTATTTTTAAAAGTATATTTCGCGGTATTGTGTTCATAATATTAAAACTATCTTAATTTTAATGTCAAAAGTGTAATCTTTACATACTTAATAATATTAATGTTATGTTTCAGAACTCGTATTTCAATTAAAATGATACAACCGTATTAGTTTTAGTTTTTTTATAAAATCATGGTGCCAAATTACTACAAATTTAATATAGGAAGCCATGCTCAACTAAGATTTAAACCGTCAAAATGATTCAGATTATTATTCTTGGTTTTGAAAATATCAATGGCTTCTCTAATTAACCTGTTTAGGTGTGTTGGTCTCGCTAGTTTTTTTGTTTCTTCGAATTTTATACGGTGGAATTCTTCCAGGGCATGCTCTGCAACTGAAGATTTTTTTGGTTGGTTTAATCTAATCGAACGCTGGTGTTCATTCATTCTTGTTGAAATAGTTCTGCCAGTCTGGCCAATGTAAACTTTCCCGCAGACACATATGCAATCTGGTAAATCCCAGATGACTGAAGAGGGATGACGTCTTTTACTTGTCTCAACCAGGGCAACGGACCCGAACCAAAACCGGAACCAAACCGTAACATTTTAGTGAACCCAAACCCAGAACCGAACCTCAAATATATTTTTCAATTGAACCCGAGTCGGAACCGAACCGGGTATTAAAATTCGGGTTCAGGGTTCAGCTCCGGTTCAGGTTCATTTTGAGTTCAAAACGTAAGCGTAATCATAATGCAGCCGATAATCGACGCCTGTTTTGTCTGTTTATGAAAATTGTGTTCGTGTTCTTGTCTCGCATAAATTCCGGCTCGCATTTTGAATTATTTCTATATAAATATTGTTATTCAAAAAACATTAATTCAATTTTCATTAAATCGAATCAATCCTGAACCCGGAACAAAACCGCAAATTGTGTTAATGTTTGAACCAGAACCGCACCCGAACCCATCTCTCAAAAAACAAATTAACCTGAACCTGAACCGAACCCAGTTTTTGTCGGGTTCGCTGCCCTGGTCTCAACATTTTACCACATGGAGAAAACGAAATCTTCATGTTCTTCTTAGGAAGAATTCTATCAATCTTGTCCGTGACATTTTTGACATAAGGAAGTGAAGCAAACAATACATCCCTTTCATTAGCATTGTTAATAGGTCTTTTCGGTTTTAGGCATTTTTCGATAGAAGATTTAGAAAAACCATTCTTCATAAAAATATTCTTAATTTCTTTCAATAAACAGAACTAAAACTAAAAAGTATCATTTTAATTGAAGTACTAATATTGTTTTGCATATTGTGTACCATTTTATTGAATGAATATAGAAAATATAAAATCATATGAATTCAATGTAATTTTGGACTCTACTCATCTAAAAATATATCGGACTCATATGATTTTCACATCAAATAAAGTAAACGACAGCGTAGAAAACTCTTGTAAATATAACTGGTTTATTTATAAAGCAGCTTACGAACAATATTGTTGAAAGTTTCCAAAATGGAATAATCGTTTTGCGGGTTGTACTGGCGGATGAAACCCCGATTAGCAGGATAAGCCGTGTAACAGCCAACAAATCCTTAACACCGCGTCAACATTTTCACAAAATCAATAAACAATGAGGCGAATCTAGTCTCACGAACAGCAATCTCCACGCGCACGTAAAACAAGAATTAAAATTAACGTGCGGTCGACAACACTGGAGGTGTTAACGCAAAACCAAGTCCCACGCAGAGCACAGAGCTTACTAAGATGGATAGGGGCAGTGGCGTCTTGTGCATTTTATAATAATAAATATAATAATAAGGCAAGCAATGACAAATAAGGGGTAAGCAAAAATAAAATTGTGAAAAATGAAGTAAACTAATATAATTTATATTATTATTATTAATAATAATAATAAAAATAATTAAAAAAAATCTGATGTGGCCAGCACATGACCTTCCGTCATTTTTATATATTTTATATAAATCTCATACATACAGAAAGTCTCTTTTAAAAGATTATGTATATCCAGTAAAATTATATCACGAATATATTACGTAAATTGTAGTTCACACAGATATCTTACAATTAGTAATTTTTGAACGTTATTGTTTTGTGGTTTCGAACTTCTGAACCATTATAATCTATTTGACACGGTCACAAAATTATTTATGATATTCTCAACCTTTTCTTAAGGAAGACTTGGGTATACAGTAGATGGTATACTCTAACTAACACTCTAAGATTATGGCCATAATTACCCTCGCAGTAGGTAGCTGTTATTAAGATGAAATGTAATTCATAAGAGCAAAAAGGTCAAAAATATTAGGATTGCATTTGAATTTTTGTATATATTCCTTTATACACTTTTAATGTTTGCAATTTAAAAATTGCACATGCCAAATTTGATATTACACTTGAACACGTTATGAGTACCATCAATATAAACAGGTAATACGAATCCAAAGATATTAGAAGTGAATTTCCAAAGTTTTGCATTAGAATCATATTCTTTAATCTGTAATTTAAGAAAATTCTCATTATCATAATAATGCGTCAATTAAAGAAAAAGTGTACACTAACGTACAAGAATATTTCGGCTGAGTAGCACGTACTGCTACCCCTGTTAGGATGCGGTCAATCCACAATCCACTAGAAAGTCAAAGTCATAACCTAAAAGTTCTGAATAGACTATAATATATTTTTTTAAAGAATTCTTCATTAGTTAGCCACATTTTATATGAACATATATTCGTGAAACGGAATTGTCTACAATCAAAGTTATCTTCACTCTCATCCTAGAAGATATGCTGTCCACGAATCTGACAATCAGGTAGTGAAAACGAACTAAAATAAGTATTAAATTATTAAAGGAATATGTCAATATAAAATAATACCAGTTTCGTAAACATTAAGAGATCCAGATCATTAAAATCTGATGTAGCCAGCACAATATCTTTCGTCAATCCTGTATATTATGTACAAATTCCATCATTCTAGAAACATTAGAGTTATTTCCCTTATTCTTTCATTAATTTACGTTTTATTGATACTGACATCTGTCAATTTGAATTACCTGAATATATTAGCAGTTTCCATGGTTAAGTTAGCATAGCTGGCTGAATTATGAAATTTATATCAAATTTATTATCTTTATTCTTCTTTAACTCTATGTATATCTGTTGAATATGAAATATAAAATGCAATCAAATCGTATAGAGAATAATATATTCTTTAAGTTATAATAACATTTAACTGAGTTTTTCAAGAAAAACTGTTAAAGTTTTCAAATGAGGGTACTTCCGGTTGACCAATTATAACCAAAATCTAATCAAGTCTGCATATGGTTGTAAGGAAGAGGAATATGCAAGAATTGTAATTTTTGGAATTCTAGTATTGGAGATATCGTGCATGAAAGCCGGTCACATACACACACATACACACATACACACACACACACACACACGCACATACGAACACACACACACACATACAGACATCATCGTAAAAATAGTAAAATCGTATTGTAAAGACCCTAAAACGTGCTTATTCATTGAAAACTCACCACCGAATTTTTTGACCAAAGACAATACCTCCCTTACCTAGAGGTGACGGAAGGTAAAAAAATCTGTTGTAGCTAGCACAATACCTTTCGTCAATCCTGTATATAATGTATATATTCCATACATAATTTTTCTTGCAGAAGATTCTAAATTTCCAGTAAAATTATTTTATAAACAAACTACATATACAAATTGCACTTGACACTGACATCTTCTTCTTCTTTAGCTTTTCCCATTCGTTAGGGGTCGCTATTTTTGCGTGTCGTTCTGATTCAGTTCCTTTTCTCTCAAGTCTTCCGCAATACAGTCCTTCCATCTTATCTTTGGTCTTCTTCTGTTTCTTCAACCTCCTATTACTAATTTTTTTGGTTTCGTTCGGATAAGAACTGAACGAAATATTTTTCGTTTTTAGTCTCTGGTCATGTGTTGACGTCATTAAATGCACTAAATGCAAAACTAAATATATAAATTGAAAAAGTAATTTCTTCGATCTGTTTAACAGAGAAGTGTTCCACTGAATTGATATGAAATCACTATTCTGAAGAGCGAAAAAATAAAAAAAATCCTTCACTTTTTGATTATTTGAACTACTCTTATTTATTTATTAGTTGCGGTTGAATCTTCTTGCCCTCATCCCAATCTCACCGTCGGATATGTCAATACTATAATGGAATTCCAGGTAGGAGAGTATTTGCAGTGGTATTACTCAGTACACATAGTCCTCAAACTGTGGATCTTGAAGGGTCCTCCTTTCGAGTACTTTTTTATTCTCTGTTTGAAGATTCCAGAAGCATCTATTTAGGATCAAAGGACGTATGCGCGTATAAACAAATGAAACACGCGATAATTCAGCAACTATTCGATGGGACTTCAAAGAGTTGTTATTGGTTTAGGTTATGTTGTTATGTTAGAGGGTTTTCACATATTTTCCAATGCGGAACTATTGGCCTAATGCCCGCTGAAAGGTGGGTATTGATTATATGAACTTTACTGATGTTTGTTTACGTCATTGATGCCACCTACGCACTAGATTATGAAATATTATTTCGAATATATGTGTAATTATACGCATGCACATGGTCTGAATTTTATATGAGGGATGTTACAGTCTCACCTAATATGAAAAACAAATATGTAACAAAGTATATTGAATCTGCTTATTATCAATAATTAACATAGTTTAAGCTTTAATATTCATTTTAAGGTTAAAGATAAATAATTGGAGTTGCAGTCTTGGTGAAAAATGTTTATTAAGATTTCATCTACTTAACATTCCGACGTTTCGATTCCAAATGAGTCATCATCAGGGATAGTTAATGTATAGTTGAGAAACAATTCATTACAATACGAAAATTAACTAATAAAAAAATCTGATGTGGCCAGCACAATACCTTCCGTCAATCCTGTGTATTATGTACAAATTCCATACATAAATTCTCTTGCAAAAGATTATAAATTTCCAGTAATATTATTTCATGCAAATGGCACTTGACACTAACATTTTCTTCTTCTTTAGCTTTTCCCATTCGTTAGGGGTCGCTATTTTTTATTTTTTTCTTCGATTCATTTCTATTTTGCTGGTCATCCTCACGTCAAAATTTTTCATTCAAAATTTCTTTTTTTGGTATTTTATGATTCCTTTTCTCGGCAACTGAATTCCACACCCCTGATAATAAATAAATCACATGAAATAAGAAAATCATGAAATTTTGAATGAAAAATTATGACATTTGTCAGTTATGGACGAAATTAATAGCTGTCATTTTGACACGGGTCCACATATTTGCTTGCCAAAGTCAGCAAAGTCACGTCACTGCACGCGCCCCACACATAAATTTTCTTGCAAAATATCCTATATTTCTAGTTAAATTAATTCATAAACAAACTATGCGAATTGCACTCGACACTAACATCTTCTTCTTCTGTAGTTTTTCTCATTTGTTAAGGGGTCGCTATTTTTTATTTTCTTCTTCCACTTCCAAGTTATACCCAGTTTTGCTCAACTCTTATTTTTTGCCCAGCCCCCCATAACTCAAAAGTCAAAAGTCGATTTTCTATGGTGTGGCACTCCCATAAGCGAATAATTAAGTATATACCTAACTTAATCTAACTTAACCTAACTTAATCTAATCTAACCTCCCCTAATCTAACCGAACCTAACCAAAGTTATGCCCAGGTTTGCCCAACACTTATTTTATTTTGCCCCCTCCCCCTTAACCAGTGAGTCAATAGTCCAATAACTATGGTGTGGAATCCCCATAAGCGAATTCGATAAAATCAAGTAAGCCATAATTTAATTCTAACGCTATGTTAATTGCTGCAGTAATGAGCAGATTCAATATACTTTCCTTAAACTAGAGTATCGGGCATTCAAAAGTTTTCCAAAAACTTATGTGACATATGTTAAATAATCCACTTGACAGAAGATTTATAAAGTTGTTTTTGGTTTCATACGTAGCAGTTATATAATAATGAAATCTAATAAAAAATAGTGCAACACGAGTAAAAAATTAGAGTAATGTCAGTCCTATTTTGTAAGTAGTAGAAAAAGCCGTGATTTCATGAATGTGTAATTTGTCATAGAACGTTCCAGCTATATTCCTGCCATAAATTGTGTTGAATATAATAAGAAGAGTTTCAAATCTGAAACTTATGAAAAATGTGCTTTTTTTCTGTCTTACCGTCCTAATTTACTCCCAAAGATAAAAGGTTATACGAATATAATAACCAACCAAAGAAAAAAGTATTGAAAAGAGTGAAATTGAAAAATTAATCCCAGTTCAAAACTTTTAAATTATTAAAGAAATCGATCTCCACCCGCCCCTTTCAATCAATAAAAACACAATCTCCCAAATGTTATTACTGACGTCATGGCATGAATGACGTCACGAATGACGGGTTACGCGGTAAGTTGTGGAAAACTGAAAGTCGTGCGCTCAATTAAGTTTCAATTGTGGTTCCGGCGCCCTTTCGACGAATCAGGGACGACGGCGCGACATTGACGCAACCTAGGAGGTTCAATTAAAGCCTGTGGGATCCAGGAGGAAGGCTATTTACATTACAGAGATGGTCCCGGAGGAATGAACCAGAAATTCAAAGGGATAGACTGACCGGAGAGCTATTTCACCACGTATATGGACTTGGGACATGTATTAAATAATAGAAAACAGAATATATTTATTGAACAACGTTGCTCAAAGAAAAAGAGAAATAAAAATATCAAATCTACAAGAATGTTGGAAGAATATTAAAAGAGGAGGCGAAGATAAAAATACATCAAATTGGGGAAAAACAGGAATAAAAAAATATTACTAAAGAAATATCAGAAAATCCTAATTTTTAAGACATAAAAGCTTATGGCAAATTCTCACAGATGGTCTAAAATTATTACCAACAAAATATAGAAAGTAATACGATGCAACCTACAGTATCGAACATAAATAGAGCGACTCCGTAGGAACTAATAAAAAATACTCCCCCATATTTTAAATTTGTATTATCACATTTATTCAAATCACTTACAAGTTAAGAGTTCACCTTTATCATATATTTATTAACGATTAATAAATATTTTTTTTAATTTGTAAATGATGTGAATAAATGTTGCAATACAGTTGACACTGACAATGAGATATCCAATATTGTTTTTGAAACACAGACTACTGTGACTATTAACATGAAAACGAACGCGAATACGAACGAAATGACGAACGCTCAAGAATACGGGCCCTGTACATACAATTGCGTCAAGTATTGAGCTCGTTCATATGACCAAACAATGATTATAAAAAATACATATGATTTTGAACTCAGAACGATTTAAAACTCATTATAATCTGCAACATGTGTACACGAACATCTTGTATAAATAAAGAATACATACATTTTATCTTTTACTTCATAAAGTTACTCCTTATTATTGAATAGCCAACTATTCGTACAATACGAATAAACTGACCACAGAGTCCTAAATTGTTCATTTTGCATTGAATGTTAAAACATTTTTTTCTTTAGTAGTAGATATTTCAAATCTTATAGAATTTGTATTCGCGAGCATGTCCCCGCCTTATAAGTTTCTAGAGCGCTACTGACCATTGAATTCTTGGATTTTTTGCGCTGGAATACAAATTGAATGATGTAAAGTTATTTTTTGTATAGCTGAGTGGGCATCTGTGCATCTGTACTTTTGATAAGATTTACGGAGTTGGAGTTGTCGGGCTTCTAGACTACATTTTCCAGTCGGGAACTAATACTAAGTTTAGATGAGGCTCGGAGGAATCATGGAAAAAGTTACTACTTTCGTATCACATCTTGTTATGTTCGTTTAGGGACAATTACAGGATTACTGTCATAAGGATTTCACCCTTTCGCAACAAATAAAATTTGTAAATTTAGATTTTATACAAATTTTGAAATTTGCA
The DNA here is from genome assembly GCA_951394225.1 of Harpalus rufipes. Lineage (NCBI taxonomy): Eukaryota > Metazoa > Arthropoda > Insecta > Coleoptera > Carabidae > Harpalus > Harpalus rufipes. The sequence goes on along the minus strand of OX596288.1, from coordinate 11,502,748 downwards.
ATTAAAAATTTCTGCGTTCTTCTGATTAGATTTTTATAATAATACTAGTACAACCAAAAGCAGTAGTTAAAATAACGTATGGACTTGTAGCGAAAGGATTATCTTCGTTTGATAATCCAATCGTTACAACGTGTAAAACAAACACTTTGAAATTAAATTGTAAAGATATTGTAAATATAAATTTTATTAACAAATTTTGACAGTCTTGGACGAGGAATACAAAAGTAATAATGTTTTGGTTGTCAGCTGTTCCAAGGTAACCTCGGAACAGCTGATCAACAATGGGGGAGGCTAACGTGGCGGATAACTTGATAAATATTGAAGTATACTTGATCCGCCACAGACTCAAAGTTTTCGGATTTTTTTTAAATGGTTTGTATTTATACAAAATGGCGTTTAATTAAATTGTGGCTGCAACTGAATTGTCACAATTAACTTATTCTAATTCAGTAAAATGTCTTATAAGCTAGAAATTCGTAAAGGAATTAAAAAACTCGTTGGGCGAATGCCCAAGCGTAATATTGTTGCAATTTATAGAGAACAAAATATCTCTCTGTTAACAATTTATGAGATCATAAATGAATGTGAAGAGGGTATACCCTGCGTTAATTTGCCCAAAAGTGGTCGACCCAAAATTTTGAGCCCCGTGGGGGACCAAGACTTACTACAACCGTTAAAGACGACGTTGAAGTCTCATAACGAAATTTAGCTTGAAGATTCAATGTTTCAAAGGTCACTGTTTTTAGAACAACTTCCCGAAATGATGTAGTGTTTCGAAAAATAAGAAATGCACCAAAATATACCGTGGCCTAGTTAGAAGAGTAACTAACAAAAGTAACTAGAGACTGATATAACGCAAACAATATAGACTTTATTCCTAACTTAGGAAAATCCTCTCAATGTACCTCAGGCTCGGTCAATAGATGTTTTGTGGTCAATATTGACCAGAAAAGTGTAGATAAGGAATAGGAACCTACAAATGAAAGACAAATTATGACGTCCCATTATTCATAAATTTGATAAATTGATCCTGCTGACTAAATTTGCAGATAACGTGTTGGTATGGTGCACTATTTCCACAAGGGGTGCATCCCAGGCTTTATATGAGCCGAGTGAGATGAAGCTCTGTATAGTCAAAGGTACATATCTAACAAAATTGGTTATTTTTATTGAAAAACATGCTGGGAACGATTTTATCTTCTGCCAGACCTTGCGTATTGTCACTATACATCAAAAACTCAAAATTGGCTAACAGACCGAAACGTACCATTTGTTCCGCGAAACGACAATCCCCCTAACCTTCCCCAGGCTCACCCCAAAGAAGGTTTTCGGACTTTTTTGTCTCGATGGAGGTTGGGAAGCCCAAAATCAGAACGAACTTCAACGCAGAATATACAAGAATTCAGGAATGCCCGAGAAATCGATGTAGATGCCGTCCAAATCCTAATGCTAGGTGTCCGCAGAAAGTTGCGCCTTGCGGAATAATACGGCCTTTTACGTTCATAATTTTGTTGCTTATGAGTAGTTAATTATTTAGTATTGCAAAACTTTAAGTAAATGCTTTTTTATTAAAAAAAAATATGTTGAAATGTGTGCCAAAACTTATGCGACGTACTTTATGAAAACAATAGGGATTACATTTGTTTAGGTAAAGAAGGTATGGTCTTTGGTCAAAATATTCGGAGGTGAGTTTTCAATGAATTAGCACGTTTTAGGATTCCTTCAATACGATTTTACTATTTTTACGATTATGTCTGTATGTGTGTGTGTACGCGCATGTGTGCGTGTGTGTGTGCGACTATAATTTCGGCCGTGATAACTCCAATACTAGAATTCCAAAAATAATAAATTTTACGTATTCCTCTTCTTTACATCCATATGCAGACTTTATTAGATTTTGGTTATAAGTGGACAATCAGAAGTACCCTCATTTGAAGATTTTAACAGTTTTTCTTAAACATTATTTTTCACATTTAATGTTATTACCATGGAGGTAGGAATAATATGGAGTATTTGCATTCGCTAGTGAAGCCGCTTCCCCCTCTACAATGTGCCCCATGTCAGTTTGAAATTACGAGGTTATTTTCGTCAATTGTGAATTGTTCATTGCATGTTTTTGTATGTGTACCTGCTTTGGAGAAATGTTTACCGTTTGCGACTTTTTAATATATACAGTGTGCGATTAAAGTGTGGAATATCAAAAAAAAAGCCGAACTCAGCCGGTTTTTATAAAAACGCTGAAACACGTCGATTTTACTTTTTAAAAATACACATTAATATGTACGATTCATCTTCCGACTTTCATTTGTTTTTCAGTTATGACGTCAGCACAAAAAAAATTAAATAACAATATAGATTTTTAGTAGTGAAATCCGATAGTGTTTTTTCTTCTCTTTATGATCATGTAAATAAATCATAACGTTGCATAACAAAAATTCTGAGAAAAATCGAGTTGAACATTTACTAATAATGAATAATCAAAATACCCTGATAAAAACATTTAAAAGTTGGTTATGGAACTTATAACTTATAAAACATGAAAAACGAAAAGTTTTAAACTGAAAAATGAAAATAAAGCAAACAAAATTAACACTATTAAATTAAATGAATGTAAATGAATTAAATAAAAATTTCTATTCGTTGCATTATTGTTAAATCCGCCATGGCCTTGATAATTTAGAAGAATATTTTTAAAATTCAACAATAAACTACAATATTTGTCTAGAGAGTTGAAGATTGACAGAATAATTGAATGAAACAGTTTGCTACATTTAAATTTTTTATCGAGGTAGGTATCTTGATTATTCATTATTATTAAATGTTCAACTCGATTTTTCTCAGAATTTTTCTTATGTAACTTTATGATTTATTTACATGATCATAAAGAGAAGAAAAAACACTATCGGATTTCACTACTAAAAATCTATGTTGTCATTTAATTTATTTTGTGATGTCGTCATAACTGAAAAACAAATGAAAGTCGGAAGATGAATCGTACATATTAATGTGTATTTTTAAAAAGTAAAATCGACGTGTTTCAGCGTTTTTATAAAAACCGGCCGATTTCGGCTTTTTTTTTGATATTCCACACTTTAATCGCACACTGTATATATATATATATATATATATATATATTGTACTTTGTACTAGTGTTTCTTTAGATGTTTCGCAAATCCTCACTACAATGTATACTATTACAGTACCTGCGTCCGTCCTCACCGGGTTACATTTCTTTTGCCCGTAGTTGAAGTTCATGCACTCTCCATATTATTTCTACCTCCATGGCTATTATACATATTAAAGAATGTTTTATTCTATACACGAATTGATTACATTTTATACTTCATATTCAATGGATATAGAGTTAATTACAAAGATATTAAATTTCATAAATCAGCCAGCTAACAATAGAAATTGCTAATATATTAAAAATTATAAAGAAATTAAATTACATAAAGCAGCCAGCAATGCTATAACCTTGGAAACAGCTACCACGAGTATATTTTTGAAAGATGTCAGTGTCAAGTGCGATTGACATAGAATGTTTGTGTTATAATTTTACTGGAGAACCCTCTGTTAGAAACGTTCTGTATGGAATTTATACATTACACATAGAACTGATGGAAGGTAATATAATATAGAATATTTTGCAAAAACAAAACTGTCCGTGTGGAACTTGTACAAAACAAGCAACTTAAAATCACAAAATAAATCCAATGTGGAAAAATAATTAGATTCGAAACCGTCTAGCGTAGTTTCCATTCCATCTTGTTGTACAAGATTTGATAAGACGGATCCAGAATCCCGTGCTTATTCTTTCTTCCCGCAATCTATCAATTTGTATATCCGTTGCTGTTGCTGTTTACAAATCCAGCAGCTCGTTGGCGGTTGTGTAACACATGAGGCAATCAGACAAAGGAGTGATAAATCCAGCGAGACACAGATTACGGGATCAGCGTTCACGAGGCAGCGCTGGCTGGATCGGGATCGGGACCGGGCCGGGACGGACTCTGCTGCAAGATTAATGCGACGTCGCGAGACGTGGACGCGTCACGTCGCAAACGCCCGAGCCAAACGATAAAAAATCTATACAATGTGACAGCAGACAAAGCAAAGCCAACTGCGAGGATGAATACATTAGGATATTCATACCGTAGATGTGGGACTTTCAGACAAATGTCAATATTTGCATTATATTAGTTATTTAAAAAATAAGTTGTTGGGTGTTTTTTACCGGTACAATAAGGTTTGCAAAAAAATTAACATATCTTTTTATCTTCCGTCATCTTTAGGTAAGGAAGGTATAGTCTTTGGTCAAAAAATTCAATGATGAATTTTTACTGAATAAGCACGTTTTAGGGACCCTAATACGATTTTACCATTTTTACGATGATGTCTGTATGTATGTATGTGTGTGTGTGTGTGTGTGTGTGTGTGTGTGTGTGTGTGTGTGTGTGTGTGTGTGTGTGTGTGTGTGTGTGTGTGTGTGTGTGTGTGTGTGTGTGTCGGTGTGTGTGACGAAAGTTTCGGATCGCATAACTTCAATACCACGATTCCAAAAATTATAATTTTTTCGTATTCCTCAAGTTTACATCCAGAAGAACAATTGAATTTTGGTTATAATTGGATAACAGCAAGTGGCGTCATTTGAAGATTTAACAGTTAAATTTGATTTATTGACATTATTATAACTTAAAGAATATATTATTCTCTATACGATTTGATTGCATTTTATACTTCATATTCAATAGATATAGAGTTAAAGAATTTTAAAGAAATTAAAATTTATAAATCAGCCAGCTATGCTAAACATGGAAACTACTAATATATTCATATAATTCAAATTGACAGATGTCAGAATAAATAAAAAGTAAATTAATATAGCAGAGATGTGTATGTTGAAGTAGATGTTGGGGAAGACACGGAAAGATACGGTAAGGAAATAACTCTAGTGTTACAAGTTTCTAGAAAGATACAAGCGAGATGATTACACTGGTTTGAAAATGTCATGAGGAGAAATGAAGAATATATTGAATAGCTTAGTAATAGAAGGTTGAATAAACAGAGGAAGACCAAAGATAAGATGGGAGGACTGTATTGCGGAAGACTTGAGAGAAAAGGAACTGAATGAGAACGGCACGTAAAACAGATATGAGTGGAAGAAGAAAATAAAAAATAGCGACCCCTAACGAAAGGGGAAAGCTAAAGAAGAAGAAGATGTTAGTCTCAAATGCAATTTTCATAGTTTGTTTATGAAATAATTTTACTGGAAATTTTGAATCTTTTGTAAGAAAATTTATGTATGAATTTATACAAAATACACAGGATTGACGGAAGGTATTGTGCTGGCCACAACAGATTTTTTTTGCCGTTTGTCTAACGGCGCCTTTTCATTTTTTTTTCCGGCGCCGTGCTGGAAACGGATCGTGTAAAAGCGGCTTTTACATAATATACACCCTTCACTTTACACTTCCAATGAAGTCATACTTCCACAATACTCGCTACAATACATCTGAGTTCCTTAAAAGACCATATCCTCCTTACAAAGAGCATGTCACAGAGGCCGAGGACAACAAGGAGCGAACAAGGAATGAAGAAGGATGAAGAGCAGAGGAAAATAGATCTCGCGTCGACTCGCATGTCAGTCCCCCAGGACAAACATCCAGAATGGAAAACGAAGCGATGCATGCGTGACAAGGATGCGACGAGAAAGGTGGAAGAGAAAAGGAGGGATAAGACACGTGCGTCTAGGAGGATTAAATAAGAAAACAATATCTGGTATATAGTAGGAAAACAAACAAAAACATTTCATTCTGTAATATACAATCGAGTACTTATGTTGTTTGCCCTTTAGTGAAATTATTTGACATACACTCATAGGAATTTATTTATTTAGGCTTTAGGTCAAATTCCATAAGGAGTAGTTTTTATATAATACTTCAACTGTAACGTGCGACGCCACTAACTCTAGGAGTACGAGACCGCCGCCGCTGGTCGAACGTGCTAGAACGGCTGCCACGCTTGGGCGAGCTATCGGCGTTTAGTAACCCCACACCTGTCACCAATGGGGTATGTGACCATATTCGAATTTCAATATAAAAGTCATAAAATATAAAAACTGACCACTATAGCTTCTTATTATAATAATAAAAACTAAATATTAGTTCGTATTAATATTATTAAGCAATTTAATGTTTTGGAGTAGGGATATATGACGTGAGTATGGTAGAATCGTGGAAGAAGACATATATACTGGGAGGGAAAGAGACAGTTATAGAATAGCCGATCAGGGTCGCGATCATGTTGTGGTAGGTGTGGCATGACGACAGCTGCCTGTAACTATCTCTTTCCCTCCTACTCTAATCGTCTTCTTCCACGATTCTACCATGCTCTCGTCACGTATCCCTTCCCCAATTTTTTACCACTCGCTAAGAGAGATATTGGATTCATGCTAAAAATCGCATATCCAGATTTTAATGATTAAGCACGTTTTAAGGTCCCTACAATCCGATTTTAATATTTTTATGATGATGTCTGTGTGTGTGTGTGTGTGTGTGTCTGTGTTTGTGTGTTTGTGTGTGTGTAGGTGTGTGTGTGTGTGTGTGTGTGTGTGTGTGTGTGTGTGTGTATGCATGTGTGTATGTGGGTCGGTTGGAAGGACGATATCTCAAAAACTATAATATTTAATATCTGTTTAACTACGTATTTCTCAATTGGACATTACTGGGAAGAGCTGAAAAGGTTTTGGTAATAATTGGACAACCGGAAGTAGTAGATTCTTGAAAATAATCTTCTAAATATTATTTTTTGATAAATTTTGTACTTGCTGGTAAAAGAAGAGTAAATTCTCTATCTGATACATATTAATATTTTATTATATATTTTATAGATTTAGAGATACAGAAATATAAAGTATATAATAATCTATTTAAATTACACTTGGCAAAGTTATCAGTCTCTGATAAATGACCGAGAGGTTGATTCAAAGACTGAAATTTTGTGAACTTTGCCAAGAGTAATTTAAATATTATTTAGAGCAGTTCACCAAGTGTCGCATTTGTACTTTGTACAGTTTTTTATTTTTATATAATAATATGTTGTAATAAATCTCCCAACACAAATAATGTCATGGAAACCAATTGAAAAATGAAAAAAATTGTAACTGACAGACAAATGTCAGTGTCAAAAATCCAGAAACATTACTGAAGATTTTTTGTGGGAAGTATATACATTATATTATTTCTTATTGTATTAATAGTTAAATATTTAAAATTACAGGTTTAGTACATATACCCTTCAAAAATACTGTCAATACCGACAATGAATTGGAAACATTTCGAAAAATTAGAGTAGAACAAAAATTCTTAATATAATGGATTTAAAATTAAAAGATCTAAATATAAAGACTAGATGTAAGTAGAATCTTGATTTTTTATTGAAAAATTCTGACATTTGACATTATGTACATAGTTACTAATTGTCATTCTGACACGGGCCCCCATATCTGCTTGTCAACGCCAACAATGTCACATAACTGCTCGCGCCCTACACTTTGTAACCAAAAACGGAAGTGGCGAGAGGTATTGTGCTGGCCACAACAGATTTTTAATATTTTCTCGTAAAGTAGGAATAATTAATCGATTTAAAGAGATATGGGTATTTTTTGTCTAGTATCATATTTTGTAAAAATAAAAATTTGGTTACATACCCCATTGTAACGTTTATTTATTTGGGTGAAGTGTAAAGATCAGAGAAATACTTTTAATTAAAGTAAAAGTTTATTAAAATGGAATAAAAAATTGTCATTTCATCGTCGTGTTTAAAATATTGTTTGCATGTCAAGCACAAATAGTGCGTATAACTCTCAACAGCGTAGAGCATATTTAGCTCATAAAATTGTAGTTTTATTATTTTCGTTAATTTTTTTATTATATCCAACAAATTGATATTGAAACGTTGTATGATTTTAATCAGGTAAAAAATAAAATATTTTTAAATAATGGAAAATATTGACAATTACTGATATGCCCTATTTTTAGAAGATCAATTCATATTGCAGGATACAAATAAATTATAATTAAACAAAATGAATTAGAATTTATTTTGTTGCGTACCTGTGTGTTTGCATCATATTATATGAATTATTATATTATTTAAATTATTAATGTGTTTCGAATATTTAAACGGATATTTATGTCAAATACGTATTACCTATATAGGTACATGTTCGTAGTTTTCACAAGGTTTCATAAAGGTGCTTCATTTACTATTCATAGCATATGACAGTGGCGGCTCGTGGAACATTTTGATGGTAGAGCCACTCAGCATAAAATATATCTCCCACCCCCGCCTCCTTTTTTAAAGAAATGAAGAACGATGTATCTTCCTAGTCCAAGGTTATTTTGAGTTGTAAAGTAAGGGCTTATAATTTCAAACAGTTTTATTTAAAGATATACAGGTGTTTGAAACAAACCTAAAATTTAATCAGTGGGTGTCAAACGGTAAAAAAATATACCTTACATAATTTTTTAGTCCATTAGATAGAGATTTTTTTCTCTGAATTAGAATGTCACATTCCAGTACGCATATTGATTGTAAAGGGTTTTCCAATAAGAGGTGTTATTTTGATATTCAAAGAAAAATGCCATTTTTTAATATAAATGATCGGATGTTTATTTCATTATAAAGAGGAAGGTATGCCGTTAATAGTGGAAAATAACATCAGGCAAATGACCACCACGACCACGTTGACAGGACAATATCCTTTTCATGAAATTTTCCATAACCAAATCGCAAAGTGGCTGTCCTATGTCCTCGATAGCCTCACGAATTCCATCTTTGAGGTCTTGAGTCGACGCTGGGCAGTTGGCGTAGACCTTCTCTTTCACGTGGCCCCAAAGAAACAAGTCGCAAGGTGTTAAATCACAAGATCTCGGTGGCCAATTGTGATCACCTCTTCGAGAGATAACACGGTCCGGAAACTTTTCGCGTAAAATATCAATGGTTTCGTTGCTTGTGTGGTACATAGCGGCGTCTTGTTGAAAGTAAACGTTGTCCAGATCAATACCATCCAATTCCGGCCATAAAAAATCGTTAATCATCTCTCGATAGCGCAATCCATTCACCGTAACTGTTGCTCCAGCCTCATTTTCGAAAAAGTAAGGTCCAATGACTCCGCCGGACCATAAACCGCACCAAACAGTCACACGTTGAGGATAGAGAGGCTTTTCAACAATAACTCTTGGGTTTTCTGAGCCCCAGATGCGACAATTTTGTTTGTTGACGAAGCCACCGAGGTGGAAATGGGCCTCATCACTCAAGATGATTTTTCGATGGAATTCCGGATCATTTTCATGCATTTCAACGACCCAATCAGCAAAGACACGACGTTGTTAATGATCGGCCGGCTTGAGTTCTTGTGTTAACTGGACTTTATAAGCCTTAAGACCCAAATCTTTATGCAAAATACGGTGTAATGACGTTTGTGGAATGCCTAATTCCAAAGAACGACGAGGAATGGACAAACCTGGGTTTTCTTCAACACTTTCGGCTACAGCAGCAATATTCTCGGCTGTTCTTGAGCGACGTGCACGGGTTTTATTCTTCACATCACTAACTTGTCCCAACAGCTCGAATTTTTCCACCAATTTCTGTATTGCGGTTCGACAAGGTGCTTCACGACGACCCAAAAATTGTCGAGTTTTACGAACCGTCTCTGCCAAATTTTCACCATTTTTATAGTGAATTTTAATAATTTCAATGCGTTGTTGAAGCGTGTATCGTTCCATTTTTATTAATGGCGTAGTTTCTACTTGTCAAATGTCAAAAAATAACAGCTTCAAAAGCGACATCTACCGAAATAGCGGGCTATTCAAAATAACACCTCTTATTGGAAAACCCTTTAGAAGGAGCTTCATTCTTAAACGATTTTTGTGATGTTATTTGAGATTGGCAAGACTGCAATAAATAGACGAAATATGTAGATAACGGACAGAATAAAGAGCACAAATCACTGTCACCAACCTAATAATTCTACCAAAATTATCTAATAATGGAAATTATCAAATATTTTTATTTAAAAAAATAATGTAAATTAAAGTCTCAAGAAGGCAATTCATGCGCTCGTGAGCGAATTTATAACTCGTGGTAGAATACGTTGCCTTCTGTAACTTATGTTCTAATATACTATTCTGATTCGAGCGATATAAATATTGTATAGGGTTGTATATATATATATAATATACAGTGTGTTAATTAAAAACCTGGCCATAGGCGTTTAACATGGGAAATCAGTTTTTCCTTGCGGAAAAGTTCCCAAATTATTTCAAACAAAAATACTTCAAATAAATGTTTTAGAGATTTAAATTCTGCCCCCAAGTTAGTAATAATATTTTATTTTTGACATTTAATAACCGAGAAAATCAATTTTAAAGTTTTTTGAAGATTGCTGATTTATAACGATAGTCATGCAACTCAAACAAAATTTGTTCACCAATTTATAACCTGAAGCTTTTCTTCATGAGAAAACTGTTCCATACTTTCAACGAAATATGTTATTGAACGAAAATCACAAAACACATTTTTTTTGTTTAAGTTCCATGGCTACCGCTATATATCAGCTATCTCCAGAAAAATTTAAAATTGATTTTCTTGGTTATGAAATTTCAAAAATAAAGTGTTATTACTAATTCGGGTGCAAAATTTAATTCTCTACAACATTTATTTGAAGTATTTTTGTATAAAATTATTTGGGAACATTTGCGCAAGGAAAAACTGATTTCCCATGATAAACGCCTATGCATATCGTTTCAATCATAAAATCTTAATAATATAATACCATTTAAAATAATATATTTTCATTCTACCGTTTGAGAACCACTTCTTGAAATTTTGCTTTGTTATTATCATTAGCCGCTTATTCTTGATCATATTTTGTAAATATCATTTTTCTTTAAAGCAGGGCAAGAAACCGAAAACAATATCGGTTAATGGTTAACCAAAATCGAGAACAATTTTTAAAATGGTTTTCGTTCAAAACCCGGTTTACTATTTACTTAACCGGTTCTTATATTGGTTATGTAAACCGGTTTATTAACCGGTTTATAAAAAATAATTTAAATTTTATGACAGATAAATATACATTTGTTTATTAAGCTTTTTTGTTTTAATTCCATGGCTATCATTATTTTTGACTTGATTTTCGACATTTTCATACCTAATTTCTGCTGTTACAAAGCATGCAAAATTAATTTTGTTTATTAATTCAAATACAAATTTTTATAATCTACAACTTTTGTAGTACCTATCTAAAATAATTTAGGAAGCAACGCTTTAATTTTATTAACAGTTACCGGTTTTTTTAGTAATTAAAATTATCGGTTTCGGTTAAAAATCAAAATTTTAGACCCAAAATATCGGTTAACCGGTTTTTTAAACCGGTATAAAAAACCGGTTTGTGCCCTGCTTTAAAATCATTAATTCGCCCAAAAATCACTGGTTGTTTTAAAGGATACACTCTGTATATATAAAAAGCTGGAAAAGATTTATTCCGTAATGAACTAATTTTATTCATCGCGGATGGCGTGGAGCGATACGTTTCGTCCGTCTTAGTTTTGGCTCGACACGTCGCACTAGATCTAGATGAGCCAGCAGGCGTTTGACTCCATAAATTCAAATTTACATTCAGAACGCGACCTCCCCACTACTCCCCACCTACCCGCGCACAACTGCGCGGTAGCGCACATTGAGGAAATGACGAGCCAAAAGTAAGTTGGCACCATGAATGCGTTACGATTTTTTCTTTACTCATTAAACTTATTCAGGCATTGTTTAATATTTAAAATGATGAAAAAGTGTACTACAGGTAGTGCCATATAACGAGCCGCCCCTGGTATATCAGATATTCAACGGACATGTTAAATAAAAAATAAAAATTAATATAGCTTAACACATCTTGCATTCAATTCTAATTATACACTTTTAATAACATGAAAAGTATGAATAGCTATTTAAAATTCATTTAATTTTACATGTATAAAGTGTCACATTCATTATACATACACATAAATTATGAGACCATGATTACATAAAACAAATTATGTTTTAAACGTATCATGCACACAAAATTCATACATTGTAGAATTAATTTTGGTAATTAATTAATGGTGTATTTTTGCAGCACTATTTATATGTTATACATGTAGTACATTTATTTATTGTGACTATTATCATTAATCTTTTTGAAATGTGAAACATTTTGAAATCTTTGTGTTTGTATTTGGCTGTCCGTTGGATTGAAATGTTCATTTTTATTGCACATGTTGTTCTCATATTTATTCTTTGTTTTGTTTGCAGGTTTGTGTTTTTCTTCAGTTATTTCCGGTTTATATAAACAGAAATGCGAGCCTGGTTTCTCAGTACGTATACACACAATATTTACATGAATCAAACCATTTGTTTGTTTGAATATTTTCAAACGAAAGGGATTATAATATTACAATTGACGTATTGCGGGAATATATCACAGATTTCAGAGAGGGCTTTATATTTATTTTATATTTTTAAAGAATTTAAGCTGTATATTTGTTCAATATGAATAATGTTGAAGTTAATTATTTATTCTTGAGATAAATTTTAATGATTATTAGTCATAACGTTTATTATTATTCTAGTTTAATAATTAAAATTAAGTATAGTATAGTTCTTGTATTCCAAAATTAATATTTAAATAATTTATAAAATAACTTTAAAAATATGTTGCGGCCAGCACAATACCTTCCGTCATTCTCGTGTATAATGTATAAATTCCATAATTTTTCTTACAAAAGATTCTAAATTTCCAGTAAAATTATTTCATAAAGAAACTATTCAAATTGCACTTGACACTGGCATCTTCTTCTTCTTTAGCTTTTCCCATTCGTTAGGGGTCGCTATTTTTGCATGTCGTTCTCATTCAGTTCCTTTTCTCTCAAATCTTCCGCAATACAGTCCTTCCATCTTATCTTTGGTCTTCCTCTGTTTCTTTAACGTCCTATTACTAAACTATTCATTCTTGTTCTAATATAATTCTTCATTTCTCCTCATGACATGTTCAAACCAATGTAATCGTCTTTCTTGTATCTTTGTAAAAACTTGTAACACTAGAGTTATTTTCTTACCGTATCTTTCCGTGTATTCCCCAATATTTACTTCAACATCCTCATATCTGCCACATTAATTTACTTTTTATTGATACTGACATCTGTCAATTTGAATTATATGAATATATTACTAGTTCCCAAGTTTGGCATAGCTGGCTGAATTATAAAATTTAATTTCTTTAAAATTCTTTAACTCTGTATCTATTGAATATGAAGTATAAATTGTAATCAAATCGTATAGAGAATAATATATTCTTTAAGTTATAATAACGTTAAATGTCAATAAATCAAATTTAACTGTTAAATCTTCAAATGAGACTACTTCCGGTTGACCAATTATAAGCAAAATCTAATCAGTTGTTCTTCTGGATGTAAACTTGAGGAATACGAAAAAATTATAATTTTTGGAATCGTGGTATTGAAGTTATGGAATCCGGAACTTTTGTCACACACACACAGACACACATACATACAGACATCATCGTAAAAATGGTAAAATTGTATTATAACGTGCTTATTCGCTAAAAATTCATCATTGAATTTTTTGATCAAAGACAATACCTTCCTTACCTAAAGGTGACGGAAGGTAAAAAAATACTTAAATCACTTTTTCATAAGATATTTGTTCTCTCTGAAAAGGTGACCAACATTACATGTATGTATCTTTGTGTTATGTGGTAACATATATTTAAGATGCAGAATTAGAAAATTAGTATTAAATTTATTAACACAAACTTATTAAATATATAATATAAATAGAAAAGACTTATAGATAATTTTTCTTCTAGTAGAACGTATATCATCTATTGAACTAAGAAATAACAAAGTACCATATCTCCGGTTTCTTTCCTACATGTATTTGCGTCATTTACTAACATGGAGGTGTTTGTCTAATCAAATTAGGACATTTCACTTTAAAACGATGCTCGTTGTTGATAAAAATTTCGCTGTAACGTAATTTTATTTATTAATTCAGATACATTACCTTGATTCATAGCCGTCCGAATAATGTTATTTTCTGTTAGTGTCACTGACATTGACATTGTGTCAGTAATCTCATCAGTATCTTATTTTTCACATAATTGATTTTATATTTGCTAATACTTATCAGTACCAGTTGACTTATTTTTGAATTTTTAATGCTTTTACTGTAACATATATTTTTGTAATAATAAAATAACAGTACCTAGTATCTTATGTACCCTCATGAAAATTAAGCAAACGACACTACTAAATTTGTCAGAATGAGCGGAGCAAAAATATTAATTCATACAATTCGTAGATGACCTTGATTGCACATTCAAAATTTTTACTGTATATACCCTAATTTATCTACTCTTTTTAAACATCCTGTATGTAGTTATTTTTCAGTAGGCTGTGTATGAAAAACAATTGAGCTTAAATTAAAACAAAACAAAAATTTGTTAATAACTTTAGTATCTTATTTGATTTCCAGCCTAAATCATTCAAATTGACCTATAGCAGTTTTTGTTTCTCATACGTAGCCTACTGAAAAAGTACTAAAGTATCTATATATAAAATTTATTTGAATTTCAATTGAATATTTCTTATGCAAAAATATAAAATGATTAAATAGTTGAATTCAGAAAAAAAAACTATCGAATGTGCCTAAATATATGGTATATATATATATATATATATATATATATATATATATATATATATATATATATATATATATATATATATATATATATATATATATATATATATATATATATATGTACAGGGTGATCACGCGAGAATGAACCAGTAATTATCTTCGTTATTAAATGAGATAGCGATTATCTTCAAATAAACAAATTTACTATAGACAATATGGACAAAAAGATGTCGTATCAAGAAGCGTTCTATTACTTCCGGTTCCGGACTATGTGATACTAACTTCGAAATTTCAAATGGAACATACTATATTTTTTTATATTTTTGAAAAGTACACAGAATTTGCTTTACAATAGTAGTAAATTAGTAGTACATTATATTATTAAAAAGTAAAATGGCGGAAGTTTGAAATATCTTACAAACTAAGTCAAAAAAGTGTGGAATTTTGTTTTATTGGATTTGTTGCCTAGGTTATGTCATATAAATGAATTTATCTCAAAAAATATCATCATCTATGAACAAAAAAACAATAAAATGTCACCCACTTGATTTTTTTTTTCATTCAATATGTTCATATTTCAAACGTCCGCCATTTTTTTTTTTAATAATATAATGTAGTACTAATTTACTACCATTGTAAAGCAAATTTTATGTACTTTTCAAAAATATAAAAAAATATAGTATGTTCCCTTTGAAATTTCAAAATTGGTATCACATACTCCGGAAGCGGAAGTAATAGAACGCTTCTTGATACGATATCTTATTGCCTATATTGTCTATAGTAAATTTTTTTATTTGAAGGTAATTGCTATCTCACTTAATAACGGAGATAATTGCTGGTTCATTCTCGCGTGATCACCCTGTATATATATATATATATATATATATATATATATATATATATATATATATATATATATATATATATATATATATATATATATTTCTGCAGTATTGTAAACCCACTGATTTCTTACAATTGTGATTTCTTCGCGCGAATGAACCAGTAATTATCTCCGTTATTAAGCGAGATAGCGAATATCTTCAAATAAACAAATTTACTATAGACAATATCGGCAATAAGATGTCGTATCTAGAAGCGTTCTGTTACTTCCGGTTCCGGAGTATGTGATACCAACTTTGAAATTTCAAATGGAACATACTATATTTTTTTATATTTTTAAAAAGTACAAAAAATTTGCTTTACAATATACAACATATTGAATGAAAAAAAAATCAAGTGGGTGAGATTTTATTGTTTTTTATTCATAGATGATGATATTTTTTTAGATAAATTCATTTATATTACGTAACCTAGGCAACAAATCCAATAAAACAAAATTCCACACTTTTTACCTCTCGCTAAGAGAGGTATTGGATTCATGCTAAAAATCGCATATCCAGATTTTATTGAATAAGCACGATTTAAGGTCCATAGAATCCGATTTTAACATTTTTACAATGATGTCTGTGTGTGTGTGTGTGTGTGTGTGAGGTTGTTGGAGACACGATTTCTCAAATTCTATAAGACTAAAGACCTGTTTGACTACGGATTCCTCAAACTAACAGTAATGGGAAGAGTTGAATAGGTTCTGGTAACAATTGGACAACCGGAAGTGGTAGTTTCTAAAAAAAATATTTCTAAATTATTTTTTTTAAAATTTGTTAATACAAATATTAAAGATAATTAAATTCTCAATCTGACACATTTAATTTTTTTATTATATCTCGTATAGGTTTGGAGATATAGTATATAATAATATAGAATAATCTGTTGTAATAAATCTCGTTGCCAGAAAAAACAGTTGCGATTTAAATTTTTTTGTAATTGACAAATAAATGCAAAATGTCAGTGTCCGTTCTGGGAGGTATGAGTACATTTAATATATATTATTGTATTATTTACTAAATATTTATTTAAATTGCAGATGTCAATATTACATATATCCTTAAGAAATAGAGCTAATACCGTCAATGAATTTGAAGTATTTCTCATAGAACGAAAGAAGGGAAACAATTCAATTATTTGTGTGTACAAGAAATGTTAAATTCGTTACTTATAGGGCGCGAGCAGCCATGTGACTTTGTTGGCCTTGGCAAGCAGATATGAGGATCCGTGTCAGAATGACTGCTAGTAGTTATTTACGTAGATGTCACAATTGTCATATGTCATAATTTTTCATTCAAAATTTCATAATCTGTTTATTTGTCATTCATTAGTATGGCATATACTTGTCGAGAAAAATAATCCACATGGATTTGGAAAATCATAATGTTTCGAATGAAAACTTATGATACTTGTCACCTATGTATATTACCAGCTGTCATTCTGACACGCTTAATAACGAAGATAATTGCTGGTTCATTCTCGCGTGATTACCTGTATATATAATATATATATATATATATATATATATATATATATATATATATATATATATATATATATATATATATATATATATATATATATATGTAACTTTATGTTGTGACTGGTGAATTTTTTTTTTCTCTAATCAGATGTCCACCTTGGTCTTTTATAAATTTGTGTTACAGTATTTTATTGTATCTTTAATAATTCTTATTTGTGGTATCTCGTTTAGCTGTTACAACCTGTATACTTGTAATATGAAAATATGAGTCTACTTCAAAATCAAGGAGGATCCAACAACACACCTATATCATCTCATCTCTTATTTTACGACCCAAAATCTCATATCCTGAGCAAAACATCCGCTGTCAATGCCTGCTTGATTAATTCTCGTTGATAAAAACAATCCATTATTGGCGGGGAATATTGCAGTCGACCTCCGCTGTTTTCCTGATAACATCAGCACCGTTGCACTTTGTTTTTCACGGCGGAGGTGTTTTGCATATACTTATTGAATCCTGCATCTTTTATGAACGTGATGTATGGTTCTCTGCTAGAAGTAAACCGGAAGGGAATGTATTAAAAATGTGATTAACTTTGTTGTTTTTTGGTAATATTTGCATATTGAGGCGAACGATAAAACGGGATGTTTGTTTTGATGGGTTTTTTGTTTTTTTTTTTTGGATTTTGGGGGATAAATGAATAACGCGAAAATACAGATTGATATATACTCAACGGGACTGGGTTCAAATCTGATTTTTATTCGCAAATTCGCGCTTCCTAACGGATTCGTTCCAATTAATTCAACTTCTGATTTTAATATCAACTGATCGACTTCTACTTGAACTTTTGATTTCCAAGTAGGCATACCTTTATTCACAGAAGGAGATTATGAAATACACTGCTCAAAACAATTAAAGGGACAATTTTTTGTCGATAACTTTGTTCCTAAATGCAGGATTCATAAGAAATTTAATTTGCAGATACCTTCTTTAAACCTTTATTTTAATAATTGCATTAGTTCAAATGGTTAGTACCAAGGGCAAATATACCCTAAGTGTTGTGGGGGGAGGGACGTATTATGAATTTTTTTTTTGAATATTACCACTTTATTAATTATTTAACAAAAAAAATCTGTAGTGGCCAGCACAATACCTCTCGCCATTTTTATTTTATTTTGCATAGGGCGCGAGCAGTTATGTGACTGTTGGCCTTAGCAAGCAGATATGGGGGCCCGGTCAGAATGACAGCTGGTAATATACATAGGTGGCAAGTATCATAAGTTTTCATTCGAAACATTATGATTTTCCAAATCCATGTGGATTATTTTCCTCGACAAGTATATTCCATACTAATGGATGACAAATAAACAGAATATTATGAAATTTTGAATGAAAAATTATGACATATGACAATTGTGACATCTATGTAAATAACTACTAGCCGTCATTCTGACACGGATCCTCATATCTGCTTGCCAAGGCCAACAAAGTCACATGGCTGCTCGCGCCGTATAAGTAACGAATTTAAAATTTCTTGTACACACAAATAATTGAAATTGTTTTTCTTCTTTCGTTCTATGAGAAATTTTATCCTACTATTCTAATATGTTCAAAATACTTCAAATTCATTGACGGTATTAGCGGTATTTCTTAAGGATATATGTAATCTTGTCTCCAACAACCTCACACACACACACACAGACATCACTGTAAAAATGTTGAAATCGGATTCTATGGACCTTAAATCGTGCTTATTCAATAAAATCTGGATATGCGATTTTTAGCATGAATCCAATACCTCTCTTAGCGAGAGGTAATAATATAATTTTATTTCAAAAAAATCCTTAATAAGTACAACATTTACTAAATATTATATTTACATGTAGGTATACAGCAGATGTAGGTAGGTACAATAATCAACAAAATACAAAATGTATAAATTGAAGAAAAAAAGCATAAACGAAACTATAAAATAAAGTAAAATATTCATATTTTTATTTTGTATTTTGGAATAATAAACATTTATTCGCCCTCAACAGTGAACGCAATTTGGCTTTTATCGCCCAAGGGCCTATAAAGTTGCCAGACAATAGCTATTCAAACCAAAATCGTGGTTTATGGATAAATGAAATAAGACTAATTTCGTCTCGAAAATTTGAGATATTTGAGACGAGATCTCGTAAATGAAAGATATCGCGGCATTTCTAATTACTATAAATAATAATATGAGCACACATGCATGTAAATTGTACAAACTTACAATATTACAAAAATATTGGCAATAAATAAAATTTACATGACTGGACGCGCTGCGGGCAACACACCGCAAATTCAACCGGCTTTGAATCTAACTCATGTAACAACTGAGCGGGGATGGCATATGACACCAAGTTTGTCGTTTGACGGAGTGTATAACATAAAGGAGGAATACCTAGACGCACAATATTACAGGGCTGCCCATATGATAGTTATAACAGTAAAATGTAAATTTGCGGCTTTATGCCCTCCGGAGGGATAATCAAGATGCAAGGTTCAAACAATGCACAAACCAACTGTCGATTTGGGCATATTTATCTTGGAACAAAAGTTACAAATAATTTTTTTTGAGCAGTGTAGAATATTTCAGATCTAATGTCAGTGATCAAGATATATGGCATAAATATGAGCATGGCAGCTACAACAAATTTATATTAATATATTACTTATAAATTTAATTTTTTTTTCTAGTTTCACATCGTTTGGATTCATTCAATGCACGATTTATTTAAACATAATCACCAATACGCCAAATATCTTTTTATTTGTCTTCTCGGCTTATAATTACTTGTCCTTTCTGCTATTATATCATCCTATCTCAGATTGATCTCAATGTCTACGTGTCCTTCGTCTATCGGAACATCAATTTGGAATAGGCTCCTACTATGAGTGGGAGTGAGACAAATGAACAAACTGACGTCTGTTTCTTGTCAGAGTGACAGAGATAGAGCATGGACATAGATGAAGGCGGACATTTACTTTCATGGAATTCTGTGCAATCATTGGTTCGTTTCGCAGGGCCAGTCCACTGGATTATATCTAGGAAGAGCAAAGGGTGATTTGGGTGTTAGTGTAAATATATTGACAAGGGAAAAAATATTCACCAAACTTCTCCAATGAATGAGCAAATAAAAAATACATGTTTTCATTTGAAATAAAAGTTTGGTCTACCGGTCGAAAAAAATATTTTTTTCTTTTCTTTAAATGTGCCTTGTGAAATAGAAATTGTTCGTCAATTTAACCGTCTTATAGTTCTCGAGGTAGCAATGATGGCCCATTTAAAATGAACATCTGTATATACAGAAAGTTTATTTTAACAGTAAACATAGAGTAGTTTCATTACTATAATTACAAAATGATAGCAATGTATTGAAGCGTTTATTTTATGAGTAAACATAGGGAATAGTCAGTGGCGGATTTCCTATTAGGCTAAGTAGGCTGAAACCTACGGCGGCAAATTTTTAACGGCGGCAATTTTTCGACGGATATCTAATTTCGACTTTGAGGCTTTTATGAATTTTTATTTAGACGGGAAACTTTATTTCTTTACTATGCTGTTTGCACGTGCACGTGTGCACATGTGCTCATGGACCACCCATGTAGCGGGTTCGATACGTTGATTTAAATTAAAATTCTATGATTCCAGCTACCATACGCGATCGTCCACGTACGTGTCTAAACCAGAAGATTTCTGACGATTTGTACTTCTTAGTTGATCAGTGGATCAACCCTTGATTATGGAATAGTGAATTCGCAATTCGGCCGTTTATTTCAGATGCTTTACCTTAGTAAATGTTCGTAGGTAACAGGAGAATTACAAAGTACACGGCTTCTAGAGAGGCTCAAAAATGTGCTAAAATCTTACCGTTCTGACAAGAATAGGCAGGGACGGACTTTGGCCTAGGCTAAAGAGGCAATTGATTCGAACTATTTATATACATGTATTAAATATATTTTATGTTTTTACGTAGGGGTCCAAAATAAAGATTTTGCCTAGAGCCGAAAAGAGTTTAAATCCGCCCTTGAGAATAGGCGGCAAAATATTTCAGCCTACCGGCGGCAAAATCGTATATCCGCCACTGGGAATGGTTGTCAGATTCGTCAAATTGTCACATTTCAAAATGGTTTTTACCTGTCGCGAGAGAGGTATTGGATTCATGTTAAAAACCGTATATCCAGATTTTATTGAATAAGCACGTTTTAAGGTCCCTACAATCCGATTTTAACATTTTTACGATGATGTCTCTGTGTGTGTGTGTGTGGATGTGTGTGTGTGTGTATGTGTGTGTGTGTGTGTTTATGTGGGATGTTGGAAGGACGATTACTCAAAAACTATAAGACTTTAAATTTGTTTAACTACGTATTTCCCAATCGGACATTCATGGGAAGATCTGAAAAGGGTTAGTAACAATTGGACAACCGGAAGTAGAAGATTCTTGAAAAAAATTCTTCTAAATATTTTTTTTTGAAAATTTTTCGTGGTAATATTAAAGAAAATTAAATTCTCTATCTGATACATTTAAATATTTTATTATATATTCTATAGATTTAGGGCCGGTTTCATAAAGGTCCAGTTAAATTTACTTCCAAAGTAAATGTGAACATATTCGAATCAGTTTCCACGTTATTATGACATTAAATTTATTGCTGTCAAAAAATCGCAGTGCATTTGTTCAAATTTTTAAATTTACTTTGGAAGTAAAATTTAATCATAGATTAAATTGTTTTATGGAACCGGGCCTTAGAGTTAAAAAATAATCTGTTGTAATAAATCAGCCGAAAGAATGCCATGGAAAATAGTTGACAATTTAAATTGTCAAAAAATGTCAGTGTCAGAAATCCGGAGGCATTACTGAAGATTTTTTCTGGGAAGTACATACATTATATTATTTCTTATTGCATTAATAGTTTAATATTTAATATTATAGGTATATTACACATACCCTTCATATATGCTGTTACTTCCGACAATGAATTGGAAACATCTCGAAAAATTAAAAAAGTAGGACAAAATTTCTTCATAGAATGAATTTAAATTTAAAAAATCTAAATATATGGAATAGATATAAGTAGAATTTTTGGTGTAGAGTGTAAGTATACAAGAAATGTTAAATACATTAAGGTGCGAGCAGTCATGTGTCAGAATTATAGCTAGTAATTATGTATATAGATGTCATATATCATAATTTCTCATTCAAAATTTAGTGATTTTCCAATTCCATGTGATTTATTTTCCTCGACAAGTCAATTCCACACTCCTGGTGACAAATTAACTACATGAATTTAGAAAATCTTGAAATTTTTAATGAGAAATTCTGACATTTATGTACATAATTACTAATTATCATTCTGAAACGGGCCTCCACATCTGCTTGTTAAGACCAACAATGTAACATGACTGTTCGCGCCCTATACTTAACCAAAAAAAGGAAGTGGCGAGAGGTATTGTGCTGGCCACAACAGATTTTTTAAAATAAAATTGCAGATTATAACAGGTATAATTCAATATAAGCCTAAGATAAGTTTCAAATATATCTGCTGCTTCATTTAATAATCGAGCCAGGCCCTGTCCAGCACCAATTCGAATAATCTATAATAATTATAGCTTGCACCAAATGATTTTTTTCTTTGGGGGCACTTAAAAATTAATACAATGTACATTGAACAATTAAAAAACAGAATTAGTGCAGCCTCACAAAATATTACTCCCCAGCAAAAAAAAGAATGCTATTAATTATTCTTATAATCGTTTAGTATATTGTTTGGAAGATAGTGGTGCCAATTTTGAGTATTTGATAAGTAAAAATAAAAATTCCTTACTAGTTTAATGTAGTTCTTAAATGTATAAACATAAATAAATAATTCCTCGTTTCTTTAATTCATAATTTAATGTTTATTTTAGTCTATGTTAATTATCCCTATGTTTACATGTTTAAAATGAACGCTTTAATACATTACTGTCAATCATTTTATTCTGTAACTATGGTAATGACATACCCTATGTTTACTGATAAAATAAACTTCCGGTATTGTAGAAATAAAGAAAAGAAATCGCAAAAATATGTACTTTTGTTTGTTTTGAGTCTATTAAAAGTAAATAAAAATTTGATATGTATCCCCTATCTTACTTTGGAAAGCAGTGTTTTAACTAGAAAATATAAAATTTAATACTTTCTATCTTTCATCACATCGACAAAGACTGGCCATAAAATTTTACGTTTGAAAAATCCCTTTTATACGACAATAAAATCTCTATGTAGTGATGCATAAAAGTTCCATTTGAGTATAAACTATATGTACGTCCAACCACTCTGCATGTCATTGCGGGAATAATGATTTTATTATCTAGTAATATGTCGCGGCTAATATAATGTATTAGCTAATTAATTAAAACGAAAATTCCGTAAATATTGGCCGTGTTATGTTAATGTAAATGCGTGCACAAATTAGTACGATTTGGAAATTATGGCACAATGATTGCTTCAAATTATTTGCATTGTAGTTGTGATTTAGCAACAATCAATTTCAGTATAATTAGCTTCAGGTTTAATTTAGTGCTGAACTAAATAATTCTATTATTTAAACTATTAAAATTATATCAACATAATGATGTACTAATTTTATCCATTTAACTAATTATACGTATGAGGATAATTTCGAAAATTCCTGCAAAATAATGAATCAAATATGTAGGGATAAACAATGAAACGAATTAAAATAAAAGCGTATTTTTTCCTAGTTACTCCGTTATTTACTGGATTAATGCATTTTTGGTAAAATCGGCATAGTTCTATAAAGATATCGCGAATTCGTATTTATTTTATATATCTATTATTTGTTGTTTACGAAAAAAAAAATATTAAAAATTTAGAGGTGTATAGTGACGTCATCATAGCCCGAACATGGATACAAATACAGGGTGTTAAAAAGAGTGTTCGGAAATTTTAAGGGCGTATATTATAGACCAGTGAAAAAAATCTAATAAACATGATTCCGCAAACTAACCGTTTCAAAGATATGAGCTATTATAAAAAAACATGTTACTACATATGCAATCAAGTTGGCTGTGATTAACAGTAAAAACAAATCTCCATCGCGTTAAGTCAAGAGACCTGGGCCTCCTCGTCCTATCCATTTTCTACTGTACCTTTGATTTAAGTGTACCCTAACCATAACATAATAATGTGGTGGTGCTCCAACATGTATTAGCCAATAGCCATATATCAAACCTGTCTTTAATGGGCACATTCTCTAACAATCCGGGTAAAGTATTAACCAAGAAGTCGAGATATACTGGTCCTGTTAGTTGATTCGGTAAAAAACTAGTCCTATCAGCCGGTCGCCCAGAATGCCCAACCATACATAGTACATTTCTGAAAATAGCTCATATCTTTGAAACGGTTAGTTGGCGGACCCATATTTATTAAGCTATTTTTCATTTATTTTGGTCTATACTATACACCCTTAAAATTTCCGAACACTTTTTTTAATACCTTGTATAGACACCTCGATAGACACTATGACATAGCGGTAGAAGTAAAAATCTGATATGACCAACACAATACTTCCCGCCATTTAATTTTTATTAATTTAAATACATACTTGTTGGGTCTCGTTGCTGCGTGCCTGATGTCTGGTTGCGAATCTGGGGAACGCGATTCGATCCCGATCAACGCCAAATATTTCGAATTTTAAATGGCACAAAATTGACCCCTGTGGTGCACTCTCCACGCCAGCAATGAGGTGACGCTTGGTAAACGCCCGCACGATACAAATATGTTATCATCATTACTGAAATCTGCGTACAAAGCAGATTAGCACCCCAGCAATGGGTAATATGCCGTGATAATATATTTATTTGTTTATTTTTTATTTAAATTCATACCTGCATATTTAATAATGCTACAAATTATGTATATTAAGTTCCTTTCCATATAACTATTGTCCTCTTTACAATTTTCGCTTTAAAACGTTACTACTATTAATTTGAAATTTAATGATTTTTTTTTTCTGGGATTCAGGCACTTTAATTATTTCAGTCTCGATCGTTTCGACCCCACATGGGCCTTCTTCAGGAGATGAAAATTACTGTACCTGTAGGATACATAATATTTATGTGTTATTTAATTTAACATGGAAAAAGTCTTTATAAAAATATAATTGTTAAACATATTTAACATAGTAGCCAATGTATCCTATATTTTTTTTATATATTTATATACATTTGCGTTAAATATGTTTAACTATTATTTTTTATAAACACTTTTTCCATATTAAATTAAATAACACATAATGTACAGTACAGTTACAACAATTTTCATCTCCTGAAGAAGACCCATGTGGGGTCGAAACGATCGAGATTGAAATAATTAAAGTGGCTGAATCCCAGATAATTTTTTTTCATTTCATCTACTACCCAACCAACAAACAATCCTAAAAAAAAAAAAAAATTTCATCACGGCATATTACCCATTGCTGGGTGTGCCAATCTGCTCATACACAGATATCGGTAATGATGGAATATTTGTACCGTGCGGGCGCTTACCAGGCGTCACCTCACGGGCACTCATTGCTGGCGTGGAGAGTGCGCCACAGGGGTCAATCCTTATCTCTCAAAATAGATTTTATAAAAAAAATACTTTAAATGTTATTTTTTCGCAATTTATATTACTATAAAAATTGAAGAATATTAATTTTTCGACAGGTATGTAACTTTTTCTATATATTTTTTAGATAAATTAATAAAGTTATCTATTTATAAATCCCGGAATCTATGTTATAGATAAACGCAATTCCTAAGTTACACAGTTAAATTTTAAATGTATGTAACTAACAGATTAATGCCACTGCCACTAAAATTATCATTTCAAATTAATAATGATAAAGTTTTAAAAAGAAAATAGTAAATAAAACAATAGTTATGTATTATATACGAATGCAAAGGAACATAATATAGTTTCCAGTATCAGTAAATACTCGTATGTAAGTATGTATTGAAATTAATAAGTATTGTAACCAATAAAAACAGTTTTATTTCTGTCGCCATGAAGACAAAATACTTTATTGGTTAATTTGACAATGTTAATAAATTTTGGCCCGAAACGTCGAATGTATATCAGTTTATAATAAAACCAGGAACATTAAGATCTCGTAATTCTTACTAAATTTTAGAAAAACAAAACAATTTGTAATAATAATTTTAAAAATTGCTAAAATATATTACCAATTCTAGATGAACAGTAAAAAAAATCTTAAATTAGTTCGGTTTTCTTATACGATTGCTAAGTTTAATCTATCCTTCGGAATGTCTATGTTCCAATCCAACCCTTTGGGTTGTAGGGCTGCACCCAAATATGATAATGAAGCCGTGCTTTCAATTCCACGGGCCATTGTGAGGAGTAATTGGCAGGGCAGTGTCTTAATGAATATTCCGGGAATTGTCTGGCTCCGGTAATCGGACTCTTATTACACTCCGGGTTCCGGAAAGTTAAACTTTGTCAATGCGCAGCAAAACTAATAATATTTTGGTAGTCATGTTTCATTAAAATGAAAATAAATAAGAGTATATTTATTTTAAACCCCTCATTCCTAAAATTTTGCAATCTCTGGTGTACCTTATGTTTATAGGGGTACCGAGTGGCTATATAATAAATAGAGAAAGCGTAGTCCTCCCGCAATCGTTTTAATTATTCCTGAGTGAGGACAACAATATAGCGTCCACAACTTGTGCTTATTTTATTATAGGATTATAAAGTGACCAGGATGCATATTATTAATCCATACTTTGGTATAGAGTTACCAGTTATTAAACTAAAATGCTAATGCGCCACTGAATTTCATTGCTTTTAATTATTTAAATTATAACACTATACTACACTTGAACCCCAGTTCAGATGAACGGGTTAAGTTAAAATTAATTTTGTTTTATGGGTTTGGAGTTGGATTATCCAGGATACTAGAGTTTACAACTATTTTAACAGAGAAGATGCACAATATGTTTTATAGATTAATGTTTTTATTTAGTCCTGTTTTACATAATAATTCATTTCTTAATAATTAATATCATGCATAACGCACTAAAATCAATACTGTCGGGTTATAATTATACCCAACTGTTATTCTCCTAGCGTGTAACTATAGAAATAATATTTTGCAATGGATGCATTGCACAAAGTGAGAGAGATAGTAAAAAGTGAGATGTTTTCAATGCGCAGTTGATTTTCTGCGCATAGAGATGATGAAATGAAATAGTTGTCAGTTTTAAATTCAAAAAGCCGCCAGCCGCCATTTCTGTGTCAACATCAACAACAACATCAAAAGTTTGGACAAATTTTTTAGATTTACTGAATGATTTTAAACACAGTAAATGCGAAAAATAATTTAAAATGAGAGGTGGAAAGTTTTCCAATCAGAAGAGAGGCTACAAATTTTATAAGGAGGGCTATATACACAACATAAAGTTGTTACAAGAAAATAGTGAGAGAACATTACAACGCTTCGCAAACCAAACACATTCATTAAATGACAGATAATCCATTGTAGCCAGTTGCGTTTATTATTAAATTTTACTATTGTTCAAAACTTAATTTTGACACAAAATTCATTTTTCTTTATTGGATATATCATATTTAAATTCAAAATTGTAATAATTTATTTGTTTTGGCATTATTAGAATAATTTTTAATTGATACAATCCGAGTTAATTATATATCAATAATTATGTGGCAACAGAGCATCATCTTTACAAAGCTTTACAAAAAACCGCTAGATGACAGACTTAATATGACGTCATAGTGGAATTACTGTGCAATGCATCCATTGGTTCAACATGACGTGTTGCTGACACAAAACGTTGTTCAGAAGTATTAAAAAAATATCTATTACGTGAAACAGGTATTGTAATATACAAGACAATGAGGTATTCAACTATTGCAAAGAAATAGTAAAATTATAAGGTAGCATACTTTAAACTAAGAATTTTAGTAATATGGAAATAATGAAATATTACTTCGTTATTATCGTGAATGCAACGTCGCAGTTACTAATCGGTTTTTATCGTATAATTTCGGATGAATTTGGGCGAAATGGACCTACTATTTGTTGTTTTTGTTTCATATAATTAATACGACAATAATTCCATTAGTTAAATACTAGCATTTTGAGAAGAATTGAATGTTTATGATTTACAATTCTGAAATCTTGATGAGCTAATTTTATTTTTCGTTTCTGCCTATATTTAATTTCCCCGATTTATTATTCAAATTTAGTAGAAAAAATCTGATGTAGCCAACGCAAAACCTCCCCCCATTTAATTTTTAGTAATTTAAATACGTACCTACATATTTACTTATGCTGGAAACTGTATAAGTTCCTTTCAATATAACTAATGCTTTATTTACTATTTTCTTTTTAAAACGTTGATATTATTAATTTGAAATGACAGTGACATTTATCTGTCAGTTACATACATTTGGGATGTGAACTGTGTAACCATGGAGTTATATTCAAAGCGTAGGCTCCGGGATTTGATTTGGATCATTTTATAAATTTATCCATAAAATATATGGAAAAAGTATTCATACAAACCTATAGAAAACTTACGGCCGAATTCACCATCC
The DNA here is from genome assembly GCA_951394225.1 of Harpalus rufipes. NCBI lineage: Eukaryota > Metazoa > Arthropoda > Insecta > Coleoptera > Carabidae > Harpalus > Harpalus rufipes. The sequence continues at coordinate 11,473,959 of OX596288.1, read as the reverse complement.
GTTGATTAATAATCAGTTGATTAAGGAATCAAGCTGATCTGTAGATCAACGTATGTTCTAATTCATCAACTTGATTTCTGAATCAAGGAATCATGATCAACAGATTCACAGTTTTGTTTTAGTTTTTGACAGTTAATGTAACTGTCATGGAATTTTATTCGTGGTAATTGTACTTTTCGTTAAAAAGGTATTGATATGTAAGTTTTTCATGTATTTATAAAATATATTTTATAATTTTCCTATAATAAATAATAATGTTATATTTTTCTTATGATATAGGTAGAAATTACACTGATTCCAATAAAGGAGTGTTTTTAAATATAGTGAAAATGAAAGTTGTAAAAGTATAGGTAAAAATAATAAAACCAGTGCGGTTCTAAATAAAGATAAAAAAGAAGGATGACGCAAAATTACACATGGGTACAACAGCCAGTATCCTAACATAGCTATAATCGGTCAAAATTAGGATTCAAAGATGTGATCAGTCCTTGATTCATGGAATATGACGAATCAGTTGATCATTGATTTTGATTAGTAGATTAGTTTGATTTTTAATGGTGAATTGGATTGATTTAGGATCAGCGTTAATCTGTAAATCAACTCATGATTAAGGAATGGTGAATTCGGCCGTTAATAACATAAATATCGAAAAAATAACATTTAAAGGTATTTTTAGAAGAAAAACTGTTTTGAGCTTCAAGTAAAGTGCCATTTCCGGTTATTTACGCCAAAATCTAATAGTTTCTTTCTAAATTAGAATAAGGTAGAAATACAAGGTTTCAAATTTTTCTGAATGATAGTATTTAAGTTAGAGCGTAAAGAGGATCCACGCATACACACACACACACACACACACACACACACACACACACACACCCACATACACATATATACAGGATGTAACAGAAATAAGTACATTAAATTTAACCAGTTATAGAACTCGTCGAGTGCAACAATATTTCTTAATAACTTTTTCTTGTAAACCTTCTAGATATTGAGTTAAAATTCTTCCAAGTTTTATTACATATTTCATTACCCGCCTATGGTTGCATTCAAAATGGACGCATGCGCAGAATACTGCACATGCGTTTACGAGCAATTACTACCGTGACTGCAACAGAATACAATGAAAGGTTGATGAATTTGTCAACACAAAAACAGGTTAAAAACTGGCGAATAGATTAACCGATACACCAGATGGTGACACTATACACAAATCGGGAAAGATAAGAGATAGAATAGAATACCTCAACTAAGGTAACAAAAAAAAACATACGTCAAATTTTTAGGTTATAACAAGTTGAAAAATTATAGTCGAGCAAAAACACCTTTACAATTGACGGAACAAGAAAATCCATAAAGATGATTAAAAGTGATACAGGCCTAAATGAAATAATCACAATAATTTTTCAAAATGGCCAGGCATTGCCAATACAATACTGATGACGGCGATGATGTAATTGTTGTTCTTTCAATATCCTACAAATTGTCAGATGTGACATTTTTTGTTGTAGTTCTGTACTTCGAGTACTAAAACCTGGCTGAGAATCAAAACTTATTTTATTAACATACATGTAAAAAGGTGCGAAGTTTGGAAGATGACGATTCGGAAAACGATCGAAATAAATTTACTGAGCTTTGGCAGCGTTTCTCTGAGCTTTACCTCAGGCCAGCACAAAGTCTATATACTCACTATCTGTAAAGGCAATCATATTCATTACTGATTGTAACTTTTATAATAATTATTAATCGATTTATTTGTCAAAATTTATTTGAAAAAGTTGGCAACTCACATTTATCAAAAACAATTGTTTCATTGTTATTGCCACTGGATCAAATTATTATGAAAATATCTAAACGGCTCGTTAATTTATGGGGAGTAAAAATGTTTAAAAAAATTGAGATTTCGAAAAAAAGTTATTAAGAAATATTGTTGCTCTCGACGAGTTCTATCATTGGTTAAATTTAGTGTACTTATTTCTGTTACACCTTGTACATACACAGACATCATCGTGCAAATGTTAAAAATGGATTCTAGGGACCTTAAAACGTGGTCATTACTAAAATTTCGATATGCGATTTTTACCACGATCCCTACAACTCCCTTACCTAGGGTAGTGGGAATGAAATATCCTGTCAAACGGATCATTTTCTGGCATTACTATATTGCTCACAGTAACTGCAAAGTTGTTGATTACAATAAACGATTTAGTAATATTGATTACAATAATGAATCTAACAAAGGAAATTCATAAATATTTTAAATCTAGCATTTTTCGGAGAATCAAAAGTATAATTTAAATAAATAAAATAAAAAATAAATATATCATCACGGCATATTACCCATTGCTGGGTGTGTCAATCTGCTTTGTATACAGATTTCGGTAATAATGATGACATATTTGTATCGTGCGGGCGTTTACTATGCGTCACCTCACGGGCACTCATTGCTGGCGTGGAGAGTGCACCACAGGAGTCAATTTTGTGCCATTTTTAAAATTCGAAATATTTAGCGTCGGTCGGGATCGAACCCGGTTCCCCAGATTCGCGACCAGACACTCAGGCATAATTTAAAACGTGTGATAATTTGCAAATTATGGAGGGCGCTGAAATATAACTTTATAGGCACTGTTCATAAGAATTTGTTTTTAGATCTTAGTTAAGAAATAACATAAGATCTTATAAATTTCAAGAGTTCTTTAATTTTATTGTAAGAACAGTTTCTGTAGAAAACTTGTTGGTCTGATTGTCTAATTCTTGAATTCATAGTGTATATCCTTTTCAGTATTTCCTATTCAGACTGTAGCAATGTAAATTGAAGAGCAAAGAAAAAACCAAGTACGCCCGATTCCTGTATTTCATTTTGTGTTTCAATGCTATTAACCCCAGTTTCTTTTATATCTCCCCTATCGTGCACCCTCTTGAATGATGATTATCTCACGTCGGTCCGTCTGTCAGATGTTTCCAACGCCACCCTTGCTAATTGCGCTCTGTTTCCCCTAATGCATTTGCCGATAATTATTATTAATGCTTTATTACTTTGTGTCAAGTGTACTTCATTTTTCTTGTTAGCATCCAGCACTGCGGTGCCGTGGGATTTATAATAGCTTTTGTTGATGCTAAAGAGGCCTGAATAGGGGATGTTTACATGACAACCCTTTTGCGAAATATAAAAGACTCCAAGCGCGAAAGAGTACAAGATGTTTACATATTGTACACGACAGGAAACTCGATGAGGGGATGGATTTTTATTCGGGAGAAAAACGTAATTTTCCTATCAAAATCGAATTACATTTCGCTTCCACTACAAATATAGCTCTTTTTATAAAGAAATAAAACTGTCATCAGAAATCTATTTGACAGATTTGCAGTAATAGCTCTAATCTTTTTTCGGCATACCTCAGCGAAATGTCGACCAAAATTTTTCTAATGGCTTCCAACTGGCGAAATATTTGTTCCAGAAAAAATTCTTTATTTTTATACCACAATTCGCAATCGAAATTAACGTTGGTGGCGCTGATTTTCAAAACAAGATGGCCGCCATATGATCAGTTTTTAGTGAATAAGCACTTTTAGGGTCCCTATAATACGATTTTATCATTTTTGCGATGATGTCTGTATGTATGTGTGTCTGTGTGTCTGTGTGTGTGACGAAAGTTTCGAATCGCATAACTTTAATATCACGATCCCAAAAATTATAATTTTTTCGTATATACATATATTCCTCAAGTTTATATCCAAAAGATTAGATTTTGGTTATAATTGGTCAACCGAAAGTACCCTCATTTGAACATTTTAACAGTTTTTCTTGAAAAAACGCTGTTGAATAATTTTTTTACACTTAATGTTACTATAAATTATAAATATTAAAGAATTTACTATTATCTATACGATTTAATTGCATTTTATACTTCATATTCAATGCATATAGAGTTAAAGAATTATAAAGATATTAAATTTCATAAATCAGCCAGCTATGATATAACCATGGAAACCGGTACTATATTAAGAAAGTTCTAATTGACAGATGTCAGTGTCAATAAAAAAAAAATGAATGTGGCAGAGAGATGAGAATGTTGAGATGGCTGTTGGAGAAGGCACGGAAAAATAGGATACGGAATGAGAAGATAAGGGAAATGGCTCGAGCTAGTAGTTTCTAGAAAGATACAAGACAGACGATTATATTGGTTTCAACATGTTATGAGGAAAGATGAAAAATATATTGGAAGTAGAATGAACAGCTTAGTAGTATAAGGTAGAAGAAACAGAGGAAGACCAAAGATAAGATGGAAATGCTGTATTGCGAAGGACTTAAGAGAAAAGGAACTGAATGAGGACAACAAGCAAAATAGAAATGCGTGGATGAAGAAATTCAAGAATAGCGACCACTTAACAAATGGGAAAAGCTAAAGAAGAAGAAGGTGTCAGTATCAAATGCAATTTACATAGTTTGTTTATTAAATAATTTTACTGGAAATATATAATCTTTTGCAATTTATATATATATATATATATATATATATATATATATATATATATATATATATATATATATATACAGTGTGTTAATTAAAAACCTGGCCATAGGCGTTTAACATGGGAAATCAGTTTTTCCTTGCGCAAAAGTTCCCAAATTATTTTAGACAAAAATACTTCAAATAAATGTTGTAGAGAATTAAATTCTGCATCCAGATTAGTAATAAGATTTTATTTTCGATGTTTCATAACCGAGAAAATCAATTTCAAAGTTTATCGAAAATTGCTGATTTATAGCGATAGCCATGGAAGTCAAACAAAATTACAAACAATTGTATGACATCTTAACTGTCAAAGAAAGTTTGTGTTTTGTGATTTTCGTTCAGTAACATATTTTTTTGGAAGTATGGAACAGTTTTCTCATGAAGAAAAGCTTCAGATTATAAAATGGTGTTACTGTGGACAAAGCTATAGAAAAATACGTGATTTAATAAGTGTAATGTGGTCACATCGACAAATTCCAAGTAAAACCACAATAGAATCTTATTACAAAAACTTAAAGCTGTAATTTCCAATGAATGTAGAAAAATAAATGCCAGACAGCTGCATAATGTTCGACATGGCTTTTATAATAGACTTGGGTATTGCTTAGCGCAAAATGGAGGGTTATTTGAACATTTAATATAAAATTATATTCATTCTAGTTTTCTGTTTTTCTTTTTAAATAAATACATTATTCTTGTTTTCATTTTTATTTTATTTTGTATATGTTGACAGCTATGTATTCTAAAAAAGTTAAATTCTAATTCATTGTGTCAATGTCATACAATTGTTCGTAATTTTGTTTGAGTTTCATGGCTATCGCTATAAATCAGCAATTTTCGAAAAACTTTGAAATTGATTTTCTCGGTTATGAAACGTCGAAAATAAAATCTTATAACTAATCTGGATGCAGAATTTAATTCTCTACAACATTTATTTGAAGTATTTTTGCCTAAAATAATTTGGGAACTTTTGCGCAAGGAAAAACTGATTTCCCATGTTAAACGCCTATGGCCAGGTTTTTAATTAACACACTGTATATATATATGTATATAATTTGTACATAATACACTGAAGGTATCGGGCTGACCACATCAGATTTTGTCAGATAATTTCCCCAATCAAAGTTGGTTAGCCTATTTTGTCTTGCCATTAATCTAAAATATTAAATTTATTTGAACTGTTCTTGTTTGTTGAATTTGTCCATATTATAATAGTGCAATAATTACTTTTTATTTTTAGTCCAATTATTTCAATTTTAATAGCTTAAACACAAAATAGCCAATCACATCTGTGATTTTATTTGCTAATTTTTTTACAAAAATGAGACAGAATTTAATGTTTTTATTTATTGAGATCGTATAGTTTGTTTATATTTTATGTAGTCTTTAAAGGAAATTAAAATTTATGGAATGACCCTATTTGATAGTATATTGGCTGACGCTGATTTCAACTGCCCCCCCATCCTATTACCAATTTAGTATATAACTGTGTTCATATCTCATATTCATATCAAATTTGCAAACACAAACGCATGATGAAAGCATAAATGAAACAGTGTGCAAACATCCCTGGTTTAAAATTCCCGCGCTGCAGCAGGTAAACAGCAGTATATCACCAATACAGAGCCTACTATGCTCACATGGTTGGAGATCAACTGTAGCTGGCTGTTCTTTGATGTCGCTGGACACGTATTGATAATGATCTATTGAACGCGCCACTATTAACAGTCTGCCCAGTCCGTTAGCTATAATTTACGCGTCATGCAATACGTCATCGAATTATTAATGAGCAATGAGTCGCGTTATTATGGCTCCCGGCGATGTGTGAAGTGGAAATGATGTATACCTATGAAGATTCCAATTATTACCTATTTGTCAAATTAGTTTTTGCATCAATGCCCAAAAAATACCACAGAAACTTTCAAAACATCGTTGAAAATGTCAACATGTAATATTTTTCAGTGCTAATAAAACTGAAGCTCTTAGAGACATTATTGACATGTCTATATTGGTTATTTTTCAATAAGTATTTAAGTATTTTTGACATAATATTCCTGATAGATGGAAGAGAACAAGAATTACTCCTGTGTTCAAGAAAGGGGACAAACATCATATTTCTAATTATCGGCCAATTTCTCTATTAAATAATTTTGCCAAGATATTTGACATTATAATACATAGATCTATTTATAAAAATCTGATGTAATCAACATAGTACCTCCCGCCATTTACCTATGTATATAATTTTTATATTACTTTATAAATTTATCCATACAATATATAGAAAAAGTATTAAAGCAAACTTATAGAAAATGGAATAATCTTTAATTTTTAAAAATTGCGAAAAAATTACATTTAAAGGTATTTTTTGAAGAAAAACTATCTTGAGCTTCAAGTAAACTGCCATTTCCAGTTATCCGATTGCCACCAAAATCTAATCAGATATTTCCATATTAGAATAAGGTAGAAATACATGGTTTCAAAACTTTCTGAATGATAGTATTTGAGTTAGAGCGTATACAGGATCCACACACACATACACGAATACACACAGACATCATCGTGAAAATGTTAAAAATGGATTCTAGGGACCTTAAAACGTGGTCATTTACCAAAATCTCGATATGCGATTTTTAGCACGATCCCTATACCTCCCTTACCAAGATTAGCGGGAGGTATAAATACTTCTTCAATTATTTCCAGTAATCAACATAGGTAGATTCACCATCACAAATTTAGCCTGCTGAAATTCTTGATAAACGTGGACAAGTCGACGTTATATATACAGATTTCTCCCGTGCGTGACTGCATTGACCATGGCATTCTGTTATCTAAAATAACTATGGAGCTTCTCCGAATTTAATGAAATTATTAAATTCATACTTAAGTAACAGAATCTATGTTTATTACAGTGGTTTTTCATCTTCTTCCTTCATAGCCACTTCAGGCGTACCTCAAGAGTCCAACCTCGGTCCTTTGTTATTTATTCTATACATTAATGATATCTTCTCTATGTTAACTATTCGTGCTCTAGCTTATGCTGATGATTTGAAATTATTCATTTCTATTAAGTCAATTAGCGATGCTGAATTATTACAAAAAAAATATCAACGTATTATACACATGGTGCAAAAATAATAAACTCACCCTGATTATCCAAAAATGCTGTGTTGTTTCCTACACTAAGCAAATAAATATCATTACCTTCCCATACAATATAAATGGTTCAGTTCTTGATAATGTTAAATCATTTAAGGATTTGGTCGTAACATTTTCTTCAAACTTCAGTTTTTCTGAACACATAAACATTGCTTCTAAAGAAGCTAATAAAATGCTTGGCTTCATTATTCGATCAACAAACATGTTTCACAATATTCATGCCATTAAGTCGCTGTACTTTGCTTACGTCATGAGTAAACTTGAATACGCTCTCCTAATCTGGACCCCTTTTTATGAATATCAACAACTAAATAATGATATGGAAACTAATTGAAAAATTAAAATGTTTGTAACTGACAGTTAATGTCAGTGTCAGAAATCTGGACACATTACTGAAAACTTGCTGGGAAGTACATACATATTTCTTATTGTATTAATAGTTAAATATTTAAAATTATAGGTATATTATATATACCTTTCAGAAATACTGTCAATCCCGACAGTGAATTGGGAATATCTTGAAAAATGAGAAGAGTAGAACAAAATTTCTTCATAGACTGAATTTAAAATGTAGAGTGTAGATAGATAAGCAAGAAATGTTAAATACAATAGGATATGAGCAGTCATGTGACTTTGTTGGCTATGACAAGCAGATATGGGGGTCCGTTACAGCTAGCTAATAATTATTATGTACATAGATGTCAAATATCATAATTTTTCATTGAAAATTGCGTGATTTTCCAATTCCATATGGCTTATTTTCCTCGACAAGTAAATTCCACACTCCTGGTGATAAATTAACTACGTGAACTTAGAAAATCTTGAAATTTGAAAATTGTCATTCTGACACGGGCCCCCATATCTGCTTGTCAAGGCCAACAATGTCACATGACTGTACACTTATGTAACCAAAAACGGAAGTGGCGAGAGGTATTATGCTGGTCAGAACAGATTTTTGTAATAGAATAGGTCTATAAGACAAAAACTTTTTTTATAGAATTGTGCTTAAAAAATTAATGTAAGAACATACGAATATATTACAGTAAGGTGTTTCCGTATTATATTGTGTACTTTCTGTTTTTATTTCTTGTATAATCCATATTATCTTCTTACTCATACATATTATTTTCCACCATGTTGAAGTGCGAGATTACAACAATTACCACCCACACCCGTCTGGTTATTACCGCGTAGTAGACACTCGGGTGAAAAATGGCGAGATCGCATGTGAGCACGTCACATCGTTTCCTCAGCCATTTGCATTGTAGGGAAAGTTGTTGGGGAAATTTAATACGGATTATCTAATCACCTGGAGATCTGTATCGGCAACTTTCTGCGTTTATTCACAAAGTTCGCGACTACAGCATGTAATGGCCGCGCAAACATATCGACAACGTGTTGAGGACTGATAAACAAACACTTGTGGCGAGGGTTATTGCTCCTGGAAAACAAATCTAATATTAACTGACTATTTTGTGGTGATGTTGATAATGTTATGCTGTACCAGATGTCACATTATTCTGTTTTATATCAGCCAATTTAACTAGTAGAGTGGCGAAATAAATGAAGCGATCGCATTAATAAGCAGGTACCAGTACCAATACTGTTCTCGGTGTGATTTCTTCTTCATATAGTAGTTGTTTCCATGGTTATAGAATAGCTGTCTGATTTATGATATTTAATATATTTATAATTCTTTAACTCTATGTATATCCATTGAATATGAAGTATAAAATGCAATTAAATCGTGTAGATAATAATATATTCTTTAATATTTATAATAACATTAAATGTCAAAATATAATATTTAACAGCGTTTCTTCAAGAAAAACTGTTAAAATCTTCCGTTTGACCAATTCTAACCAAAATCTAATCAAGTCTGCATATGGGTAAGGAAGAGGAATACGTAAAAATTGTAATTTTAGTAAAGGAGATATCCCGGCCGAAATTATAGTCGCACATACACACATATACTCACATACAGACATCATCGTAAAAATTGTAAAATCGTATTGTAGAGACCCTAAAACGTGCTTATTCATTGAAAACACAATACCTTCCGTACTTAGAGGTGACGGAATGTAAAAACATAAACTATTGGCGTGTATTGCTAAGCGATATGACATCTAGTAGCAAAATAATGAACTACAGGTTGACCTGGTATTAAAGTATGTAATTTTAGAAATTTGTTAAATATTATACGTATTTGTGTATCTAAAGTGACATATATATTTTAATATGAGTAACAATTATTGCTGCTTACTTGAGTGAACATTGTCACGTTAGAAAGGCAATAAATAATGTTGTGTTTATATTAAAAATATGCTTGACAAGATGAAAAAAGATAATAATACAATGCGTAAATCAGAAAATTATAAATTAATATATCCGTCTTGTATACTTTGAAGATTTAAACATTATATTTCAAAGAAAACTTTGTTTCAAAACGAGTTTTTATAAATGTTCACAAATGATTAAGAAATATAATAATGTAATTTTGCTATTTTAATTATGTTTTTGAAGATATCTAAAAAAAAGTGGTTATACAATTTAAATTAAAGTTTTATAAAAGTGTACTTGGAATTTACATTAATTTACCCTTAATAGATAATATAAAATCTACTATAAAACAATATTAAAAGAAAATTAAATATAATACAGTACTATGAGAAATACACAATTCTACAAATTATGTGTTTGCCCATTTGACAGTAGGTTAACGTCATATCTCGTGCGACTTGTAGTTCAAAACTTGCCACCCCAGCGCTGCGATCTTAAAAATACATGCCAATCGTACAGCCATTATTAATTTTGTTTGTGAATTTATTCTTCAATATACTGACTTTAGAAAATAAGATTCAAATTTGCGAGAACTAAACCTAAACATATTTAACAAAAATGAAATATTTAAAAGTTTCCATACTTTTGTAGATGAATCCGACCCTGTTTGCTGTTATTACATAATTCAAACAATTCGTCTTCTTTATTCCTTTGCTTCTATGTTGTGGCATTTGGCTGAAACTTAGTTCTACTTATATTTCGCAGAAGCAATGTGACAATAATAAATAAACCACACAATATCTCATATAACAAGCTGAGAAGATGCAAAGATATAATAGGTAATAAATCACTAAAACTTATCTACAATTTAGTAAAATAAAACGTGAATTCCTCTATTTGTAAGCGCAGCGCTGTTGTGCAAATAAAACGACGAGAACACGGAGAAACAGAATAAGAGAATCAAAGACGAATGAAGTAAACAAACATTCCTTAAGACCACACTTAGGAGTGCTGGCTTGAATATTTAAATAAGGTAGAGAGCGAAATCTGCCCTACCTAATTCATCCTAAAGAGAAACAACAAGTTAAATAAATAAATTCGACATCAAGGCTTTTACCGGTTGCTAAATGTGACTCTCATGGAAGTACTACGAGTATACGAGCCCAAAATCATATTATCTCGGCCGGCATAATATTTCACCTTAATCACGTTCCATATATTACAAAAAACTCAATAAACATATTATTTCTACAAAATTTATATTATTACCGTAAAATATACAATTTCAGCTTGAAGCCAGCACAATACCTTCCGTCAATTCTACGTATTTTGTACAAATTCCACGCAGGAATTTTTTTGCAAACTATTCTGTGGGCGCTTTCTTTTTAGGGGAGAAATGAACTGAACTATTCCTAAAAAAATAGTATGTTGTTTCTTAAAATAAGTTGAAAAGAAAAACATATATAGCATTATATTTATAACATAATAATCTGCTGAATTGGCTTATGGTTATAATCTGTTGTAATACCTTATGTGATTTGTTTTTGCCTTAATTATTTTATATTTCCAGTAAAATCTTATCACAAAGATATTATGTAAATTTTATTTGACACTGACATCTGTCAATTAGTAATATATGAATATTCTGTTTCCATGGTACAGCTTTTAGCAGCATTAGGTTGCAAGTTATTTCTTTATAATTCTTTATCTCTAAATTCATTGAATATGAAGAAATATATATAATTAAATCGAATAGAGAATAACATTCTTTTATTTGTAACATAAAACGGTCAAAAAATAATATTTAACAGCGTTTTTTTTTTCAAGAAAAACTGTTAAAATCTTCACGTTAGAGTACTTCCGATTCCGATTAACCAATTATAACCAAAATCTAATTAACTCTTCATATGGACATCCGAAAGAGGAATATGAAAGAATTATAACTTTTGGAATTGTAGAATTGGAGTTATCGAAAGAGAATTTTATGTCACACACACACACACACACACACACACACACACACACACACACACACACACACACACACACATATACACAGACATCAATGTAAAAACAGTAAATTCGTATTGTAGGGACTCTAAAACGTGTTTATTCATCAATAACTCACCATCGAATTTTTTGACCAAAGACAATACCTTCCGTACCTATAGGTGACAGAAGGTAAAAAGAAAATAGTTTCAATAACAATTAGGTTTTAAAGTAAATTAACTATAACACACGAATCAGAATAGTTCGGCTACTAGTTTAATATTGCGGTACGCCTTTTTTGACTATAACGGCTTTAATTCCATTAGGCATTGTATCAACTAACTTTGCATACTCTTCAGGTTTAATATTATCCCATACTTGTTACAATTTTACTTTTAATTCGTTAATTATACGTGCCGGATTCTTACACAGTTCGTTTTTCATTTTATGTCAAAAGGATTCAATTGGCGACAAATCCGGACTACTTGAATCAACTTTTAGAGTAGAAATAGTATGATTTTCAATCCAGGTTTTAACGATCTTTGCCGTATGACACCGTCCTGCTGCAAAACATAGCTCCCTTCGACGGACTGGCATAAAGGAATTGATTGTAAAAAACACCTTTGAATATCTTTGTATTTATCAGCGTTAACAGTACTATTTAGAAAATGTAGCTTTCCCACCTCCTTCCAGACGTACAACCCCAGATCGCTTGCAGGAAATTTAGCTTTTTTAATCCAACAGTCTGTCTGGTATGTCTCAGAAAAAGTTCGAAATACTCGTTTTCAACAATCTCTCAGGAAAACTTCAAATTTGAACTCATTACTCCAAATAAAACTATGCCTTTGTTCTTGAATCTAAATTTTGTGATCCTTAGCTCCATTTCAACCTATTACGCTGCAACCCTTCTTATTTTTGACAAAAGTTGCAAATAGATGTTGTACAGCAACAATTTCTACATCCGAACCAATAAAAAAAAATATTTTGGCTACTTCATAACTGCAGAAATAAAATTTGAAAATTCACGGAATTACAATTTAATAGTATTAGTCATGGAATTAGAAACAAGAGACGAACAAAAGCGTAACGTTTTATACGTCAAATTATTAGTATTTATTTTGACAATCAATATTCTGACACTGAGATAATAAAACCTTGTATACCTATATATACTATGTCGGCGGATGGGGGTACCTATTAGGGAAAAAATCTTTATTATTCATTTTACGACCAAAAGTCATTATTTATAAAAAGTTCTGCTTGTTTATAAAATGAATTTTTAAAAATAAAATAATTTTATTTATTTTCGAAAATGCCTTCACGAAATCAGAATACTGACACATGTAAATAAGATTCTGACGTATCATGAACGTATACAAAATCGGCTATCTTGATTTTTTTATAAAATGCAAATACACAAAAACCACGGTTATTTTATTTTTAAAAATTCGAATTTTTATTTCAAAATTTGTATTCAGACTTTACGTTAGTCCTTTTAGTTAGACAATTGAACATTACAATTGATTATACAAGTACATCGTAACTCATTACATTACAAACAATTCGGTTATATATTACTCATTCTGTATATCTATAAGAAAGCTTTTCCGAATTGTGGTGTTTTAATTAAAAAATAAATTTGAGGAGCGGTGTTTTTTCCTATTTTAAATTTATATTATTCGAACAATACGTGTTGAAATAAGGTTGAAGCTATAGACCATCACATTTTCCTTTAAACTTGGACAAAAGCGTATTGTTCTACTTTTTATTGTTCGTCACTCTTGAATTTCGGAGGCACAATATTATTTCATCTTTTCCCCTGGAAAATTATTCCATTAGCAAAGAAAAAAGCTGTCGTAATTACATTTAATATAAAAGTTTTCGTTCAGGCAGTAGACACTTGTCCAGACTGTTATCAAATTAGCCATATGCGAACGAGGGTCGCGGCTCAGGAAATTAAATTTCAAATTAAAATAATTTTGTATAGGCATTTAATTGGCTGCCTAAACCAATTATATTCCGTGCCGTAAGAAAATTCAATTATAATCACGCCGTATTGTTGTTACTTATCTCCAAAGCACACTTATTATTTAATATTATCTTCCAAAAATCGTTCCTGACTAATTTGCCCTAGAATTCGAAACTAAATATTTCAAACCAGCAGCAGCTAGCTGGAATATTATATATTAAAATCCGGGCCCTGAAACTGAATCCGAACCGAAATCGATAACTCGATTTAACCCGAATTTTTGATCAACCTGAATCCGAACTTAACCTATATTTGTTTATGACTATGTTTATCTCGACGTTTGAAGCCGCAAAAATTTAGTAAATACTTTTTCAATCTTCGAAATAAACGATCGAGATTAATATTTCCAGCGACTTAAAAATGTCAAATTAGTCTATTAAATAACAGTCTTGGACTTATGAAGCGGCTTGACTTCTGTCGAAATAAACAGGGAAGCTTCAGATAATGTAACTACGCATGCGCACATCTGCAATACGTTGCAGTGTTGCTAAGTTCATATCATTTGTTGTTTATTAGAATATTACCTCATTTTATAAAAGTCGCGACATAAAACTTAGTAAAACTGTCCAAAAGCGAAATATTTGGAGTGACCGGGTCTCTTGGCCGTGTGCCTGTCTGGTCGCGAATCTGGGGACCCGGGTTCGATCCCGACCAACGCCAAAAATTACTTCGAATTTTAATGGCACTAAATTGACCCCTGTGGTGCACTCTCCACGCCAGCATTGAGTGCCCGTGAGGTGACGCCTGGTAAGCGCCCGCACGATACAAATATTTCATCGTTACTCGATATCTGTGTTCATAACAGATTGGCACACCCAGCAATGGGTAATATGCTGTGATTATATATTTATTTATTATGAAAAAAACAAATATTTTTTAAATGTTTCGAAAGAGAAGACAAATAACAACAGGACAATTTTAAATTTTGAGGTTATATATCCTACATGAAATTAGATCATATACCTCTCACTGTTTGTCTGCATAATATTTTTTTAGTCGCTACCAATTTAAAGAATATTGAAATTAACTCAATCATATGGATCACGTGCTCACACGTGACCCTTAGTCTGTAGCCAATCCATGTTTGGGGTGAGACTGTCACGTTGCATTGGCGGCAATTTGAATGTTAGTATACTGTGGGTGTATCAAACTGACATTTAAAATGTTGTCTTGTTTTTGTATTTGCTTGAAGTTATGGTGTTTTTTTTGCTGCATTTTTTGACTCTTTTAGTATGTCTTACTTATTGTTTTTTAATTTTTACTTTTGCTTTGAACTTCTATAATATTTATTGTGTTTGTGTTGTATTCTAGTATTTGTGTTGCAAGCACGGGCATCTTTATGTTAAGCACATTTATTGCTTCAATCCAGCGACGTCTTCGTTCTTGCTTTATATATTCTATACTCGTACAACTTAGGGTAAAAAACATTAGTTTATACTATTAATAGACATTTACGCTATACCTTGTGTGTCTGTCACAGAATGTATGCGGAAAAGAGACAAATTCTCCTTGGATGCTACACATTCCACAACACAACAAACTCCTACTACAGTAAAATTTCTGAAAGATGTCCGATCAGGGTCATCTGCATCACGAACGAATTAACAAATAGGCATACATTTATCTCTTTCTTTTGCAAAGTCTATAAGAGTGTGGGATAAAGATGGATACAACACGCTTGTCTTTCAAAAATTCATATTGTTTCGACTAAGTTAAAACATTCCACTTTAAAACGATGCTTGTTGTTGATAATACTTTCGCTGTAACGTAAGTTTATTTATTAATTCAGATACATTACCTTGATTCATAGCCGCACGAATAACGTTATTTTCTGTCAAAGTCACTGACACTGACATTGTGTCATCTTATTTTTAACATATTTGGTTTTACATTTGCTAATAAACTTACCAGTTGACTTATTTTTGAATATTGAATGCATTTACTGTAATATATATTTTTAAAATAATAAAATAATAGTAGCATCTTACGTACCCTCATAAAAACTAAGCAAACTACTGAATTTGTCATAATGGGCGGAGCAAAAATCTGAATTCATACAATTCGTAGACGACGTTGATCGGACACCTTTCAAAAATTTTACTGTACATGGGGTCAATCTAACAAAACACAAATACCATAATACAGCACAAATACAATAAATATTAAATAAGTTCAATGCAGCAGTAAAAATTAAAGAATAATAAACGAAACAACAGTGACAGTCTCAATCCAAACATGGATTAGCTACATTTTCAATCCGCTGAGATAAACCAATACGATTTTTTCAAGTCATAATATATTTGAAGCCGCTTGAATTGTCGAGATAAATGTAATCACTGTCATAAATTTCTTTGTTAAAGCAGATTAAAGAAATTATAATAAAACTAAAAAATATTAATAAAAGATCTTTAATTCCTCGTGGCCGCGTGCCTGAGTGTCTGGTCGCGAATCTGGGGAACCGGGTTCGATACCGACCGGCGCCAAATATTTCGAATTTTAAATGGCACAAAATTGACTCCTGTGGTGCACTCTCCACGCCAAAAATGAGTGCCCGTGAGGTGACCCCTCGTAAACGTCCGCACGGTACAAATATGTCATCATCATTTCCGAAATCTGTGTACAAAGCAGATTGGCACGCCCAACAATGGGTAACATACGGCATGATTATATTTATTTATTTTATTCCTAAATAACTATTACAGTTCTACTATGTACTTCAACTCATTCGGAACTGTACAAAATATGGCTGATATATGATGATATATTTATTTATAATTAGTCATACTACCTACAAAAACCTGTCTCCCACAATTTATTTCCCGTGTACATTCCCTATCCCTTCATATATCGTAAAAACATAAATAACCCCGATAATTATTTGGACGTTCGACAAGCGCTCCCGAACATAGCTGACGTCACGGGGTAATTTATTCGGGCGCTAACATTAAAACGGTGTTTTAATCAAATTATAAGTTATTATCGATCATAAATACCGCGGCAGCGATATATGAGCACATGAACAATGCTGTCTCTATCTACCTGTATGTTTTACTACCAGTTGTTTGGGGATGTTTCTATGACAACATACGTTGAGTTATTTGTAGGGTGACATGGTTTTTGACAGGGTATAGATAAGAGAAGTAAATCGAGATCTATTATCAAAAAAGTAGGCGACAACTCTGGAAAAGCTGTAATGCGAACAGCAGTAACAAATTTACGAGAAATAGCCTATCTATAAACTCTTGGAGCCAATTTGGTATAATTTACATATAATATTGTTAGGTTATTAACTTCCTATACATTCACTTTCAAATGAAGACACCGGAGTAGATAGAAGGCTGCTCCAATTTTATATGAAGTTCACCTTAATAGATTGATGCAAGAACGAGGCAGGTTCGATGATTTGTTGGGAAGTTACATAAGATACATTCATGCCTCCTTCATCAAATCAGTGCAAACATGAGGCAGCTTCGGACTAGTATAATATATTTTCTTTACTGGTTCAGTAAAAAAAGGCGAGCCCAGACGAATAATATGACGCTGAATACATATGTGTATTATACACAGTAAACAATACCAAAAACTGCAATTTCTTCATTTATTAATGTTCTTAACAATTTTTTATCTGTAAACACTTATACCGTTCGACGTAAGATTCAAAATACGTTAAACCAGTTTCTGTGTTTCGGAATTAGAATGTCACATTCTAGCCAGGGCATCGAACACACCAAAAACTGGGTTCGGTTTAGATCCAGGTTAATTATTTTTTTGAAAAATGGGTTCGTGTGCGGTTCTGGTTCAAGAATTAATAAAATTTGCGGTTTTGTTCCGGGTTCAGGTTCGGTTCGACCTAATGAAAATTGAATTAATGTTTTTTATTTGGAAATAATCAACACATACAGTATCGTAGACGCATAAGGCGTCGATCGTCGATGACCCGGTTCAATTTCGACACTGGTTCAATTGAAAAATATATCGGAGGTTTGGTTCTATGCTTAGGTTCGATAAAGTGTTACGGTTTAGTTCCGGTTTTGATTCGGTTCAGGCTCGGGTTCGATGCCCTGATTTTAGCACGCATATTGATGTTAGAAGAAGTTTCATTCATAAACGATTTTTGGTGATATTTCGTTATTTGAGATTGGCATGATTTCAATAAATACACTAAATATCTAGGCAGCGGACAGAATAAAAAGTATAAATTACTGTCATCAACCTAATAATTCTACCAAAAATTACCCTTAAGCCTTAACTAGTATATTAGTTTTTTTGAAACGTAACTGGTATACTGGGGACTTCTATAACCTCAGATATATATATATATATATATATATATATATATATATATATATATATATATATATATATATATATATATAAGCTCTGCAGGCCTTACAGGCCCATGGCTTGGTTGCATATTTCTTTCCGCAGTTTTCTGTTAGAAAAACCTTAGACCAAGTGTGTTGACGTCAGACGGGACTATGTAGAAAAATAAAATGTAGCCCATGTTAAATATATATGTATATATATATATATATATATATATATATATATATATATATATATATATATATATATATATTCATGTCATTCCGAAAACTTTTCCATCCATCCTCGTACATGCAAAATTATTATAAATATTGTAACACTCGAATTTCATAAAATTGTTACTAATTTGTTATTTAATTACTCACTGAAACTGATATTTCTGCCCCATGCTTCACAATGGAAATGACCTAAATATTTTTATTCTAATTTGACTTAGATTCTCGGAAAATTGTACAATAATTGCATAATACTTCGATTGCCACAAGAATATATAATTGTAACAATGAAAAAATTATGGGCAACCTGTGCAAATAATTGATAGTTTCTATGAAAACAACTGTTTGACAAGTAGATTGACAACAATGTAATCAATACTCCATGCAAGTTTTATGTGGACAGGAACAATCAGATTAGGAAATGATGGAAAATTCATCGAGTGAATATTAGGCAATTTCCGGATAGGTAGCTACTCATATCGCGCTTCACACTAATAGTAATTTATCTGGAATGCAACACTAATTAAACGATTTCATTAATCGATGACGTCATTGTGCGATCGTCAGCCGGACAATGCATATTTGTAGCGCATCGATAAATAAATAATTAAAAGCTGTTGTGGATTGTTTGCAGTGCTGCAGTGAATGGCTGTCCGAACGCACCCGTTTCATCAACAATTTTGAATAAAATACAATGCGTAATTATGGCAGTCTATTGCTGCTGCACTATATATGAAGTTGCTTTGTGATCTCGT
Organism: Harpalus rufipes; assembly: GCA_951394225.1. Taxonomy (NCBI): domain Eukaryota; kingdom Metazoa; phylum Arthropoda; class Insecta; order Coleoptera; family Carabidae; genus Harpalus; species Harpalus rufipes. The sequence goes on along the minus strand of OX596288.1, from coordinate 11,454,686 downwards.
TATTCAAACTAACATAAAGCTAGTTAAAAATCAATGGAGAAGAGGTAGTTTACACCTCTGAAACAAATCGGATTATTACCAGGGAAAATTGAAAACCAAAGTACAAAAAACAATCTGTTCTATCGGAAACTACAGTAAATTTTTTGAAGGATGTCCGATCAAGGTCATCTGTATCACGAACGAATTAACAAATAGGCATACATTTATCTCTTTCTTTTGCAAAGTCTATAAGAGTGTGCGATAAGGATGCATATAACACGCTTGTCTTTCAAAAATTCATATTGTTCGACAAAGTTAGGACATTCCACTTTAAAACGATGCTCGTTGTTGAAAATACTTTCGCTGTAACGTAAGTTTATTTATTAATTCAGATACATTACCTTGATTCATAGCCTTACGAATAACGTTATTTTCTGTCAAAGTCACTGACACTGACATTGTGTCATTATCTTGTTTTTAACATATTTGATTTTACATTTACTTATAAACTTACCAGTTGACTTATTTCTGAATATTGAATGCTTTTACTGTAATATATTTATTTTAATAATAATAAAATAACAGTAGTATCTTACGTATCCTCATAAAAACTAAGCAAACGAAACTACTGAATTTGTCAGAATGGGCGGAGCAAAAATCTGAATTCATACAATTCGTAGACGACCTTGATCGGACATCTTTCAAAATTTTTACTGTATTCATATCGGATTTCAGTAGAATACGGGGGTGGATTGAAAAGTTTCCGGAAAGACATGAAAAGAAAAATATTTAACGTGGGCTGCATTTTATTTTTCTACATAGTCACCTCTGATGTCAACAAACTTGGTCCAACGATTTCCAACTTTTCGTTTTCTTCCCGAAAATGGATTTCTTTGAGATCCTCAAAATAAGCATTTACTATATCTATAACTTCTTCGTTGGATCGTAATATCATTCCAGCGTTGAACGTTGTGAGTTTTGGAAAAAGATGGAAATCGGAGGGAGACAAATTGGTCGAGTACGGTAGATAGTGGACGATTTGAAACCTTAATTCGTTCAATTTTTGTTCAGTATTTCGACTTGAATATGCTGGCGCATTGTCGTGATAAAACAAGATCATTTACATTGCCATTCCAGAGTGTTTTTCTTGAATTACTGCTTTCAGCTGATTTAAAAGTGTGGCGTAATATTGTCCAGTCAAGTCAAGATAATCAATTAGCAATATTCCTTTGACGTTCCAAGAGATTGACTCCATCACCTTTCCCGCCAGTTGAATTAACTTCGCTTTCTTCGGGACCGACTCACCATGTTCAATCCACGCCTTCGACTGAATTTTCGTCTCTGGAGTGTAATGGTATATCTATCTTCCATCCATGATTATGTAATGTCTTTTGAAATTGACCGATTTTTTTTAAACAACTCCAAAATTTAGGTTGAAGTTCGGCCTCGAATGCGCTTTTGCTCTGAACTGAGCAATTGCGGCACCAACCTTGTGCATATTTTTCTCATGCGTAGCTCATTGTGTAAAATATAAACTACACTTTCATAAGAGATTCTTTTGGCTTTCTTAATCTTACGCATTTTCATTTGTCGATCTTCCAGAACCATACCGTGACTTTATACACAATTTCCGGTGTGGTAAGTGATTTTGGTCGACCTAAACGTGGTTCGTCACAGGTTTGTGTCCAGCCACTCTTAAATTTCGAAACCCAGAAACTCACAGTGGAAGATTGAAGATTTTTGGAGCAGAAAAGTATACAATAATAACTGGGAATGCCAAAACAAAGAACATTTACAGGCACGAATATTTTTGAAGATCCGGGAATCAAATTTATCATCGTCCAGAGGCAAATGGCACAAGGTATTAATTAAAAAACTGCGTTTCATTGAATGGTTCCCTATTAGTGTTGTAAAATGAGATTTTTTATCTCATATGTTATAGATACAAAAAACCCCTTATGTCAACGTTTCAATAAAAAAAATATGTTGTGGCCAGCACAATATCTCTCGCCATTTTCATTTTATGTTGCATATGACAATTGTGAATAACTACTAGCCGTCATTTTGACACGGATCCTCATATCTGCTTGCCAAGGCCAACAAAGTCACATGGCTGCTCGCGCCCTATAAGTACACACAAATAATTGAAATTGTTTCTCTTCTTTCGTACTATGAGAAATTTTATCCTACTATTCTCATATGAAAATTCTTCAAATTCATTCACGGTATTAGCGGTATTTCTTAAGGATATATGTAATATTAACATACCTGTAATTTAAATACATAATTAATTAATAATACAATAATATATATTAAATGTACTCATACCTCCCAGAAAAATCTGACACTGACATTTTGCATTTATTTGTCAATTACAAAAATTTAAATATCGCAACTGTTTTTCGGGCAACGAGATTTAATACAACAGATTATTCTATATTATTATATACTATATCTCCAAACCTATACGAGATAGAATAAAAAAATTAAATGTGTCAGATTGAGAATTTAATTATCTTTAATGTTTGTAGTAACAAATTTTCAAAAAATAATATTCATTATTTTTTTTTTAGAAACTACCACTTCCGGTTGTCCAATTGTTACCAGAACCTATTCAACTCTTCCCATTACTGTTAGATTGAGGAATCCGTAGTCAAACGAGTCTTTAGGGTTATAGAATTTGAGAAATCGTGCCTCCAACAACCTCACACACACACAGACATCATTGTAAAAATGTTAAAATCGGATTCTATGGACCTTAAATCGTGCTTGTTCAATAAAATCTGGATATGCGATTTTTAGCATGAATCCAATACCTCTCTTACCGAGAGGTAAAAAAATCTTTCTATATGATGAAAGAGGTCAAACTTTTTCTCAAAACTTTTGATAAATTGCGTTATGAATTTTGACTTTTAATTTATAGGTTAGTTCAACAATCTTTTCGTTAGGAACCATATGTGGCAACATAAATTTAATTCATCTTATGTCATATAATTGAAGAATCAATAGCAGTAACTTGTTCCTTATAACTATTTCACTTCCACAAACTATAAACACTGTTGAATAAAAATATGTAAAACATACGTATGATCTATTTTCGGGTACCCTTCCAAAATCGAACTGAAGAGGTAGTATATCTAGCAACATGTTGAGAGTGGAGAATTAATATCACTGGTTTGCAAGTTGGTATCTCCTCTCGGTGTGTGTAGCCGCAATCGGCGATGATTTGCGATACCGGGACATCGGGCAACGCTAACTTAGCTCCGGCCAGCTAATAACCGCACTCTCATATAATCCAATTAAAATAGGCCGCAAGGGATCCATTCCGCGGCCTGTTATCTATAATTCACCGCAGCTGCAACCTATTCATAATTTATAGATTTAATGCTCGGATAAAACGACCAGCACGTAATGGAGGATAGTTTGCAGCCCTGCACAGGAGGGAATACACAATTGAATACCATCAACTAGCTATAAACTAACTGATATTGACAGTTTTTGTCTTACAACAAACTTGGTATCTAAAATAAATAATTAAATACATAACGTATGGTTCAAAAGCTTTCGGATTTTTTTTAGATTGTTTGTATTTATACCAAATGTCACAATTATTAAAAAATCTTTCAGGACTCATAATACAATTAAAATTATACGACCTTTCAATTTATGTTCTGTATTTATTAAATACCCAACGTTTCGACAGCATATACTGCTGCCTTCTTCAGGATAAAATAATCTATTGTGGCCAGCACAATATCTCTCGCCACTTCCGTTTTTGGTTACATAAGTAGAGAGCGCGAGCAGTCATGTGACATTTTTGGCCTTGACAAGCAGATATGGGGGCCCGTGTCAGAATGACAACTAGTAATTATGTACATAGATGTCAAATTTGGTAGTTAATTTGTCACCAGGAGTATGGAATTTACTTGTCCAGGAAAATAAACCACATGGAATTGGAAAATCACTAAATTTAGAATGAGGAATTATGATATGTGACATCTATGTACATAATTACTAGCTATCATTCTGACACGGGCCACCATATCTGCTTGTCAAGGCCAACAAAGTCACATGACTGCTCGCGCCCTATTGTATTTAACATTTCTTGTATACCTACACGCTACACTAAAAATTCTACTTACATCTATTCCTTATATTAAGATTGTTTAATTTTAAATTCATTCTATGAATAAATTTTGTCTTCTAATTTTCGAAATGTTTTCAGTTCATTGTTGGGATTGACAGTATTTTTGAAGGGTATGTAATATACCTATAATTTGAAGTATTTAACTATTAATACAAGAAATAGTATAATGTATGTACTTCCCAGAAAAAATCTTCAGTAATTTCTCTGGATTTTACAATTACAAACATTTTAATTTTTCAACTGGTTTCCATGATACTATTTGGGCTTAATATACCTTATATTTCTTTTTCTCGAAATCTATAAAAGATATAATAAAATATTTATATTTATCAGATAGAGAAGTTACTCTTGTTTCATACTAGCAAGAATAAAAAAAATCAAAATATAATGTTTAGAAGATTTTTTTTAAAACCGTCACAATGATTGAGATTATTACTCTTGATTTTGAAAATCTCAATGACTTCTTTAATTAACCTGCTGCTGAGGTGTGTAGGTCTTTTTGTTTCTTCGATTTTGATTCAATAGAATTCTTCCAGAGCATGCTCCGCAACTGAAGATTTTCCAGGCTGGTTCAATCTGATTGATCGCTGGTGTTCATTCAATCTTGTTGAAATAGTTCTATCAGTCTGGCCAATGTAAGCATTCCCGCAGGCACATGGAATCTGGTAAATCCCTGATAACTGACGAGGGATGACGTCTTTTACTTGTTTTAACATATGTCGAAGTTTAACATATGGAGAAAATGAAATCTTCATGTTCTTCTTACGAAGAATTCTACCGATCTTGTCCGTGATATTTTGACATAAGGAAGCGAAGCACACAACGTTCTTTTCATTCGCATTGTTAATTGGTCTTTTGGGCTTCAGACATCTTTCGATTGAAGAAATAGAAAATCCATTCTTCGTAAAAAATATTCTTAATTTCTTTCGTCTGTTCTTCTAATTTGCCAGAAAGACAAATATCTGAAGCTCTTCTCATTAGGCATTTGATAGTGCCATATTTCTGAGAAGGGTATATCAACATATTTCATTGGTTAAAATTGTTAAAAACTAACCACTTTGTTACAGAATAGGCCCATCAGTGAGATATAAACAACATAATTTAATTAAATCACCATAGTTATAGCGTTATTATTCAACCGTTTTTATCAATTAATGACCGTTACTGTTGATAATTGAATAATATTGACAGTTGGATTGAATGATATTATTCAATCGTCATGTCAAAATTAAATCTTACCTTTCAAAGAGTACAAACAAATTACTTATAATAAGTAATTTTTCCCCATAAAAATAGAATAATAATATACTAATACTTTCGTCTAATGTTAGTAACCAGTATCTTTAGATTGTTAATTCAACGCAATTTACTCATAAATAACACAAACATAATTATAATGAGTCAATCAAATGTACTGATTTTTGATATTTATTGTTTTTATGATGTTTCGTGGCCGCGTGCCTGAGTGTCTGGTCGCGAATCTGGGGAACCGGGTTTGATTCCGATTGACGCCGAATATTTCCCATTTTAAATGGCACAAAATTTACCCCTGTGGTGCACTCTCCACGCTAGCAATGAGTGTCCGTGAGGTGACGCCTGGTAAATGCCTAGAGTTTCACGGCTTGACTTGATATTCAAGTTATTTGACTTGACTTGAAATCAAGTCAAGCTCAAGTCAAGTAATAGTAGCCGAAAGTCAAGTCAAGTAGTTAAAATGTCAAGTACTTGAAAAGTCAAGTAGTTATTTTTCAATTACTTGAAAAAATCAAGTAGTTATTTTAATTACCAGAAAAATCAAGAAGTTCTTCAAGACTACATTTCATTTTCATATACTTCCTTTTATTTTATAACAATATCAATAATACGAATATACCTTGAAATATAGACTTTTATTCATAAAAATAAATCACACATTCAAATTTAAAAATAAAAAAAAGATTTAAAAGTATAATATATGGACTAACAAACTATTTATAGTATATATGTATTATGGTGGACCTTAAAAGGGAGCAAGTCGAATGTTAACCTGGCCGCCCCCTAAAGTGATTCCAAATAAATAAATAAAAATTATACTGGCAATGATTCCGTTTAATTTTTATATTTGACCTAAATGCACTTGATTTTTCCCCATTTAAATAACATTCGGTTTTGGCACATTTTGGAACTTTATTTTTCTCCGAGATATTAAGAGGTTTCAAAAATCCATTCATTATTGGCATATATACTAGAATGACCCGAGAATATGTGGATAAAATCTGAAGTCCCAATTATTATTCTTAATTCGAATGGAGTATAGCTTTTTGGGCTTTTGTGCGATAGTTTAACCATCTACAGTTATCTTAATAATAATGATTAGGACTTCAAATTTTGTCGACATATTCTCGGGTCATTCTAGTATATATTTCAATATTGTGTGAAATTTTAACTTGCAGTAGTGAATCAGCACAGCATATAGCGCGCCACGCCGTACCACACACAGCTAGATTACGATTTTACTGATTCGTGCGTTTTCGTACATAATCGGTTCGTTATCAAGTAGCTTGAATTTGCTTGAAATTGCTTGATCAAGTCAAGTAGTAACGATAGAAAATCAAGTCAAGTCAAGTAATGAATTTTTGAAAAGCTTGATTTTCAAGTCAAGTCAAGTAATTTACAAAAATATCAAGCTACTTAATGCCCACACGCTACAAATATGTCATCATTACCGAAATCTGTGTACAAAGCAGATTGGCACTCCCTGATGATGTATTTATTTTTATCCGAATCGTACATGTCTCGTACATGTAATTCTTAAGAATATTGTCGGTACTTGATAGCTTATAAATACTTAAAATCTTTCGTTGTCGGATGCTTTTACCCCTAAATGTAAGGTTTTCATTTTGTAATGTTATATCTTTGCAGTCTTTACATCTCCTTATTCGTATGTAACTAATTTTTTTATTTTCTACAAACATTCTTACATCTCTTACTGAAAAATGTTCTTTAGTTACTCATTTCTTTGTAGAAAAATATATATCATGTTTCCACTACATTTTCAGTTCTTTAAATAAATCCGCAAAGATAACCGCTTTTATCTGTGTATGATTAACTATGCCGATTTGTCCACATTATAAAAACGCATTCGAAGAAAAATATCTTCTGAAGAAAGAATTCTGCTCAATCTTATCACTTTATAATCATTTATCAACAAGAGAATAATAATATTTTACAGAGGAGCTACACACTTTTTCTAGAAGAAAATTAATTGTGCTGGGTACCATTAATCTTGGGTGGCCTTTTTATATAACATTTAAGGATTATTATCAGGATATTTTCTCGCTAAAAGGATCAAATCTCGATGAAGTAGGGGATTTTTAAACGGGGGAAATAATTATCCTTTCTGGAACTTTTTCGCTGACTGCACAATTCACACTTCATATTATAATTTACTGTTGGAATTTATTTTTAATATTGAGGCCTGCTCGATAGGATTTCATTTTGTAAATGGAAATGGGGACGGCGGGTTTTCTTTCTTCTTTTGTGCATGAATAAATGATTGGATAAAGTAATTAAATTCAATTGTTCTTGTGTTCCGCTTTCGATTTTAATTTGTTTGCTGTTTTGTCTTTCTTTAATAACGAAAGATGGACTTTTTAATACACTTATTCTCTGATTGTTTTACGTAATTTACATAAAAATATTCAATTTGCAATTATGTTTTCATTGAATTTTAAGACGGTAACTATTATTTGACGGGTCTCCGGAGAAAACCATAGATGTCATAAAAATATCCAAATTTAGATATTTAATTTATGCCATGTTGTGTACTTCCACAATTATTATCTATAATATACCATTTCTGGAGAAAATCGTGAAAGTCCTTGCATAAAAGATGAAAAACAATTAATGTTAATTATCACCTTTCTTTGCTTAACTTGTGACTTCAAATAAGTAAACAACTATTATTGTCTATATACAGTGTATTTAATAAATATTGCCTATATAATAATAATTTATTAATCCAATAGATCATATACATGATATAAGGACATGTCATTAATGCAATTACATACATAATATAACAGCAACTAACAAGGATCATCGAAATAATCGTGTACATTAGAAATTATGTATATTAAGTTCCTTTCCATAAAACTATTGTTCTATTTACAATTTTCCTTTTAAAACGTTACTATTATTAATTTGAAATGATTATTTTTTAACAGTGACATTTATCTGTCAGTTACATACATTTTAGCTGAACTATGTAACCATTGAGATGTGTTTAAAGCATAAGCTCCGAGATATAATTTTTATATTATTTTATTAATTTATCCGTAAAATATATAGAAAAAGTATTAAAGCAAACCCGTAGAAAATGGAATAATCTTTCATTTTTATAATAACAAATTGCGAAAAAATTATATTTAAAGGTATTTTTTGAAGAAAAACTATTTTGAACTTCAAGTAAACTGCCATTTTCGGTTATCCGATTGCCACCAAAATCTAATGGCTTCTTTCCATATTAAAATAAGAAAGAAATACATGGTTTCAAAACATTCTGAATTATAGTATTTAAGTTAGAGCGTAAATAGGATCCACACACACACACACATACATACACACAGACATCATCGTGAAAATGTTAAAATTGGATTCTAGGGACCTTAAAACGTGGTCATTTAACAAAATCTCGAAATGCGTTTTTTAGCACGATCCCTATACCTCCCTTACCAAGGGTAGAGAGAGGTAAAAAAAAACCATCAGATTTTGGTGTAGGTAAATCGGATATCCGTGAACAGAATTTAAATACATTTTCGAGCATTGTTAAAAATGTATTTATTTAAAGAACAAAAATTAAATGGCGAGAGATACCTGTAAATATGAGTATATTTTTAAAGATTCATATTAAACATTTTAAGTGTTTTTTTTAAGTTTTTCAGCGTTCATTCCAAGGTGTAAACATTTCAGTTGGCTGAATGTGCCGTTCGTTTCTGAACCCTCTTATGGGAGCTTTTGATGCCTTTCATCGTTTTTACCCATGTTTTCATGTAGTAATAAGACTAATTATTTCTGTATTTCTTTTCCGTAATTTGTTTGAAACATTTTTTCCCAAATACCTGGTGTTTGTTTCATTCTGCTCTGCTATTTGTGAATGTGTAATCGATATTTTTTCAATTAATTCAGTTCTTAATTGTTAATTGTTTGAATTATTTATTTCCGTAACATTGAGTTAATGAGGAAATTAATGATTATTTATATATGTTTTGTCCAACTGAACTAAATTTTGTTTTTAACCTTTTACTTCTTTACATAATGGGGAGATATCAATAAATTTATTTTATGTATCGAGCTTTCTTTTTTTCATGTAAACAAGTGAAGTACGGGTGCTGTCCTTGAGCAGGGATGTGTAGGGGACATTCATGTATATCTGTGAATTTTTCCCGGTCGCAGAATGCGCGCGTCGCTGGCAGTCAGCCTATTAGTGAGTAAGGGCCGATTTATCAATGCAAGGCTAAATAATTTAACTGACATTTAAAACACAGAAAGCGTTTACGAAAGTTAACGTAAACTGTCAGATAAAATCGCCAATATTTATCCGTCAACTTAAATGGCAAATAGTTGTAAACCGAGGCGATAGCCGAGTTTTATAATCAGATGAGTCCGTTATTTGCATATCGACCGTGTGGCGTTCAAAATTTTTCGTAATACCATAAAGCTCTTCACGATACTGTGATGTTTTTAGAAATACTTTATCCTTAATTGCAGCCGTTATAATAACGAACGCCGGCCGTTTTAGCCGCCTTTTGCTTTTCGTTCGTGCATCCGTTATAATCCTTAACGGCCGGCGTCCGTTATAGAACCTTTTCACTTACGTGTTTAGTTCTGTTAAATCATAGTAACGGTATGGTATTACGAAAAATATGTTAACTCAGTTAAATCCTGCGAATTAAATTTTGCCCTAAAAAAATAATAAATACCTTTGAATATATAATACATATAAGAATGGCAACGCATATGGCCCAGCAAGATACTATATCTGTCTCTTTTTATTCACAAAATTATTATAGATAGCTAGTGACTCCTACCACAAAACTATGAACTACGGTAAATCGTGCTGACAGCATTGCCAGATACTATTTGTTAGAGGTATTCAATAATCAATAATTCAAAAATATTGTTTCATAATAACCAGATAATATATTTTGAATCTTCAATGTACATGTATACTTGTTTTACAGTAGCAAACTTAAAAACCTTTTTAAAATCTTATTTTGCTGTTCTAGCTACGTGGCAACACTGTGCAACATCCACCTATTATGTATTTTTTGAACTAACTCAAATAATTCGTATACGGAGGGATAGATGGCACCTTCTCTCAAAATATTTAATCTAAATACATTACGTTGCCGTTCTTATATGTATTATATATTCAAAGTAAATACTATAATTAATTATTAATAAATCATTATATGGGAAGTATTTTTTTAGTATTAAGCAAAAGTAATTAATGAGATATTTTTACCTCTCGCCAAGAGAGGTATTGGAATCATGCTAAAAATTGCATATCCAGATTTTAGTGAATAAGCACGTTTTAAGGTCAATAGAATGCGATATCATTTTTACGATGATGTCTCTCTCTCTCTCTGTGTGTGTGTGTGTGTGTGTGTGTGTGTGTGTTGTGTGTGTGCATGTGGATGTGTGTGAAGTTGTTGTAGATACGATTTCTCAAATTCTATAAGATTAAAGACCTGTGTATCTACGGATTCCTCAATCTAAATCATCAGCATAAAGTAGTACTTCAGAATTTTTGTCATCAACAATATCGTTTATAAACAATATGAACAACAAAGAACCGAGATTTGAGCCTTGAGGGACACCGGCGATAAAGGGAGCAGAGTTGAAGTTATTTAGGCGCACGAACAAATTCCAACCGTGTAGATACGACTTTTAATAATGAGCGAAAATAATACTTTATGAAACTTGTTCTGAGAAGTATGTCATCATCAAGTAAAATGACACTTTCCAGTTGTGATATGACAAATTTTCTTGGAATAAAATATATACGAGGTGTGTTCAAAAACTATCGCGAATTTTGAATTTTCGCGGGTTACGTATATTCGAATTTCGATCTTTTTGTGGCTTTATGTTGGTACTCATGTCTCTCACTTATGTCGACAAGCTCGGCCATTTTGAATGTTCACTTACTTGTTGACAGCTGCTTTGCTTGCACGTGTTTTGGATCGTCTTCGATTTTTACCTATTGTGCTTATTCGTTAAAAACTGACTATGAATTTTTTGACCAAGACAATATCTTTCTTATCTAAAGGCGACGGAACGTAGAAAAAAATAATTCATTTAAAATTTGTCATTGTCATAAAATGTTTTTATCAAAGAAGTTATTTCATTTCTACGAGTAGAAATGAAATAACTTCTTTGATAAAAACATTTTATGACAATGACAAATTTTAAATGAATTATTTTTTTCTACGTTCCGTCGCCTTTAGATAAGAAAGATATTGTCTTGGTCAAAAAATTCATAGTCAGTTTTTAACGAATAAGCACATTAGGTAAAAATCGAAGACGATCCAAAACACGTGCAAGCAAAGCAGCTGTCAACAAGTAAGTGAACATTCAAAATGGCCGAGCTTGTCGACATAAGTGAGAGACATGAGTACCAACATAAAGCCACAAAAAGATCGAAATTCGAATATACGTAACCCGCGAAAATTCAAAATTCGCGATAGTTTTTGAACACACCTCGTATCATAAAAGGTGTTGGAGTATTTCTCGGAACCAATCACTCATCTTCGCACATCGTTAATAGCCAATCAGCTGACATTTTAGTCACCTACGTTTACATATCAGGTTTCACTAGTTCGAGAGATGTAACCCGGTAACTGCGATATTAAATTAATTGGGTCTCGGTTTCTGAAATCAAGTAGGTTATATGTTTAAGTTGTAGCATGTTGTCCTGCATCAAGTAGACTGCAAAGTTTTGTGCTTTTATTGGACATAATTACTAGGTATTAAGGCGATTGTTTAGCTTTATTGTGTTTTAATTACTTTGAGTGAAAAATAAAGGTATATAATGGAAAATTCCATCGAACGATAGTACACAAAGTATACATGGAAATTAGTCCGGTTCTTTGTTCATCAATCTACTGGCGAGCTACATTATTAATTACTTTTTTTTCATTAAAACTATTCAGTGAAACAAAGCAATGTATTAGCGATTATTTAATTTGCTGTAATTTTAATTAACATCAATTTGTTTATTAAATGGGAATACATTAATTCTGAAATGCATTTGTCACCGAACGAATTTTCAGGTTTCAGTAATGACAATACATACTTTACTTTTGCCACAATGAATAACAACTTCGTAAAAATCCAGCGCGTACAGTAAAACAAACCTTGGAAGACATATGGGGCAATACTCACAGAAAAAATTGCAGGGCTTAGGGATACAATGCCTAATAGAATTAAAGCTGGTATTTCTAATAAAAGACATGTAACCCAATATTAAATGACGGAATACTTAAATAACATATTCAGTTTTTGTAAGTTTAAAATCTATATTTTAATCTAGTTGAATGAAATTTGTAGATATTGCTCACCATTTGCTAGGTTTTATAATTTGTTGAAAATGTAAACAGGCCGAAATATTATGGGTTTGGGCTCGAATATTAATCGCATATTAACAAAACTTAAACTATTCTATGTTAATATAATAAAAAAAAATCTGTTGTGGCCAGCACAATTCCTCTCGCCACTTCCGTTTTTTGTTATATAAGTATAGGGCGCGAACAGTATATAATAATCTGTTGTAAAATGTTTATAACTGATGAATAAATGTCTGTCAAAAATCTAGAGACATTACTGAAGATCTTTTCTGGGAAGTACATACATTGTATTATTTCTCATTGTATTAATAGTTACATATTTAAAATTATAGGTATATTATATATACTCTTCAAAAATACTGTCAAGCACGACAATGAATTGGAAACATTTCGAAAAATTAGAAGAACAGGACAAAATTTCTTCATAGAATGAATTTAAAAATAAAAAATCTAAATATAAAGAATAGAAAGTAGAATTTTTGGTGTACAGTGTAGGTATACAAGAAATGTTAAATACAATACGGCGCGAGCAGCCATGTCACTTTGTTGGCCTTGACAAACAGATATGAGGGCCCATGTCAGAATGATAGCTATAATAATTATGTATATAGATGTCAAATATTATAAGTTTTCATTCTAAATTTAGTGATTTTCCAATTCCATATAGTTTGTTTTCCTCGACACATAAATTTCACGCTCCTGGTGACAAATTAACTACGTGAAAAATTCTGACATTTGACATCTATGTACATGATTACTAATTGTCATTCTGACACGGGCCCTCATATCTGCTTGTCCAGGCCAACAATGTCACGTGACTGCTCGCGCGGCCACAACAGGTTTTTCAATTTATTCCTACAAAATACAGATTCTACATGCTTAATTTAAGTAAAAAAATGGTTTTTTTAATTACTACGCCCCTCCGGTTGATAAGACACGAGCCGCCACTGACATAAAAATCTACCAAAGGGGCATGAACTTCATTGAGTTGCTCTCGTACATTTCTAATTAAATTTGATGTAAATCTAACCAGGACTCAACTTTATGACCTTTGGTGAACCAGACGATAACTCTCCTCTAATACATATTTAATTTAATTTGTTGAAATCCGAACGTAGAACACAGTTTGGTATTCGAGCATGGCATTCCAGTAAGATTTCCGGTGGAATCATTTCATTGTATTCCCTCTCATTCTCTCTCGCCTGGAATAGATAATTGGGTAATTGTTCTCCTCGCCAACAATGCCAACTCCTTGTAATTAGAGGCCGCTCTATAAGATATCGCCCTTTGTCCCCTGGCCGAGCCGAAGACGGATCCATTAACAGGCTGCTGCTGCTGCCGGTGCCGCAATCGCATGGATATATCAAGAGTGATAATTTACAAATTAAATCAACCCGGCCAATAATCGCATTCATCCCAGATCAAAAGTCAACTGCAAGGGAGGAGACGATGGCGAAATGCATGTGCAATGCAATTAAATTACGTATTCATGGAATTGTTACGGGTACGGATGGTACTTAACCTCAATCTAGAATAACTTGGAAGAATCACAATAAAATGAGTGCAACATCCAGGTTTAAATACCAAAAGATAATGGGATCTTGCATGCGGAATGCACCAGGAAAACATAGCTTAAAGAACGTAGGAAATTATAATGGGCATATATTTTCATGTCTTCACGGATTTTACCTATTTCTGAGTATTATTATTTATTAAGAAACTGAAGGATTTAAGTGGTAACATACGCAATATAAGTTTTCGGAAAAAATTGAATGGACGATATTGTAATTAATGGATAGTATATTGAATCTGCTTCCTACAACAATTAACATAACGTATGTCCTAAAAGTTTTGGCACAAATTTTAACATTTATATATAATATATTACTTATCCCAGTGAAATTGGCACACCAATGTAGGAATTGAGAGAAAAAACTATTACATAATTTTGCCCAAATTATGCCCAGTTTTGCCCAATTCTTTTTTTTGCCCAGCTCCCCATAACTGGTTAGGGCAAAATAAAACAAGTGTTGGGCAAACCTAGGCATAACTTTGGTTAGTTTCGGTTAGATTAGGTAAGGCTAGGTTAAGCATGGTTTATAGATTTCACAGAATAGAATGGAATAGAATAGAATAAGGAATGGAATAGAATAGGAATAGAAATTTTTAAGACCATTTATAGATTGCATAGAATAGAATAGTTTGGAATAGAATGACGTCACTTTTGTGTTACTTTTACACTAAATTAACTAATTTATTGGTTATTTTTTGTTTCACTAATTTCATTTAGAACAAAGTAAATAATATCATTGTTTGTTTTTGCTAAAAAAGATAGTATTTCTGCAGAAAAACTGTTGTCCACGGTAAGTTTTTATGTTAGGGATGGGCCAAAAGCAACGAAGTCACACCAGTCACACGAATATTAACGGAGCAAGCCGAATGGAATAGGAATGGAATAGGAATGGAATAGAATAAAATAAGAAATAAAATTTGGTTATTTCCTATTCTGTTCCATTCTATTCCATTCTGTGCAAGTATAAATGGTTCCATGCATTTACATTGATTTATATTTCTATTCCCTGTGCTATTCTGTTCTATTCTATTCCATTCTATTCTAAGCAATCTATAAATCAGGCTTTAGATTTGGTTAGGTTAAATGAGGTTAGGTTATGTTAGCTTAGGTTAGGTAGATACTTAATCCTCCTTAACTTGGGAAAAATTATGTCGTAGTTGATTTTGTCGTATTCACTTATGGAGGTGCTACACTATAGAAAATCAACTTTTGACTCAAGGGTTATGGGGGCTGGGAAAAAAAAGAGTTTGGCGAAACTGGGCATAACTTGAGCAAAATTATGCAAAACTTTTTTCTCTCAATTCTTACATGGGGGTGCCAACTTCACACGGATCATTTACTTATAGTTTTGTAATACTTAATTATGACGACATTTACATCGATTTTTCGGTCTTCACACTGAGCAACTCCGAAATAAAGGGAAATGATCGTTTTTGTACTGACAATATTGCAAAGGGTTCCTAATAATGTCAGATATAAACAAAAGCCCAAATTCGCAGAAAAGGTGTTGATAAGGGGCATAACTTAAAATTATTTTCACATACACAGGTGTTACATTATACGGTTCGGCGAGAATTATTTGTCTTTTTTACCTCTCGCAAGAGAGGTATTGGATTCATGTTAAAAATCGCATATCCAGATTTTAATGAATAAGCACGTTTTAAGGTCCCTACAATCCGATTTTAACATTTTTACGATGATGTCTGTGTGTGTGTGTGTGTGTATGTGTGTGTGTTACGTTGGAAGGACGCTTACTCAAAAACTATAAGACTTAATATTTGTTTAACTACGTATTTCCCAATCGGATATTAATAGGAAGAGCTGAAAAGGCTTTGGTAACAATTGGACAACCGGAAGTAGCAGATTCTTGAAAAATAATCTTCTAAATATATTTTTTTTAATTTTTTCTTGCTAATATTAAAAAAAAATTCTCAATCTGACACATTTAATTTTTTTGTTATATCTCGTATTGGTTTGGAGATATAGTATATAATAATACAGAATAATCTGTTGTAATAAATCTCGTTGCCCAAAAAACAGTTGAGATATTTAAATGTTTGTAATTGACAGATAAATGCAAAATGTCAGTGTCAAAAATCAGATTTTTCTGGGAGGTACGAGTACATTTAATATATATTATTGTATTATTAATTAAATATGTATTTAAATTATAGGTATGTCAATATTATATATATCCTTAAGAAATACCGCCAATACTGTCAATGAATTTGAATAATTTTCAACATATTAGAACAATAGGACAAAATTTCTCATAGAACGAAAGAAGAGATACAATTTCAATTATTTGTATGTACAAGAAATGTTAAGTTCGTTACTTATAGTCATGTGACTTTGTTAGCCTTGGCACGCAGATATGAAAATTCGTGTTAGAATGACGGCTAGTAGTTATTTACATAAATGTCACAATTGTCATAATTTTTCATTCAAAATTTCAAAATATTCTGATGTTTATTTGTCATCAATAGTATGGAATACACTTCTTGTCGAGGAAAATAATCCACATGGATTTGGAAAATCATAATGTATTGAATGAAAACTTATATTTGACACCTATGTACATTATTACTAGCTGTCACTTTGACACGGCCCCTATATCTGCTTACCAAGGCTAACAATGTCACATAACTCCTTGCGCCCTATGCAACATAAAATTAAAATGTGCTAGCCACAACATATTTTTTTTAATGGAACAGCCTATATATTTTCGTATATATTGAATTGTATTTTATTCACCTATATACGTTTAAAGTTTTTTTTTACTTTTCTTCAGCATTGCCAAGTTATTCCGTCTTTACTCATAATAATAGCTTCATTTTCTGAAACCGCTAAACTATTGAACAAACCACGGATGTTATGAATCATAACAAGCCTTACATGTCTTAAAATCCTCACTCTACGAGCTTGGATTTCAAACGGACATCTGCAGCAGTTATGATACTCATAACAATCCTAGGTATGTTAATTGCTAGGTATAAAAATCTGATGTGGCCAGCACATTACCTTCCGTCAATCCTGTGTATTATGTACAAACTCCATAGGGCGCGAGCAGTCACGTGACTTTGATGACTTTGGCAATCAGGTATGGGGGCCGGTATGACATCTATTAATTATTGTAAGAACAATTTTGCAACATAACCGTTCGTTATCAATATCACTTTAACTGGAGGTGGTAGGAGCGGGCCTAACTAAAATATTACTCATCCTGTCGGTGTATATGTTCTTTGCTATAACCCATTCCTTCCTACTGTGTCTGGTTTCTCATTAGCAGGACCCAGTAGTTATGCGAACGCAACCTTGTGTGCGTTCTTATCGGCAATGGCGCCGTTGTTCGCGCACAAACGGTTCTGCTTTCGTTGGAGATTTGCAGGAGAACAGGCGACCCGCCTGCCACACGATGAAAGGCAACGTGTGCCGCAGAATTATAGTTTTATCAACTAGGCTCTAAGAACCATCTGCCACAGATACGAGATATTGCGAATGACGGATGACAAGATGAAGATACTTTTGGAATACAATTGGGATGATGAGGATTTTTGAACCATTATAGGAGATGGACGTTTTCAGTAATTAAACTCCGTAATGATTCTATAAAGTTTAGTATTTTTTTATTTTAATACGCCCCATTTATTATCCTTCAAGTGATGCCTACAATGTTTGAAAGGTTGAAAAATATATGTAAACGCACACTGTTGTTTATAAAGTTTTTTATTTATAAAATCTTAATTATCGATTTCGGCTATGGATGGCCATCCTCGAATTGAAGGCTAAAAAAATTTGTTTGTTACAATATAGATATAATTATTATTTACATGTATAATTAAGTTTTAAGAGAACCAGAAATTTAACAAGTTAATGTATATAAAAAAAATTGTTATTAATTTTACAATATAGATATAAATATAAATAAATAAATATTTCATCACGGCATATTACCCATTGCTGGGTATGCCAATCTGCTTTGTATACAGATATCGGTAATGATGGAATATTTGTACCGTGTGGGCGCGTACCAGGCGTCACCTCACGGGCACTCATAGCTGGCGTGGAGAGTGCAACTCAGGGGTCAATTTTGTGCCATTAAAATGCGATGTAATTTTTGGCGTCGCTCGGAATAGAACCCGGGTCCCCAGATTCGCGACCAGACACTCAGGCACACGGCCAGTTAGATGTATAATAAAGTTTTAAGAAAACAAGTTAACAAAAAGTTATTTTATATGAAAAATATTGTTATTAATGTTACAATTTTAGTTAAATGTATAATTAAGTTATAAGAGAACAAGAAAGTTAACAAAAAGTTATTGTATACGAAATTTTTTACTCCTTTTGGAAACATGTGGTTTTTGTACAGATTTTTTTGAGGTTAGAAAGTCGTGTGTAAATACAACAATCATGATTTATTGAAGAAATAAATATAAATTACCGTCAAGAAAATTTTAGATTAAAGTTAACATTGTTAAATTTAGTTGGAAAATTGATGAAATTTGAAGATGTTTTATAAACATATGTAAGAGTCAACAGATGGAAATGAACTAAGAATATCTTTACTTATGGCGGGCGGATGTGGGGTTGTTGGGATTGGAAGTAGATGGCGTTAAATTTGAATTTTTAAGGGGCGGTAAAAGGTGGTAAGAATTTAACATGTGATGCCCTGGAAAAGACGTAGTTTCATTTATTCATATATTCATAATTGTTTTTGTTTTTTAGATGGGAGAGTATTTCAAATTTTTCTAGTAAATGTAGTTTTACCGCCCCTTAAAAATTCAAAAATATTATGCCAACTGAACTATTATGATTTTTGGCTCGTAAAATCATGATTATTTCTTTTTGAATATTACTGTAGGATCTGATCCCAACTGAAACACTGTTATCGTAATTTTTTGTTCAAAATTTGTAATATAATCCCTGTACACACTTTAATCATCACTAAGTACCTTTTCCTTCCTGTGAGATACTCGTATAAATTCTATTAGTCTGTAATGGAAGTTTGAAAAAACACCGTCTCGAAGTAGAATTCAAATTCAAACAGAATAATCGATGAGCACAACAAGCTGCTCTAACACTGTAATTAAAATTCCGCGGCTGGGGTAAGCAATAAGGGTTGGTGGTGGGAGTAAGACGCTTACAGAAGTCGGGTTCCAATTAGATGAAAACACCGTTAAACCAGAACTTCTTCAGCTTCTTCCAGATAATTCGTTCATTATGCCAACACTACGTGCTCTAAATTCTTATCAAAACAATGTGCTCACCATGGGGGAAGTTTGCTTGGAGACACTATCTTGTTCGTAGTCTCAAAATCAGTTGGAGACATGAGACATTTATTTGTATGATGAAGAAAAACCGGGTTAGAATAATGACAACTTAAATATTCAATGATTCTTTAAAATTACCAGTCACGACTTTTATTATATTTGTTGGAAAATGAATGCAATAACTAAAAATCTGACATGACCAACACAATACCTCCCGCCATTTACCTATGGGGTCTCGTTGCCGCGTGCCTGATGTCTGGTCGCGAATCCGAATCTGGGGAATGCGATTCGATCCCAATCAACGCCAAATAATTCGAATTTTAAAAGGCATAAAATTAACCCTTGTGGTAAACGCCCGCACAATACAAATATGTCATTATCATTACCGAAATGTGTATATAAATCAGATTAGCACACCCAGCAATGGATAATATGCCGTGATAATATATTTATTTGTTTCTTTATTTAAATACATACCTTCATATTTACTAATGCTAGAAATCATGTATTTTAAGTTCCTTTCCATAAAACTATTGTTCTATTTACAATTTTCCTTTTAAACGTTAGTATTATTAATTTGAAATGATTATTTTTTTGACAGTGACATTTATCTGTCAGTTACATACATTTGAGCTGAACTATCTAACCACGAAGATATAGAAAAAGTATTAAAGCAAACTTGTAGAAAATGGAATAATCTTTAATTTTTATAATAACAAATTGAGAAAAAAGTACAGTTAAAGGTATTTTTTGAAGAGAAACTATTTTGAGCTTCAAGTAAACTGTCATTTCCGGTTATCCGATTGCCACCAAAATCTAATAGCTTCTTTCCATATTAGAATAAGATAGAAATATGTACATGGTTTTAAAACTTTCTGAATGATAGTATTTGAGTTAGAGCGTAAAGAGGATCCACATACACACATACACACAGACATCATCGTGAAAATGTTAAAATTGGATTCTAGGGACCTTAAATCGTGGTCATTTACCAAAATCTCGATATGCGATTTTTAGCACGTTCCCTATACCTCCCATACCAAGGCTAGCGGGAGGTAAAAATAAACAATGATGAGCAATATAAAAATTAAAATACATATATTACACAACGTTTCCGTCAAAAACAATCATTGTACTGGAAATAAGATTGTTTTTGCTGAATATAGAATTATGATTATTTCTATATAAACACGGACACTTTTTACAATGTAATAACTTGTGACTAGTGATGCACTCGAACTTTGGCCTGGTCCTGATCGAAGTCTGACTCGATTTCGAGTCGATCATCGAACCGGGTCGAATCGGGCCAATTATCTTCCTGTCTTCTACAAAATCTATATACAATGGCGTGCAAAATTATTGAGCCAAACAGATTTTTAAACCATATACAGGCTGTTATATTTTAATGGACCCAGAATATATCTCGCTTATTTAGTAAGTTAGTAATTTCTTTCATATAACATGATTTATACAGCAACATGTAATCTACTCGATGACGGATGTACATTCATGATACCACTTCAGGTTTATTAGTAATTAATATCAACTTTGAAATTTCAAATGGAATATACTATATTTTTTTACAAATTTGAAAAGTACATCAAATTTGCTTTACAATCATGTAAAATAATCCATATGTTACATTATTAAAAAGTAAAATGGCGGGCACTTTTTTATACATCTAGTCGAAAAGAGAATAGAGAGCCATGACTGTGGCTTGAAATAAAACAATGAACTTGCGCTAGGCGCTAGGAATAGAAACTTATGAAATTAATTTAATATTACATTGCAAAAAACTATAATATGACGGGTTTTTGAGATCGCTATTCAGTATAATAGCAATTTTATTTTGACATGAATAAAAATACTGACTTATTGACAAAACTTTTATGTAACGAATGATTTCCAGTCTTTAAAAAATAACGATCTCATACTTTTTTCGTTATGTAGAATTAAATTATTCTTTACAGAAACCACTTTAACGATATAACAATGCATAATGTCATAACGAACGTTTACAGAATAAGTCCATTAAACGATTTTCGTTTTTATTTTAACGATATAACGTTTTAACGATTCATTATGTCATAACGATGCTTACAGAATAGCCCTATTAGTATTAAATTGGAAATTTGATGATAAATATAAATAAAGTATATAAACTCTGAACAAGAACTTGGCTCGATACTTTTGAACACGGACAATTTCATTTCTGCTGTAAAATGCAATGAAAATAAATTTTAAAACATGTCAGCTATATCAATTATAATGTAATTAACATTTCTAATAGTAGTGTACCTAATATGTAAATATATTACAAAAAAAAATCTTTTAAAAGAGATAAAATAAGTTTGGCTCAATACTTTTACACGCAACTGTATGCAAGTATGCATTTAAGTTCTATTATGTTAAATACATCATTTTGTCTCTCATCATCATTCATAGTACGTAATCTTTTCAAATATTTATTCTCTAATGTCTATATTTTGCTCTTCATTCGGTTTGATAATGTATAATGTAACAATAAATGTACAAATTGCATTGGCTTTATATCTGTGTGTGATTTTAGCAGTATTACACATTAAAGTTTTACATTATCACCTACATTAAAAGATAACTGTAAATCTTCCTTTACATTAAGCTCAAGAATTACTACATCTTTAGATCCTCATATACGTAACACATTTACAATGTAGCTGGCGGAAAATAAAGCAGTCCTTTATTCCCGCCTCATGAGCAAAATATAACGTAATTATAATGGCATTGCTGTAATAAGGTGGATAAAACATATTTTAACAGCTGAAACAGGCTGCAAACACACTGAATCATCGTAGTAGACAAGGCGTGAAATTCCACTGCAAGCCAACCGCACCTGTCATATTAAAACCTAATATCTTAAATAACAACTCTCAACGAGGACATATCGTGCAGTCGACAACCATTTCATCGTATAGTCATAACATCGAAAAACCGTGACTTCTAAAATTAACTAATTCATACGTATTTCAACTCATCAACAACAATTTCTCCTCATGACATTTTCAAACCAATGTAATCATCTCTCTTGTATCTTTCTAGAAACTTGTAACACTAGAGTTATTTCCTTACCTATCTTTCCGTGTCTTCCCCAACATCTACTTCAACATCCTCATCTTTGCCACTTTAATTTACTTTTTATTGATACTGACATCTGTCAATCTGAATATATTAACAATTTTCATGGTTAGCATAGCTGGCTGATTTATAAAATTTAATTTCTTTATAATTCTTTAACTCTATATCTATTGAATATGAAGTATAAAATGCAATCAAATCGTATGGAGAATAATATATTCATAACTCTTTCAATACGGTACCGGGATAATAGCCGCACGCCGTCAGAACGGGCTCGGGACAAATAAGTGGGGGGCGCTCGCCATACACACAGCGCGTCAGTAACTCACTAGCAGTTAGATTGTGTACATGTTTATTAATTATTGAATTATAAGTGCCTTTTCTGTAATGATTTTGTTATTTCTAAAATAATTAGGAGTTATTTGTTCTGTTTGTTTTTAGTTTGTTTTAATTATCTTTATATGCTAAAATGGATTGTTATATATGTTTGTTCAAATAAAAAAAAACATTTTTTTTATTGAATAAAACTATTTAAACAATATATAATTAGCATTTATTTACCATTTATTTGCAAAACTAGCACTCCGAACAAAGTACGGCAATCGTTTTGTTATGGGTGACGTACATATACGGCACTAGTTACACTGAAATGCTTTCCACGACGTAATAGAAAGGCAGTAGGTAGCCTGACTTGTTACATTCTGCCGTAAATATACGGCATCAGTCCCATAAAGGCGCAAATTTTAATTTAGTGGTACGTTGATGTATTTTGTCGTCTATAGTCGAAAACGTAACAGTACGGCTAAGTTGCATATGCAAATCGTACATCTACAGCAACCGTATCGAAAGAGTTAAGTTATAATAACTTTAAATGTCAATAAATCAAATTTAACTGTTAAATCTTCAAATGAGGCTACTTCCGGTTCACCAATTATAACCAAAATCTAATCAGTTGTTCTTCTGGATGTAAACTTAAGGAATACGAAGAAATAATAATTTTTGGAATCGTGGTATTGAAGTTATGCGATCCGAAACTTTCGTCACACACACACAGACACACACACACACACACACACACACAGACACATACACACACACACGCATACACACACATACATATACATACATCATCGTAAAAATAGTAAAATCGTATTATAGGTACCCTAAAACTTGCTTATTCACTAAAAACTCATCATTGATTTTTTTGATCAAAGATAATACCTTCCTCACCTAAAGGTGACGGAAGGTAAAAATCAACAAAATTCAGTTTTTCGTCATTATCTAGCCCTATGAGTATTTTTGGAAAAAGAAAACCACATTTTTGATGGCCTCATAGGTGCACAAAAAGTTCCATTTAACCGACATTGTATCTCTTATAGTTCTCGAGATCCCAATGGTGGCAGCTCTAAATGGGACACACTGTATAGCTCTAATCGTTTTTGTAATGATAATAGCTGTATCACTGCAACAGTAGTATGAAATTGTTTGTCGATGACATAGTTTTTCGATGGAATGGTAGTCAACAACTCTAATTTCACTGCCCTGGAGTGTGTGTTGAAGTGTTGATAAACCCACAACGTTCCCAAAACTCATTTTAAGTTACTCGAGAAGAAATGAAATATGTCTAACATTTCACGCTAATAAATTCTCGACGGACGGCCGTTTTTTAAACACAGGGGTAATATACGTTTAGGTGCGTGTCTGTTCGCATTACTCACCCAGAATCTCAAATTTAAAATTCAAAATAAAAATTTGAATTTGGTACGCATCTTTAAATCACCCAGAGAATCAGAGTGAGCTTGGAGGAAGAGGATTTTAATATTTTCACCCTTACAAAAGGATTTATTGCTGAATTATATCATTAATTAACTTAGACAAAGATGTGGAATTTTTTTACCAAACAAAAAAATAATATAATAATATAACCTTTTAGTTTATGCTCTGTGTATGTACAAATTATACTCTTACGGAATTAGAGTCACACCTATAACTGGATTGAATGTTTCTTAAGTGACAGAGAACACTTTGTGTCATTAATTTAAATAAATTAAAGTTTATTCTCAATAAACAAATCTATGATTGTAATACTCGCCAAAAGGACCATTTTAGGATTCCATTTGCTTAAAAATAACAACAATTAATACTCCATACATTCTTGGATTAAAGATGTATAATGCCTTACCAAGCAAAATAACGAGAACACCCAATTATACTTTTGTAAAAGAATTGAAAACTTTTTTTATTAAACCAAACTTACTATTCCCTAGAAGAATATTTCGAGAGCACGAAAGCACAAACTCGCTACCATCCATAATGGGGACACTTCACAAATGTAGTATTTAATTCAATAGAATTCTTCCAGGGTATGCTCTGTAACTGAAGATCTTCCAGGCTGTTTCAATCTGATCGATCGCTGGTGTTCATTCAATCTTGTTGAAATAGTTCTATCAGTCTGGCCAATGTAAGCTTTCCCGCAGACACATGGAATCTGATAAATGACTGAAGAGGGATGATGTCTTTTAATTGTCTCAACAAATGTCGAAGTTTAACATATGGAGAAAGCGAAATCTTCATTCTTATGAATAATTCTACCAATCTTGTCCATGATATTTTTGACATAAGGAAGCGAAGCATACAATACGTTCCTTTAATTAGCATTGTTAGTTTGTGTTTTCGGTGTCAGACATCTTTCGATTGAAGATGTCATATTTCAGAGAAGGATGGCAAGTGAATTGGCATTAATGTATTGATTAGTACGCGAGGCTTCCTGTAAACTGAATGTAGTTAAGAGCCATCATTTCTTCTATCCAGTAAAACATTATTGTTGTATTATAAGTTCTGAAAGTTTTTTTTTAATAATTTAAAATTGAAAAAAGCGCCCCCGATGATATACTTCCATTGGTGTCAAAGCTCGGGGTTAAAAATTCGTTGCGTCACTCCAGGCGTGCGTAATTCTTCTGTTTCGATATAAATTATTACGGGGTGGCTTTCTTAATTTCGTCGTCTCCGAGTTAAATTATTACGTCCCTGACGGGATAAAAACTTAGAGCTCGTAATTTGTAATGGCCTTTTTTATATAAATGCTTGTCTTTGTGCATCCGTCTCAGGAGAAATCTGTTAAGCAGTAATGCGCTTGCCGTATAATACTGAGACTTATCCCTGCCATCTCCTGCCCCTCATCGTACAGGGAGGAAGTGTTTCACGCTTCACGATTTATATTTTAATTTAGACATACATTCAAATGGGCTAGTTTACTTTACACAGAAATTAATTCCAGAAACTAAATTCATTAAAAAAGAACACACTTTTCTAAAAGAAGTCATTATTGCCACCAATGATTTCTCCCAATAGATATGATGCGAGTGTAACTAAAGCCGAATTTCTACGGGTCACTTGCGTGATTATCGCGGATGAATTATCCAAAGCATTAAAATCATTTTTACCTCTCGCTAAGAGAGGTATTGGATTTATGCTAAAAATCGCATATCCAGATTTTAATGATTAAGCACGTTTTAAGGTCCCTACAATCCGATTTTAATATTTTTACGATGATGTCTGTGTGTGTGGATGTATGTGTGTGTGTTGTATGTGTGTATGTAGGTCGGTTGGAAGGACGATTTCTGAAAAACTATAATACTTAATATCTGTTTAACTACGTATTTCTCAATCGGACATTTCTGGGAAGTGCTGAAAGGTTTTGGTAATAATTGGATAATCGGAAGTAGCAGATTCTTAAAAAAAATCTGCTAAGTATTATTTTTTGAAAATTTTTGTTCTTGTTTGTATTAAAGAAGAGTAAATTCTCTATCTGATACATATAAATATTTTATTATATCTTTTATAGATTTATAGAAAAAGAAATATAAGGTATATCTGTTGTAATAAATCTCACAGCCCAAATCATGTCATGGAAACCAATTGAAAAATTAAAATGTTTGTAACTGACAAATAAATGTCAGTGTGAAAAATCCAGAGACATTACTGAAGATTTTTTTCTGGAAAGTACATACATTATATTATTCCTTGTATTAATAGTTAAATATTTAAATTATAGGTATATTACATATACTCTTCAAAAATACTGTCAATCCCAACAATGAATTGATAACATTTCGAAAATTAGAAGATATAAAGAATAGATGTAAATAGAATTTTTGGTGTAGAGTGTAGGTATACAAGAAATGTTAAATACAATAGGGCGCGAGCAGTCATGTGACGTTGTTGGCCTTAACCAGCAGATATGGGGGACCGTGGCAGATTGATATCTAGTGTAATTATGTACATAGATGTCAAATATCATAATTTTTCATTTATTTTCCTCGACTACGTGAATTTGGAAAATCTTGAAATTTTTAATAAAAAATTCTGACAATAATTGACATCTATGTACATAATTACTAATTGTCTTTCTGACACGGGCCCCTATATCTGCTTGTCAAGGCCAATAATATCGCATGATTGCTCGCGCCTGATAGCTATGTAACCAAAAACGGAAGTGGCGAGAGGTATTGTACTGGCCACAACATATTTTTAGCTTTGTAGATAATGTAAAAACTGACAATATTGTCACTATCATCAATATTTGATCTATTGTGGAGCAAGTGTTTAATTTACCTATTAAATTCAAGGTCATTTAATCATACTATTTGTAGATAACTTCACTCATAGGCGCCGACTACATGGGGCTTCGAGGTATAATATAATGTTTTGCGTACATAATTTAACTTCAAAAAAATATTACTCCTTAAAAATAATTGTTTAAAAATCCAGCCCCTCGAGCATTTTTAAAAGTTGGCGCCTATGACTTCACTGCATTTCGTCTACATAGGCGTACATAATAAAATATTTAATTTTAACTGAAAAAATAATAAGTGTAATTTATTTAAAAATTATGTTTCTTTTTAAATAATGCCTTTCTCAAATATTTATGTTCTTCACCTTTGTTATTGCAAAACACAAAAATATGGACTTCACATGGAATAATAATTTAATTTAAACGTCAACGTCACTGACTAAACATTAAGACAGACGCATATATGTCACAACATAAATTACAAAGACTTACGTCAAATAATCTTTGTCTTCCTAACATGAAATGTTGCTAAGTTACTGCTGTATGAAGGGCTGTATATTCTTTCTTCGAATAGGTGACCTTGAATAGTCATCTTTCGTGAATCAAACTATAACACAAAAATTATTTCCAGATTTACTATTTATTGGTTAGTTCTACCAGCGTAGAATATTTACTTAAATAACAACTTGTATATGGGATTTAGTTTATTGAACAGCTTTGTTGTGAGAAACTGACTGAATTTATTTTTATAAATCTACTGGATCAGAAAATGTTAATTTCAATCAATCTCATGTATGTGGGCAATTTTCATCTAAACCATCAGGTTCAAAATTCTGCATTACTTTTCACACAATTCTACCTGGCAAACAAGTAAAACATTCCACAATATGTTGGAATTGTTGACGACTACACGCGTATTCCTTCAATCCGATTCGAAACATCTGTATCCCCCAAAATACAAACTGAATCCCTCTACATCGAGGGATGACAAGCGCCGTAAAGCTGCCTGCGCGATAACTAGTGTGATTGAAAAAGATTGAATTGCTTCTCGGATGGCCATCGTGCGGATTGTGATATCCGTTGCAGGAATCTGCCAACATTGTGCGCGCGTAAATCTTACAAATATTTCCAACGCCAAAAAAGAGCTTTAAATATAGAAGAGGACACAGGTTTAGAGGATAATTTACTGCTTTACCCTAAGAGATCAGAGATGGAAAAGAGTTTAGTGGGCCATGATGGAAGTTTTGGTAGGTACTTTTAAAAAATGAAAAAGTGTTAAAATTTTATGACTTCACAATGGAGGCCGATTTATAATGTTATCCTACCTATCTGTGAAGGGAAAAAATTAGATATAAAGTAATATATATATATATATATATATATATATATATATATATATATATATATATATATATATATATATATATATATATTTAGTTTAGCTAAAACTTTCATCCTTTGTTAACCTTAGTGATGATTACTTAAAATTATTGATATAATAGTTATTTATGTATTAAGGGCATAATTAAAAGATTGTAGCACGCGAGAATATTTAAAGCACGGGGTGCGCAGAGTGCACCACAGGGGTCATTATCGTACCTTTTAAAATTCGATATAATTTTGTTTGGTATCGGTCGGGATGTATGTTTGTGTGTGCGTCTGTGTGTGTGTGATGAAAGTTTCGGATCGCATAATTTCAATACCACTATTTCAAAAATTATATTTTTTTCGTATTCCTCAAGTTTACATCCAGAAGAACAACTGATTAGATTTTGGTTATAATTGATAAACCGGGAGTAGCCTCATTTGGAGATTTAACAGTTAAATTTGATTTATTGACATTTAAAGTTATTATAACTTAAACAATATATTATTCTCTATACGATTTGATTGCATTTTATACTTTATATATAGAGTTAAAGAATTTTAAAGAAATTAAATTTTATAAATCAGCCAGCTATGCTAAACATGGAAACTACTAATATATTCATATAATTCAAATTGACAGATGTCAGTATAAATAAAAAGTAAATTAATGTGGCAGAGATGAGGATGTTGAAGTAGATGTTGGGGAAGACACGGAAAGATAGGTAAGGAAATAACTCTAGTGTTACAAGTTTCTAGAAAGATACAAGCAAGATGATTACATTGGTTTGAAAATGTCATGAGGAGAAATGAAGAATATGTATTGGTTGAAGAATGAATAGTTTAGTAATAGAAGATTGAAAAAACAGAGGAAGACCAAAGATAAGATGGGAGGACTGTATTGCGGAAGACTTGAGAGAAAAGGAACTGAATGAGAACGACACGTAAAACAGAAATGAGTTGAAGAAGAAAATAAAAAATAGCGACCCCTAACGAATGGGGAAAGCTAAAGAAGAATGTTGGTGTCAAGTGCAATTTGCATAGTTTGTTTATGAAATAATTTACTGGAAATTTTGAATCTTTTGCAAGAAAATTTATGTATGGAATTTATACATAATACACAGGATTGACGGAAGGTATTGTGCTGGCCGCAACAGATTTTTTTCGTACAGTTCTACCACATGCATTTATTTTAAATCAGTAATGATATTATCTTGAGTATTCCAATATTTTGACATAATAAATTTTGCATTTGCAATATTTTAGATCTGCGAGAACATGAAATTTGTAAAAGAAAACTAAAAAGTACCAGTTGCATATACGTGCAAACATGTTGATGCTATTTATACATTAATATGTGTTTTCGTTTTAGTTACATTTTGTATTCCCTTGCGTTTCTCTCAAACATCATCTTCTTCGCCTTCCTTATGTTCATCATATCCGTCCTGATAGGAATTTTATGCATCGGTCAGTCTCAGTCGGGCTGTAAACCCCGTATCCGGGTATCGGGACGAGTCGTCGACGCCGTGATTCGATTTGCTCGACGGCGACCGTGACCGGCGCCATATCGCGATGTCATTTTTAAAGCGATTTTTAATATGCGCCGAGTGCCACCGCGCCACAGTGCCCATTCCCTCTATCGCTGCCAGTTTTACGACTCTCATACGAGAAGATAACTACCAATACTGGGGGGAGTAATTGATACAGGGATAGGATAGGATATTGTGATTTTGTGGATACGAGTTTATATTGTATATGGTACGGAGACTATTTGGTTGACTTCACCAACGATTCCTAAAAATTAAGTAATATGTATGTACCTACTCAATATTTTTACAAAAATGTTTCAAACTAAACAAAAAAAAAATGTTTCAAATGCGTTTCGGTTATCTAATATCAATGTTTTATTTCAAGTTTAATGATTAATGTTGGAATAACGATGAGCGACTGGAAGTTGGTTGAGGGAAGAAAAATTTAGTCGGAACGCAGACTAAAGATGTTTATTTTGATTTAAAACCGACGTTTCGATCATACAATGATCATCTTCAGGGTTACTTTTTTACATAATTTCAAAATATATTGGGTATTAAAGTTCCATTTATTGTTATTAGTTTTAAAATAAAATTATCAGAGGACGTTTCGGCCTAATATTTGGCCATCATCAGCTATAATTATTACAATTATTGTATTATTACGAATAACAATGTGGTAGCAGTCACCAGATAAGGAGTTAAAAATTATTACAAATTAATTATTAAAAATTATGTCGAAGACATCGGAAAGCCGGTTGTTGTTATTTACATTGTTGTTGCCAAGGCTACAATGTGAAAGCCAAAATATTATAAGACATGCAATCCGTCATCCTGTTTATAACTTACCGAAAACTGTTTTTTTTCTTCAAACGTCATAAAAGTAGCATCTTTTGTGACTTGATTCACAAGGTAGAAGTTTAATTTCTACGCCGCCGGAGTAGAAATAAAATAAATAAATATCCATAGAAACTATACAGAATCAACGAATAAGAAGTAGTCTCAATAAAAGAAACCTGTAATATCGCCCTAAATGTCACTATAACACGCTAGGTAACCTAAGAATAAAGTTACTAAATACGATTCATAGCTGTCAAATTTAAATATATAACCTGTGAATTGAAATATAAACAGAGTTTACTTTTGAGGAAATAACATTATTAAAGAATAGCAGACTTACAGATTACAATTACAGGGACGGTATTGAGCATAAGAATACTTAGAATTAAAGTGATAAGAAAAGATTATATTAATTTGCAGTGATTCGTGGACATATCTTTCAGCCACACTATTAGATTTCCATCCAATTGAACTTCAGGCGACTTACATTACATTATAATCCTTCAAATTCCGACATAATTGCACACAAGCACAGTTTTTATTTAAACGTCAAAACGTGAAAAAATTCATTTCAATGTTTATAACCAAAAGGGAACAAATAAGTATCCATAGCTACAGGGCAATTGAAATCGTAAACGTGTCTCAAACGTAATTTACGTAAAATGTAACGTCAGTAGTAGATATTTTTCTTTAAATATCTACGTTTGAAGAAAAAATATAATGTGTCATTTGGAGTAAAAAGTGTCTTTGTGTGCCTCGCGTGCATTTATCCGACTCGCTTCGCTCGTCGTTTAAACTACCACGCTCGTCACACAAAATCTCACTTTTACTCATAATAACACAATATACTATTGTTTGTATTACTTGTATGTATAATGATAAATAAAACATTTTGAAAATGTTATAGGTAATTTGTAGATATGATGTCGTAGGATGAAGTATATTTTATTTTATTTGTTAATAGCTGTCAAAGCCATGGTGTGCTTGGTGTGTAGAATGGAGTGAGTCCAAGTTTAACTTGCAAATTTAAACCAAAATATTAAGGTTAGTAAAAATTTTGAAGGCGCCAAATTCAATTAATTTTTTTTGTATAATATATTTTTAATGTGTTCCAAATTATTATTATAATCTGTATGTCTATTAACGGCAAAGTTTTTATTAAAATTAATACATATATATGGTTTCGTAGAGCAGTCTTTTATATTTATGAGGGACTATCCAATATTTTAAATTCTTCAAAATTAAAAGTAGGACCTGTATTTAAGTGGTGTTTACATAAAGCACTATGGTGCTCATTAAGTTTAAAACAATGAAATTCATGTTGATATAGCCTCTTATTTATTGGTTGGGAAGTTTCGCCAATATACACTGACCGGCACGAAAAACGGGCCATTTTTTTTTTTTAATTATATCCCTCCTTTAGTTTGTATAATTATGTATTATTTTTAATTAGAGTATGGAAAAGTATAATTCGCATTAGTAAAAGATAGTTTTAGGTATCTAAACGTTGTTTATTATCAAAAAACACAAATTTAGGCCAAATTTACAATTTTAATTCTTTAAATAATGTGTTGAATAATAATGAATAAAGACATAATAAATGTTAAAATTACAAACTAATAACGCGTATTGCCCCCGCGAACCTGTATAACCTCAGTTATTTGTCGAGGCATACTACAGATGAGCTGCCTAATGTCCTCTTGAGGAATATCATTCCACTCTTGTAAAAGTGCTTTCTGAAGTTGTTACAAGATGCTGGGAGCAGGCACACGATTCCGATTTTTTCTGCCGAGTATATCCCACAAATGTTCAGTTGGATTCAGATCCGGACTCCGCGCTGGCCATACCTTACGATGGATGTTAACGTCATTTAAGTAGTCGTTCACGATTGCAGTGGCATGTGGACGCGCATTATCATGCAATAGTATGAAATTATCACCTATAAAAGGAGCATATGGGACTACATATTCGTCTAGAATTTCTCTAATGTACCTATCGGCGGTCAGTGATCCCCTAGGTACAATGTATAAATCCGTTCAGGACTCAATAGATATCCCAGCCCACACCATAACTGATCCTCCTTGGAAACTAACCGTGTTGCTGAAAGTACACGGTGCGTAACGTTCTCCACTTCGTCGCCACACTCTTTCACGTCCATCTGAAGACCTCAAGCGAAATCTTGACCCGTCCGTAAATAATAATCGACTCCAATCGCCTTCATACCAATTTATGTGATCTCTAGCAAATTGCAATCGAGCTACTCGGTGTTGTCGGAGGACTTCTGGTCCCTTAGCGAGCCGCCTTGCTCGAAGTCCTGCTTCTTCCAATCTTCTTCGAATAGTACGTTCACTTACATTGACATTTCGTACTTCTTGTAGTGTGTTTCGGGTCTCCACAACAGTTGCATGGCGATTTCGGAGTGTTGTCGAAACAATAAAACGGTCGTCTCGATTAGTGGTGCGTCTTCGAGGACCTTATCCAGGTTTTCTACAGTACAATCCAGTTTCCAAAAAACGCGAGTAAACGCGCTGAACAGTACTTCGTGCTACGTTGTATGTGTTAGCAACGTAATGTTGATTTCTTCCATCTTCAAGTAATGCGACAATAGAAGCTACAGTTTCTGCGCTTAATGACATTTCGAACGCATTAAAATGACAAACAAGTAATAAAACAAATGATTGAAGCAAATAAAACCAGTATAAGCGCCAATTACGCATTTTATGAATTTCATTATTTCGTTGTGATACGGAAATAATAGGAATATTTGAGTAAATTACTAATGTTTGTAATAGTTTGTAATGGATGGGACTTCAAGGAAGCCTAATAAACATATAGCAAGGGTAACATTTTGTAATACGTACTCAAATAAAAAGAAATTAGCATTTATTTCTTAAAAAAAAAATGGCCCGTTTTCCGTGCCGGTCAGTGTATATTTTTGCGCGATTGATCTTTTTTATCAACTTACCATGCCTGTTTCCACGACAGCAAGTTATGTTTACTGGTTGCTAGGACTAACACGACGGTAAGTGATTTACTTACCGTTCACTGAACGGTAAGTAAAGTATATAAATTTAATAATTTATAAATTTATTTAAATAATGATAGTTCGACCGGCATTCAAAGGGGGTTTGATTACATCAAAGAAATGCTTGATTACAACAAAGAAATGCTTGATTACAATAAATACACACAGTGTCAGTATTTTATTTTTCACGTATTTGGTTTTACAATAATTACAATTATTTTACAAATATTATTTATGTATGTTAATACTAAAATAATATAATTATTGCCTACATTTTACAAGTGATCTAAACATACCTTATGAATTAAAAATTCCTGGTCTGGTGCTTCATTCAAAAAATTTGTCATGTCTTCCTTAGTGAAAATACTAGATTTCTTAGGTTTATAGCTAACATTTTTTCTTTTAAGATGAGCAATAAGAATACAAATTTTGGAATATCAATAGATTCATAAAGAAAAATTGTGCTTTTTAACATTGAATACTCAGCCCATAAGCTTCCAGGTACTTTTAGTTGCTTAGATCTCTGAACCATATATGCTAGCATAACTTTTTCGTTTATACCAACATTCTTTGCACTGCACCATTCTTTGAAAATTTTGTAAGTATTTTCATATCGCAGTTTGTATTTTTCTGATATTACTGCCGAATATCCGATATTCCACGATTCTTCTATATTTAAATTCTCACTCTCAGAGTCACTCATTTTAATTATTTTTTCTATTTCGGTGTTCTTATGGTTCTATAAACGCACTGTTTTGTACTTCAAACACGACGTTTAGAAGATCTATAAGCGTACTATTTTTGGCGCCTTTCATGTTCTAGAGTTGGTAGTCATGCTTTCATAACTGACAGATGACAGGTAACCTCAAAATGGTAAGTTGTTGAATGGTAAGTTAATATTTCAACATATTACTTTTAATTATGGATTTTTATACCTTCTTTAGGTGATAGGACTAGAAAGAAATATAATATTAATTTCACAACCAGAATCAGACCTTGAATCATAAATACAATACACCTTGCAATACACTAATTAATCAATAGTTGACAAAATATAAAATTTCAATTGTTAGCGAGAAACGTTACCAACATAAACATAACTAACAAAAAAAATACCTAGTCATAATTTGACGTCGCAATTTAAATAAATTTAATCGTAAAATTACCTCAATAGAAAAAATAGTATAAAAAACACGTATCATAAGGCCTGTTGACGCACTCGTCCTTTGTAAAACTCGCCTAGCGGCTCGTTTTCCAAACTTGGACTCGTACGTTAACAGATTGCCTTATGATACTTGTGTTTTAATGTACTATTTCTTTGTTGAATAGTTTAAATTAAGTTTAAATAACACTGACTTCTTGACATTCACACGCATAAACAAACAATGAAACCATAACAAAACAATAAAGTCATGGCATACTGTAAAGCTACCTACTATATTCAGTTTCAATAATACTTATAATGAAAAAAATTAAAAATGAAATAAAAAATATTTTTTTAGCGAACTCCAACCGCGCAAAAAATGTTATAAGCATCACGAACGTTAAGGAATTACCGATCTCAGACAAACATTGTCTTAGATCGGTAAACTGTCCTTACCGTTCTTAATACTTAATATACTATTATTACATGCGCCACATTTGACTTGGTAAATTACATCTTTCTGTTTTTCTAATTCAATTGTATCTTTTAATTTTGTGCAAAAGTTTTGTGTTGTTATATTATTATAATTTGCTATTTTAATATTAGTGTCTTTAAAGATATCAAAAATAATGTAAGATAATTTTTCATCATAAGGTATTTTAGCGTAAATTGTTTGAAGTGTATGTGTTCCATCATATAACTTTGATCTACGTACTAGTACTTGCATTTTATTAAAAATTTCGTCTTCTTTATAAATGGGAAGTATCTTTTCTGTTAAATAAAGAAATTAATTTTTGTGAGGAATCTGTGGAAATGAATTGGGATATTATGGGCTACGAAGGGCTGTTCAGTGAAGAGATATGAAGGTATTAGTCAAAAGAGAAATTTATTTAGCACGTTGAGCAAGTTGAATTACTTTCCTGTCATTTGGCAAAACCCTTGAGTTTTATTTCAAAAATTAAGCAAGTTTATACGTTATAAATGAGCTGTAACTCAGAACGTAATCCCTAGAATGGTGCGTCTAACAAAAATATCAAGCCCATTTTATCCCAGGCAATTTCTCAAGACTTTTTCTAACCCCACATCCGTAATTTAGTCGTAATAGCTTTCCAAACTCTCCCATTCCTCACAGATAAAACCATCAAAATTAATTTTACCATGCCTTCGAATTCAAATCAATAATCAAAATAAAATTTGCAGAAAATGTCGAAAATCACTCCAAAAATAGCAATAGCCATGGAATTAAACAAATAAAAGAATAAATGTTCAACCATATATCTGTCGATTAACATAATTATGTACTGGGACATAGATTACAAATAAAAATAAATTAATATAACGACAGATAAACCGTGTAATATCGGTTAATTTTTTGTTTTAATTCCTTTGCTATCGGTATTTTTTTGCGACATTTTCAGACCTAATTTCTGCCATTAAAAAGCATTGTGCTTTTTGATTCAGATGCAGAATTTTAAGCTCTACAACTTTTATTTGAAGCATTTTTAGCTAAAATAATTAGAAAAGCAGGAAAGTGTGAAAATATAATTTTACATAATAAAGTCCTATGTGTCGCGGTCAACATCTTGTATGTATAACGATTATTACGAAATAATGCCTTCGGCATAGTTTGAGTATTCAAATTATCCAAATTAACACAAAAATATTACAAAATCTTTTTTTCTTCAAAGACACCGATTACAATGAAAAATCAATGTAAACATATAATCAAATTGTCACTCCTAAGTCTTACCAACAGGAGCATAAAAACGACAAATATATTTGAAAGATTTACATGGAATAAAGTTTTTTTTTACCTCTCGCTAAGAGAGGTTTTGGATTCATGCTAAAAATCGCATATCCAGATTTTAATGAATAAGCACGTCTCTATTACAATCCGATTTTAACATTTTTATGATGATGTCTGTGTGTGTGTGTGTGTGGATGTATGGGTGTGTGTGTATGTGTGTGTATGTGTGTGAGACGTTGGAAGGACGATTACTCAAACACTATAAGAGTTAATATTTGTTTCCCAATCGGACATTAATGGGAAGAGCTGAAAAGGTTTTAGTAACAATTGGACAACCGGAAATAGCAGATTCATGAAAAAAAATCTTCTAAATATTATTTTTTGTAATTTTTTCTTGGTAATATTAAAGAACATTAAATTCTCAATCTGACACTTTTAAATATTTTATTAAATTTCGTATAGGTTTGGAGATATAGAATATAATAATATAGAATAATTTGTTGTAATAAATCTCGTCCAGAAAACAGTTGAGATATTTAAATGTTTGTAATTGTCAGATAAATGCAAAATGTCAGTATCAAAAATCAGATTTTTCTGGGAGGTACGAGTACATTTAATATATATATATATATATATATATATATATATATATATATATATATATATATATATATATATATATATATTATTGTATTATTAATTAAATATGTATTTAAATTATAGGTATGTTAATATTACATATATCCTTAAGAAATACCGCTAATACTGTCAATAAATTTGACGAATTTTGAACATATTATAACAGTAGGACAAAATTTCTCATAGAACGAAGGAAGAAATATAATTTCAATTATTTGTGTGTACAAGAAATGTTAATTTCGTTACTTATAGGGCGCGAGCAGTCATGTGACTTTGTTGGCCGTGGCAAGCAGATGAGGATCCGTGTCAGACTGACGGCTAATAGTTGTTTACATAGATGTCACAAGTATCATATGTCATAATTTTTCATTCTGATGTTTATTTTTCATCAATTGGTAGGAATATACGTCGAGGAAAGTAATCCACATGAATTTGGAAAATCATAATGTTTTGAATGAAAACTAGATGGTACTTGACACCTATGTGCATTATTACTAGCTGTCATTTTGACACGGGCCTCCATATCTGCTTGCGGCTAATAAAGTCACATAACTGCTCGCACCCTATGCAACATAAAATGAAAATGGCGAGAGGTATTGTGCTGGCCACAACAGATTTTTCTGTTTTATTTCATAACATACATACTAAACGTAAATTTAATTGTCTTAGTTTCAAAATAATTCATGTTTTCCGAAAACATTTCAAACGGTTGGGAATTTTTAATTTTTCATATTTTCGCAAGTTGATGACGTAATTCGATTGATGTCGTGGAACAACCATATACCAGCTCCGCTTGTTATACCATAAATATCATTTCTCCATATCTTCTTCTGAATTTTAACTCCATCAACCGTCTTTTATTTTGTATCTTGCCATAATTCCTTTGAATCACATTCTGCTTTCATCTCGTCTTTGTTTCATCGCCTGAAATAAGAAAAGCTCATAAATTGGCGCAAACCGGCGTCGGGTCCCGTGCCTCATTTTTCAGCTAGACCACAGCCCCGCTGACGACGGAGGTACCCAGATAATCGTTTGGCCGCGGTTCATTTTAATCATGCGCCACGGCAGGTCGTTTAATAAGCAACCAACGCCTATGGAGGACGGTGTTAAATTTATGATGTAGTGGCTGAGTTAAGAGTGTTAAATAGTGCAGGAACTGTAACTAATGGTTGAATTTTTTTAGATAAATATTTTTGTCTGAAGGTTCTTAGTTACATTTTGTTAAATATACACCATATATATTTCCTAACTGCGTAATATAACTACACTAGTGGTCGTTCAAATAAAAAAAAATCTGTTGTGGCCAGCACAATACCTTCCATCAATCATGTGTATTATGTATAAATTCCATACATAAATTTTCTTGTAAAACATTTTAAATTTCCAGTGAAATTATTTCATAAACAAACTATGCAAATTGCACTTGACAATGACATCTTCTTTAGCTTTTCCCATTTGTTAGGGGTCGCTATTTTTTATTTTCTTCTTCCACTGATTTCTGTTTTGCGTGTCGTTCTCATTCAGTTCCTTTTCTCTCAAGTCTTCCGCAATAATGTCCTTCCATCTTATCTTTGGTCGTCCTCTGTTTTTTCAACCTTCTATTACTAAGCTATTCATTCTTCTTGCAATATATTCTACCAATTATAACCAAAATCTAATCACTTGTTCTTCTGGATGTAAACTTGAGGAATACGAAAAAAATATAATTTTTGGAATCGTGGTATTGAAGTTATGCGATCCGAAACTTTCGTCACACACACACATTGACCAAAGACTATACCTTCCTTACCTAAAGGTGACGGAAGGTAAAAAACTAGTACCTAATAAACGGATGAAACTCAGCACAGAGGTTGTTTATTATTAGACGAATAAATGGTTAAAATTTCACATAAATCAAAACAAGAAATGAAAAATTCAATAAGAATTGTGTCCTCCACGCGCTTTTGTTACTGCTCCTACTCTTCGAGGCATGGATTGAATAAGTTTGCGAATAATATTTTGCGGTATTTCGTTCTATTCCCTTTTGACTGCAGTCTATAATTCTTCCATATTTTGTATTGGCGTTTGGCTACGTCGCACTGCCCTTACTAAGACATCCCACAGAATTTCAATAGGCGACAAATCTGGAGAACGAGTCGACCATGTGTGGTACACGCCATCAATGAATGCCCGTAAGGTGACGCCTGGTAAACGGCCGCACGTTACAAATATTTCATCATCATTAGCGAAATCTGTATACAAAGCAAATTGGCACACCCAGCAATGTGTAATATGCCGTGATGATATATTTATTTATTTTTACCTCCCGCTACCCTTGGTAAGGGAGGGATCGTGCTAAAAATCGCATATCGAGATTTTGGTAAATGACCACATTTTAAGGTCGCTAGAATCCATTTTTAACATTTTCACGATGATGTCTGTGTGTATGTATGTATGTATGTATGTATGTATGTATGTATGTATGTATGTATGTATGT
This sequence comes from Harpalus rufipes, assembly GCA_951394225.1. Taxonomy (NCBI): domain Eukaryota; kingdom Metazoa; phylum Arthropoda; class Insecta; order Coleoptera; family Carabidae; genus Harpalus; species Harpalus rufipes. Next base: position 11,414,658 of record OX596288.1, on the reverse strand, counting down.
ATGTATGTATGTATGTATGTATGTATGTAGATGTATGTATGTGTGTATGTATGTATATATGTATGTATGTGTGTATGTGTGGATCCTCTTTACGCTCTAACTCAAATACTATCATTCAGAAAGTTTTGAAACCATGTATTTCTACCTTTTTCTAATATGGAAAGAACTGATTAGATTTTGGTGGCAATCGGATAACCGGAAATGGCAGCTCAAGATAGTCTTTCTTCAAAAATACCTTTAAATGTAATTTTTTCTCAATTTGTTATTATAAAAATTAAAGATAAATCCATTTTCTACAAGTTTGCTTTAATACTGTTTCTATATATTGTATGGATAAATTTATAAAGTATTATAAAAATTATATACATAGGTAAATGGCGGGAGGTACTGTGTTGGTCACATCAGATTTTTATTTATAAAATGACTTTGTTGAAAAGTGTTAAGGGACCGACAGTTTAATTCGACCATAGTTCTGTAATGATTTGATGTTTTGATGGAAGTGGAGTAAATGAGCTAGACAAAATAGGTGTATTTTATTAAAAAGTAAAACATGAGAAAAATCCTAGTGATAAAAATGGCAAAAGAAATAGATATTTAAGTATTAAGGGTAGTAAGTGCACCTTACCGGTTGAGGATTAGTTTGGAGATCGAGACGAAGTCGAGATTTCCAAAACATCCGATACCGGTAAGAAGCACTTAATGCCCGCAATGCTTATTATATTTTTTGTGAGATCGTCCCAATAATAACAAATTAAAGTTTAGAATTATTTAAAAATTATTTTGACATTTTAAAAAAAATTGTTGTCATTTTTAAGTAAGCTATGATCGTTGTTTTGTTATCGTTAAAACTTTAAAAATTGTACATTTATTTTTTATTTATGTGATTTTCACCGCCTCCAGATCGGTAGGTAGGCACATCACTTACCGGTCAGTCACATCACTTACTGATCAATAACACATCACTTACACTGATCAGTAATTTGTAAACAAAACTTACTGCCTTGGAAACCCTATCGGTAAAGTTTTAAAAAAACCTGAACGTGCAAAAATAAATTTACTTTCATGAAATATATTCAATTGACGCAATAGGAAATTAATTATATTATTAAAATGTAGATTGGTATATATTTTTCAACAGTAGTCTAGTTATTTAGATATTTACAATATTCCTAATGCACTAGTTGTACTCGTATTACCTACCTTACATACTACTAACTAACAGAAATTTCATGTTATTGCAGTGAAGCAGTGTAAAATACACAACTACTCTATTATTAATTAAAAGATGTATTGTTTATTTATTTTAGGAAACTAATAGTTGTAACAAAATCCTCATGAGAATATCAGCCTTTATAAAGTAAACATTGTACGAGATTTAATTCATATTTCTCCAAGGAAGTTCTCCATTTTAATTAATTAGTTTTCGAAAACTTCCTCTATTTACTTTACTTTTAATTAAGAGAAAATTTATGTCAAATACCATCACGATGATTTGAATTGTTACAAAAACATAATATCTGTGGTATGATTAAAAGTACTTACAGAGTCGATTTAAAGATTAGACTATAAGAGTAATATATCTTTTTTTCTATTTCGGTGTTTTTATAGCTGGTAGCACGGTGTCAACTAGAACCATGTCAACAACTTGGCATATACTTCATGCAGGATTGTTAACAAAATTTAAAATGTTTGTAACTGACAGATAAATGTCAGTGTCGGAAATCCGGAAACATTACTGAAGATTTTTTCTGGGAAGTACATACATTTTATATTGTATTAATAGTTAAATATTTAAAATTATAGTTATATTACATAATATCCTTCAAAAATACTGTCAATCCTGACAATGAATTGGAAACGTTTCGAAAAATTAGAAAAGGACAAAATTTCTTCATAAAATGAATTTAAAATTAAACAATATAAGGAATAGATATAAATAGAATTTTTGGTGTAGAGTGTAGGTATACAAGAAATGTTAAATACAATAGGGCGCGAGCAGTCATGTGACTTTGATAGTTAGTAATTATGTATATAGATGTCAAAAATCATATTTTCTCATTCTAAATTTAGTGATTTTCCAATTCCATGTGGTTTATTTTCCTCGGCAAGTAAATTTCACACTCCTGGTGACAAATTAATTACGTGAATTTAGAAAATCTTGAAATTTTTAATGAAAAATTTTAACATTTGATATCTATGTACGTAATTACTAATTATCATTCTGAAACGGGCTCCCACATCTGCTTGTCAAGGCCAACTATGTAACATGACTGTTCGCACCCTATACTTATGTAACCAAAAAAGGAAGTGGCGAGAGGTATTGTGCTGGCCACAACAGATCTTTTGCGTAATTAATTTTAGTTTAAATATACACCTACACACGTCTACCATATCGATGCAAATACATTCTGTACATAAATGGCAGTATTGAATTCTAGGTAAAAGCGAATTGATGTATCCATAAATGCCTCAAAAGCATAACGATATATTTATTTATTTTGTTTATGTATGAAAATGCTAATGCACTTTTCATGGTTACTAAAATATTTTAATATCTACATCAAATATGAAAGTTCCTAATTTAAATATTGAACGTACGTGTTAAAATTATTGAACATTTTAATATTTATTTTCGTCATATAAATATAAAATAGTTTAATTCAGAGTTGTGTTGGAATTTTATTTTGCAAACATCCAGGTGGGTGGAAACGCGAATATGAATTATTTGCTCGCATTTTTAATGGTTTCCAATTGGAATTTTTGACGTTTGCGAGTAATATTTGGTTTTTGGCGAAAATTGCGCGGTTCGCATTGTTGCAAGCAAATAATATCCGGTGAAACTAAATCCGCAAACAATGTCTGCATCGATAGCACTGTCGGAATTTATTGTCTCCCACAGCTAATTTCATAATGAATTTTTCATAATGGTACTTTTAATTAACTAGACGAAATTTACACTTATTAGCTTCCGCGTTTTGCTCGTTTTCTGATAAGTGTGAGATAGAGCTTTTATGAATTTTGGTACGTAAACACATTTCGTTGAAATTTGTAGTTTATCTTCGTTTACCAGTTAACTGTTTTCAGTGTTTGTCAATATTTGAATTTTATTAAAGTTTGGTTTGTTTTTCCCCGCTTAAATTAAAATGTTTACAGGTATTGTTCTTCTTTATTATATTCACAAGGACAATGGCTGTACATAACTAATGTATATTAAAACATTTCTACCACAATAAAATTGTAATTAATTTTCTTTTCCCAAATATTTGCATTATTATTTTAATTATGAGTGAGAGTGCTTTAAGCGGTAGTCACTTCTGTCTCTAGTACCTATTAGATCTATTGTAGCATAGCCCTAACTTTCTGGAAGCAGTTTTAGAAAATTCTTGAAGTCAGTTAAGGTAGTTGTCACTCGAGTGTACCTATTCAAAAACTTGTTCTATGTTCAAAATAAAAATTAAGCTAATTTAGTTTATATTTGCAATAACTTATATTTTTTAACATTATATTATATACACAGATTGCATCAAAATAGTTAAAAGCTAATATCAAACACTGTAACAGATTAATTTTCTTTATTTTTCCGTAGAAAAGTTTTTTTTGGAACTGTACCACTCGCACTAACACATACACAAGTGTCGTATTTCAAGGTACTCACACTACAATATGAATGTTGGAGAATAACTGTGGCAACGTCGCACCTAGACATTTATTGGTACACTCGGATATAAAAGTAATAAAATATTTTGAGATATAATACTAATTCTAAACTACAAATGGAAACTGCAAAACAAATTAATATATTTCCTTCTTAAAATTACAAAAGTAGTATTATACTGTTTAAAGTTTTCATGCTTTTCACGTAAAATACCAATTTAAAAAATATTTCCTTCGAATGTACGTCTGAAATTTTTTTAACCAAAGATCACCTCTTATTCGCTAATACCAAGCGGGTGTTAACTTAACTGGTACTCCGACTGAAACGCTTGTACATGGTTGTCAAGTATAATTCTATCTATTTAACGTATCTTCAGATTATAATTTTCTAGAGGCAATAAAATTAAATCTGGATGGTAAATAATTTTCAAATTTTTAAATAAAATCCGTTAATTAGTTTTCCATAACATACTAGTTTTTCGATTAAATGTCGGTATGGATAGAAAAGTTATAATTTAAAATGTTGTGTTTATTTTGTCATTTTCTATTCTTCACGTGTTAAATTAATGACAAAACGCACTTTAGAATTCTATCATAGAAAAAAGGCAAATGCGATTTAACTTAACGAATCTTGGTAGCATGCAGAATTCTATATTCGCTTTTTAGCTCTATGAGTGGTATTGGATTCATGCATATCCAGACTTTAGTAAATAACCACGTTTTAAGGTCCCTAGAATCCGATTATAACATTTTTACGATGATGTCTGTGTGTGTATGTGTGTATATATGTGTGTGTGTGTGTATGTGTGAGTGTGTGTATGGATATGTGTGTGTTGGGATGTTGTAGATACGATTTCTCAAATTCTATAAGACTTAAGTGTAACAACGGATTCCTTAGTCTAACAGTAATAGGAAGAGTTGAATAGGTTCTGGTAACAATTGAAAACCGGAAGTGGTAGTTTCTAAAAAAAATTTTTCTATATATTATTTTTGAAAATTTATATTACTACAAATAATAAAGATAATTAAATTCTCAATCTGATACATTATTTTTTTTTTATTATATCCTATAGGTTTACAGATATAGTATACTACAAAATAATCTGTTGTAATAAATCTGCGCAAAAAACAGTTGAGATATCTAAATGTTTTCAATTAACAGATAAATGAATTATGTCAGTGTCAAAAATAAGCACATTACTGGAAGATTTTTCTGGGAGGTACGAAACGTGATTTTAACAGATTTTCTTGAAAAAACGCATTTAAATATAATTTGTTGACATTTAACGTTATTATAACTTAAAGAATATATTATTTTCTATACGATTTGATTGCATTTTATTTGTCATATTCAATAGGTATATAGAGTTAAAGAATTATAAAGATATTAGATTTCATAAATCTGCGAGCAATGCTAACCAAGTAAACTGCTAATATAATATATTCAGATAAATCAAATGAGATGAGGAAGTTGAGATAGAAGTTGGGGAAGACTCGGAAAGATACGGTAAGGAATGAAAGAATAATGGAAATAACTCTAGTGTTAGAAGTTTCTGGAAAAAAACAAGAGAGGCGATGACATTGGTTTGAATATGTCATGAGGAGAGCTTAGTAATAGAGGGTTGAAGGAACAGAGATAAAATGGAAGGACTGTATTGCGGAAGACTTGAGAGGAAAGGAACTGAAGTGCAATTTGCATAGTTTGTGAAATAATTTTACTGGAAATTTAGAATCTTTTGCAAGGTAATTTATGTATGGAATTTATACATAATATACAGGATTGACGGAAGGTATTGTGTTGACCACATAAGATTTTTTTATATGGGGATATATTGGAGAAAGTATTGCTACCATTTGCTGAAGAGGAAATGCTAACTGCAAACATGCAGCAAAATACTAATTATATTTTATTGTATTTGTTTTATTTTTAAATAATTTATTTGTTTCAAGCTTTTGTCCAAGGGTTTTTCTTTAAATACGGGTATTGTGATTAAATATTGAATAAATGTTAAATGTACTTTTATAAATCTGTAGTATGATATACTATTTACTTTTATTATTATTACTGATCCACAAAAATATTAACTAAAATTACATCGTAAAAATAAAGAAAGTTTCCATACTTTTACCCGCACTGTAGGTATAATTATTTGAAACTAAAGTGACTATACTATTGGAGGGGGAGAATTTTCTTTTTGAACAATCCGCGCAATAATTTTAAAATATGTTTCTAACTCTGGCAAATACATCAAAATTATATTTTCTGACCCTTCGTCCCAAATCGTCTTCTCAAAAAACTGAAACGATTTTAAGAAATAATGAAACATCGTACTTTTATTATCTTTTTCTACAGTCTACATAGAAAGTAGGCATTTGCGCTCTCTTTTGTCAACGCAAAATGTCACTTTGCCGCTGTAGCGCGACAAAATAGAAAAAACGCTCGCTGTCCAAAATTTCTAACTATACAATGGTGAGAAATGTCACTTGTCTACATTATTAATGGAAACGTTTAGTCAAGGAACTAATGGCATTTTAGTGACACGTTTATCACCTTTACAAATAAATCTGACATAACTGCTGTCGGTATATTACATAACCAAAAAAAAAAATGTCGCACTATTGTGAAAATAAAATAGGGCATTCATTTACAAAAACGAAAGTATGTTTAGATTAGATTGAAGCAATAGGTCAAGAAGAATTGGAAATAGCGATAAATTAAAATTAAATATAAAAGACGTTTTTTCTTTATATTAATCCTTATTAATTGAGTAGTAGTGTAACTACAAAGTGTACATTTTATTATTTTTTGTTATGGTGGAGGACCCCTTGCGGCGACTGTATATAAAATCTTGTGTGTGTTTCGAGCACAAATGGACATTGTCGATTTCGAGAGAATGCCGCGCTCCTGCGTCGCGCAGCAACAACCTCTCAATCGACAATGTCCTATTTTGCGCTCTTAATACACAAATAGCTATTTTCTACAAGCAGTAACTTTTTCCAAGATTTCGTAGCTTTGAAAATACCTTTTAAGTTTATTTTGTTTAAAATATGTACTGTGCCAATTTCTTTCCATACACCTAAGAATTTGTATATAAAGTAAATTCCTTCAAGAGGGTACATGTACAAAGATGACATCTTAAGGGAGGTAATTGAAACTTTACGCGTACTTGAAGAAGATTGAACTAATCCTGCCAGGACGAGTCTGTAGAAGTGAGATTTCATACATCAGCCAATCGTAGAACTAAGCTATGTCATAAACTGGCTTGCGGTGCTAAAATATTTCAATTACGGTGACATGTACAAGAATTCCGCAAACTTTGACGCGAGTTTCATAAGTAGAAATGCAGGAAAGCAAATACTGAAATAAGTGAAAGATGCCTTTATCCCACGTTAAAATTCGAATACAAGAATGCTTCAGTATTTAACTGTAATTTAAATATTGATATGCCATTTTCTTACATGTGTTCTTCCTTTATAACATTCTTCTCGTACCTTTACAAGGCTGGCTATCGAAACACAGAGAGGGCAGCAGCATATACAAATATTTTTGTGAGGTTAATGTAAACTATTTCTCAAAAACTTAATATCTGTTTCATTACGTATTTCTCAATCGGACATTAATGAAAAGAGTTGAAAAGGTTTTGGTAGCAACTGGACAAAATGTTTGTAACAGACAAATAAAATCATTGTCAGAAATCAAAATACATAACTAAATAATTTTTCTAAAAAATACATAGATATATTCCTTATTGTATTAATATTTAAAATTATATGCTATGAATATCACTCGGTAGGAGGGTTTTTCTCCGGGCACTCCGGTTTCCCTCTGTCGTAGGTACACTATACTTCCAACACTGTTAGTTGCCGTAGAGCGCTACTTCACCACTCGGGCAGAGAGCCATCTCTGTTCACTAAGTGAAAGCTCGAAGGCGTCAATAACCGAGAACACAATTCTCAACCACCATTACACTGAAACAAACAAATACACTGACATACACACATCACCCTGAAGAGGAAATTTCTATCTCCTATACCTGGACACTACACAACATTATTATTATACCCTTCACCAATTATGTCAATCCCGACAGTGAACTGGAAACATCTCGAAAAATTAGAAGAGTAGGACAAAGTTTCTTCATAGAATGAATTTAAAATTTAAAAATCTAAATATAAAGAATAGGTATGCGGTGTAGAGTGTAGGTATAAAATATATGTTAAATACAATAGCGTGCGTGCAGTCATGTGACTTTCTTGGTCTTGACACACATATATGGGGGCCCGTGTCAGAATGGTAGCTAGTAATTATGTATATAAGATGTGAAATATCATAATTTTTCATTCTAAATTTCGTGATTTCCCAACTCCATTCGGTTTATTTTCCTGGCCAAGTAAATTCCATACTCATGGTGACGTGAACTTGGAAAATAGCGAGACGTGTTGTGCTCGCCACAACAGATTTTTTATTAGGTAATATTGTTACAGCTGTTCAAGTGAACAATTACCTATAAATTTAAATAAATATTATTTCACTTTTATCAGAAATTACATATAATAATAAAAATAATTTAGCCTTGCTAAACAGATCGCTAACATTTTGTAACGTGCGCCCCTGACTAAAGAGTATTCGGGCGCCGGTACTGAATATTCCCGAGCGATGACGTAATTCACGGCGACGGAAATACCCATACTACTAGACGTGTTAATTCACCGATGACTTGAATCCTTTGTATTCAATGTCATTGTGGCGTCAGAAAGTTCTAGAAGGACATCGCGCTATATATAAACCCGTCGCCAAAGCCAGCGAACATAGTAAGCAATGAGCAATGAACAGTGGGTGATATAAATAAATATAGTGATATAAATATTGTTTAAATAAATAATCTTAGTATTTAATAATATTCTTACTGTTTATAATTATTGAATCATAGTGTTGGTTACTTGTTACTTTTATTATCTTTTTAATATTTTTCCTAATTATTTATCGTTTAATAAACGTATTTTTTTAATTAATAATATTTCTCTGATTTTTATACTTCATCCAAATAAATAAAACGTTACAATTTGTTAATTTTTAGTTTTATGGTATAACTATCTTTGGGATGATTTTCGACATTTTCATAATTTAATTTCTGCCATTCTAGATCGTGCAAAATTATTTTTTTCTTCAAACGTCATAAAAGTAGCATCTTTTGTGACTTGATTTTCAAGGTAGAAGTTTAATTTCTACGCCGCCGGAGTAGAAGTAGCTAATTTCTACGCCGCCGGCGTAGAAATAAAATAAATAAATATCTATAGAAACTATACAGAATCAACGAATAAGAAAGAACTTTAATAAAAGAAACTTGTAATATCGCCCTAAATGTCACTATAACACGCTAGGTAACCTTAAAATAAAGTTACTAAATACGATCAATAGCTGTCAAATTTAAATATATAACCTGTGAATTGAAATATAAACAGAGTTTACTTTTGAGGAAATAACATTATAAAAGAATAGTAGACTTACAGACTACAATTACAGGGACGGTAATGAGCATAAGAATTCTTAGAATTAAAGTGATAAGAAAAGTTTATATTGTTTTGCAGTGATTCCTGGACATATCTATCAGCCACACTGTTAGATTTCCATCCAATTGCACAACTTCAGGGGGCGTACATTATATTACTTCAAATTCCGACATAATTGCACACAAGGAGGATATAAAATTGCACAATTTTTATTTAAACGTCAAAATGAGAAAATTTTAATTTCAATGATTATAACAAAAAGTGAAAAAGTAAGTATCCGTAGCTACAGGGCAATTGAAATCGCAAACGTAATTTACGTAAAATATAACGTCAGTAGTAGATAGTTTTCTTTAAATATCTACGTTTGAAGAAAAAATATAATGTGTCATTCGGAGTAAAAGTGTCTTTGTGTGCAAAGTTTCACTTCTATTCCTAATAACACAATATACTATTGTTTATTTATTTTGATGTAGAATTTTATTTTCTACAACATTTATTTGAAGCTTGTTTTACCTAAAATAATTAGGGAAGCAGGATATTACGAAAGTATGATTTTACATGTTAAATTCCTATGTTCCGGTTTCGTGGTCAACCCCCTGGATAAGAATTGAAGTTGGACAAATACCGAGCGACATGGAAAATGAAAAATTATTGGATAATTAAATTACAATTATTTTTTCCATATATTTTCGAAATAAATATCAATTTTCAATTCTCCATTCTTCTCAGTTACCGCTAGTCATAAATCAGTATCTAAATGATAAACTTCCGTAGCAACAAATCAAATATTGTGATTTGTATGACCTGAGAGACGCAACTTTGAGCCTCGGGCCTCATAAAAGTCAATGTGTTCAATGCAGAATCCTTGTTCGCTGACATTTGTGACTCCCAGCCCTCCCTGCGGCCTGGAGCTCTCCCGGAGAATTTGTCCTACAGTTTGTGCACTGTCACTTGACAAATAAACATACGCGCGCCTCACCGCGAACTGTGCTTTATCATACGTGAAATATTCACTCCGAGAACGGTGAAAAATCGACCAAGTTGAAGTAGGAGTGCAAGATGGATTGAAGGGAAGGGGCATTGATATTTCTGGAAAGTTTTATTGTTTAAGTTTTAACAAAGGTGTTTTTCATTTTTACCCTAACCAAATAATTTAATATTGCATTTCTGACAGTAAAAGAACATGTTAAATAATATATTGTTTGGTTCACGAAAGATAACAATTCAAGGTCATTTATTAACCGTATGGTATAATATTACTAGCAGATAACTTTACTGCATTTCCTATACATAGACGTGCAACATGAAATATTTATGGATACATTTTAACTGAAAAAATAAGTGTAATTTATTTGAAAATTATGTTTCTTTTTAAATAATGCCTTTCTCAAGGATTTATGCTCTTCACCTATGTATTTGCAAAACCCAAAAACATAAACTTGACAAAAACCATGGAATAATAATTTAATTTAAATGTCAACGTCACTGGGTAACTATTAGGACAGAGGGCAGTGCAGTAGATAATTATCTGTAACTTACGACATACGTCATTAGTATTTGTAATGTGTTAGAAAGTAATGTCACCATTTACGTATATCTGTCACACAACATAAACTATATAGACACACGTCAAATAATCTTTCTCTTTCTAACATGAAATGTTGCTAAGTTACTACTGTATAAAGTGCTGTGTATTCTTTCTTCGAACAAGTGACATTGAATTGTTATCTCTGTCCTAATATTTATCCAGTGACGTTGACAAGTTGACATTTAAATCAAATAGTTTTTGTCAAGTCTATATTTTTGTGTTTTGCAAAAACATAGATGAAGAGCATAAATCTTTGAGTAAGGCATTATTTAAAAAGATACATAATTTTCAAATAAATCACACTTATTTTTTTCAGTTAAAACGTATCCATAAATATTTCATGTTGCACGTTTATGTACACGAAATGCAGTGAAGTTATCTGCAAGTAATATTATAGCATACGGTTAATAAATGACCTTGAATAGTCATCTTTCGTGAACCAAACAATATATGCGATGCATGTTACATACGTTAGTAAAATTTTCCTAAATTTCTTACAGATAGGTATTACATCTCGAAAGATAGCGATGACTGATTTTACAGCAGATATTTAAAGTTGTCACCATGATTTTATATACAGGATGTAACAGCTAATCGAGCTACCTTAACTAATTTCTATATATTATTAAAGGTAAAATAAAATACAATAAGACAATCTTATAGAGGACCAAGGGGGACATCCGAATAAAGAAGAAAACTTATTTTTAAACCAGTGGTTCTCAAGTTACAATACAAAGTTATATTTTTAAAATGGGATGGTATACAAGGTGATACTGAAAAACGGGCCACTCAAAATAACTTTTTTATTCATAATTACTTTTTAATTCTCTTTGCATATTTGTAAACTAGGCTTAGGGGCTCAAAAATCATTATAATTGGCATGATGGTAGCGCTTCCGGTTTGAGCGGAAGTGACATTAACTTTCATATTTCAAATGGAACACCCTTTACATTTTTATATATTTGGAATCTACGTAAAATTACGAATTCAGCGATATGATTGAAGTGCATTTTTATTGAAGAGATAAATTACAAAACGTAAAATAGTAAGTTATTTTCGTAAAATTTCATATTTTGTTACAAAAAAATGATTAATTTGTTATCACAGCTTGCCAGGTTAATTATTCCTAATTTTCTCTTACGTTTTTATAATTTGTTTCTTCAATAAAAATGAACTTCAAGTATATCGTGAGTAACTTTATGTAGATTCCAAATATATAAAAATATATAAGGTGTCCCATTTGAAATATGAAAGTTAATGTCATTTCCGGTTAAACCGGAAGCGCTACCATCATGCCAATTACCATGATTTGTGAGCTCTTAAGCCTAGTTTACAAATATGGGAAGAGAATTAAAAAATAATTATAAATAAAAAAGTTATTTTGAGTGGCACGTTTTTCAGTGTCACCTGTATATTTTATAGGTCTATTCGATAGAGTATGTTTTTTAATTCACATGTGTGCCTGAATGTCTGGTCGCGAATCTGGAGACCCGGGTTCGATCCCGACTGACGTCAAAAATTACATCGAATTTTAATGGCACAAAATTGACCGCTGTGGTGCACTCTCCACGCCAGCATTGAGTGCCCGTAAGCGCCCGCACGGTACAAATATTAAATAAATACCGATATGTCAGTACAAAGCAGATTGTAACAATATGTATGCCGTGATGATATATTTATTCATTTATTTTTATACATAACAAAAATAGTGAGAAAAATTCAATTGAAATTTAAATAAATTTGATTTTTATAGTTATTTTTCAGTGGCTATGTATGAAAAACAAATATTTGTTAATAACTTTATAAACTGTGTTTTGTTTGATTTATATCCAAAATAATACAAATTGACAAACAGCAGTTTCTGTTATTCATACATAGCCTACTGAAAAATAACCATAAAAATAAAATTTATTTCAATTTTAATTGATTTTTTTCTCGATATTTTTTTGTTATGTAAGGATATAAATTAATTACATGGTTGAATTAAAACGAAACAAATATTTGTTGATAACTTTATAAACAGTGTTATGTTTGATTTATATCCAAAATAATACAAATTGACAAACAGCAATATTTGTTATTCATACATAGCCTGCTGAAAAATAACTATAAAACTCAAATTTATTTAAATTGTAATTGATTTTTCCTCGATATTTTTTTGTTATGTAAGGATATAAAATAGTTACACGGTAGAATTCAGAAAAAATACTGTATCAAATAAACCTAAAAAATATATATCAGTCCATTTTAAAAAATTGGATGTGGCCAGCACAATACCTTCCGTCAATCCTGTGTATTATGTATAAATTCCATGCAATTTTTTTTATTTTCTTCTTCCACTCATTTCTGTTTTGCTGTCGTTCTCATTCAGTTCCTTTTCTGTTAAGTCTTCCGCAATACAGTCCTTCTATCTTATCTTTGGTCTTCCTCTGTTTCTTCAAACTTCTATTACTAAGCTATTCATTCTTCTTCCAATATATTCTTCATCTCTCCTCATGATATGTTCAAGTTCAAACCAATGTAATTGTCTCTTTTGTATTTCCATTATTCTTTCATTCCTTACCGTATCTTTCCGTGTCTTCGCAACATCTACACAAAGTTTTTTTTTAAATTTATTTATCGTATCATAATCATACATAAAACAGTTATTCGAAATACAAAATGTATTAAAATAAAATCATCAATAATCTATACATAAGTTTATCTCATTCGATAGAGATGAATTTTATTTTGAATTTATCCATCATTTTTTTATATCTTTATATTACAAAAAAAAAAAACCGAAAATAGTGTATTAAAGTTTCAAAAGCCAATCTGTTAAGCACGAGTCAAAGTTTTGCAGAGGACGAGTGTGCGATAACATTATTTACATTTATTTATTCTATTGAGGTAATTTTATAATTTTGTTTGATGAGACTTGTGTTTTTTATTAGTTATGTTGATAGCGCTTCCTGCAGACTCATAAGACATCCACATAGAATAAAAATAATTTAAAGTATTATAATTATATTTTTTATATTTCAATAATGCCACGGCCTAGAATTGATCTATAAAAATATGTTTTATTAGGGAACTTTAAAATTTAAAAAAGAAACAGATTATAGTGGTATAGAAGTTGATAATAGCTTACTTAAAATGCATTAAAAATTTAGTCTTAAAAGGAATTAGAAAGCGTCCAAAACAATAGCATGTCTAATGTCTAATGCACGGAAACTACATTGAAAAATGTGGTACATCAACTTTATTTATACTGGTAGTTCATAAAAATAAATCTCGTAAAATATGCACGATCTTTGGTTAGCTAAAATCTGTATTTACTCAAATCTATCTATGTAGGTACAGAATAAATTTTCTTTCTCTCTTTTTATTAAAAATAACCCTCAATGGGATTAAATCTTAATTATAGAGAGGGTACACATACAGGGTGAATCTGGGAAGACCCACCCCTCTTTAACTTTCTTACTAAAGTAATAGAAAAAAATCTGATGTGGCCAGCACATAACCTCTCGCCGTATATTTTACCTGGCTGTATTCATAAAGCAAAGAATATTTTTATAAATACAAATAATATATTCATATAAATCTATGACGTATAAACTTCTTTATTATTCAATAATAGCATGTCTCAACATAAAGATATTTTACCATAAATTATGTTACAATAAATTACAAAGTAGAGTTTACCATATATAAATATTAGGCTGGTAACAGCAATTTTCAATTCGAACAACCTTGTTTACTTTCTCTTCATATTCTTCTAGTAAAAACATTAATTTTGGGCGGTCTAAAATGTATATATCTGGATTGTGCATCTATTCTTATATATCTTCTTTTACATTTTATTTTTTCATACTTGTTATATCTAAATAACCTTAATTCCCTTTAATAAAGTGACGGATAGATTGCACTCCGATTATTCTTATATCGATGTGTAATTTTGTCAATATTTACAACTTACTTGAGAAGAATTTGATAGCTTTTTCGCAATTCAAAGTTACTCTAGTCTACAGTACTGGTGTACATTGTCCCATAATGTTTGAAACAAATTTAAGTCCTTCAACCTAGACTTGTCATCTCCATAATAGTCACAGATCAAGAATTAAGGGATTCTCCAAATACATTTTTCTTTCATTACTCATTATTTCTGACACTGACATTTATCTGTCAGTTACAAATAATTTAAATTTGCAACTATTTTTCATGGCATCCTTTCGGTTGTAAAATTAGTTACAACATTATTTTATATATTATATTCCTTTTATCTCTAAATCTATAAAATATGTATAAAAATATTTAAATGTATCAGAAAGAGAATTTATTTTTCTTTAATATTATCAAGAAAAATTTTCAAAAAATAATATTTAGAAGATTTTTTTTCAAGAATCTTCTACTTTCGGTTGTCCAATTGTTACCAAAACCTTTTCAGATCTTCCCATGAATGTCCGATTGGGAAATACGTTGTTAAACAAATTTTAAGTCTTATAGTTTTTGAGTAACCGTCCTTCCAACATCCCACACACACACACACACACACACACACACACACACACACACACACACACACACACACACACACACATCCACACACACACACACACACACACAGACATCATCGTAAAAATGTTAAAATCGGATTGTAGGGACCTTAAAACGTGCTTATTCAATAAAATCTGGATATGCGATTTTTAGCATGAATGCAATACCTCTCTTAGCGAGAGGTAAAAATGGCTCATATATATGTAGATATTTTATAGTCAGGTTTACAAGATACGACTATCAACTTTTATTTTTTTCATAGCAACCTATAATTATTTTACTAAAATATAAACCGCCATTTTTTTCTCTTTTCAACGATGTATTAGTTTTTATTAATATATTTGAAAAAATAATGAGAAAAATAAGATATAGTGAAAATTATTAGGCAGAATACGTACGTCATCAACCTGAAAAAAACTTTATAAAATTAAATATATCTTGTAGAAATTTTTAGTTGTTATTAATTTTTAAAAAAGAAGAAAAAATGTACTAGTATAGTATTAAAGAAATGCATATATTGATGAATTTACAATTATTTCTAAGTCAATCCTTATTCCTTTTACGGAATATAAAATTATTTGACACAACACGGTCATTCGCAGTACTACCAACGTATGGTACGAAAATAAACTACAATTATTTCTAATAATTTTATATTCCGTAAAAGGTATAACGATTGATCTAGAAGTAATTGTAAATGTCATTAATATATCCATTACATAATACTAGTAATGTTTTTGTGCTTCTTTTAAAAATTAATAACACCCAATAATTTCTACAAGTTATATTTCATATTATAAAGTTTTTTTTCACTTTGATGACGTGAGTCTTCAGCCTAATCATTTTCGCCATAATTGAGAAAGATGGGAAATCATTTTTACACAAATATTTATAGGTGGCTATGTGAAAATAAACAAAATGTAACAATATTGCAGTGAAATTAATATCACAAAGTATATATTTGTTTATTACTTATTTATTATTACTTACTTATTATTTACTTATTTGTTATTTATTTTCACATAGCCACCTCCTACCTACAATATTTGAATAAATAATATTTCTTATATTTCACCTGAAACGTGTTTTAATTTAAATAAAAATTAAATTCACATACATTTAAAAAAGTTTTGCCAGATATTTCATGTCTTTTTCGGCTAATTTCCACATTCAAAGTTGGTTAACCTATCTCGCCATGTCATAAAACGAAAGTATTAAATTTATTTGAGCATTTTTTGCTCGTATTTGTCCATATTATAATAGTGCAATAATTACTTTTAATTTTTAGTCCAATTATTTCAATTTTAATAGCTTAAACACAAAAAGCAACGCATTCTGCAATATGAATATTTACTCATTTTTACAAAAAAAAAAAACAGAATTTAATGTTTTTATTTATTGAGCTTAAACACAAAAAGCAGCGCATTCTGCAATATGAATATTTACTCATTTTTACAAAAAAAAAAAACAGAATTTAATGTTTTTATTTATTGAGTTTATGTTTAAATAATAATTTTATGTAGTTTTTAGAGGAAATTAAAATTTATGAAATGGCCTTCTTACTCTAGGAAAATATTTATAGACAAATATAAACCTAAACGTGATGATATAAATAAATAATATTCTTGGATGGCATTTCTAAAATGTTGCAGACTAATCCAATAAAATTTTAAACAGCAATATCTTCTATAATCCCCGTCAATCGAACGCAGAGATTTTTATGACATACATTAATTCAAAACAAATCCACACAGTATAAATCTCTGGATGTCTATGGTCACGTACACATTCACATATGTACATACATTGACTATTTACAAACAGTACCAGGTATTATTCCGTCACGTGACAGCCGCGACGCGTGGCATGTGGAGGGGGATGTGACGTCATGTCCAATGGGACGAAGATAAACGATACATCCCTAATCACAGATTATCGACGGGAGCGCCTCTACCTGCCCAACTGGGAGTTAAATCATTCCCTAACTGATGTTTTAAGCTGCGCTTTTTTCCAATGGATAAAAGCTTTCGCGCAAAGCACATACCCAGAAGAATACATTTCACTCACATATGGAAGAGCTTGTCTATTTGTAAGAACACACAGTGGATATGATAATCCACTTTCATTGTATGTTTATAGAAAGAGTTATTACTTTTTTACCTATATTTTATTTGTGCTAACGTTGGTCTTACGTCTTACATATTTGTTATTGTTAGCGTGTTAATATTGGATTAAGATTAACCGCCATCGTTTTACAATATGTCTGAAGTATTTTATTTCCTCTAAAACAACTCTGAACTGTCATAAACTATATATGAGACTGAAGACTGAATGTATAAATATAAATCATCAATCGATTAGATACATCCATCAATCTGCGAAAAATATGAAAAACTAACCCCCCTCCCAACGTTTGAAATGTTTTCGGAAAATTCGAATTATTTCAAAACTTTGACAATTAAATTTACGTTTAGTATGTACGTTATGAAATGAAACTTTATTCGATGTGAATATTTTAAATATATTTTTCTTTTTTATGCTCCTGTTGGTAAGACACGATTGACAATTTGATACATACATACACACATAAAATCACGCGTGTCCCACTTAGTGGGTTCACACAAACCCGAAAACAATAAGAACAATATCAACATCGTACAACAAATCCTTACCCTTAAACATATTAAAGTGACCGATTTTCGGTAGCGAAATACCGCATTCGGATCACAATAATAGTTAGGAAACAATCATCCTTCGCCACACATTCCTATCTAAGCAGACAGACTTCTTTCGCCTCAGCCACACTCATAATGATTATATGTTTATATAGATTTTTAATTGAAATCGGTGTCTTTGAAGAAACAAGAAGATATTGCTATATTTTTGTATTAATTTGGATATTTTGAGTTCTGAGATCATGCCTAAAGCATTATCTCGGTAAAGTTACGATTAGTAACTAACTTGATAGCGTATTTTGAAGCAGAAAAACATATTAAACGTTCTTTTTACCGCTACATTGTATAAATGAAGTATTTTTTACAGCACATAATCGTTAAACACATTATATCTACATACGGTGCAGTGGCATAATTTACTCTCGGGCCCCTATGCGAAATATTTGCTAGATCCCCCCTGATTAACACCCTAGAAAAAAAATCTGATGTGGCCAGCACATAACCTCTCGCCGTATATTTTACCTGGCTGTATGCATAAAGCGAAGAATATTTTTAGAAATATATAAGTATAAACTTCTTTATTATTCAATAATAGCATGTCTCAACATAAAGATATTTTACCATAAATTATGTACAATAAATTACAAAGTAGAGTTTATCATATATAAATATTAGGCTGGTAACAGCAATTTTCAATTCGAACAACCTTCTTGTTTACTTTCTCTTCATATTCTTCTAGTAAAAACATTAATTTTGGGCGGTCTAAAATGTATATATCTGGATTGTGCATCTATTCTTACATATCTTCTTTTACATTTTATTTTTTCATACATGTTATATTTAAATAACACTAATTCCCTTTAATAAAGTGACGGATAGATTGCACTCCGATTATTCTTATATCGATGTGTAATTTTATCAATATTTACAACTTACTTGAGAAGAATTTGATAGATTTTTCGCAGTTCAAAGTTACTCTAGTCTACAGTGCTGGTGTACCTTGTCCCATAATGCCTGAAACAAATTTAAGTCCTTCAACCTAGACTTGTCACCTCCATAATAGTCACAGATCAATTAAGAGATTCTCCAAGTACATTTTTCTTTCATTACTCATTATTTCGATGAGATACAATTTTTCTGTATTTTACGCTGCAGAGTGGAGACCATCTTCACTTTCATCTTGTGTTTATGATATTTAAATAACGTCTTCCTTCGAGCTGTATTCTCGCTTATATCTATTCTTTACATTTAGATTTTTTAAATTTAAATTCATTCTATGAAAAAGGTTTGTCTTACTCTTCTAATTTGTCGAGATGTTTCCAATTCATTGTCGGGAGTAACAGTATTTCTGAAGGGTATGTGTAATATACCTATAATATTAAATATTTAACTGTTAATTAAGAAATAATATAATGTATGTACTTCCCAGAAAAAGGCTTCAGTAATGTCTTCGGATTTCTGACACTGACATTTACCTGTCAGTTACAAATAATTTAAATTTTCAACTATTTTTCATGGCATTCTTTCGGTTGTAAAATTAATTACAACAGATTATTTTATATATTATATTCCTTTTATCTCTAAATCTATAGAATATATGATAAAATATTTAAATGTATCAGAAAGAGAATTTATTTTTCTTTAATATTAACAAGAAAAATTTTCAAAAAATAATATTTAGAAGATTTTTTTTCAAGTATTTTCTACTTCCGGTTATCAGATCTTCCCATGAATGTCCGATTGGGAAATACGTAGTTAAAAAATTTAAAGTCTTATTGTTTTTGAGTAAACGTCCTTCCAACATCCCAAACACACACACATACACACACACACATCCACACACACACAGACATCATCGTAAAAATGTTAAATTTGGATTGTAGGGACCTTAAAACGTGCTTATTCAATAAAATCTGGATATGCGATCTTTAGCATGAATGCAATACCTCTCTTAGCGAGAGGTAAAAAGCAAAAAAAAATCTATTTTTCACAATATACTGTGATAATAATTATAATCTCTCTTTTGCATAATTATAGTTGCCGTCAAATGCGTATGGATTGGAGATTTCTACATTGTTGTCAATTCAGAAGCAATGTTGAATATGCTAAGTTATGAAGAAGCGGCAACACCACATGGCAGGAGAAGGGAAAAAGTTGAACAGCAGTCCATACTTATTTGACGGCGAGTGTAGTTATTTTGATTATTGTAATCAAATTTTCTTTGTTGTAATCAAGCATATTTTTACCTCTCGCTAAGAGAGGTATTGCATTCATGCTAAAAATCGCATATCCAGATTTTATTGAATAAGCACGTTTTAAGGTCCTTACAATCCGATTTTAACATTTTTACGATGATGTCTGTGTGTGTGTGTGTGTGTGTGTGTGGATGTGTGTGTGTGTGTGTGTGTGTGTGTGGGATGTTGGAAGGACGGTTACTCAAAAACTATAAGACTTAAAATTTGTTTAACAACGTATTTCCCAATCGGACATTCCCGGGAAGATCTGAAAAGGTTTTGGTAACAATTGGACAACCGGAAGTAGAAGATTCTTGAAAAAAAATCTTCTAAATATTATTTTTTGAAAATTTTTCTTGATAATATTAAAGAAAAATAAATTCTCTTTCTGATACATTTAAATATTTTTATACATATTTTATAGATTTAGAGATAAAAGGAATATAATATATAAAATAATGTTGTAATAAATCTTACAGCCGAAAGAATGCCATGGATTTAAATTGTCAAAAAATGTCAGTGTCAGAAATCCGGAGACATTACTGAAGATTTTTTCTGGGAAGTATATACATTATATTATTTCTTATTGCATTAATAGTTTAATATTTAATATTATAGGTATATTACACATACCCTTCATATATGCTGTTACTTCCGACAATGAATTGGAAACATCACGAAAAATTTCTTCATAGAATGAATTTAAATTTAAAAAATCTAAATATATGGAATAGATATAAGTAGAATTTTTGGTGTAGAGTGTAAGTATACAAGAAATGTTAAATACATTAAGGCGCGAGTAGTTATGTGACTTTTTGGCCTTGACAAGCAGATATGGGCGCCAATGTCAGAATTATAGCTAGTAATTATGTATATAGATGTCATATATCATAATTTCTCATTCTAAATTTAGTGATTTTCCAATTTCATGTGATTTATTTTCCTCGACAAGTCAATTCCACACTCCTGGTGACAAATTAACTACGTGAATTTAGAAAATCCTGAAATTTTTAATGAAAAATTCTGACATTTATGTACATAATTACTAATTATCATTCTGAAACGGGCCCCCACATCTGCTTGTCAAGACCAACAATGTAACATGACTGTTCGCGCCCTATACTTAACCAAAAAAAGGAAGTGGCGAGAGGTATTGTGCTGGCCACAACAGATTTTTTACTTTGACTTACACTATAGGCAACAATCACAACTTAAAACGATCCAGTCTCATATAAAGTACTTAAACAGTTTAGTAACTTCTTACTGATGACGTAAATTGGGTAATATCAATGTCGTGGAACGACCATACATTAACTTTTATCCTATTATTTAGGAAAGACTAATATCTTCAACTTTGACTTATTGGACATATCTGTCATCTGTCTCAAGGCAACAATACTTGAGTGCCAACAAAATTTTATAAAATCATTGATGCCTGCCTACCTTGTTTTGACTTTTTTTGAAAAATATATTACAGATATATTACTGTTTACTAAATTTATACTCATAAAACGTTGAGATCCAGAATAACTTTACTACAACAATTTATCAATTATTTCTTGAATATATCTCGCATGCAGACATTGATGAATCTGTTGTAAGAGTAAAAGTGACTTCTCTGGTCCTTGGAAGTTTATGTTGGTGCGTCGCACTCTTGATCAATAAGTCCTTAATTAAAATGAACAACCGTTAGCAGGCGCGAGCAAAGCAAAACTTTTGCAAAATTAAATGCGACAACCACCATAAAATTTAATCAGGCCGTTCGAGTTTATTGAATAGCATTTAATGAGTGTCCCCGTTGAAGTTTGTCTTTTGCTTTGCACGATCACAACAAATTACGAGCTTACCTGCCAGCGAAAAGTCTACCGGAAAAACACCAAAATTTAAGAGGGGACTCATCACATTTTACGCGCGACCATACACAGACAACATCAAATTAGTTCATGTTCTCATTATGCATATTTAATATATACGAGGTGGTACCCAAAAATAACGGGAATTATATTCTGACAGTTGGTAGGGCTTTACTTTCGATCAGCTAGGTATATATTTTTTGAATCTGTGATCAGTGCGATTTGTTCAAAACCGCTGTTTGACGTTCGGCAATTTTTTCATTTTTACTAATAAAATTTTGCATTTAATGTTTACATACAATATAAAAATACACAAAAAAATCTGTTGTGGCCAGCACAATACCTCTCGCCACTTTGTTACATTGTTGGCCTTGACAAGCAAATGTGGGGGCCCGTTTCAGAATGATAATTAGTAATTATGTACATAAATGTCAGAATTTTTCATTAAAAATATCAAAACTTTCTAAATTCACGTAGTTAATTTGTCACCAGGAGTGTGGAATTTACTTGTCGAGGAAAATAAACCACATGGAACTGGAAAATCACTAAATTTAGAATGAGAAATTATGATATATGACATCTATATATAATTACTAGCTATCATTCTGACATGGGACCCCATATCTGCTTGTCAAGACCAACAAAGTTACATATGACTACTCGCACCCTAAAAATAAAATAAAATAAATAAATATTTCATCACGGCATATTACCCATTGCTGGGTGTGCCAATCTACTTCATACACAGATATCGGTAATGATGGAATATTTGTACCGTGCGCACCCTAATGTATTATATATATTTTCTCTAAATCTATAGAATATATAATAAAATATTTAAATGTATTAGATAGAGAATTTAATTATCTTTAATATTACCAAGAAAAATTTTCAGAAAATAATATTTAGAAGATTGTTTTCAAGAATCTTCTACTTCCGGTTGTTCAATTGTTACCAAAACCTTTTCAGATCTTCCCATGAATGTCCGATTGGGAAATACGTAGTTAAACAAATTTAAAGTCTTATAGTTTTTGAGTAATCGTCCTTCCAACATCCCACATACACACACACACACACATATATATATATATATACACACACACACACACACACACACATCACACAGACATCATCGTAAAAATGTTAAAATCGGATTGTAGGGACCTTAAAACGTGCTTATTCAATAAAATCTGGATATGCGATTTTTAGCATGAATCCAATACCTCTCTTAGCGAGAGGTAAAAAGTTATTCTTGCTAAAACTCACCGACTCATCAATTTCTAATGCAAGAATTACTAAATTTTTATGTAGCATCTTTCGTACATACATACATGGCATATATGAGACTTTTATTTGCTATTTCATTAACGTCCAAGCAACGCTGTTGTGACCGCGGTAACAAATGTCATTTTTAAATATTTGAATTATTTCAATATTCATGTCATTCATGTGGTGATTAAAGTGATTTTGGCTACAGGCGTTGATAATTTGTGCTTGAATGAGTGTTTAAATCTTCGTATTATACATATTGCATTTAGATGATAAAAAGTACTTTTCATCCATTCATCTATCGTATTTATTTAATTAATTTATTATTGCTAAATAAGTAATTATACTTCGAATTTGATAAATAACAAAATTGATACAATATAGGTTATATTATAAATACATTTATATTGTCAGTATGAATACTGGGTCTCGTGGCCGTGTGCCTGAGTGTCTGGTCGCGAATCTGGGTACCCGGGTTCGATCCCGACCGACGCCAAAAATTATTTCGAATTTTAATGGCACAAAATTGACCCCTGTAGTGCACTCTCCACGCCAGCATTGATTGCTCGTGAGGTGACGCGTGGTAAGCGCCCGCACGGTACAAATATTTCATCATTCCCAATATCTGGGTACAAAAGCAGATTGGCACACCCAGCAATGGGTAATATGCCGTGATGATATATTTATTTTATGAATACTTCGTAAATGACACGATTTCACCTGACAAAATGACATTTGAATCATATGCTTACGATTGATGACGTGGGGTTCAAGTCGTGGAAACGGACACATACTGGCTGGGTTCGGTTTTACGCTCTGAGCGGTCTGAGCGCTCAATGCCGTTCGGTAAATACATCTGAGCGATCTTTTTGCTCAGCTCTACGTTCGGTTATTAGCTCACGGAGCGCACAGAGCCCGGTCTGTTCACTCGTTGTCTAACCATGGAGCATTTTGAGCAGTTGTCTGGCGCATGCGTATTTAAGCGCAAATTTAAAATGTTTGTCGCCGGCAAGGCAAACAGTATATATTTTATGAATGAATGCTGTCGTTTTCGTACATCAATCAGAAATGTTTGAAATGTATAAATTAGTCATTTTAGGAAACATTTTTCTACATAATTTTCAACTTTAAGTTGTCCATAATCATTGCCACATCAGTATAATCAAAAAACGTTAATAACACGCGCACAGTACACATGTTAACAGTTCTTTATTATTTTCCGTTTTTATTCTGGCGCAAATTAATAAGTGTCAAAATGGCAGCTAAACGCTCTATCCGTTCGGTTATTCAAGCTACAGGTCGGAAATCGCAGATGAATCTGTCACGTGTTCAGATTGCTCAGAGTGCTCGACAGATTTAAATAGCGAATACAACCACTGTTTGCTGTATTGAGTCGATTAACAGAAATTCAAATACATTGGTTATTCTTTCATTTTTCTGGAATATATTTGTAACTTAATAGTAGGTAAATTAAACAATTATGAATTTGGTCAACAAGTGCACATTAGATCAAACAGTGTTGACAGTTTTTACATTATTTACATAGCTAAAAATCTGTTGTGGCCAGCACAATACCTCTCGCCACTTCCTTTTTTTTGGTTACATAAGTATAGGGCGCGAACGGTAATGTTACATTTTTGGGCTTGACAAGCAAATGTGTGGGCCCGTTTCAGAATGATAATTAGTAATTATGTACATAGATGTCAAATGTTAGAATTTTTCATTAAAAATTTCAAGATTTTCTAAATTTACGTAGTTAATTTATCACCAGGAGTTTAAAGTTTACTTGTATGCCTTAGATATTTAACATTTAATTCTGCTCCACATGGAATTGGAAAATCACTAAATTTAGAATGAGAAATTATGATATTTGACATCTATATACATAATTACTAGCTATCATTCTGACATGGGCCCCCATATCTGCTTGTCAAGGCCAACAAAATCATATGACTGCTCGCTCCCTATTGTATTTAACATTTCTTGTATACCTACACTCTACACCAAAAATTCTACTTACGCATATATCTATTCCATATATATTTAGATTGTTTAATTTTAAATTCATTTTTGCTGAAGAAATTTTGTCCTCTTCTAATTTTTCGAAATGTTTCCAATTCTATTAATACATTAAGAAATAATATAATGTATGTACTTCCCAGAAAAAGTCTTCAGTAATGTCTTCGGATTTCTGACACTGACATTATCTGTCAGTTACAAACAAATTAAATTTTCAACTATTTTCCATGGCCATTCTTTCGGCTGTAAAATTTATTATAACAGATTATTTTACATACTATATTTCTTCTATCTCTAAATCTATAGAATATATTGTAAAATATTTAAATGTATCAGAAAGAGAATTTATTTTTCTTTAATATTATCAAGAAAAAATTTCAAAAAATATTATTTAAAAGATTTTTTTTCAAGAATCTTCTATTTCCGGTTACCAAAACCTTTTCAGATCTTCCCATGAATGTCCGATTGGGAAATACGTAGTTAAAAAAATTTAAAGTCTTATAGTTTTTGAGTAACCGTCCTTCCAACATCCCACACACACACACACATACACACACACATCCACACACACACACACACACACACACACAGACATCATCGTAAAAATGATAAAATCGGATTGTAGGGACCTTAAAACGTGCTTATTCAATAAAATCTGGATATGCGATTTTTAGCATGAATGCAATACCTCTCTTAGCGAGAGGTAAAAAATGATAATGAGCGGATCCTTGATTTTTATGGTGTACGTGATTTTTTGCTAGCCAGTGTATATTCTGGGCAATTGTAGTTCTCTGATGTAAGCAGACCCGTGAATGTATCTCGGTAGTAATCTGCAACATTGTCACGTAAATTCTATGAAATCTCGTCTAAAAATACGGTAGCTATATTATTATTGGAGACTGCAAAAACCGTACCTAGCAAACAAACCACATATCGTTGCAAGGCTCACACTACACACTACGCCATCATTGTCCATGCGGAAAAACGATGAAACTGAACTTTATTTACTCTGAGCTTAAGACCAATCCATCGGAATGTATTTGTATCTGTGTGGTTGATTCACTGTTGTAACCAGAACGCAAAAAACGTACGCGTGCTCTATAAAACCGCCAATTCAATTTGCAAAGCCGCAGCTCGGGAAAAACAAAACGAAACGGTAAAAATACCGTTTCAATATAACGCTGCGTGTTCCTAAGCCACGCATCCAATAAATCATGGATGGATCGCAAAGAGAAAAAAGTCCTCACTGGCTATCGAATACGCACTACATCGTACTGCATGCATGTGAATTAAATGACAAGCTATCTATAAATATGTCTGTTTTCTGGAAACATGCTGTGAGTGCTAGATTTCAAAATTTATTTGGAATGTGAAATCGGGAAAACGATAAATTTACCGGATTTACGAGCGGGGCTTAATTTGAACATCTCTTTTATATTATCGATGCTGCATTGTTTCACACACTTCATTTCTTTTAAATTTCACCGCCACAATGCTTTAACAAATATTGTTTCAAAAATAATTCAAGTAAGATAAAAGGACCGGTAGTTGACACTTGTGAGTTTAAATTACAACAAAATAAACAAATTTGACTGTTTTCAATATTGCTTTTGCTATTAATGTACTAGTATAACCAACTAAATTGAAAATGTGTAACATTGGTTAATGCCAAAACTATCACATTGTACAAAAGTAGAGTTTCATTGAACAGTGGCAGTTTTTGTATCCGACTTGCTGAATTGTTGTGTAAATCATTAAGGTGGTTATATCGTGAAACCATGTTACCTAGAATTAATTTAAATTTTAAGTACATCACAACTAAAGTACAATATACCTGCTCTCCAGTTTTTAAAACAATTGACCACGCGGTACTTGAGATATTTGGAATTAATTTTGGCCTTTTTAACACGTGAAGAATAGGAAATGGCAAAATAAACACAATATTTTAAATTATAACTTTTATATCCATACCGACATTTACTAGTATGTTATGGAAAACGGATTTTATGTAAAAATTTGAAAATTATTTACCACCCAGATTTAATTTTATTGCCTCTAGAAAATTATAATCTGAAGATACGATAAATAGGTAGAATTATACTTGACAACCATGTGCAAGCGTTCCAGATGGAGTATCAGTTAACAACGCCCGCTTTGGTATTAGCGAATAAGAGGTGATCTTTGGTTAAAGAAATTTCAGACATACATTCGAAGAAAATATTTTTTAAATTGGTATTTTACGTGAAAAGCATGAAAACTTTAAACAGTATAATACTACTTTTGTAATTTTAAGAAGGAAATATATTAATTTGTTTTGCAGTTTCCATTTGTAGTTTAGAATTAGTATTATATCTCAAAATATTTTATTACTTTTATATCCGAGTGTACCAATAAATGTCTAGGTGCGACGTTGCCACAGTTATTCTCCAACATTCATATTGTAGTGTGAGTACCTTGAAATACGACACTTGTGTATGTGTTAGTGCGAGTGGTACAGTTCCAAAAAAAACTTTTCTACGGAAATATTTTTTAAATGGGTATTTTACGTGAAAACCATGAAAACTTTAAACAGTATAATACTACTTTTGTAATTTTAAGAAAGAAATATATTAATTTGTTTTGCAGTTTCCATTTGTAGTTTAGAATTAGTATTATATCTCAAAATATCTTATTACTTTTATACCCGAATGTAGTGTATGATGTTAACAAATATTCGAAATTTCAGGCGTCCTACTTTTTATTCGGTTTTGTGAGAATAAATGCTGTGTACGACTGAGATTTGTGTATTTGTTGAAGTCTAATCGAAAAATTTATCGAACTATAAATTTATACAGTGTCCCGCGACTCGTTTATCATAGCTAACGGAGTATTCCTTCGGTAATTTTAAGTCGAAAATACCTTATGCACTTATGTTCGAAACTCAAAACTCTAGCTTCGTTAGTGTTAACGATGTAGCTTTGAGAAAATAAACAAATTGCATAATAGAAGTTTTTATTTTCTATTATTTTTAGTTATCATTCTAGTTGAGATGTAAAAGGAAAAAAAATCGCCAACTTTGTTTCAGTATAACATACTTATAACACTTTTAAAATACTAAAACAATAGAAGGAAGTATGCATAGTACACCTAGAGTTACAAATTGTTAATTGTTAGTTTTCATGTAAAATGCTTACTTTACTCTTCAATCAGTGTCTATTGATTTCTCGATAACTACCATAACAATCTATTTAAGGCAATGTGAACTTTTGATTTGAAAAATACTCTACGTGTGTATCTACATTACAAGCGATGTAAGTAAACTTTTTTGTTCGTAGGAACTCTAAATATCGTCATATCGGAATTTTGTATTAATGCATGGGTATTTTCAAAGCACTTCTACGGTTTTCCAATATTTCGTCGTCTATAACATAATCTCCGTGTAACCTTTGTGGAAGAAGCTTCAAACAAGATTATGCTAGTTGATGTAATCCAGTTAAAAGTTAACTCTCCATGTCTGGCTATAAGTTTGCTGCAGAAGCTGCAGTGCTGCTCTCTAAGTGGTCACTTTCTCAACTTGCTGTCGTTAGCATAAATGCATTCATTTTTCTTAATATGCATTCAGACTAGAAAACACTACTTTATTTTAATTTTGACTTTAATATGAAAAATAAAATTTAGTTACGAAATATTTAGATGAAGATAAGAAGAGTTTTTTTTATAGTTAATTAAATCTTTGTTTTAAACATACAAAATATATTCAAATACCTCGAATGTTTTCATACAAATACTTTTAATTGGCCAATTACAGTTTAATTTCTTAAAGAAGTCTGATCAATGTCATCTTCCAATTGTACAAGTTAAGAATTTAGCTCTGCCCATTCTGTCAAATACAGTAATGCTTAATGCCGTTTACTTAGTTTTTATTGGGGTACAGAAAATACTACTGTTATTATGTTGCAGTAAAAGCATTCAAAATTAAAAAATCTGTTGTGGTCAGCACAATACCTTCCGTCAATCCTGTGTATAATGTATAAATTCCATACATAATTTTTCTTGCAAAAGATTCTAAATTTCCAGTAAAATTATTTCATAAACAAACTATTCAAATTGCACTTGACACTGACATCTTCTTCCTCTTTAGCTTTTCCCATTCGTTGGGGGTCCCTATTTTTGCGTGTCGTTCTCATTCAGTTCCTTTTCTCTCAAGTCTTCCGCAATTCAGTCCTTCCATCTTATCTTTGGTCTACCTCTGTTTCTTCAACCTCCTATTACCTCATTCTTGTTCAAATATAATTCTTCATTTCTCCTCAGGACACGTTGAAACCAATGTAATCGTCTTTCTTGTATCTTTCTAGAAACTTGTATCCGTGTCTTCCCCAACATCTACTTCAACATCCTCATCTCTGCCACATTAATTTACTTTTTATTGATACTGACATCTGTCAATTTGAATTATATGAATATATTAGTAGTTTCCATGTTTAGCATAGCTGCCTGAATTATAAAATTTAATTTCTTTAAAATTCTTTAACTCTATATCTATTGAATATAAAGTATAAAATTCAATCAAATCGTATAGAAAATACTCGTAATATATTCTTTAAGTTATAATAACGTTAAATGTTAATAAATCAAATTTAACTGTTAAATATTCAAATGAGGCTACTTCCGGTTCACCAATTATAACCAAAATCTAATCAGTTCTTCTTCTGGATGTTAACTGGAGGAATACGAAAAAAATATAATTTTTAGAATCGTGGTAATGAAGTTATGCGATCCGAAACTTTCGTCACACACAGACACACGCACACATATACATACATACATACAGACATCATCGTAAAAATGGTAAAATCGTATTATAGGGACCCTAAAACATGCTTATACACTAAAAACTCATCATTGATTTTTTTGAC
This sequence comes from Harpalus rufipes, assembly GCA_951394225.1. Classification (NCBI taxonomy): domain Eukaryota; kingdom Metazoa; phylum Arthropoda; class Insecta; order Coleoptera; family Carabidae; genus Harpalus; species Harpalus rufipes. Next base: position 11,384,424 of record OX596288.1, on the reverse strand, counting down.
CAAAGACAATACCTTCCTTACCTAAAGGTGACGGAAGGTAAAAATAAGTCAACTAAACTAGTCAGTTTATTTACAATTGTGAAACCAAATTATGTGAAAAATGAGATACTGACACAGTTCAGTTACAGTGACACGTACTGAAAATAAAGCTACGCACGGCTATGAATGAAGTTAATATATTCCGAGATATATTCCAAATAATAAATGAACTACAGTTGCGTGCAAAAGTTTTGAGCCAAACAGATTTTTAAACCATGTCAATGGGATACAAAATCAAACCATTATATTAATAAACATATTCATTTGTGCAAAAAATATTTTCAAATTATAAACCAACCAGAAACTATGTAAATAAACTTATGTAGTGACAAAATAATTTATCGTGTTGTACAAAAATATTGCTCCAAATATATACGTATTTCAGAACTACTAAAAAAATTAATTAAACTTGTAATTCCGACTTGTAGTACATTTTGCCATTAATTTTCTAAATAATTCCATAATTCTTGTCCAGCACGTATTTTTAACTTCTGTCATAAATGTTTTATGGGATTTAAATCCGGAGATTGGGATGGTCAGCCAAGAATTTGGACTTTTGTTGACCTAAAAATTATTTTACTACTTTCGAAGTATATTTAGGACCGCTATCCTATCCGCGCAGTATATTTTTTCTGGCATAATGAAGTATATGCTTTGCAAAAAAATACGAGTATGTCTATTCATTAGAGTATTCACAGTACTCTTACTCTTTATCTAGACTAATGGACCTACACCGTCATGTCAATATGCACAACATAAAATCACATTTCTTCTGCCATGTCTAACTGTAAGTATTTGGTATCTAGAATCGTATCTTGTACTTGGTCTTCGAAATAATTCGTACCATCATTTCCAAAAAAAATAATCTTAAGTGTCCGTGAGGTGACGCCTGGTAAGCGCCTACACGGTACAAATATTTCATCATTACCGATATCTGTGTACAAAGCAGATTGGCACATCCAGCAATGGGTAATATGTCGTGATGATATATTTATTTTATTTATTTTACATTGGCTAAAGAGTGATAATCAATACGAGTATCATTGTATTCTATAGAAAATTTCGCTAAAGGGACAGTATGAAGAACAATACGAAATGTGGCATATGCTAGATAGTGTAGGATGGCCGGATGGTGATGTTGCTAAAATTATCGGTGACTTCAAATTAGTGGGGATACCAATGGTTTGAGCATCTCCAACAAAATGTAAAAAGTAAAATCTGTTTTATTTTAATGAGTCCTATTGCCACGGTATAGTCTCTGACTTCGAACCACGCTTTTATTTTAGAATGTTTTGAAATATGTTCTGAAAAATGGCCAAATAATTATTATTGTTATTGTTCTTTTCTTATATTATTCGTATTTTTTTTTTGTACTTTTACTTTCTTTTCATCTCTTTTACCAACTACTATTGCCCTTTTTAACATATAGATTAGATATCACAAACATAAATGATTGTAATTTGGTGAACTATAAAATCTTAAAACTGTTGTTTCAGTTAATTGTTTTATTTCAATCCATAGTCATGCCTCACTATTCTCTTTGCGACTAGGTGTATAAAAAAGTGCCCGCCATTTTACTTTTTAATAATGTAACATATGGATTATTTTACATGATTGTAAAGCAAATTTTATGTACTTTTTAAATTTGTAAAAAAATATACTATGTTCCATTTGAAATTTCAAAGTTGATATTAATTACTAATAAACCGGAAGTGGTATCATGAATGTACATCCGTCATCAAGTAGCTTACATGTACTTAATAAATAAGCGAGATATTTGCTGGGTCCACTAAAATATAACACTCTGTACTTATATGCAATCACCAATAATAATCAGTACAGATCACTTTGTATGTGTATTGCAAGTGTTGTATTTAAAAAATAGCACACTTACAACTAAGTAAATTTAATACGGTTTAAAGAGAATATTTTCACAATTTAAAATAAAATTTTGATGCGAAGTACATGCAGTAGATGAAGTTTTATTCTTCCACTTCAGTAGTTACGTACGCAATTTAAAACTCATAAACAAGGCCAAGATGCATTGGATGCGTAGTTAAAAAACTAATTTGTATATCAGGAGCTTCCAGCTTTGCAACCCGAGAGATATTTTATGAGAGTTTCCTTCAACTAATTCCGAAGTCCTATCAGAAACCAAACACAATTTATTTATTGCTGTATGGAAGTTCTCAAGACTGAAATTATGCACGAGATAAAAAATCAATCAAAACTTTACCACGTCTACTTACACATTGGAAGGAGGGTTGTTTTCTTGCCACTTTATCGAAAGAGGAAAAAACATTTGATGCATGAGACAGTTGCGTGCTAAAATATTGAGCCAAAATTATTTTATCTCTTTTAAAAAATATTTTTTTTACATTTACATAATTACACTGCTGTTAGAAATGTTAATTACATTACAGTATAGTTGACATGTTATAAAATTTATTTTCATTGTATTTTATAGCAGAAACAAAATTGTCCGTGACCAAAAATATCGAGCCAAGTTGTTGTTCAGATTTTATATACTTCCAAATTTGATAGTAATTTAGGTTATTGTTTAACGAAATGATGAAATACACCCTCATTCAGTTACGAGAATCTGTAATACGTAAACCTTTCTCTGCAAAGAAAGATTTTTCGTGAAGTAGCCGGCTTGCTAATGATCGACAAAAGCATAACAAATAGAATTATTACTAAATATAAGTTTACAAAACCATTAACTGACTTGCCAAGATGTGATAAGCCTCGTAAACTAACAAAGCGAACAGCAGATCTAATAAAACTGCTGTAGATATTTCGAAAGAAATTCTAATAAAAATATTGCCAATATCAGCCCTAACTGTGTCTCGACGTCTTAAAGAAGTAGGACCTATTGGACGTATCAATGTTAGAAATCTTTAGTTAGTAGACGAAATAAAAAGGCGAAACTAAATTTTGCAAAACATATCAACATTGGATTGAAGTCGACTTCCGTGGTTACATAGTTCAGCTCAAATGTATGTAACTGACAAATAAATGCCACTGTCTAAAAAATAATCATTTCAAATTAATAATAGTAACGTTTTAAAAGGAAAATTGTAAATAGAACAATAGTTTTATGGAAAAATACATAATTTCTAGCATTAGTAACTATGCAGGTATGTATTTAAATAACAAATAAATATATTATCACGGCATATTATCCATTGCTGGGTGTGCTAATCTGATTTATACACACATTTCGGTAATGATGATGACATATTTATATTGTGCGGGCGTTTACCACAAGGTTTAATTTTATGCCATTTAAAATTCGAATTCTTTGGCGTTGATCGGGATCGAATCGGATTCCCCAGATTCGCGACCAGACATCAGGCACGCGGCAACGAGACCCCATAGGTAAATGGCGGGAGGTATTGTGTTGGTCACATCAGATTTTTTATAACACGATCATTACTCAAACGCATCATGTGCCCTAAACATCTTAACCTTTGCGCCTTAACAACACTAATTATATTCGGTTCCATATAAAGTTCCATTAATTCATTATTAGTTCTTCGTACTGCCACATCATTTACCACTTTCCCCGCATAAATTTTACGTAACACCTTCCTTTCCCATATTTCTAACTTTTTTATGTTACTGTTATTTAAAACCCACAATTCACATCCATATGTATAGTCCGGACGATTTTACTTGGCGAGTAGAAGTAATAAAGATTTCTCTGCGGTTAGGGAAAAGTTATAAAAACCATAGGCACGCCAGAAAAAAATTCTATTTCATGAATATACAAACATTACAGAAAATAATAATTTATTTATTTATTACATTTAACAAAAAAGAATACAACAATATCAGGTACGAAATGCAGATCAAAAAAAAAAATACATAATATGTACATTGCACTGGATAAATACCGGGTGTTTCTATACTTATGGATCAAACTTTAAGGGATGATAATAGAGTCAAAAGTAAGTCAAAAAGCTTTAATACGCAAAGTCCAATTCTCAAAAAAACAGCTGATTGTCATATTTTGAGAAATTTTTGGAAAATTAGAAACAGATACGAGAAGACATCTTAGAGATAAACAAAAATTATTTGTAGTTTTCTTATTGTCAGTAAGAAAGTTTATGCACGTCTATGTACAAACAGAACTGTTTGAATATAAGTGTAATAAAGAATCCGCTTTGAAAGGTTTTTCTATTGTGTTAACCCCCCAATAGTTGTAAAATCACTATTCCACTTTTAACGCAGTGCGGTATCTAAGAAAAAGTATATATTTAACAAAACGCATCGTAGGAATGGTGAACCGACCTACATACCAATCCCTTGCCAAGTAAAATCGTCCGGACTATAACAGTCGGTCTTATAACAGTCCTGTATAATCTGATATTTTAGTAGTTTTCAAATATGTATATCTTGGTGCAATACTTTGCAGAGCACGATAAATTTTTTTGTTACTACATAATTTTATTTACATAGTTCCTGGTTTATAATATGAAAATATTTTATGCACAAATACAATTATTTATTTATTCAATTTTGACGTTTTAAGCTATTATTATTAACTCCATAGTAACTATTTACTTACTAGTGAATTAAAATATATATATTATCACTCTCCCAGAATTTTAACTCACTCTGCAACAAATAATGCTCTTTCAATAACATGAGGCACCACAGTCTTTATTAGACAGATCAGCCATTTTCATTATTTTTGCGACACCAAAAAATAAAGCTTGTTTATAATTTATAAATAAACGACTTGACGTCTATCAACGACGATTGTCACGCATATTCTACTAATTGATTGTAATGGTTTTTATTATTTCGTCAAAATTGCATTATTGTATAAACCACCTGAGATAAGATTGTTTATTCACTTAAAGAATTTAACCCACTCGCCCTACGCGCTAGCGGCTTAAACTTTCTTTTCATGAATAAACATTATCTTAACTCACTTGGTGTATACGAGGCTGGTTTGAAAAGTCCGTGCAAAGTTCGAGAGATGGCAACACTGGTACGTATCGAGGTTATGTTTAGTTAGTGACATGTCTTGGAAGAACACTCACCAAGTTTCAACCAGATCGGTCTATTTCTCTGTATTGAGAAAGTCGAGTGATTTCCAAAAAATGGAAGAAAAAGAATTTCGTGTGTTGATCAAACATTATTTTATGAAAGGCAATTCGCCTCAGAAGACTAAGGAGAAGCTTGATAGACATTATGGTGAATCTGCACCTTCGATTAGAACAGTTTATAAGGGGTTATAATTTTTCGGAGTGGGCATATGATCATAAGTGACGCTGAACGTCCTGGACGCCCTATCGAGGTAACTATACTCCAAAATAATCCTCATCGACTATTTGGAAAAGGGTAAAACTATAACAGGTACATACTATTCATCGTTATTGGACCGTTTGAACACCGAGCTGCAAGAAAAACCTCCACGATTAGTCCACAAAAAGTCCTTTTCCATCACGACAACGCATCAGCTCACCCATCTGTGATTGTAGCCGCAAAATTGATGGAATTAAATTTCCAACTCGTTCCACATCCTCCTTGTTTTCTAGATTTGGCTCTTTCGGACTACTACTTGTTCCCCATTATGAAGAAATGGTTAGCGGGAAGAAGATTTTATTCAAATGAGGAGGTGATTGCAGAAACGAAAGCCTATTTTGCAGAGTTGGACCAATCTTATTATTTGGAAGGGATCAACAAACTGGAGCAGCGTTGGACGAAGTGAAAAGGAGACTACGCTGAAAAATAATAAAAATATCCCGAAAAATTAAGTAGTTTTCATTTTTGCGCGGACTTTTCAACCCACCCTCGTAAATATCCATAACTGTTTCATTTTTGTGTCACCTTTACAATATATGATATGGTTTAAAAATCTGTTTGGCTTAAATCTCTTGCACGCCACTGTATGTTGGATGGTAGATTTTTTTCGTTAGGGTTATTTCCATTTAATTGTAGCAGAATTATAAATTCGCTGATTGCGATTCCGCGCCCCTAACTTACTCCATTCTGAAATGAAGTACGCCCCCGTATCGGCAGTCAGATACAGCAATTATTTATAGGCACTCAAAGCTCGCATATGTGGAATTTTTAAACCTGGCGCCGTCATTGAATTCTAACGTAATTTATGGTCCGGTTTCACATCACTCCGGAATTTTCCGGCCGAATAGCCGCCCATTCCGGAGTTTTTGTTACAGTTTTTGGCGAATGTTCAATTTTTAAGAGCTCTGAGAACTAAAGGAACTGTGCACACAAATCATATATGCTGACTATGTTAAGCAGAAGAGAATTTTCACCTTTTAAACCGATAATATACAGAATGAATAGATGATATATGAATTTAGGATATTTTTCGGAATATTTCGAAGTGATATTTATTGCCAGAGCGGAGGCTGAACAGTATGATTTGTTAGATTTGGACAGAATTAAATTTCGCCACCTCTTATGTCTTTTCCAATAAAATTTTCACCTCCCAAAGAAAGCATAAAAGCGTACCAAGCTTTTTTTGCATAAACAAATAAAGTACGGGTGGTGTCCTTCAGTGGGGATGTGCCGGGGACATTCATGCGTATCCGTGAAATTTTTCCCGTCCACAGAATGCGTAGGACTCTGGCAATCAGCCTATGAGCGAGTAACTGAGCTCTCGTCGAATTTTAAATTTATTCATTTATTAATTTATTCGTGTCGAACTAATACATAAGTACAGTAAAATTTTTGAAAGATGTCCGATCAAGGTTGTCTACGAATTGTATGAATTCAGATTTTTGCTCCGCCCATTATGACGAATTCAGTAGTGTCGTTTGCATAGTTTTTATGAGGGTACGTAAGATACTACTGTTATTTTATTATTATAAAAATATAACAGGAAAAACATTCAAAATTCAAAAATAAGACAACTAGTAATTTTATAAGCAAATGTAAAACCAAATATCTTAAAAATAAGATACTGACACAATGTCAGTGTCAGTGACTCTGACAGAATATAACGTTATACGCACGGCTATGAATCCAGGTAATGTATCTGAATTAATAAATAAACTTACGTTACAGCGAAAGTATTATCAACAACGAGCATCGTTTATAAATGGAATGTCCTAACTTAGTCGAAACAATATGAATTTTTTAAAGACAAGCGTGTTATATCCATCCGTATCACACACTCTTACAGCCTTTGCAAAAGAAAGAGATAAATGTATGCCTATTTGTTAATTCGTTCGTGATACAGGTGCCCTTGATCGGACATCTTTCAAAAATTTTACTGTACATACAACTTATTTGTTAACAATAGCAAAAAGTCACTGATGTGTCTTTATATATTCGCTATCTGGCTATAGATATTTGTTTCTTGTTTGAAGAATATAGTTCGTATCGCAGAATTATCTACTGGTTAAAATCCAGTACCCAGGGTCGGGACCGCGACGTTTCTGCGTGACCCATTTTTCATTTTTGACAGTTGTCAGCAACCAAATTCTATCTTCAAAACTTTGCACATATTTTTGAATTCACATTAAAAAAATTATTGCAAAAACACGTAGAATTTATTAATGAATTGATTTATTGTACTGATAACATTTAAAATAATAATTTTATGCCAAAACTACAAATTCATAAATGCATCAATGACATTTACATAAAACAGGGCAAGATGGTTCCACAAAAGTCAAAATATGAATACGAGAAAGAATATTAACAGTTTTTCGAGTGGTGGTGTTCAAAAATAACGAAACAACATGAGCATCGATATTGCATGATTCAGAAAATTCGACAGGCTTTCGGAGACGATGCCATGATTATTGGATGAATAAAGGAGTGGTACAATCATTTCAAAGATGACTGCATGCCAGTTGCCAGTGGACAGCAAATCACGTCCTGGTAGGCCCCCAACAAGACAAAATGATACTGTTATTGACCAAGCGAGGACTTTGGACATGTAGAGTCGTCGTATCACTGTTAGAAAATGTGTGAACGATATGAGAGTAAGCACTCGATCGGTGATTGACTAGCAATCATCTATAAAATTCTAAATCGTTGAATTAATTTGCACGACAACGTTCTAACTTTGTCTTGAGTACTTTGAGTCTATTGATTCGATTTGGTAAATGTTAGGGTCGTTCATTTTTTGGTAATTTAATACATATTACACCTCCTTCAAATTCCCGTGTAATTCGGTAAATAGTCCTCAAAAACTTTAACAATTTCACTTGTCAGCTATCTGTCCAACTATAACCTACAGATAGATTTGCGTATTTAAAGTTTGTATAACAAAAAAATAACGTAGAGTTAACAGTCTATATGTTCGAAATAAATTAAGAAAGTGTGAAAAGATAATGTCAGCCATATGGATTTGAACCATGGACCATACTTTGCCGGAGTAACGCTCTACCAACTGAGCTATGGCCAACCTATCCAATGGCTGACATTATCTTCCACTTTAGCCGCTAATGTATCTCTCAATGGAGAATACAGTTTGTGTCACGTTGTATGATGTGGGGTTGGATTGCCACTACATTTAAACATCATTGTGGATATGTTACAATGATGTTTAAATGTAGTGGTAAACAACTTTCAAAACTTTTTTTTTTGGCAAATTTAACATGGTATATTATAAAACAACTATTATGTATCTATTATATTCAGTGACAATTAGATTAGACCTTATTTAGTAAGAAAATTTGGAGTGTACAATTTTCCCAAAACTTTTGTTACATACGTTACTGTGTAATGAATTCGAGATGTTGCCTTTGTTTAATACTTACAAATTTTGTCAAAGTTGAAAAATCTTTCTCTTAAGTGTATTAATTTTCTTGTTTCTTATCTTTTTGTATACTTTTCGCTTTGCTAAAGCTTTCTGAAGTTTGTGTTGGCTTCTGACGTCACGCGATTATTTACGGTGCTGTGATTTTTTACTCCAAAATCAAATTTCATTTCGGTTTGTTTGTGCTTCCCTTGTTCAAACAGACATAAAATCTTACCGTAATGCCAACTTGGAATACAACTTTGCCATCATTCTGATTTCATCTTTGGAAGGAGTAAGCTTTTAAAAGAAAACAAACACTTTTATTTAATAATATTTGCTAGGAGAAGCAGCTATTTAGAAGCATTATAATTATATCTTACAAAAATATCAAAATCATCCCATTCAACAAACTGAATAATTCTAGATCGTATTATATTCAATAAAATTAACAATATCTTCCTTCATAATATTATATTTCCATTTTTAATACTTCATTGTAATGTCAATACATATAACAAGACATCAATATATCAACAAAAGATGGCAAAAAATAAATGAATTATAAAATTACTGTCAAAACATTCCACTGAACAAAAAAATCAATACTTAAGCTAGAAATATTAGCGGTTCAAGTTCATGTCAAATTTGAGCTGAGCTCATGCTTTAAATCAGACTGAACTTAAACAAAATTTCTGGTTTAAACTGGACATTTTGACTTCTTTCAACTTTGTTTATACGAGGGGGATTTTTTCCGGAACAGTACTCATTACTTTTGATTTCTTTACACCACAATTAAAGAAAAGCAATAAACCACTTCTCTGAACACACAAAAACATTTTTTAGATGTTATGATTAATAATAGCGCATTCATTTCTGCCCTGCCACCCACCTAATCGGAAAAACAAAAATGTTCTTTTACTTTTTAACTTTCCCTCTTACAAATTTGAATGTTCAATTCAAAACCACTTTTTATTCGTTTGATTGTGTCTCCCTTATTCAAAACCGCTATAAAAGATCTAGCTCTGGTATCATAATTATCGATATGAATGAAAATGAGAAAAGGCCCAGAGTAAAGGATCACTTAAAGTGAATAAAAGTTCACGACCCCAATCTTTTCCGAATCCTTCCTCAATACATCATCTCCCTCTGCTCGATCACTTCACGCCCCCACCCTTCTACCTGGTCTACATTGCGGCAGTTTTATCACTTAGGGTTCCAATCCCAAACCTCTGGATATCCGCACCGCGCCACAGACGATACGTATTTTAAAGTTATTGGGCACGCAATATTGGAAATTGCAGCATGATTGCTGGAATACGATAGTGGTAATACGGGGATCATCGGCCCATCGAAGGAATGGAACGAAGCCTAAGGATTTTAGAAGGAACACCGATTGTATTTTGCTGAAAGAGAGGTATTAAGTCGGATTGTGTAGTACGGAACTAATTGTTAACACCTAACTGTTTCTGAGTGATTTTGAAATTTTAAAGAGTAATGCGATATGTTTATAATAAATTAATTCCATATAAACTGCTGCTTTCCAGTGTTTTATAATCTTCTTCTTGACGCGTCACTAGGACCCCAAAAACACATCGGATATTCGCCGCTCCGTAGCCCTCGCCGCCGCCGCGCCGTAGCAGGCGCCGCTGTGTCGCGCTCTAATGTCCGCGCGTAACAGACCTGTTCGAACTTGTTAAGTATTGCGATGACGTGATCTATTGTGCACTATGTTTTTGCCTCGCGGACGTTCTAGTCGTTTCTAGAACAAAAGTCGCCGGGTATATAACCCGTCGCCAAACCAGCGAACACAGTCTGTGATATAGAAGTAACGAGTAAAGAAGGCTGATATAAATAAGCGTCGTGTTGGTGATATAAACAAACAGTCGACAAGAAGGGAACATAAATAAATGTAATTAGTGACATAAATAGTTGTGTTAATTGTTTAAATAAATAATCTTAGTGTTTAAGTGTCTTATAATATTCTTAGTCTTTAAATTAGTGTTAATATTTGTTTATCATATTGTTAGTTAAATTTATTAACTTTTAGTTATTTTTTTAAATATTTATTTATCGTTTAATAAACGTATTCTTTTAATTAACAATATTTGTCTGAGTTTTACACTTCACTCATATAAATAAAACGTTACAAAACTACATAACCATAGAATATACTAATTATAAAGATTTCTGTTCTGCTCTGACTTCGCCATTCTATATGGGTGTCCTTTCCGTTTTGTGTTTGGTTTCAAGTGTTGTTGTCTTCAGATATAGTCACACCTTGAACGTCAGGAGGAGCGACCGGGCCTAAAATGCAGGACTAATAACAATTAAGATTTAATAATATATTGTTACCAAATGTGAATAGAATATGAAGCAGGATCGCTAACCATTCTTCAGATCAGAGTTTGTTTCAATTTTTATTACTTAATATAGGGTAAGGTCAGGTGAGTTGACCCACAATTTAACAAAAACTTGCGTATTAAACTGAATGCTCTTTCGATACGCAATTAGGATTCATAATGATTTCATTATGAACGCAAAATATAAAAAATTACATAAATAATTAAATAAATATAAATATATCATCACGGCATATTACCCATTACTGGGTGGGCCAATCTGCTTTGTACACAGATATCGGTAATGATATTTGTACCGTGCGGGCGCTTACTATAGGCACTCACGGTCACTCATTCATGGCGTGGAGAGTGCACAACAGGGGTCAATTTTGTGCCATTAAAATTCGAAGTAATTTTTGGCGTCGGTGGGGATCGCACCCGGGTCCCCAAGATTCGCGACAAGACACTCAGGCACACGACCACGAGAAACCATAAAAAAAATTACATTATAAATTATAACTAGAGTTTAGAAGTTTAAATTAAAAACACATAGAAAAGTAATTGAAGTTTCTTCTGGACGAAGTTTCGATTTACATTCTTGCACATTGAAAAGTACATTGCTCTGAAATTACAGCTCGCGGCCCTAAAAATCAATTGCAACAAACTTTGTGGAAGATGCAGATACAATCTGCTGATCGCGTGTTATCCCTAGCATTAATTGTTATCGGCCATCTAGCGATTAGGCCGCACGAACACTCCAACATGCTCCGGCAATATTTCTCTGCGATACAGAGCGCATAGATACGGAGTTATCTGGATGACTGCCCGTAGAATTCAATTAGAATGTAGTTAAGGTTTTTTTTATTGAAATCGTGCATTTTTACTCTACACTGAAGATCTAAGTTTAATGACTTTTGCTGCACGAGAACTATTGGAAAACAGAAGGGTTTGGAATTTGAGAGAGGAATTACGTTGAATAAGAGTGTTTTTGTTTGTTTACTTGCAATCTTTAATATTGAATCTGTAAAAGCTGCTGTAATTTATATACAACACTATTCATATTTTTATTTGATGTTTCATTGAATCAACTTGTGTTATATTCACTTATGTGGGCTACATAATAGATATTTGTGTATTAAGAGCGCAAAATAGGACATTGTCGATTGAGAGGTTGTTGCATTCTCTCAAAATCGACAATGTCCATTTGCGCTCGAAACACACACAAGATTTTTTCTACAGTCGCCACAGTGGGGTCCTCCACCATAACAAAAAATAATAAAATGTACACTTTGTACTTTCACTACTACTCAATAAATATGGATTAATATAAAGAAAACACGTCTTTTATATTTAATTTTAATTTATCGTTATTTCCCATTCTTCTAGACCTATAGGCAATGGGAAATAAGATCGCAGCGCCAAAGTGGAACTAATGTTAACGGGATAATTTGACATTTACTAATTGTACTTGTGCATTTAGTGTATAATATTAAGAGATATTACTTATGTAAACTTAAATATTATATACATACTAGATAACACTTGTTTTTATACAATCAAGAAAATGTCACGTGTATAATTCATCCCGTCACCTATAGTTCCGAATATACCACCAGATGTCATATTGCTTATTTCCCATCGCCTATTGCTTCAATCTAATCTAAACATTTTATACTCTCGTTTTTGTAAATGAATGCCCTATTTTATTTTCACAATAGTGCGGCATTTTGTTTTTGTTTATGTAACATACCGACAGAGCAGTTATATGTCTGATTAATTTGTAAAGGTGGTAAATGTGTCACTACAGTGCCATTACTTCCTGACTAAACGTTTCCATTAAGAAGTAACATTTCTCAACATTGACTACGTTTATCTCGCAATGACATAACCCGCTTAAAAATCTAGTGACTTAAAACTAACTCTTAACTCCAGTTCGTTTATATCGTATGTTTTAAAGTGACTACAGGATAATTAGCGTTTATCCACTGCTGTTAAACAAGGACAGATAGAAAATTTTGCGGATGACTTACTATAATAAAAATAACAAAACGCTCACGATCTTGAAGCAAACCTCGAAACAAACAGTTTTTAGAAGTTTTGAGTGTAGTAATATATATTCTTAATAATTATTTTCATGTTTTTTAAAAAATGTTGAGGTTAATCCATAGCCTTAACTGTTTATCTCGCAAAATTTCAAGTAGGTTAGTTAACTCAACCCATTATTTAAGATATTTCACTTAGCGCTAAACTAACGTGTTTATCTCGCACGTTTAACCCGCTTAACTCAAGCGGGTTAGTATTTAAGTGGATAAACTAGTGCGAGATAAACGTAGTCATTGTATAGCTAGAAATTTGGACAGCGACCGTTTTTTCTACTTTGTCGCGCTAGAGCGACAAAGTGACATTTTGCGTTGACAAAAGAGAGCGCAAATGGCTACTTTCTATGTAGACTGTAGAAAAATATATTTTACTATACCTAGTATATATTTAAACACATCGATAACGAATTCAAAAAGAAGTGAAAAGATACAACCCACTTTTTTTTTAATGGAATAAATTTGGGGCAACGAAACAATGTATTGAAAAAGTCATTAAGTTTTTGTAGTTAATCCCTTCTCCAAAACATTAAATTGCTAATAACAATATTATTATACAAACTAATATTTAGTTTTATGAGGTCTCGTGGCCGTGTGCCTGTGTGTCTGGTCGTGAATCTGGGGACCCGGGTTCGATCCCGACCGACGCCAGAATTTACTTCGAATTTAAATGGCACTAAATTGACCCCTGTGGTGCATTCTTCACGCCAGCATTGAATGCCTGTGAGGTGACGTCTAGTAAGCGCCCGCACGGTACAAATATTTCATCATTAACGATATCTATAGGCGATTTCGGGCGACATACCCGTTCACTTGCTTGGGTTAGTTACGGTATGATTTGGTCAGTGGTAGCGCCAAAAATCGTCTGGTTCACTTGTTGACACTGTGTTTGGAGGTTATGTATATTCTGCGACATTTAAAACTGTCAAAAATAGTGTCTGACAGTTAAAATGCATATCAATAAGAAAATTAAATTGTGTTTATATTTAGCACTGGAGGAGGAATTAAATACTTCAGTGTTAAATAATAGTGGATTATTTATAGATATTCCATAATACATTTTATAGCATACGTATCATCTACAAACAAATTATTATTATTTTAATTCATTTTTTAAACTATTCTGTACTTACATTTTCATAATAAATTCGTTACTTCCACAGTATCGCATATTTCTACAATATCTCTACAGAGAAAGATAGTGTATCCATATTTGAAATGTCCCAAAAAAATCCTTTTTTGACCACGACACCGACTGTTCTGACTTTTGACATTTCAAAAGAAAATGACATAATAAAAAGAGATAGAAATAGTGAACCGGAGCTGACCCGGCTAGCAAACCCGTTCAGCTGAGAACACTGATCCAAGCATACCGGGTAAGCTGTTCCTAGCGCCCGAATGTGTGAACGCACCTGAACGCAACATACCGCAAGTGAACGGTTGTCGCCCGAAATCGCCTTATGTACACTGGCTTGCAAAAATATATACCTCTTTTTGGTTGTATTGAGTCTGTCTTGAATATTAATTTGTCAATGTCATTAGTGTCAATTAAAATGTCAAAGTTAAAAGAAACCGAGAAATACATACTTGGTTGTTCTTTAATTTTTCTGGTATATATATGTATATGTAACTTAATGGTAACATAAAACACAATGAAGAACTTGCTCTGCAATAGATAAAATACTGACGTGAGATTGACAGCAGTGACAGTTCCATTGACAGTTGATTAAAAAATCGTATTTACATAGCCGAAAAACAGTAAAACTCGGTTACTTGAATTTTAAGGTGTACACGATTTTTTTGCAAGCATATTGGCACACCCAGCAATAGGTAATATGCCGTGATGATGTATTTATTTTATTTATTTAATTTTTATTATTATAATAAGAAGCTACCTAGTGGTTAGTTTTTATATTTTATGGCATATATTGAAACTGGATTTTAGCCACATACCCCATTCTACACAGGAACGGATGGAATATTCTTCTTAACCGTATTCACCTATATTTCGTTAGCGAAAAGAGAAGTAATTAGTTTTCACAACTGAGAACTGAAAGGCTTGAGCAACAATGCATCTTCTGCATGTGAAACGTGGGATGCATCGTCCGAATTCCTAGTGATGAATACAGAAGAAACGTAGGCGATTTATCGGTGCATCCTTACGCTGAAAAATGCCGAGAATCGACATCGTTCGAGCTTTGAATGTCAATTCGATCCTTCAAACCTGACCCAAGCACGCATTCATAATTCTTCGATTTATCAAACGCGCTGATATTCGAATGGTTATATATATATTTCTATTCACAAGTCGAGCTTTGCGGATTTATTCCAGAGTTTGTATGTATGATAATGTTGTAGACGCCATCTTGGTTTACGTGTCAAACGCAAGATGTCATTTATATCCTTGATTCCATTGGAATATTTAAATCGTGCTGAAACGACTGATTTCTCTTATTTTTTTCGGTTGCGGCCCCCTTTGATCCCTGTAAATATAGGTATATTTCACACTCGGCAACAAAAGGATTTTGTCATTTTGCGAGACGACAGGTACGGCTTTGATAATGTCATTCGGAAATGCGTGATAAAGTAGGTGACTTTGGACCTATACTTCCTTGGTTCGAAACGAAACCGTGGGAATTAAACAGTTACAATATTATTTAAGGAAATACGGGAATTCAGAAAGCAGAAGTACTGGTACAATAATCGAAGTATCATCAATCATAAATCATATTTTGGTAATTTCTGTCCTTGAACAGGTCTCAACGAATCTATCCTGCGCCTTCCTCTTCAGCCTCTCATTTGCAAAGATTAGAAGTTTGTGCGATAAGGAGGGATATAACAAGCTTGTCTTTCAAAAATTCATATTGTTTCGACTAAGTTAGGACATTCCATTTCAAAACGATGCTCTTTATTGTCAATACTTTCGCTCTAACGTAAATTTATTTATTAATTCAGATATATTACCTTGATTTATGGCCGTACGAATAACTGACACTGTGTCAGTATTTTATTTTTCACATATTTGGTTTTACATTTGCTAATAAACTTACCACTTGATTTAGTTTTGAATTTTGAATACTTTTACTGAAACATATATTTCTATAATAATAAAATAACAGTAGTATCGTATGTACCCTCATAAAAAACTAGGTAAACGACACTACTAAATTTGACAGCATGGGCGGAACTAAAATCTTAATTCATACATATCCTAGATGACCTTGATCGGACATCTTTAAGAAAAATTACTGTACAAATTTTTGACAATGAATCTGTCACTGTTGTCACTATTTAGTGGAGAAAGTTCTTTATTGTGTTTAATTATAAATATATACAAGAAAAATGAAAGAACAACCAAATATGTATTGAAATAGATTATACAGGGTATTTATTAAACATAGGGCAAAAATTGAAGGGATTATTCCCTGGACCATTCTAAGATGATTTTGTCCTTTGATGATTTTTGAAAAGCCGCTTTGTTTCGAAGATACAGGGCGAAAAAAAATTCGACAATACCAATTTTGATATTTTTCAAATTATTAATCTAGTAACAACAGGCAAGTTATGTGTCAAATTTGTTGAGACGTTTGGCTGTTTGACGTGTATTTTCTGTCTATAATACTTAAACTTTTTTTTAGTGAAGTCCTCTTATCATGAATAGCTATACGAACGCCGAGATGACTGACATGCATTTCATTTATGGACTTGCTGATGGCAATTCATTACAAGCTAGGCGGATTCTTGCATTGTAGCTGGAGGTAGTCATTTTCAACAGTACTTGTAGATTAAGAAACTTTAAATTTTAACTAAATTTTTTTCGCCCTGTATCTTCGAAACAAAGCGGCTTTTCAAAAATCATCAAAGGACAAAATCATCTTAGAATGGTCCAGGGAATAACCCCTTCAATTTTTGCCCTATGTTTAATAAACTCCCTGTATATATAAGTAAATATTTTGGTATCTTAATTGACATTAATGACAGAGATAAGTTAAAAATCAAGACCGACTATAATGCCCGCTTTTTCAGTCACGGTTTAAACTAGAAATTTCGTTTAAGTTCAGGTTCATGTTGAAACTGTTTTTCAGTCTGGTTAAACCATGATGTCGAAGTTTTGAATTTTTGGTTCAGAGGAATGTTTGACAGTAACTTTATAATTCGTTTATTTATTTTGCCATCTATGGTTGATATATTGATGTCGTGTCATATGTATTGACATTACAATAAGGTATTAAAAATGGAAACAATATTATAAATGAAGACATTGTTAATAAAAATAATACGACCTAGAATTATTCAGTTTGTTCAATAGGATGATTTTTATATATTTGTAAGTTATCAATTGAAGAAATTAACAGTTTTAAGAATACTACAAGATCTTTTCACACTTTCTTAATTTATTTCGAAAATATAGACTGTTAACTCTACGTTAATTTCAATACTACAAGAAATTTTACCAAATACGTTCTGTACTAATTAGCCAGTAGAGATGTATAAAATAAAAATGCATTAATATATTAATGAGTATTCAGAAATTCAGCAGTGATACCAGAACAAATGTTACTTTTAACATTCTGTTTTTTGCTACAACACTTGTATATTATTATCAATTACACTGGTAGGTGAAACAGAATTTCGACACATGTTATTTAAGTTGATTAGTTATTTCTGCCCAACACTTTTCTTTGTCCTGCCAAAATATTTTATTGGTCTTTCTACATTTCTTAATAGTTTTTTTTTTACTTTTTACTGTATACATCAAAATGTCTATTTCTTCAGGAGAAAAAATTGTTTATTTCTTTGTTACTATTTTCATCATTATTTTCAATTTGTAGCTTTAGACTTATAAGTTATTTTATACGTACAGACTTTGAATAGAATACTTATCGAAAGTTAGATACTGCAAAAATGTCTTCATTTTTAATTCTAACGTTCGGAACACGAATACGTAGCCATATATTTCTCGTTCTACCTCGGTAAGAGTTTTCGTGCTGTCGATATGTCATTTATTGGTTTGATGATTCTTTTACCCTTTTGCTCTTCCCAGAAACCGCTGTTTAAATATTTAACATCGTTTTACTTACTACACCTTGACCTCGTTATTGTCTTATATTATTCATACTACTTTTCGAATTCACTGAAATTTTCACGGGTTATTGAGTGATACATATTTTGACCACTGTGACAAAGAGCTCACGCAGGTCATTATTTTTAATGAAATACTTATACTTGTATAGTCTATAATATGGATAGAAATTATTATATTATAATTTGAGCGAAATTTAAGGTAGTATACGTGCGAATTACGATTCGTGAGAATCTTATGAAATTTTAACTGCATGTACAGAACATTAATATCTACACAGTGTCTTAATTTAAAATCGATTGACCATCTCAAATTTTAGATAAATGCAATTAAAGATAGCACTTTTGTACATGTTTCCTATATCAGGCCATAATAAATGACATATTTTTCACTGTAGTTTCAAAATGGTACGTCACATTTTATTGAAAAACATCTCAGCTTATAAAGATACATAAATGACAAATATTAAAATAAAATAAAATTTTTTTTTGGCCATTTTGTTTAAGAGATATACATAGCTTAAGAAAGTATGAAAATTTTCACTTTTACAGGGGGGAACAGACAGAGGGGAAATGACCTGGCAACGCTGTAGATTCAGGCTCAGGCAGTGAACATATGTACATGTTGAACCCTTCATTTTTTCACCGATTATTTAGAATTAATATTGCTTTTCTCATTATTTTCAAAGTTATTTTTATCGTGGTTATCATCATTTTGCATAAGGTTGCTATGTAAACCAAATTTAAAGGACTATTGCCTATTAATTTTCAATAAAATCCTACGCAAAAGGGCGAATAACAAGTTTTTATTGCTAATCTCGTATATTGTAATAGAAATTTGTTTATTACATAAATTAGTATGTACTCGTTTTACAACAATTAGATTAAACTTGCAATTTTTTCAGTAAATTTAAACATTTCTTTATTACCACATTTAATTATACATGGATTTTTTGTTTAGTTGTAAATACATGGGAAAAGTTTAATTCTCTATTGATTCAGTAAATTAATAAAATAAGTTCGATGCTAAAATTTGAAGTTTCGTATCAAGAACATTTTGTTTAATGAATTGTCCTTTATATCTTATTCGATTTGCCATGTTCGCGGCTTTTACGTTCAATTAACTGTATGAGACGTTGCCATACCGTCAAATAGGTTATTGCGCATGCGTCGGCATACACAGATCGTACAGTATCATACAAAAGTGTTTTCTGAAATTGGAAGAAAAACACTACTTATGCGTTCTAAACATTATATCAAACAATTTTTTTTTCACTGTTAAATAGTAATACGATAAATCTATGTTATCTAATATGTATATCACTACATATAATGCATCTTTATTGTATTTACACTAGACTTAATTTTTGCACATATTGTAGCACGAATACTACCTTACGAGCATAGTATTGTATATATTTTATAATATTATGGCGTAAAACGTCACCATTAATTTAAGTGCTAATAAAAATACAGCATATCTATGGGCTATTAAATTTTATGATACTCTTATTATTACAAAATTCATTGTTGTTGCCTGTCTAGAAGAAACGTAATTTATTCATTCTTTAACTTTTATTGTTTATTACGAGGGTTGTCTCTTATATTTCGGGATTGGGCAACCCTAGTGCTGCCATCTGGCAACTGACGTCTCTATCGTAAACATTTTTGACGGTATACATACTCAGAACGTTTTGACGTACGAGCGCTACAGTAACTTGAAAAATTCATATCGGCCAAAAAATAAAATTAAATACAACTTTCGACGTGAATTAATTCAACAACAGTACATCGATGAACTTAATTCGATTTTTGGCGATGAAGCATCATCAAGGACAAGTGTTTATTGATGGTTTGCCGAATTCAATCGTGGCCGTAGTTCGCTCAAGGACGAATTTCTTGAAGGTCGTCCAAAATCGATTATTGTTCCAAAAAACATTGATTCGGTGCGTGAACCGATACTCCAAAATCGTCATGTGACTTATATTGAGGTATTCTTCGACATTAGTGGGACCAGGGTAGATTCAATATTGCATGAACATATGTCCGTAAAAAAAAATGTTCGCGTTGGAACGGATCCCACATAATTTGACAATTGCTCAAAAACAAGCTCATGTCAGTTGGTCACAAGAAATGCTAAAAAAATTGTGTATGACATCGTGACAGGTGACGAATCGTGGATCTACGCGTATGAGCCCGGAAGTAAACAGCAGTTGATTGTATGGGTCTTCCAGGGCGAGCCAAACTAAACAAAAGTTGTTCGTGCTCGAAGCACTTCGAAGCAAATGGTCGCCTGTTTTTTCGGAAAAACTGGACATGTCTCAACCGTACCATTGGTGTAACGTAGTATGGTCAATTCTGAATGGTACACAACCATTTGTTTGTCACAAGTCTTCGGAGAAATAAGGAAAACCAACCCGTGTAAATTTTTCTGACTATATTCACGTAGAATCAGGGTGGCCAATAGTCATAGAGAATCATGAAATCAGGGAAAATTCAGGGAATTTATATTACATGGAAAAGTCATGGAATAGAATCTTTTCACATTTTCTGATTTATTTTTTTCTTGTAAAAAGTTTTTACTAAAACAGGTCAAATTAAATATGTAGGTGTATGTTATACACCTTACAAGTCTTTGGAATCAGAGATATACAGCGGTAATAATAAATAATTTCCTATTTCCAGATTAGGTATTCCGAGAATATCTCTTAGCCCTGTGTTAAAATGACGTTTATGGAGAGTTTATTCTAGAGTTAAATCTTATTCCTGTTGTAAATAAATGCATTTTATATAGTCATGAGTTTGCCATGATAATGATTGTTTTGTTACACATATAATAAATGATTGACGTGTATGAATTAAATGTCAATATATTCTTATTTTCTCTTTTCCTAGTTTTCTTGTAATCGTGTTCATTAATTATTCTATAATATAATAATAATTCCATGTTTATTATTATACATTTGTCGGTTAAGCTTGTAATAAACTGTATCTGTGTTAAAAGGAGGCTATTCTGAATTTAACACTTATTTATTATTAGCGCTGATAATTTTTTAATAGTAGCCTTTAATTTCAAATATTTCAATGCTGACGACACAGCTTCACGGATACGACAGTCGAGCTCTACCGGTTTAGTTTGGAACTATGATTGTTTGGTTTGGTATATATTTAAATAAATATTTTATTTACATACGTACTTTTAAAGAAATACAAAATAATCTTCTCGTATATTCTGCTATATATTTTTAGGTTAGATTTCTGTTTTGTGTTTACAACAGCTAAAACGGAAATCAAGTGGAATGTAAATGTGTGTGCGTGTGCGAGAGAAATATCTGTGTGAGTTTCATTTTTATTTTATTACTAAATAGTGTACGATTAAAGTATGGAATATTAAAAAGCGGACTTAATCGGTTTTTTTAAAAACGCTGAAACATGTTAATTTTAGTTTTTAAAAATTCACACTAATGTGCTATTCACCTTCCTACTCATTTGTTTTTTAGTTATGACGTCATCACAAAAAAGTTTAAATGACAATATAGATTTTAAGTAGTGGAATCCGATAGTGATGTTTCTTCCCTTTATGGTCATGCAAATAAATCATAAGATTGCATAACAAAAATTGTGGTAAAATCGAGTAGATCATTTAATAATAATGAATAATCAAGATACCTTGATAAAAAAATTAAATCTAGCAAATTTTTCGTTCATCATATTTTATAAGTTATAAGTACCATAATATCAACATTAACTATTTAAAGACTTAAAAAAAATATCCAGGTATCTTGATTATTCATTATTATTAAATGTTCAACTCGATTTTTCTCAGAATTTTTGTTATACAACCTTTTGATAATATTTGCATAAAGGGAAGTAAAATCACTATTTGTTTCCACTACTAAAAATTTATTTTGTCATTTTTTTTATGTGACGTCATAACTAAAAAACAAATGAAAGTCGGCAGGTGAATCGCACAGTTTTTCATGACCCCATTTTATTAATTAATTGGGAAAATATTCTTCATCACTTTTTAAGAACACTTGTATAAAACAGTATGATTTCTTTTGTTTATATGAAACTCTTCGATGTCGGTTACCAGAGTAACAAAAGTTTTATCGATAAATAAGCTTACCTTAATATATGACTATTTTGTATGTAATTACTGTATTTAAATAAACTACTTTCCATAATTTCTTTATCTTCTTTTCAAGCATCAAAACCGCCATAAACCATTCTGTTCTCTTACTGTCTCATGCAAACTGCTGTTACTGTGTGCTATCTTTAGCATAATAGCACAAAGTAATATAATTAGGAAAAATAATACGCGTTCCACACACAATTTGAATAAATTTGCATCATGTGCTGCGAAACTACAAACCGTTTCTTCCGCAATTGGTTTCAGGAGGAAACTACTCGGATTTCCCTTACATCCAATACTTAACACGTAAGTGCCACTGGTTGGCAGGGTACGCAAACCAAACTGTTTTGCGGCCACTGGCATTAAAACGGAAATATTATTCCATCAACAAAGACATAAATCCTTCTAGGACATGTTTTTATATTGATAATAATTTATAAAATGGGGTATACATGGTGTATCAAGATAATGGAACAGTGCCATTTATTCGTAAATATGAAAAGTTATACAAAAATGTGATATTTTGTAAGGCATAGAGGGGGACACATTTTGGCATAATTATTATTATTTTAGAGCCAGTGGTACTCAACTTGTGGTTCAATGTTACATTTTTTTAAATGGCATTATGTATTTTTTATTAACTCATTAAATAGCGAATTTTCTTCTGAATTCAACAATATAATAATATCATACCCTTACATTGCAAAAAAATTGATAAAAGTTAATTTTCAAAGTTAGTATTTTAAATTTTTTAAGTAGCAAACATTTAACTATTAAAAATATAGAACATTTTCTGTAATTTTTGTATGTCATTGTTACGTATTGTATTATTTTTTTGAAATGTTCCAAATTTCATTATTTTTTTTTATTTCGCGTAATTACAAATTACAACTTAGTCTTGCGAAATTAGGACAACTTTCTGCAAATAAATTGCATGCTAGGAATGCATTTTGCTGTGACTTGCATCAATAAATAAGATCAGTTTTTGTTAAATCTGCTGCCATTATTAAATTAATTATTACAAAGGTAACGAAAATTACCTTAATTGTAATAATGGATAACAATAAAATACGAAAATGACAGATAATTTTCTTTTGTTTTAATGATTAAATGTTTACACAACCTACTTAAAAACTTTTAAATAGAAATGAGACTAACTTTGAATTAATTTTTATCAAATATGTAAGGGTTATATCGTTGAATTCAGGAAAAAATTCTCTATTTAATTTATTAATAAAAAATATATGTCATTTAAAAAAATGTAACATTGAACCATAATTTGAGTATCACTGGCTTTAAAATACTGATGGTTATGTCAAAATGTATCTCCCTCTATGCTTTACAATCTTAATCAGTTTTTTGTGTAACTTTTCATATTTACCAATAAATTGCACTGTCCCATTATCTTGATACACCCTGTATAATATCCACAAGTGTAAAATATGATATTCGTATGTCCGTTATTCACTTGTATAATAGTTTTTTTATCGATAACTGTCAAATAATACACCCATAATTCAACCGATTTTTATCAATTAATGACCTTAGTTACTGTTGCTAATTGAATAATATTGATAGTTCAATGGAATAATGTTATGTTAAGTTCAAATCCTACCTTTCAAAGAGTACAAACAAATTTACTTTTAATAAGTACATAATTCTTTCCACATAAAAAGCAAAAATTACAGTAGGTTTCATAATTTTATTTTCTTCTCAGATATAATATCATAACTGGTAAATTTTTCAAATTGTTACGAGACATGGTTGCCTAGCAATTTATCGAGTGGGATTGACAAAAAAATTATCAATGTCACGAGATAAATTTGCAACAAGCTCTAGTAAAGCAATCGGAAAATTTTGCCAGGATAAAATTTAACCACGCATGGAATTCGGATGACTATTTCCAAAATAAAAATCAGGTAATAATTTAGTTTTTTGACAAAAATCTATAAATTTTTATTGTGTTTTTAAGTGTTATATTTAAGATTGCTTTTTCAATTTTCTGAATGGATTCCTGTCCGAATCGATTCATTTTTTATAAAAATTGAGAACACTGAAAATATATGCATTTTGACAGATATATAAACAATGTGTTTCAAAGTTCTCTTAAAACGTCAAAAAAAATTCGCTTATCAAAACTCACTTATAAATAACAGCATCTTATTGGCTCGAAGGATATGACAAAAAAAATTTGACGGTATTTTGTCGAAATACAACTTGGTAACTAGGTAGAATCCTCAAATTGGATTGGTTTCAGGGCGCGGATTAATAAATTTTGGGGCCTGAAGCGGAATTATATATGAGGCACCTACTATACCAATTAATTAGGTAGTTAATTAGGTAGATAATAAAACTGAAGTATGATTATTATTTTAAATTTATTACGAAACGAAACGAATTACTTACAGTAAATGTAAATTACAAAATGAAACTTTTTATATTTTCAGAATTCAAATTTACAAAAATCTGTAATTGATTTGACTAAGTTTGTTACCTATTTTATATTTTTATAAATATAATGGCGCTGTACAACAACAATACAGAATAGTGTGACATGTGACTACTTGACTAGTGTGAGGATGAGGGAACTGCACTGATGGTGCAGGCGCTATACAACATAGACATCTAGCTTCGTATAGGTTTGAAGTTTCAAAAATTTGTAATATATATGTCTCTTTCTGAACGAAAAAATCTATAGGTGGATGTAAAAAGATAGAGCCGTTCCCGTTCTCTATTCTTGATATTGTTTCTATTTGGTCACAATGTTCTTAAGAAAATAAAAAGAAAAAAATTGGGGCCTCTGTACAATCTGGGGCTTCAAGCGGCCGCTTTGTACGCCTTATTGTTAATTCAACACTGATTGGTTTATAAATTTATGAATGAAATAGTCAATCTTAAACTGTAGCTGAATAGTCGGTTTTAAAATATTCTGTTAAATATCAAATCACTTTCAAATATTGTTACAACAACAACGATAACTAGGTTTGTTTATATAAACAAATATTTTTTTTGCGTTTGTCAATGAAAATATCCTACTTATTTTTCAATACAAATATGTCACTGTTTCTTATTATTTGACAATTGTGGATAAAGTATAGTATTCTATTCGAATGTGATGGCTATTAGTCATTCGAATGATTTAAATCACTCGCCGTACAGATCGTGATGCAAACTTCATTTTCATGTGTAATAGCGTACATTATATGCTCATTGAATAATATACAATGGAATCGAAAATCGTAGCACACTTTTTAATATATCATCGTTTTACTTATACTGTCTCTAATACGATTTTCTGATTTAATGGGCACTAGCTGAGTTTTACGTGTTTATTATATACTTTTCTCGTGATCTGAAGCTTACTGAGTCTGCCAAATTCATATACCTATTTTGTTTGTAAAAAAGTGTCTGTAGTCTGTATAACTGTAAAATAAATGTAAACAAAATAAGTTTATTAATAAATAGAAGAATTATTGGAAACGTAACTTTAGTAAATATTTACAAATATACAGTAACCTTAACCTTTCTATTTGACAATAACAACTAACTATTATTTCTATTGGCGTACCTTTCGAATTTTACTAGCTGTCATAGGAATAATACTAAAAATCGTCGTCTTTCCGTTCACCCGAACGAAAATATGCTTTAATAAAAAATTCGTCACGAAGATTAAAAGCCATAATGAAAAGAAATTAGTTAGATTTTTTTACGAAGGTGTACGAAACCAATATCAAATCTACGTACGGGAATGATATTAATCAAATGTCATGGACTTGTCATCAACTGTCATATACGGAATATACTTTTGATGATTTATAGAATTTAGATATTATTTTGAAACAAAATTTGTCACGTGACCTTTAGCCATTTTTGATCACTCTGTATTTGGTTTTATACTAATAGGCCTATTCTGTAAAATATTCGCTTAACGAATTGTTATCATAACAAAATCGTTATATCTACTTACAATAATCGTTATTTTCGTATCCGTATTCTGTAACACATTTTAAAAAAAAATCTGATGTGGCCAGCACATAACCTCTCGCCGTATATTTTACCTGGCTGTATGCATAAAGCAAAGAATATTTTTATAAATACAAATAATATATTCATATAAATCTATGACGTATAAACTTCTTTATTATTCAATAATAGCATGTCTCAACATAAAGATATTTACCATAAATTATGTTACAATAAATTACAAAGTAGAGTTTACCATATATAAATATTAGGCTGGTAACAGCAATTTTCAATTCGAACAACTTTGTTTACTTTCTCTTCATATTCTTCTAGTAAAAACATTAATTTTGGGCGGTCTAAAATGTATATATGGATTGTGCATCTATTCTTATATATCTTCTTTTACATTTTATTTTTTCATACATGTTATATCTAAATAACCTTAATTCCCTTTAATAAAGTGACGGATAGATTGCACTCCGATTATTCTTATATCGATGTGTAATTTTGTCAATATTTACAACTTACTTGAGAAGAATTTGATAGCTTTTTCGCAATTCAAAGTTACTCTAGTCTACAGTACTGGTGTACATTGTCCCATAATGTTTGAAACAAATTTAAGTCCTTCAACCTAGACTTGTCATCTCCATAATAGTCACAGATCAAGAATTAAGGGATTCTCCAAATACATTTTTCTTTCATTACTCATTATTTCTGACACTGACATTTATCTGTCAGTTACAAATAATTTAAATTTGCAACTATTTTTCATGGCATCCTTTCGGTTGTAAAATTAATTACAACATTATTTAATATATTATATTCCTTTTATCTCTAAATCTATAAAATATGTATAAAAATATTTAAATGTATCAGAAAGAGAATTTATTTTTCTTTAATATTATCAAAAAAAAATTTCAAAAAATAATATTTAGAAGATTTTTTTTCAAGAATCTTCTACTTCCGGTTGTCCAATTGTTACCAAAACCTTTTCAGATCTTCCCATGAATGTCCGATTGGGAAATACGTTGTTAAACAAATTTTAAGTCTTATAGTTTTTGAGTAACCGTTCTTCCAACATCCCACACACACACATCCACACACACACACACACACACACACACACACACACACACACACACACACACACACAGACATCATCGTAAAAATGTTAAAATCGGATTGTAGGGACCTTAAAACGTGCTTATTCAATAAAATCTGGATATGCGATTTTTAGCATGAATCCAATACCTCTCTTAGCGAGAGGTAATAATTACTTTGGGATCAAGTTCAGAACTTTATTTCCTAAAATCAAATTATAATTTTAAATGAAATATCTAAAATAATTCATATCACTCGCAGAACTTCTAGGTTAGATCAGTTCTGGTGGGAGTTAGCTGTCAACCTGTCAGCTGTCACACTGTTTCTTCTTGTTGTGGGCTATGCTACAACTACTAATACCATCTGTAGACAAATTGGGAAGCTTGCGCAAGTCGCTAGGAATAAAAACATTAAATTATTGTAATATTACCTTGTAAAAAACTATAATATGATGGGTTTTTGAGATCACTATTCAACATAACAGCAATTTTATTTTGACATGAATAAAAATACTAACTTATTGACAAAACGTTTATGTAACGAATGATTTTCCCAATCGTTAAAAAATAACGATATCGTTATCCTTTTTACCTCTCGCTAAGAGAGGTATTGGATTCATGCTAAAAATCGCATATCCAGATTTTATTGAATAAGCACGTTTTAAGGTCCCTACAATCCGATTTTAACATTTTTACGATGATGTCTGTGTGTGTGTGTGTGTGTGTGTGTGTGTGTGTGGATGTGTGTGTGTGGGATGTTGGAAGGACGGTTGCTCAAAAACTATAAGACTTAAAATTTGTTTAACAACGTATTTCCCAATCGGACATTCATGGGAAGATCTGAAAAGGTTTTGGTAACAATTGGACAACCGGAAGTAGAAGATTCTTGAAAAAAAATCTTCTAAATATTATTTTTTGAAATTTTTTCTTGATAATATTAAAGAAAAATAAATTCTCTTTCTGATACATTTAAATATTTTTATATATATTCTATAGATTTAGAGATAAACGGAATATAATATATAAAATAATGTTGTAATAAATTTGACAGCCGAAAGAATGCCATGAAAAATAGTTGATAATTTAAATTATTTGTAACTGACAGATAAATGTCAGTGTCAGAAATAATAAGTAATGAATTAAAAATGTACTTGGAGAATCCCTTAGTTCTTGATCTGTGACTATTATGGAGATGACAAGTCTAGGTTGAAGGACTTAAATTTGTTTCAAACATTATGGGACAATGTACACCAGTACTGTAGACTAGAGTAACTTTGAATTGCGAAAAAGCTATCAAATTCTTCTCAAGTAAGTTGTAAATATTGACAAAATTACACATCGATATAAGAATAATCGGAGTGCAATCTATCCGTCACTTTATTAAAGGGAATTAGTGTTATTTAGATATAACATGTATGAAAAAATAAAATGTAAAAGAAGATATGTAAGAATAGATGCACAATCCATATATACATTTTAGACCGCCCAAAATTAATGTTTTTACTAGAAGAATATGAAGAGAAAGTAAACAACGTTGTTCGAATTGAAAATTGCAGTTACCAGCCTAATATTTATATATGGTAAACTCTACTTTGTAATTTATTGTAACATAATTTATGGTAAAATATCTTCATGTTGAGACATGCTATTATTGAATAATAAAGAAGTTTATACGTCATAGATTTATATGAATATATTATTTGTATTTATAAAAATAGTCTTTGCTTTATGCATACAGCCAGGTAAAATATACGGCGAGAGGTTATGTGCTGGCCACATCAGAT
Source organism: Harpalus rufipes (assembly GCA_951394225.1). NCBI lineage: Eukaryota > Metazoa > Arthropoda > Insecta > Coleoptera > Carabidae > Harpalus > Harpalus rufipes. The sequence goes on along the minus strand of OX596288.1, from coordinate 11,355,152 downwards.
TTTTTCGTTATGCAGAATTAAATTATTGTTTACAGAATACCACTTTAACGATTATCGTTATAATAACGGTATAACAATGCATAATGTCATAACGAACGTTTACAGAATAAACCCATTAAACAATTTTCGTTATTATTTTAACGATATAACGTTTTAACGATTCGTTATGTCATAACGATGCTTACAAGCCCTGTTAGTGCAGCTAATGACTTCATGCTTGGCACTATTTTTCGTTACAACACTGAAATATGTTACAAAAGTCCAGTCTAATAGGGCTAGTCTGTAAGCATCGTTATGACATAACGAAACGTTATATCGGTATAATAATAACGAAAATCGTTTAATAACCTTATTCTGTAAACGATCGTTATGACATTAAGCATTGTTAAATCGCTATTATAACGATAATCGTTAAAGTGGTATCCTATAAACAATAATTTAATTCCACATAACGAAAAAATCTGATGTGGACACCACACGACTTCCTTGTACGATTATTAAACTATACATATTTTTTTAATAAATAAATTACAAAATATTAATTTTAACTTCAAAACAGTACGATATACAGCGACCATAATCTAACCCGGTTCTTTTTAAAGAGAGTTTTGATTACAACTAAGAAATATTTGATTACAACAATGAATATGACTAATTTCACAATAAAAATATAATATTTGTTATTGTACGAATCATAAAATTGCACGTATTTAACGTAATTTGACACGAACATTTTTTTAATGTTTTTGTCCTAATCCATAGCAAGCTTTATTACAAAAACAAAAAAGTATATAATTTTTAAATTTACATATCTCGCTTATAGAAAGGGCTAATTTAATAATACTTGATGTGCTAGACGCAGAAATTAATTCTCTTTTATTTGAAGCATTTATTTCTTAAATCAAAATAAAATCATTTTATTCAAGAAAAACTGTTAACAACTTCAAGTAATGTACCACTCCCGGTTAGCCTATTTTAACCAAAATCTATTATGTTATTTCGATTGACATAAAAGTCTTGTATACCAAATTTGAAAAGTTTTGGATTATATTTTAAAACAATTTTTCATTAAAATCTATTATAGGCTTCATGTAAAGTGCCATTTCTGGAAATTGTGTAATAACCAGAAAGGGAGGTGCACAACTAGATGTTATAAGAGTCCTAAATACAAAATTTCAACTTTCTACGGCTTACCGTTTTTGAGTTATGTGAGATATGTACGTACGTACAGACGTCACGACGAAATTAGTCAAAATGGATTCAGGGATGATCAAAATAAATATTTCCGCTGAAATCTGAAAACCGAATTTTTTCGCGATTACAATACTTCCTTTACTTACGTACAAGGAAGTAAAAAGGTAACGATATTATTATTTTTTAACGACTGGAAAAATCATTCATTACCTAAACGTTTTGTCAATAATTCAGTATTTTTATTCGTGTTTTTTTTTATTCCTAGCCTCTAACGCAAGCATCCCAATTTGTCTACAGATGGTAGTAGTAGTTCTAGCATAGCCCACAACAAGAAAAAGAAAGAGTCTGACAGCTGATAGGTGAGAGGTGACTAATCTATCCTAGAAGTTTTGTGAGTGATATTGAATTATTTTAAATATTTCATTTAAAATTAAATTTCGTTTTAGGAAATTAAAGTTCTTAACTTGATCCCAAAGTTATTATTTTTTAAAATGTGTTACAGAATACTGATACGATAATGACGATTATCGTAAGTAGATATAAAGATTTTCATAATAATGATTTCGTTATGATAACGATTAAGCGAATATTTTACAGAATAGGCCTGTAAGTTTGTTCGCTGTTACTGTCAAATAGAGACGTTACGTAGCAATGGAATTTTACTACGAATGTGTGATATGGTAAGTGACCAAATTCTAACATCTAAAATATAACCATAGGTAATGAATAAACAAGAGTTGTCCATGTTTGATTAACGATCCTCCGCATACATACGTACTTCGTATGTCAAACAGCGAACCCCGGTGATTCAATGCAATTTAATTAAACTGAACGAGGATGCAGGAATTACAGCAACTTTCATGCAAAGTGCTCGCTATTATGTTATGCATAAAATAAACAGGATGAATGAATTTATTTCAAATGCACGTTCATTCGTAACTAGTGTTTTAAAATAATTAATTTAATGTTTAACGTCCTGAATTTCAAATATATTTACCTTGCACTCGTAAAGTACTAGACTATCACACAGGAATGAGAATTTGTTGGAATTTATACGGACGACGAGAATATTTTCAAAATTAGTAAAAGAAAATAGAATGTAGGCTGATATTTATTTAAAACTCAGACATAGTTTTTCCTTATGCAAATATATATATTTATTTATTCAACAAAGAAATATTTCGAATTAATATTGTAGAGAATTTAATTATGCGTTTAAATCTCTTGAGTATTGACTTTACGTTTCATGTAAATGAGAAAATTACATTTAAATTTATAATTTTTATGTTGCTTTACGGTAGAAGACCATGGATTACTTTTAAATAAACAATGAATAATTCTTATTTGAAAAGTCTAGAGAAAATAATAATTTGAGAAAGATATCAAAACATAGTGAAAACCCGTGACATGGCGTTTAACATGGTAAAACAGTTTAAATATCATGTATCCCGTAAGACCTCTCGTAAGACCATAGTGGGAGTTTTTTTTATATGGTTAGAAAGATTTGACAGTTATTATCAGAGCATCGAACCCGCAAAAACTGGGTTCGGTTCAGGTTCCGGTTAATTTATTTTTTGAGAGATGTGTTCGGGTGCGATTCTGGTTCAAATATTAATAAAATTGGCGGTTTTGTTCCGGTTCAGATATTTGTTGGAATAACAATTTTTATATAGACATAATTTAAAATGCGAGCCGGAATTTACGCAAGACAAGAACACGAACACAATTTTCACAGACTACACAGAGTCGATTATCGGCAGTATTACGATTACGCGTACGTTTCGGACTCAAAATGAACCTGAACCGGAGTTGAACCCTGAACCCGAATTTTAACACTCGGTTCAGTTTCGACACGGGTTCATTTGAATAATATTTTTGAGGTTCGGTTCTGAGTTTGGGTTCTCTAACATATTACGGTTTGGTTCCAGTTTTGGTTCGGTTCAGGTTCTGTTTCAATGCCCTGGTTATTACTTTTAATTTATTTAAAACAGTAATCATAGAAACGCATTCAGTAGCTGAATTGGTTAGAACGAGACATCATAATAATTATTCACGAATTCAAATTTCGCCCGCTTTATGTTTTTTATTATTTTCTTTTTATTTTGCAAAATGATTGTTAAATATATTACAAAATTAAAACATAAATTGTTTGGTAAATCAAGTATTTTATTATGAAGATATTTAATATTTAGTTCTCAAGTAAATTTAATAAAATGAACAAATTCTTATGACATTTCAATCATTGCTGTCAAAAAACCGCGTTTCTTTTCATTAAATTTGGTATGCAAGTAAATTTTATATTAAGGCTAAATATCTTTATAAAACCGACCTTAAATTTTTGAAAAGTGAAATATAAAACCTTATTGTACCTAATAACACTAAAATTTGTATAAAAATAGTAAATTCAATAAATTATTTGATTTACCAAACTTTGTAATATATTTAATACAAAGTGAAAAAAAATATTAAAAATTTAAGGTGGGTGGGATTTGAACTCGTCAATAATTATTTCGTTATGTTGATTTGAACTAATTCAGCTATTGGATGCGTTTCCATGATTACTGTTTTTAATAAATTATAAGTAATAACTAATAACTGTGAAATAGAATTATACTTTTCTAAATATTTCAATAATAATAATACGTATTTGGATACTCTTCGATGCCAAATTAAATAATCTTTTTAACCATATCAGAAACTCCCCATCGGGACAGATATTTGAAAAAAACGATTTTCCTTTGTCATGGTTTTCAGTGTTCATCACATCCTGCATAAAATAAAGAAATTTGAATAAATAACTAATTTAGGTTTTTTATTTATTATCTATCAGTAATATTTATTGGCGAAATAAAAATGTATATTTACTAATTGAAATTTTGTAAATATGTATATTAAACAAGATAAAAAAGCAAATAACATACTTATAGATCGCTAGAATATAATTCATTATTTAAATATTGAAAAAATAAATACTTTTCTCCATGCTTTGTGATTTGTATACTTAAAATCAATTTTTACTATAATTTTTATATTTATTGTACGTTTTAATGTTCACTTGTTCATTTTATAAAGCATCACATTACACTAGTAAGCAACGTGTGCTATGAAGTTCATCTTTACACTAATACATACAGAGTGTTGAGCGCGACACCGGAACATAGGACTTTAACATGTAAAATCATATTTTCTTAATTTCCTGTTTCCCTAATTTAGGTAAAAAAACCTTCAAATAAATGTTGTATAACATAAAATTCTACATAAGAATCAATAAACAAAATTAATTTTGCATGCTTTGTAACGACAGAAATTAGGTATGAATTTAATGAAAAAATGAACAAATCTTTAAAAATTTATCTGTCAAGGTATATTAACTTATTTTTATTAAGTATCATTTGTAATTTCTATTCGAGTGAACAATAATTATCTTTTAATTTAAATAAATAACTGATCGGAATTGATCGAAAATTACAAATAATAATAAAAAATAACTAACGTAAATTGAGAAATAAATCGTTAAATATTTGTTAAATTCCATGGCTATCGATATGTTTGGGGCGATTTTTAGACATTTTCATACCTAATTTCTGTCATTACAAAGGATGTAAAATTAATTTTGCTTATTGATTCACATTTACAGCTTTTATTTGAAGTTTTTTTTACCTAAACTAATTAGTTAACAGGAAACCACGAATGTATGATTTTACACTTCGAAGTCGTATGTTCCGGTGACGCCGTTAATACCCTGTATACATACTCGTATTATAATAAATTAGTTAGGGTTGCCAGACCTCCTATATTTAATAGGAGTCTCCTATATTTTATCGAAATCTACTATATCCTATAAATAAGGTAAATTCTCCTATATTTTCAATAATTCAATAAACTTGGCTCCAACTGACATGCCGGGGTCTGGAGCAATGCTTGTACTGCACATATGCAACAAAAATGTTACGAAAAGTATAATAACTATGCATTCTTTTGCAAGTCGTTCATTTTTTTTTGTTAGCGTTATTATATTATAAAATTCCTATTATATTTTAATAAAAAGTTTTAAATTGAAATGTGTCATAATATTCACCAAATCTTCTATATTTTTTGTACATTCAGTTCTCCTATACAGGTGTATCTGAGAAATCAAACCCCCCTTAACTATTTTATTATAAGGAATAGAAATTTTTTCTTCATACAGAAGTTTTATTATAGTAAATATACTATTTGATGACAAGTACAGAATTTTTTTATAAAGTCAGGTTTACATGATACGACTATCAACTTTTATTTTTCAAATGGGAATCTAAAATTGTTTTACTAAAATAAAAACTGCCATTTTTTTTTTCAACGATGTATTACTTGTCATAAATGAATATGAAAAAATTCGAGAAAAATAAAAACAATTGAAAAATATCAGAAACTATTTTTATTCCAATGTTCTAAGTGACTATGCGAAATTAAACAAAATGTAACCAGGTAAAATAACTTCACAACGTAAATTAACAAATGTAATAAGGTAAAACAACTTAAAATAAATACTAGATATTACGACTCTGTTCTGAGTGTTTGTAAAACTTGGTTGTCGACGCCTAGGAAAACGTTCCAGGTACATTTTTTTTAAATAAATACAATATTTGGGAATAACGAATAACAAAGTACATGTAGTCAAGACAACAAGTTAACAGAAAAAGGGTAACATAGATCAAAAGTTACATAAAAACATACAAAGTTAAAAGACAGAAAATTATGAATGAATAACAGGTAACCACGACTTATTAAGCTCATAACCTGTATTTAAATTTACATTTTTTTTGGTCTTCTTAGAATCCCAGTTGATTCACCGATTATTAAAATTATATCAATCAATTCATCCTTTGCAAACATTTTAAAAATTACTTTACAAAGCACGTGAAACAGGTAACATATAAACATCTACTTTATTGTCATTAATTTCGAATAGCCACCTTCAACATTTGAATAAAAATAGTTTCTGATATTTCTCAATAATCTTTTTTTTCTCGAATTTTTTCATATTCATTTATGACAAGTAATACATCGTTCAAAAGAGAAAAAAGGCGGTTTTTAATTTAGTAAAACAATTTTTGGTTCCCATTTGAAAAATAAAAGTTGATAATCGTATCATGTAAACCTGACTTTATAAAAAAATTCTGTACCTGTCATCAAATAGTATATTTACTATAATAAAACTTCTATATGAAGAAAAATTATCTATTCCTTATAATAAAAAAGTTAAGGGGGGGTTCGTCTTCCCAGATACACCCAGTTTAAACGCTTTTAAAACCTGGCAACCCTAATATTAATATATAATTGAATGTGTTATTCGTGTTATTTATTAATACACGATACGTAAACTATTGTGAAACATATTGTAAATATTATTTGTATTTCATATCCGACATGATAATTACTTGCAATTTGTGGTAGGAACATGTTGAAAACATCGTAGATGCCTCTATTAAACGAGCAAATGTTTTCGTAGAAATTGCAGCACGGTTACAGAAATGAGGTTAATTAATATTTTCAAATTACAGTTGAAACCCATTCTGTATTTAATTACAAGCAATTTCAGACTAATAAATTAAGTTTATTAAATTTTGACCACAGTGTAATAACCTGAAAAAAACAAACTTTTGTAACGTTGAGGAAAGAGCAATATTTATGTAAGTTTAATTTTCTGTTGAAATTGAAATTACACATTTATTGTACACTGGCTTGCAAAAAAATCGCGTACACCTGTTTTTTGCTGTATTGAGTCGGTCTCGATTGTTAACTTGTCAGTGTCACAAGTCAATGTCATTACTGTCAATTAAGATGTCAAAATTATCAGAAAACGAGAAAGTTATAATACTTTCTAAGTTAGAAGAGGGGTGGTCAATCAGATAAATAGCAGAACATTTTAATATTAATAAAAGTACTGTTATGAGGGTGAAGAGTAGGTGGGAAAATGAAGGAAGTATAAAAAGGAAAGAAGGTTTCGGACGTCCCAAAATTTCCACCAGTGATCAAGATGAAGCATTTTTAAATCATTTATGGGAACATCCTTTTGAAACAGCAAGAGACGATGCTTTTGCAACAAATTTTCCAGGGTCATGATCAACACCTTGGAAAGCTTGAGTCAGGATGAAAATTATTTTAGAAATCTTATTTCCTCCATGCCTCAAAGATTAAATAAAGTACTGGACGCTGATGGAGCGATCATAAGTTGATGTTACTTCGTGCATAATTTGTTTCAGTCATAATTTTTACGTATCTATAATCCATTTAAAATAAATACTCGGTTGTGCTTTAATTTTTATGGAATATATTTGTAATTTAGTAGTAACTTAGCACAATGAAGAACTTGCTCCACGATACCTAAAATAACGACATGACAGTGACAACGGTGACAACTCCATTGATAGTTGATATTAACCTATTTTTAAAAAATCGTATTTACATAGCTAAAAAAAGGTAAAAACTCGGTTACTTGATTTTTAAGGTGTACGCGATTTTTTTGCAAGCCAGTGTACAATCATTTTTTTGCATAATATTACGAATATGGAGAGACCTATCAAATCATTAATAAAATTTTCGCCACTCCTTCACCAAAAAAATTGCGCGCAGTACAAAATTACTACATAATCCAGTATTACACAATAAACAACTTGACAAATTACACATGTGACAAGAAACTAATCAATCATTCGAAAGAGTTGATACGGCGTATAAAACTAATAATTTTTCCTCGCAGAAATTAACCAACAACACGACACTGTTTCATTCGACTGATTCCCGACCCTGTTGGGATAAAAATAGCCCTTGATGGGACATATACGCTGTCAAGCGACAGATATCATGTCAAGGGTCATTACAACGTTGCAACAGCTGTGGATGAGGGTGATTGCATTATTTACTATGTGGAATCGAAATGAAGTTACCTCTACAAAACAGGACGCTAACTAGCTAATATGTCGGCACGTTTGGATAGATATTAATTACGCATATGAAAGCTTTGTTGATATAAAATTATAAAGACATATATTATCTTCGAAAATTGAACCACGACGATACCGGTAAAAAAATTTCAGGTTACCGGCACTATTTTCGAACGCGGTAACATAATGTCTATTAAAGGACTTCAATCAATCATCAACTTTATTTACTATACAAAAAATAAATTCTGTGGTGCGAAAATACAATAAAATATATCATATTTATTAATTAAACAGAACATGTATACTTCTGAAGTACGTATGTTGGCACACCTGAAATTTGACGTTTGACATAATATGAACTATTCATTTTTCTTGCCTTTAAAATATTCACAAAGATTTATAGCTGCAAATTACAAATAATACGAAGAAATATTAATAATAAGTAAAAAATTTAAATATAAAAGCAAATAAAATCAAAAACTTATTATTCTGATTTGCCATATGAACGGGTAAGTATTTCAAATCATTGGAATCATTGCCGCAAAATACTCTTGTACATATTTCATTCTCTCAAAATATCTTTTTCTTGTGGAATTATTATAAAATTTTACTGCAACTGACCATGATTTTATTAGTAAATACAATACCAACAAAACCTAGATAGAATTGAAGTTATTCGTTCGAGAAGTACATGAAATTAGCTGTATTTTCTACCCTTGCTGCGGTGCCCAGAGGCCCAGACTCTTATTATAGTGTCTCTAAAAATTGTGGATTTAGTGGCCATCTGTCAATAAGTTCCAAATGAAACTTGACCAGTGATGCAATTCATGCAAATGTCATGATTGAAGTATTTTTATATTAATAAGATCGAAGCAAAAGCGCTAAAATAAATTATAGGGGAAGGGGGACCAAAACATAGTTTCGCCCTTTCTATATTTTGTCAGGGGGGCCAATAGTCAGCGCCTATGTTACATCGTCGTAACGGTTCCATTTAAGCTTCAATTTTATTTTGAGGAAAGAAAATAGTCAATCGAGGCCAAATCAGAAGCATACGACTATTGCTTTGTAGAGCGATACTCTGCAAATATCTTCGATGTTTTCAATATTTTTGCTTGATACGAGGCGGTCACTCTGGGTCATTTTTGTTTTCATCTCGCCCATCACGAAATCGAAACACAAACGACACAAAATTTTATTGTGTATCGCTGTTCGACGGATGCATTCATGACGAGGCAGATTTAAGAGGTTAACAAACTACGCCTATACGAGAACTGTACTGAACCAATGCAGAAAATCTATCCTATATCTTTATATCCACGCTGTGTATTATCATTTATTTTCTAAACTCGATAAATACTCAAGCATAGCCGCACCTAATCTATTTCTACATTTCCTTGCAAACTATGTATCAGTTTTTCTATTATCGAGTAGGGCAGTTCATTATTTGTCACTAATGGCGATGTAATTAGGGCCGACGCGTCTGTTATTAGCTAATCACTGGTATTAGAACTGTCGCTGCACCGCGAACTACAGCGATGTGGCAACGGTGTATGCGCGCAAGCACATTAACTTGAGATTAGCACATGTTTACATATCCATGAGTTAATATTACTGGCGATATGGAGTGCACTGTTGCCAGATAGGATTGGAGGGATTAACCAATGATACTTGGCGTAATGCTTTACCACCTTTGTATCCAATTTATTATTTAATAATATATGAGTTAAATTAAAAGTAGATGAAGAAGGAATTATGGACAAAAATAAAACACGATGTTTTTTGTGGGGATTTAGCAAACAGTTTTCGTACGCCAATATACACATAATTTATAATTCAAAAACGATATTCGGCTGTATTTGGGATGGAGATGGAAACAGGTAGTATGTTTCGGACTTGCAGTCAATAATAAAATTTATTCACGCCAACGTTTCGACTATACCATAGTCTTTATCAGGGCTAGAAATGTCGGTTGAAAAAACATTTACACATGTGGATATCGAAAAACATACATTAACAGGCGGACATTTAAAATTATAAATAAATAAATAGTTAAAACCGTAGATCACAGAGTGAAAATCGTCAAATATAAAAACTTATGATGGATGTATATATATATTTATAAATGGATGTAACAAAGAAAAAAAATCTGATGTGGACACCACACGAATTCCTTGTACGATTATTAAACTATACATATTTTTTTAATAAATAAATTACAAAATATTAATTTTAACTTCAAAACAGTAAGATATATAGCTAATCCGGTTCTTTTTAAAGAGAGTTTTGATTACAACAAAGAAATATTTGATTACAACAATGAATATGACTAATTTCACAATAAAAATATAATATTTGTTATTGTACGAATCATAAAATTGCACGTATTTAACGTAATTTGACATGAACATTTTTTTAATGTTTTTGTCCTAATCCATAGCAAGCTTTATTACAAAAACAAAAAAGTATATAATTTTTAAATTTACATATCTCGCTTATAGAAAGGGCTAATTTAATAATACTTGATGTGCTAGACGCAGAAATTAATTCTCTAAAACTTTTATTTGAAGCATTTATTTCTTAAATCAAAATAAAATCATTTTATTCAAGAAAAACTGTTAACAACTTCAAGTAATGTACCACTCCCGGTTAGCCTATTTTAACCAAAATCCATTATGTTATTTCGATTGACATAAAAGTCTTGTATACCAAATTTGAAAAGTTTTGGATTATATTTTAAAACAATTTTTCATTAAAATCGATTATAGGCTTCATGTAAAGTACCACTTCTGGAAATTGTGTAATAACAAGAAAGGGAGGTGCACAACTAGATGTTATAGGAGTCCTAAATACAAAATTTCAACTTTCTACGGCTTACCGTTTTTGAGTTATGCGAGATACGTACGTACGTACGTACGTACAGACGTCACGACGAAATTAGTCAAAATGGATTCAGGGATGATCAAAATGGATATTTCCGCTGAAATCTGAAAACCGAAATTTTTCGCGATTACAATACTTCTTTTACTTACGTACAAGGAAGTAAAAAATCAACCAACATTTCTAGCCCTGGGGGCCAATTTTGTAACTAGAAAGCGATAGCGAATACAATTCACACTGAATAAGATAATCCCCACTACTCTTTGTCAGTCATTCCGACTGAATACGTATTCCGGACGTATGTTCCGGACCTCATGAATACGGTATTATGAATAAGCATAAGTTATCGGCTCATTTATTTTACCTAGTGTGTAGTTTGTTATTGATTGTATTATTATTTAATTTTTAGTACCTTTTATTTATTACTATTTTTTATTTATTTTGTTATATTACAAATTAATTAAAATATTCATCGTATCTAAGAACATGTGTATGATGCATAAAGGAAATATAATCACAAAATAAGTAGGATACAACTTCAAATAGCACAACTTTTCAAATGAACTAAAATGTCAGACTAGGAATGAATATGTATAGTGTACATAATACGATAGAAATCAGTCATATGAATACAAAATAAGATGGCGCTTATTCAGTGACCCGCCATATTGCATTCGTATTCGCTATCGCTTTCTAGTTACAAAATTGGCCCCCAGATGAAGACTATATGGTATAGTCGAAACGTTGGCGTGAATAAATTTTATTATTGACTGCAAGTCCGAAACATAGTTACTTACCTGTTTCCATCCCCATAATTTATAATGTTCCTGGAATAAAGGAACATATTAAAAACCAAGAGAAGATTCCTTTATCTTCAATTGCGTTATATTAGCAATCTCCTGCACATGTAGCATACGAGTACAAAGCACACTGGATCTCCATTTGCATTTTGCATACTGAAACGGTTAGTTAGTTTTTATAGGGCAATGAACATAATGTCTAGCGATTATAAGACTTCGTGCCGTAGACCGTTGGCCTACTGAGAAATTTCGTGATGATAAGAAATCTGGTTTATGCCGTAACACCCATTATGACTTACCCAACGTAGCTGTAATCTAACCAGTGGTTATTAAAATATCGTTACAATTTTTGAGTATCGTTGGTTCATGCATATTCTTAATACGCATTGTTTAAATGCTCTTGAAATCGTAAAAATGTATTTAACGAAAGAAAGACTTGAATGTTTAACACGCTGTTTTTCATTTGTGTTATTTCGGGTCTTTCCGGAGGATTTAATTGCTTTTTTGTTTTATTGTTCTCGGAGAAAGTCAAGAATTTTATATTTCCGCTAACCCTACTTTTTATATTACGTATTTACATATATACACACGCATAATTTTTTGATACTTCGGAATATAAATTGTATCAAATGTTTCATTGTCATTGTATTACTTAATACATTTATCAATATTTTCAATAAAGAAAGCGTTTATCAATTAATGAAAATGAAAATATGTAATATTCTTGTTCAAAAACATGGTTTATTGTTTAGCAAAAATACAAGCTATTATTCGCATTCAATGATACCTTAGGAAGAAATATGCAAGCAAAAATTAAAATTATAAATGATTAACTTATTAAAAAATATATATCAAAATGAAGAAGTGAAATGCATTAGTAGTTGACATTTATCAGTTATCAAATTTTTAATAGTTGACACATAATGTACTAACAAATGATACCTTGTAAAATATGTCCCATTTAGAGCTGCCACCATTGGGATCGAGAACTTAAGAGATATAATGTCGGTTAAATGAATCTTTTTGTGTACCTATAGTCCGAAACGTCCTTCCATATATGTATATAATAAAGTGACATATTTATGGTCTACTTTTATTGGAACCTACGGACTTCTACCTACAATTCAGATTTATTAAAACGTATTTATACACTTATCTTCTTAAGTATTTATAAAACAATTCAGCAAGTGGGATGCAAAAAAAGTCCCACTATTCAATAAAACTCTACTTTTGTACAATGAATTGCTCATTTTCAATACAAATGTTTATACTAGTATATTAACAGCAAAAGAAAGAAACAGTCAAATTTGTTTATTTTGTTGTAATTTAAACTCAAAGTGTCAGCTAATAGTGCTTTGTCAACTACCTGTGCTTTTGCCTTATTCTTATAAAGAACTATATAGCCAATTTAACTTCTGAACGCCCAATAAATATATTTTGATTTAATTAGAAATACGGATATATTACATTTTTTATTTCTAGTTATAGCACAGAATAGATAAACTAATACAGAAGCGATACTCTTGTCGGCTCCTTTGATGTTTGGTTTGACGTTTCTATGACCTTGAGTGAGGATTGGCTTTGTTTGTTGTATACATTCGCGTGAAATTTAAAGTGCTGTCATTTGCTATAATATTTACATAAACGATTTTTTTATTAAATTTTTTAAATATAATGAACAAATATTTAGTCACTTTACATAAAAATGCAATTTTTTAAAAATACTTTTTAATAAATTTTAAGCAATTGTTTTTATTTTTGAATGAAACTGAAGTACCTACTGAGGAAATTTAATTTTATTTATAAATTCTGAACGCAGATATCCTTTGGAAATGAGAAAAATCTTCTTTTTTTCCTTTAGTAAAATATATATTTACAGTCTTTGTACGAACAGTAGGTACCACTGTTTTTGCTTCCATTGAAAAATGTAAATAATCACAAACAAATAAATACACAACACAATAAATTAGAGAAATGTATCTCACTAAATTAAATTAATAACTAGTTTACATCTATGTAAATAGATTTCCGAAACAAGCACAAATCAAAACAATGCGATATGTCACAGTTTTGAAACAACAAATAACACTCGTCGTTTAGTCGAAGACGTTCGAAATATTGCGATGACAACCGATGCCGCCATCTTTATAAAACTACATTTTTCTCTCTCTATTTTTAGTTTCCTTGTCTTACTGGCGCTTCTGTATTAGTTTATCTATTCTGTGGTTATGGTTTGGATTTTCCATTTCTTAAATAAATAATTAGTGCTCTGAATAAATACATTTTGTTATTATTTAAAACTCTCGTGGCACAATGGTTAGAGTAACGTTTCTTCGTCATGAGTGCGCTCGGAGTTCTGGGTTCGAATCCCACTAAGGCATGGATTTTTGTGTATGCCAATCCACTCTGTAATTGGGATTTAATCCTGTTTAAAAAAATTCAATTAATGTATAAGTCTAATGAAATCTCTGATTCAACTACGCATATAAAACTAATTTTAATATGTGCAAAATTAATTAAATTTCCATTAAAGCTTCTAGAATGTCAATTCATTTAATCAATGAACACCAACATTAAAATTGGTTTATATGAAGCAATCATTACTTATTTAGAATGAGAATTGAATACCGATTTGTTTATACACATAGTTTTATTATTTCCAAATATTTTAGCTTTTGGTATTCGAATGGCGTGCAGTATGAGCCGAAACTAATATGCCAAGTTGTAATAACATTCATACAATAATGAAATAATACAAAAATATTCCGATAAAAATGTTTCCCATTGTAGACATACCTTGTATCTAAATTCCTGACAAATGCCAATATTTAAAAATGTTTATTGTTTTTGTTGAATCTGGTACCTGTAACTGTGATAGCAAGCTACACGCACCCCCCGGGTAACAAAATAAGAGCAAATGTAAGTGGAATCCTCCTTTAATTAGGCCAGTTTGCTTTGGAAATACAAACGGAGAGCCAAACGACGCAATTAAAAAGAAATATTCTTCCTCAAATGAACACAATGTTTACTCACTTGGGTAATTATTAAATATTTGATTTGACGTTTTCAACAGATCGCCTAAGGCCAAGTGTGTTTCCACGAGAAACAAGATTCTGTTTCATTATGTTTTCGTTGAAACTATTGTTTCTAGAAAAAGATATACTTCGTACTTTTTCGTTATCTATTACATTTACTGATATACAATTTTTCATATTTGTGACTATGGCCACTAAGTTACCGAATGAAATTTGTGGTTTTATGGCAAAGGTAAATATGTCACTTTCCAAAACCAAAACTTTTGGAAATAGAACATCATCGAGTAATATAGATTTATTATTGTTTATCAATTCCTACTTTTATAATAACATCGTCTTTGTTTCAGTTTTTAAATGTTTATTAAAATATTTGAAAGTGACATATTTGCACTATAGAGCCACAGAAATATTCTTTAACATTTAGGTAAAAGAATATTTACTTTTTCAATAAAAATATTAAAATATACAATATATAGGTAACACTTTCATATATCTTCCAAAATTCTTCTTCTCAAATCTTTTTGTACGCCTCATTCCTGACTAAAGTTATGAAATTATTGTAAGAGAAATTTGAGTCATATACAGAGTATTTCTATACCTCTGCACGAAACTTTAATGACATACATAATTTGATATACTGATTATAGAACAAAAAGATTTTTTTTGAAATTCGCAAAAATAAGGATAGTTCATTACTAGCGAACATTTTTAGAGCCACTGGTTTCGTAGTACATTTATTTATTTACAATTATGTTATTAATAAAATAAAAGTATAAACATTGCCTACAAATAATCATTTATTAATTAGTTATTATGCAGGTAATTAAATGTACTATGAAACCAGTAGAACTAACAATGTTCGCTATCATTATTTAATTCAAAAGTTCTCCAGATATATCTTGAAATGTAATTTTAAGGAAAAAAATAATAAGGAGGAAACAGTACTTACATTGCTATTCACCGTTTTCTGATTTATTTCCATTTCTAAAATAAGGTTCAACAAGAAAAGCTTTGACTTCTTTCAATAACATTTTTGACATTTAATTAAATACTTTAAAATTAAGACATACGTTTCTTTGTTCATAGCCTACTCCGATGTAGATTTTTTTAACACACTGTATTAAACAATCCTATAGAAGGCCAAGAGGGGCAATCGAATACAGGTGAAAATATTATTTTTTTAAACCGATGCCTCTCAAATAATAAGTTAATATGATTTTTATAGTTGTTTTTCAGTAGGCTATGTATGAAAAACAAAAACTGCATTTTGTTAATTTAAATGATATAGGATGGATATCAAATAGAAGACTATAAAGTTTGTTGTAATTTAAGCTCCATTTTTTTCATACATAGCCTACTGAAAAGTAATTATAAAAATCAAATTTATTTAAATTTCAATTGAGTTATAGTCATTATTTATTAACTCTATCGATTGGGCCTAAAAAATATAAAACAATCCCTTTTAAAAAATATATAAATTTGTATCGCCACTTGAGAACCAATGGTTTAAAAAATATATTTTGCCAATTGATGCAATTTTTTTGACTGCTAACAATTGTCACTTTTACTGCCTAGTAAAAATAT
Organism: Harpalus rufipes; assembly: GCA_951394225.1. Lineage (NCBI taxonomy): Eukaryota > Metazoa > Arthropoda > Insecta > Coleoptera > Carabidae > Harpalus > Harpalus rufipes. The sequence goes on along the minus strand of OX596288.1, from coordinate 11,338,736 downwards.
TTTTACTGCTTATTGTTACTATTTATATAGCGCCCGCTCAACAAACTCATAGCACCGATTCAACAAATAGCATCATTTGATGACGATAGCTTTCATAATAGGTAAAAAATTAAATGTGTTCAACACGGCACTAAACACAGATTTACAACTCCGAGCAGCCTATTCTTCTCTATTCGGATGTCCCTCTTGGTCTTCTATAAGATTGTCTTGTAGTATTTTATTGTATCTTTAATAATATAGAAATTATTTGAGGTAGCTCGTTTAGCTGTTATATTCTGTATAACCAAAATAATAAATTTATAATCTGGGAACCCTAAAACGTGCTTTTTCTGTGTTAATTCACCATCGGTATTTTAATAAGTAATACATATTCACTTATAAATCTACAGGACAACTAAAATGGAACAAAAGTAAATCTATTATATCTTTTGTTATAATTTTACACCATCGTATTTAGTTACGATAGCATGCGGGAAGTAATTATTTAGTCAGTAATAGTACAAAGAAAAATATATTGCGGAAAATATGTAGGTAGTAACTGTTTTATTTCATGTTCTATTCTTGTGACTTTTACATTAAAATAAATTCCTCTGTTCGTATTTTTTATTTATTTTTTATGGATTACGTCTGCATATGAATAAAGTATATTGTATAGAGAATAGATCTATATTTAGTCGCCTTAGGCAACGAAACAGAACGTAATAAATTTACAGGAGAGCATTTCAAAGGCTTGAAAACGAAACAGAACAGCAAAAGAACAAAGCTGATTTTTAACAGCGCATATAATGATATTCATGTGAACTAACATAGGCGACACATGCCGGGCTATTTACCAAATTGATGTTTGTAATTTAATACAAGCCGGGGTGTGAGTTACAAATGTAATTACTGCCAATATGTCAAACTAATGATCAGAGCAAAAACAAAATTTGCAAAATTTACATTTAGATACGCGGACAAAAAGCGAGCGTATGAAACTCCAGCTCATATTGCCCCAACGCCAAAATATACTTTCATGCGAGCTTTGATGTCAAATTTCTAGTTAATTATCTCTATTTCCACTAGTGATCGGCCGAAAAACACTACGTCGGACCTCAATGTCAAACTTTATACAAACAAAGCACTGGATTAATGTTCGTGTATGGCATATATTTGCAAAAAAATATACATTTATTCACCAGAATTTTATGATGCAATTCTTATCAAAATCGATGTCCTGCATCTATAGATAAATTTTTATTTTCGGTTCTTGTGATACTGCTATTGAATGAAAATAGACAACAAAATTTTAGTGCTTATTTACATTTAAAGAAGATTTGAGTAGTGTATTTGAAGACATTTTTAAATTTTAATTGAAATTTTGTTCGAACGTTAAGAAGAGTGGTAAAAGTGTAACAATAATCCTACCTGCCTACAATAAAATTTGAATTAAATCAAATTGAGTCTTTATGTCAGCCAATAAATTTTATACGTAGCTATGAAATATAAACCCTAAGTAGTAGTTTCATGAAGACTATTTCATTCATAAATTTATAAACCAATCCAAATTGGGGATTGTACTAGTTACCAAGTTTTATTTCGACAAAACAGTCACCAATTTTTTCCTCTCGCTAAGAGAGGTATTAGATTCATGCTAAAAATCTCATATCCAGATTTTAATAATTAAGCACGTTTTAAGAACCCTAGAATCCGATAATAACATTTTTACGATGATGTATGTGTGTGTGTGTGTGTGCGCGTGGGTGTGTGTGTGTATGTGTGGATGTGTGTGTGTGTGTGTGTGTGTGTGTGTGTGTGTGAAGTTGTAATTACGGATTCCTCAATCTAACCGTAATGGGAAGAGTTGAATAGATTCTGGTAACAATTGAACAACCGGAAGTAGTAGTTTTTTAACAAAAATCTTCTATATATTATTTTTTAATATTTATGTTATTACAAAAATTAAAAAACAAAATAAAACATTTAAAAAAAATTATACCTTCTATAGATTTAAAGATATAGATATATAATCTATAAAATAATCTGTTGTACTAAATCTCACAGACTGCTTATAGCCCAAACATCTCCATGGTAACTATTTGAGAAATTAAAATGTCTGTAATTGACATATAAATGTCACTAATGTCAGCGTCAAAAATTCAGAGATAGTACTGAAGGCTTTTTCTGGGAACGATATTTAATATTTCTTATTGTATTATTAATTACATATTTAAAATTATAGGTATATTACATGAACCCTTCAGAAATAACGCCAATCTCGTTAATGAATTGAAAAAACATCGAACATTTAGAAGAAATGGAGAAAACTTGCTTATGGAATGAATTAAAATTATAGAAAATACGTAAATATAAAGATTAGGTGTAATTAGAATTTTTTGTTCGTACAAGAAATGTTAAATACAATACTTATATATACCACAATGGAAAGGGCGCGAGAGGTATTGTGATGGCCACAACAGATTTTTTTTCGCATTTTTCGAACCAATAGAATGCTGTATTTTTACAAGTAAGTGGGTTTTAATAAGCGAAAAATTATTGACGTTTTAAGAGTACTTTGAAACACATTGTTTATATACCTGTCAAAAAGTATATGTTTTGTTTTTTCAGTTTTTATTAAAGATAAGTCGATTCGGACAGGAATGTGTTCAAAACATTGAAAAAGCAATCTTAAATATAACACCTAAAAACAATAAAACTTTATAGATCATCCGAATACCATTCGTGGTTAAATTTTATCCTGGCAAAATTTTCCGATTGCTTTACTTGAGCCTGTTGCTAATTTATCTCGTGACATTGATCAAAAATCACTCGTTTAACAGCTCGTGATTTTTTTGTCAATGCCAATCGATAAATTGCTAGGCAACCAGCTCTCATAACAATCTGAAAATTTTTCCGGCAAAAATTTACCTCTTATGAAATTATATATGACTAAAATAACGATTACAAAAACCGTCTAATAACTAAAGCAGAAATTAGGAGAAAATTAAATTATTTTGAACTCATGTACAAAAGAATATTGTGATGAGTTTGGAGTGAAAAATCATTGTTCACGACTAGAAATTACAGCAATAATTGCTGCAAAACTTTGCTGATAGTTCCTGAACTAACAGAAATATAATATATTCAATTAATTAACATGTAACATAAGTAAGTTTTTTGAATTTTTTTTCATGGGCGATATTGAATCTATTTATTAATACAATAATTATCATGGTTTAAGGTTAACATTCTTGTTTAATATAGAGCTAGTGGCCCGTTTTCTTCTAGACGACGAACTTTAGTTCTGACTTGCCCCATGAGTCTTTGCCGAATTTTATTATTATTTGTAAAACCTTCTCCTTGATTGTTTTCATTTTGAAGCTCCTACAGATTGTTGTATATCTTTCTTGTAAGTAACGCCATAAACGTTTCAATATAGAATTTAAAGTGAAAACAAAGGTTTCAGATAAAATAATGCTGTGTGCAGCAATTTCGGAAGTAGACAGTACGTTGGATGTGTTAGAGCTTTATATACAAAATTGCCACGCAAAGTTACTTAATAACCCGTCGCCAAAATCAGCCAACACATTTTGCCATAGACGAGCATCAAGCAATGAACGGTTGGTGATATAAATAAATAGTCTACGAGTGGTGAACATAAATAAATGTAGTTATATAATTAAATGTGGTGATATAAATATTGTTTAAATAAATAATCTTAGTGTTTAAGTATTTAATAATATTCTTAGTCGTAAAATATTGTTTATAATTATTTAATCATAGTGTTAATTACTTTTATTATCTTTATCTTAATTAGTTATCGTTTAATAAACTTTTATTTTAACTAATAATATTTCTCTGATTTTTACAATTCACCCATATAAATAAACGTTACAATTCCATTATCCCGCGAAAACAATCCTCCTAGCAAGACCTATTGAAACATTTTAGACATTACTTACAAGAAAGGTGCAAGACAACAATGTGTAGGATAGAGTCCTGCGCGGGTATACTTTTTCAGACCCGCACCCGACCTGTACCCGACTCAGTTAATTTTAAATTGAACCGCAACCCGCCCCGTACCCGCTAATGTTATAGTACTGAAGGCTTTTTCTGGGAACGATATTTAATATTTCTTATTGTATTATTAATTACATATTTAAAATTATAGGTATATTACATGAACCCTTCAGAAATAACGCCAATCTCGTTAATGAATTGAAAAAACATCGAACATTTAGAAGAAATGGAGAAAACTTGCTTATGGAATGAATTAAAATTATAGAAAATACGTAAATATAAAGATTAGGTGTAATTAGAATTTTTTGTTCGTACAAGAAATGTTAAATACAATACTTATATATACCACAATGGAAAGGGCGCGAGAGGTATTGTGATGGCCACAACAGATTTTTTTTCGCATTTTTCGAACCAATAGAATGCTGTATTTTTACAAGTAAGTGGGTTTTAATAAGCGAAAAATTATTGACGTTTTAAGAGTACTTTGAAACACATTGTTTATATACCTGTCAAAAAGTATATGTTTTGTTTTTTCAGTTTTTATTAAAGATAAGTCGATTCGGACAGGAATGTGTTCAAAACATTGAAAAAGCAATCTTAAATATAACACCTAAAAACAATAAAACTTTATAGATCATCCGAATACCATTCGTGGTTAAATTTTATCCTGGCAAAATTTTCCGATTGCTTTACTTGAGCCTGTTGCTAATTTATCTCGTGACATTGATCAAAAATCACTCGCTTAACAGCTCGTGATTTTTTTGTCAATGCCAATCGATAAATTGCTAGGCAACCAGCTCTCATAACAATCTGAAAATTTTTCCGGCAAAAATTTACCTCTTATGAAATTATATATGACTAAAATAACGATTACAAAAACCGTCTAATAACTAAAGCAGAAATTAGGAGAAAATTAAATTATTTTGAACTCATGTACAAAAGAATATTGTGATGAGTTTGGAGTGAAAAATCATTGTTCACGACTAGAAATTACAGCAATAATTGCTGCAAAACTTTGCTGATAGTTCCTGAACTAACAGAAATATAATATATTCAATTAATTAACATGTAACATAAGTAAGTTTTTTGAATTTTTTTTCATGGGCGATATTGAATCTATTTATTAATACAATAATTATCATGGTTTAAGGTTAACATTCTTGTTTAATATAGAGCTAGTGGCCCGTTTTCTTCTAGACGACGAACTTTAGTTCTGACTTGCCCCATGAGTCTTTGCCGAATTTTATTATTATTTGTAAAACCTTCTCCTTGATTGTTTTCATTTTGAAGCTCCTACAGATTGTTGTATATCTTTCTTGTAAGTAACGCCATAAACGTTTCAATATAGAATTTAAAGTGAAAACAAAGGTTTCAGATAAAATAATGCTGTGTGCAGCAATTTCGGAAGTAGACAGTACGTTGGATGTGTTAGAGCTTTATATACAAAATTGCCACGCAAAGTTACTTAATAACCCGTCGCCAAAATCAGCCAACACATTTTGCCATAGACGAGCATCAAGCAATGAACGGTTGGTGATATAAATAAATAGTCTACGAGTGGTGAACATAAATAAATGTAGTTATATAATTAAATGTGGTGATATAAATATTGTTTAAATAAATAATCTTAGTGTTTAAGTATTTAATAATATTCTTAGTCGTAAAATATTGTTTATAATTATTTAATCATAGTGTTAATTACTTTTATTATCTTTATCTTAATTAGTTATCGTTTAATAAACTTTTATTTTAACTAATAATATTTCTCTGATTTTTACAATTCACCCATATAAATAAACGTTACAATTCCATTATCCCGCGAAAACAATCCTCCTAGCAAGACCTATTGAAACATTTTAGACATTACTTACAAGAAAGGTGCAAGACAACAATGTGTAGGATAGAGTCCTGCGCGGGTATACTTTTTCAGACCCGCACCCGACCTGTACCCGACTCAGTTAATTTTAAATTGAACCGCAACCCGCCCCGTACCCGCTAATGTTATACCCGAACCCGCTACCCGCTAAATAATTGCCATCAATCGGAAATAAAGATGGAAAATTTTACTTCAAAAAACAAAAAAAAAATCAGAAAAATATGTGTAAAACATTTTATTCCTTATTAATACAAAGTATATAAAACAAAATATTTATTCTTTAGATATATAGGTAATAAATTTTTAAATACAAAAAATAAAGTCATATTATTTACAAGTTACTATGTAAAAATAATATATCATCCACAGTTTCAAAATTAAATTTTGTTCTTCTTTCTTGAACAACGAAACCAGCAGTAGAAAAGTCTCTTTCACTAGGTGCACTAGTAGCTGGAATGCATAAAACTGAACGTGCTATTTCTGCTAAATGTGGTAAAAGGGCTTCATTTATTTTCCACCAATAAATCAGAATTCTCTTCACTTTGCATTATTTTCATTTTGCAGTAAATATCAAACTCATCAGTCTATAATTCAACATTTTCGTCACTAGAATCTTCAAATATGTCAACAGAAAATATGAGCAATGATTATAATAAAAAGGAAATAAAAAGTAAACACGTGACCCGGGTCGGGTCGATATCCGCGCGAGTCTTACCCGCGCCCGACCCGCAACCCGCAAAAGAGATAATGGAACCGCACCCGCAAGCCGACCCGCAAATCGGGTGACCCGACCCGATTCAGGTCTCTAGTGCAGGAGCCCCAAAATGAAAAAAAATAGTATGGAGTAGAATTTTTCAAAAATTACGCAAAATAAATTTTAAAACCTGTCATGGGGCAAGGCAGAACTAAACTTCGTCGTATATAAGTAAACGGGCCACTGACTCTTTATTAAATATGAATGATAAAACTTACGCTATTCTAATTGTTGTAGTAATAAGAAGATTCAATATTCTTTCTTTAAACTATAGTCGCGTCCATTCAATTTTTTTTCCGAAAACTTATGTTACATTTATTAAATCAAATACAGTAGTTACCCTTCATCCGAAATGCTAAATTTAAGGGGGTTATCGGACTAACGATTTGTTCGGATTACAGAATTTGTTTAAATAACTGTAAATAGCCTCAATATAGAAAGTTTTGAAATATTTATTAACAAATAACGCTCAAATTAAGAAATAGAAACAAAAACAATTATTTTATTCCCAAGAATCACATTTCGGATTAAAGAATCTTTGTTCGGATTACCTTACTTCTATTCGGATTTACTATATTTATATATGTCGAAACTTGCAAAAATAATATGAATAACTTTTGCATATTTTTAATTTCTAAAGACGTATGAACTTAAAAATAATAAGATTTTAAAACACAAAATAAATTTATTCTTCGCCTTGTTTTGAATTATAATTGTCAGGCGTACATCGTGATGATGGCTAGAAACCGTAACAAATCGAAGAATAAATTTATTATATCTGCAAGAAAATATTTCATAATTTTATTTTTGCCAAAATGTTTCACCAAGTGCCGGCAACCATTGAAATTTACTGCATAATAAACTAAAATAAGGTGTTTTATTTTTATATTCATAAAATAAGATGTAGGTAATCGAACCTGCATAGGAACATCATTAAAAAAAAAAGATTATTGGAATATTAACCAAAATATACATATCAGTAAAATCTTAAAACCTTAAATCCTATTTTTAATCCCTGGCTACAATTTTTCCTCCTTAATGCATGCTGAATATTTCATAATGATGAAATTTGCGCGTGCGGGATTTGGGGGATGGAATAATATTTCCGTTTCATTTACATTTTAACGCGGACCCATGTCCGGGATGATTTTACTTTTGTTTAACAAACATCGCGGCAAACGAGCCTCCCATGTGCTGCCTGCGCGATGAAGATATTCCGGAATATTCCGGGGACACTGGGAACAGATGATGACATGGTTAATTACAACTTTTTATATGGGGGATGATTTTTAATTACTTACGGACATACGTCGCGTTAAGATTGTTAAGATTTTATTATAACTGATAAATATTTATTTCTGCAACAATTTGTTGATTAGCAGACGTTAAGTAGTTATATTTGCATATTTGCATCTCCCTTTCTACACTAACCGGCAAAATTAGGGTAACGTTGTCTTTCATATTTGTGTTGGTAATTCTACACCTACAACAAATAAGAAATGGCGATATATCACCCAAATATATCGAATTACTAAAGATTGATTACCATTTATTTATTATTATTATCTTCCTATCTATCTAAGAGGTATATGTACGTTCATTATAAAGATTTCACATCCACTCCCTACCACCTCAGGAATTCCTCAAGGCTTGAATCTTGGTCCACTTCTTTTCAGTTTATTCATCAATGACCATTACAACTTGCATTGAACATTCTCACTATATATTTATTGTACGCCGATGACATTAAAATCTATAGTGTTATTAACAATATTGATGACATTTTAAAACTTTGACATGATATTGACAATGTAAGACAATCTTATAGACGACCCAGGGGGACATCTTAATGGAGAAAAAATATTTTTTAAAACCAGTAGTTCTCAAGTTATATTTTCTTAAATGACAGAGTATTTTTTTCTGAATTCAACCATATAATCATTTTATATCCTTACATAACGAGGTGACGCCTAGTAAGCGCCCACACGGTATTTCATCATTTACCGATATATTCGTACAAAGCATATTGGCACACCCAGCAATGGGTAATATGCCGTAATAAAATATTTATTTATTTATTTTACATAACAAAAATATTGAAAAAAATTCAATTGAAATTTAAATAAATTTGATTTTTATAGATAGTTATTTTTCAGTAGGCAATATTGGAAAAATTGAGCTTATATTAAAAAGGAACATAAATATTTCTTAATAACTTTATAAATAGTGTTTTATTTGATTTCCATTCTAAATAATTCAAATTGTTAAAAAGCAGTTTATGTTTTTCATACATAGCCTACTGAAAAATAGCTATGAAAATTAAATTTATTTATTAAATCTAAAAGTATATACCATCCCATTAAAAAAAATATAACTTTATGTTGTAAATTGAGAACCACTGCTTTAAAAAAATATTTTCTTCTCTATTGAGATGTCCCTCTTGGCCTCCTATAAGATTGTTTTATAATATTTTATCGTGTCTTTAATAATATAAAAATAATTTGAAGTACCTCGTTTAGCTGTTAAACTCTGTATTCTTACTCCTTTTGTCCTGTTGAGCGAGTAATTTAAATAAATAAACTTATCGAGATGTTAAATATTGGTCGATATTTAGTGTTATTAAATATGGGTGTTTAATTCATGTTCACTATAGATCAAGGATTATCAATCACTTCTGCTTTGTTGTCGTTTCAATTCTAAATATTTAGAGTGGAAAAATTATTTTTTAAAAATGCAAAATTATTATCAATCATAATAATAATTTATAAGGTGTGGAAAATTTAGTTTTTTAATTAATCTAATTTTTCCACAGTTTATAAATTATTACTTAAAAATACTAGTAATTTTCTTTTTTTAAAATAATTTCTCTACTCTAAATATTTGGAATTGAAACGACAACAAAAGCAGAAAGGATTGTTAACCCTTGATGTATATACCCTGTTTTTAAACTAAATTTTAAGCGCCGAAACTGACGCTTCTGATTGGCTAGTGCTTCGTCAGGTTTACACTGCACAAATATTTTACATTTGATGTATTAGCTGTCATTCGTTTGGAGGTTATCTTTTTCTGTTTTGGTTTTTCGAATTTCTGTGACTTTAAAATAAATCACTTCTTTTAATGGTGACTCCAGCTCATCGGAGAGTTCTTCTGATGAAGATTGTTAATGTCTGTGCACAAAATTTCCCCTTATTGATATTATAATACACAGTTTCAATTTATGTTCAATTTTAAACGAATTAAATGTAATATTTTTTGTATTTTGTTCCTTTGGTATTGTATTCTATGGTATAAATTTTTAAATAATAAATTATATATAGGTTTTGTGCATTTTATCGCTATGTTCAATTAAAAAATATAGATATAAATCAAGTAAGAGTGTTTATTTAGATTACATATTATCTTTATTCACATAATCAAATATACGGCGTGAAAAATAAGAGCCTGTAATGTCAGTTTTATTTTAAAAAAAGTTCCATGCGAAGTATACAGTATTGATGTGTACGGAATTTTTGTATTTCGCGCGAAAAAAAATCTAGTAACTTTTTCTGGTAACTTTCTATAGTGTAAATCAGACTTGCGTACCTACTCCTCCTAGTTTAAAAATAGAGTATAGTGAACACGAATTAAACACCCGTATTTAATAAAACTAAAGTCCGAGCAATATTTAACACCTCGATAAATGAACTTTAGTAGGTGGTTATATTTAAGTGTTATATCGTCATTTGTTATTTGTTGCAATTGTAAAATTACCAACATAAATATGAAAGACAGAGGGTTCATATTTTTTGAAATACATAGCTTTTTTTCGCGTTCCCCTAATTTTGCCGGTGTGTGTATTTCTCTCTTTTATATAACTCTACTCCATAATATTTCCACATTTCTGTTTCTTTCTTGATTACCATCGCGTTGTCTCAACATTGATTTGATTCCTGGTTTCGTCAGCGAGTGAATGCGAACACGACGCGACGTTTTCTATTCGGGCGCCGGAAATGCGTCACGCGTCACCCGGAACTAATCCTGCGAGGCAGGAGGCGTCGCAGAATAGCAGGATACCGCAGTGGGAGGATCGGTTGCCTAGGTGGTCCTGGCATATGGGAATGAAAGAAAGGAAGGAAAGGATATTTTCTGGGCATATGGAAACAACAAAAAGGATTGTTCGCAATCTTAATTTAGTGTAAAGGTACATTCGCAATAAAATTTGAACCAAACATATTTTCATGCTGTCTTAAAATCGTTAGCTAAGCGAAGAAATTTTTATGTAACCATTTACAATGAAAATTTTGACCCGTCGCACGTCGGGTTTGGATTGCACGTCGGCTTAAACTTTGTAAGGTTTAAGCTTTCACTTAAAGTCGGGTGCTGTAAACACTGCTTTATATTTCACTATTTAACGTGTATTTATTTTCGTGGGTTTACATTTGAAGTTATTTAATACAAATTTGCAACGTGAGCCAATGCAACCATCAATAAAGTATACAACAAAAGTTTGAGAAAAAGTTAGACCTCTTTATCATATAGAAAGAATTTGTTATTGAAACATTAGCATAAGGGGTTGTTTCTATAAATTAAAAAGGTCAAATATCTAAAATTATACAATTTTTTAGTTTATTGTCTATATTTTTATTTAATAATTAAAAATAATAATTGGATAATTTTATAATTTTAATTGTATTATGAGTTGTGAAAGATTTTTTTAATAATCAGATATCTTACAAAACTGAGAGGGGACCATTATTTTCAATGCGAAGCAGTTTTTATTATCTTATGTCATTTGTCACTGGACGATGTTAAATATATTTCCCGGATCGTCAGAAATGATCAACATACGCATATATAATTTTCTCCCAATTTATTTGTTTTATTTGTATTATAATCTGTCGATCGCCAAATGACTTAGTCTTAGTATATAAAAGTAGCTCGCGTAGAACAAACTTTGAACCAGTAGGGCACTGTCATTTGGCTACATTATTTCTTTTTCGAAATTTTAAATCATTTCTGACTAAAGTTCTGTTAACAATCATCTTTAAAATTCTAAATCGTCGAGTTAATATTGCGATGACTTACAAACTTCATCTTATCCATTTTGCTTACTAATTCCACTTGGGGGCAAATGCTCTGATCGTCCACTTTTTGGTAAATTAATATATACGAGGATGGTTTGAAAAGTCCGTGCAAAATGAAAACTACTTAATTTTTCGGGATATTTTTTTATATTATTTTTCAACGTAGTCTGCTTTTATACTTATACACTTCGTTCAACACTGCTCCAGTTTGTTGATCCCTTCCAAATAATAAGATTGGTCCAACTCTGCAAAATAGGCTTTCGTTTCTGCAATCACCTCCTCGTTTGAATAAAATCTTCTTCCTGCCAACCATTTCTTCATATTGCGGACCAAGTAGTAGTCCGAAGGAGCCAAATCTGGAGAACAGGGAGGATGTGGGACGAGTTGGAAATTTAATTCCATCAATTTTGCGGCTACAATCACAGATGATTGAGCTGGTGCATTGTCGTGATGGAAAAGAACTTTTTTGTGGACCAATCGTGGACGTTTTTCTTGCAGCTCGGTGTTCAAACGGTCCAATAACGATGAATAGTATGCACCTGTTATAGTTTTACCCTTTTCCAAATAGTCGATGAGGATTATTCTGGAGTAGTGACCTCGATAGGGCGTCCAGGACGTTCAGCGTCACTTGTGCTCATATGCCCACTCCGAAAATTTTGAAACCACTTATAAACTGTTCTAATCGAAGGTGCAGATTCACCATAATGTTTATCAAGCTTCTCCTTAGTCTTCTAGGGCGAATTGCCTTTCATAAAATAATGTTTGATCAACACACGAAATTCTTTTTCTTCCATTTTTTGGAAATCACTCGACTTTCTCAATTTAAACGAACGTCAAATACAGAGAAATAGACCGATCTGGTTGAAACTTGGTGAGCGTTCTTCGAAGACATGTTACTAACTAAATATAACCTCGATACGTACCAGTGTTGCCATCTCTTGAACTTTGCACGGACTTTTCAAACCACCCTCGTATTACACCTTCTTCTCAATCTCGTATAGTTCGGTAAATAGTCGTCTGTCCAATAATTTGATCCCCATAAACGTTAAAAATTTCATGTTTGGAATATCTAACAACCTATAGATAGATTTGTGTATTTCAAGTTTGTATCTTTCAAAACTTTTTCTTGCAATTTTAACATGGTATTTAAATATAAAATTTGAGCTGTATTTTTTTTTTCAAAACTTTTGTTGCGTACATTAGTCGAGTCGAACATTCTACCGATTTTAGTATTTCATTTTGTTGTTCATATGTCTCACCTAAATTTCAGAAACAAGTAAAAAATGGTTCTAAATGGCAATTTATGAACGGTAAAATATCCACCTCATATCCAAATTAAGCAGAGTCTTCTAAAGTAATTGTGAATCTACATTCACAATTACTTTAGAAGACTCTGCTTAATTTGGATAATAGGTGTAACTAAACATAAATTGATTCATGTATTGATTAACTTTATAATATTACGTACTGAGAAATGCACTCGTATAGTCAATACGGTAGTTAACCAATCGTAATATTGTACTATCCTGTTCAAACTTTCCTTCTTGTAACTTCTTTCTTCTTCCCCTTGTCTAGGACCACATGCAGATGTTTGTCGTTTTTGTATTTTGATTTTTATGTATCATCTTGTAAGTAATTGTTGGCTAACATGTTATATTTTGTCCACAGATCCGCCCGAGATCACACAACGGCCTCGAAATCAGCAGGTGAAGGCCGGGGGTATCGCGGCCTTCTACTGTGCTGCTAGGGGGGATCCACCGCCTGTCATACAATGGAGGAAAAACGGCAAGCGGGTGTCAGGTGAGATATATTATAATTCTAATCTGATGTTATTATTACTCTTTCTCTTAATTTCTCCTTTATTCCGGAGATTGACTGTGTTTTATTACGTGGAAAGATTATAGCCCGTTTACGATCATCACTTATTTATCAAAAAAGAAAAAAGAATACCTTAATTAGCACAAGTAATTTAACAACAAAAAAAAAAACTTATAAGGTAATATCGGTTCTCATAGTACACATATAACAAAATAATTGAAGCATTATATCTCATAGTAACAATATACTGCATTCTTACGCTTCACGAACGAGCCAAAAAAGATGTCGATGTAATAGGGCAGGGTATTAAAATTTTCACATAATATTCTAACTGGTGATTTCAATTCATAGTTAGTACGCGCTGTTCTGAAAGGAAAGGTTCTCTTAATACGCGAATTGTACCTAGGAACAAATATTGCTATTGTCTCAAGAATAACTAGATTATTTACAATGCAATGTAAAACCTTATACAAGAAAAGAAATGACTGGTTTTTTGTCCACCTATTGAGAGACACTGTGTTACGGTAGTTGTCACTCGAGTGTACCTATTCAAAAACTTGTTCTATGTTCAAAATAAAAATTAAGCTAATGCAGTTTATATTTGCAATAACTTATATTTTCTAACATTATATTATACACGATTACATCAAAATAGTTAAAAGCTAATATCAAACATTGTAACAGATTAATTTTCTTTATTTTTCCGTAGAAAAGTTTTTTTTTAACTGTACCACTCGCACGAACACATACGCAAGTGTCGTATTTCAATGTTGAAGAATAACTGTGGCATCGTCGCACCTAGACATTTATTGTTACATTCGGGTATAAAAGTAATAAGATATTTTAAGATATAATACTAATTCTAAACTACATATGGAAACTGCAAAACAAATTAATATATTTCTTTCTTAAAATTACAAAAGTAGTATTATACTGTTTAAAGTTTTCAAGCTTTTCACGTAAAATACCAATTTAAAAACTATTTCTTTCGAATGTACGTCTGAAATTCCTTTAACCAATGATCACCTCTTATTCGCTAATACCAAGCGGGTGTTAATTTAACTGATACTCCATCTGAAACGCTTGTACATAGTTGTCAAGTATAATTCTACCTATTTATCGTATCTTCAGATTATATTTTTCTAGAGGCAATAAAATTAAGTCTGGGTGGTAAATAATTTTCTAATTTTTACATAAGATCCGTTAATTAGTTTACCATAACATACTAGATTTTCGATTAAAAGTCATTATGGATGTAAAAGTTATAATTTAAAATGTGTTTATTTTGCCATTTCCTATTCTTTACCATAAAAAGACCAAATTTAATTTCAAATATCTCAGGTACCGCGTGGTCAATTGTTTTAAAACTTGGAGAGCAGGTAGATTATACTTCAGTTGAGATGTACTTAAAATTTCAATTAATTCTGATATAATTGTTTCACGCTATAACTACCTTAATTTCGTCAAGTAAGATGTTGTAATCAGTGTCAAAATTGGGATACCGTCTATGAAGTTTGTAATAACAAAATTTCACAAATTTTCGTTGAACGGACTCAAGTATACTTTAGTATTTATTGATTGGACTCCAAACTTGTAGAAATTACTCCAGCTTTGTTCTCACAAACGAGACATATAGTTTCTTTAGTAGAAGTAGAAATATTAGTGAAGAATTAAGTACTTCGGATTATAAAACCCAGACTTCTGTATGAAGATTTAGCAATATGGTGTGAGTATAGCAAAATTTAGTTTTTCATCAAATATGACTCCGAGATCCTTGAATTGAGTGACATGATTATCCATTTTATAATCAATGGTGTAAACAGACTTATTAACAAAGTAGCTCATAATTTTGCATTTACTGTAATTGAAAAACAAATTAGAGGTTAAAGACCAAGCTAAAATGT
Source organism: Harpalus rufipes (assembly GCA_951394225.1). Taxonomy (NCBI): domain Eukaryota; kingdom Metazoa; phylum Arthropoda; class Insecta; order Coleoptera; family Carabidae; genus Harpalus; species Harpalus rufipes. Next base: position 11,323,322 of record OX596288.1, on the reverse strand, counting down.
TATTGATATCAGTCTGTAATAGTTTGGAATCTCCAATGGAATTAATTGTTTTATATATCGTTATGTCATCTGCATATAACAAGATATGAAAGTGCTAGACTGAATTAAAAATATCATTAATAAATAGTAGAAATAATAAGGGACCTAAGTTCGAACCTTGAGGAACACCAGAAGTGGCGGTAAAGGGTTTAGATGTATAATTATTATAAGAAACAAATATTACTCGATTACTGAAATAAGAGGAAAGAAAAAGAAGATCGGTAGAAAATTTATAGTGTTTAATTTATAAAGAAGATTTTGTGATTAATATAATCAAATGCTTTCGAAATAGCTGTGTAAATAACATCTACTTGAGTGTTGTCATATAATGAATTTAGTGTAAAATCTGTAAAGGTCATCCTTATCGTCAAAATAGGATCTCATTGAATTTGTATAACTTGTGTGAATTTACCTTCGTAATCTCTAAACAATAACGAACAGGGTTGTATTTACGCGCAGGCAATCTAGGCTGCAGCCTATGGATTCACACAACAAAACATACTGTGATTTTTTAAAAATTTGAATAGACTAAAATAAAATATGTTTTAGTGTTTAATGTGGTACAAGTCTTCAATAAAATACGTCGACGGTCGACACATGATTAGGAAAATGAAAAAAGTCATTAGTCAGGAGAGGTGGATATGTAAACTACTCAGAAAAAAAAAACGTCAAATATTGTTTCCTAATATCATGGTCGCTCTAGGAATGATATCTGTCACTTACGGTCACAAACAGCTGTGGAGAAAGGTCGTTTTCAAAATTGAAGTTAATTAAAAAACAAGCTTCTGAACTGAAAGTGATATTTTAAGACAACTAACAGGCCTATTCTGTAAAATATTCGCTTAACGAATCGTTATTATAACGAAATTTTATGAAAATCATTATATCTAATTAAATTTCCTAAAATCAAATTAAAATTTAAAATGAAATATCTAAAATAATTCAATATCACTCAGAAAACTTCTAGGTTAGGTTAGTTCTGGTGGAAGTCATCTGTCAAACTTTTTCTTCTTGTTGTGGGCTATGCTAGAGCTACTACTACCATCTGTGGACAAATTGGGAAGCTTGCGATGGTCGCTAGGAATAAAATCTTATTAAATTATTTTAATATTACCTTGCAAAAAACTATAATATGACGGGTTTTTGAAATCACTATTGAACATAATAGCAATATCATTTTAACACCAATAAAAATACTGAATTATTGAAAAAACGTTTCAGTAACGAATGATTTTTTCAGTTGTTAATAAATAACGTTATCGTGATCTTTTTTTCGTTTTGCAGAATTAAATTATTGTTTACAGAATATCACTTCAACGATTATCGTTATATAACGATTTAACAATGCATAATGTCATAACGAACATTTACAGAATAAGCCTATTAAATGATTTTCGTTATTATAATAACGATATAACGATTTGTTATGTCATAACGATGGTTAAAGAATAGCCCTATAAGTTATGAACATATTATAATTAGTTTCATTAGTATGAAGTGTAGCTCCAACCAATTAACCATTAAGATTATATGACATTTTCATTTTAAGGCTGTTTATTTAGTAAAATAAGTAAAATTTTGCTTGCTTTATTACATTCCTTTTCTATTTTGTTCATGTTTATGTTTACTGAAAATTACAAAATTCCCCCGGCAGGGCCCGCACTTGAGATTCGGCCTAGTGGTCTACAGATAATAAATACGGCCCTGATACCCAATATTCTCTAAAAATGTCCTTTTTTTTGAGAAACAGTATTTGGGAATATAAATTTAAACGTTTAAAATTAATAACAAGTTAGACGGACAGTTTCTTTCCCGTCTACCGACAAGTGCTAACAATGTCCATTTCCTTGGCCATTGTGCGTAACAGAAATGTGCAACAATTTTGTCGTTTGATTGCAGGAACGCAGTCTCGGTACCTGGTGCAAGAGTTTCCGTCAGGCGCTTTGTTGCGCATCGAACCTGTGCGGGTGTCACGTGACGACGCCAACTACGAGTGCGTCGCAGAAAACGGCGTCGGAGATGCTGTCAGCGCTGTGGCCACCCTCGTTGTCTTCGAAAGTAAGTAATGTTTTCAACATTAATTTATATCCAATAAACATAGACAATGAGATACTTTACCCAATTGTTTAATCTGCTATTCTTGTAGAACACAAAAAAATATCAAGTGCGTGAGTCTCTTCGACGACGGCTGCAACTTTGTTTACAATTGATCGTAAACACCTAGAGTCCTTAGTTGTTAAATCTGATGTGGCCAACACAATACCTTCCGTCAATCCTGTGTATTATGTACAAATTCCATACATAAATTTTCTAAAAACCAATGAGTATTGGACCTAAGTGTATTAGAATTTTTTTCTTGTTTTCATCTCTACTATCACCTGCTAAAGTGTGTAAAGTTTTTTTATTAACACCCTGTATATATATATATATATATATATATATATATATATATATATATATATATATATATATATATACCGTGTGTCCCAGCGTTTGGTTGGCATAGGCGTTTAACATGGAAAAACAATTTTTTCTAAATAAAAAGTGTCTGGCTAACAACTAAGCTACCATATTGCATAGGATAATACTGCGCCCATTTCTACATCTTATTTAATACAGATTACTTCATTATAATAGCGTAATTTAGCAAAATTAGCAAAAATAGTTTCACTTTTTTTGTATGTGGTTTTTATTCCCTACTACAAACATAAATAGATGCATATTGTCATGGTCCAGTGGTAACGTTTCGAAGTACGCATCCAAAGATTCTAAGTTCAAACCTCCACTAGGATTTTTTTTTTTTTTTTTTCTTCGTTTTTTCATATTAATATAAAATTATTATTGTTTAGATATCATGTATTAGACAATTAAATGTAATAACACAAATTAATAAGAAATAAAAAACCAATAAATCAAATTTATTAGCGATTAAACCAATAAAAAAAAATAATTAAACCTAGTGGAGGTTTGAACTTAGAATCTTTGGATCCGTACTTCGAAACGTTACCACAGTACCATGACAACATGCAGCTATTTATGTTTGTAGTAGGTAATAAAAACAACATACAGAAAATATGGAATTATTTTTGCTAATTTTGTTAAATTATGCTATTATAATGAGGTAATCTGTATTAAATAAGATGTAGAAATGGGCGTAGTATTATCCTATGCAATATGGTAGCTTAGTTGTTAGCCAGACACTTTTTATTTAGAAAAAATTGTTTTTCCATGTTAAACGCCTATGCCAACCAAAAGCTGGGACACACGGTATATATATATATATATATATATATATATATATATATATATATATATATATATATATATATATATATATATAGTGTGTTAATTAAAAACCTGGCTATAGGCGTTTAACATCGGAAATCAGTTTTTCCTTGCGCAAAAGTTCCCAAATTATTTTAGACAAAAATACTTCAAATAAATGTTGTAGAGAATTAAATTCTGAAAATCAATTTTAATTTTTTTCTGGAGATAGCTGATTTATAGCGGTATCCATGGAACTCAAACAAAAGTACGAACAATTGTATGCTATCTTAGCTGTCAAAAAAAGTTTGTGTTTTTTGATTTTTGTTCAATAACATATTTATTTGAAAGTATGAAACAGTTTTCTCATGAAGAAAAGCTTCAAATTATAAAATGGTGGATAAATTTTGTTTGAGTTGCATGGCTATTGCTATAAATCAGCAATCTTCAAAAAAATTGATTATCTCGGTTGTTAAATGTCAAAAATAAAATCTTATTACTAACTCTGGGGCAGAATTTAATTCTCTACAACATTTATTTGAAGTATTTTTGTCTAAAATAATTTGGGAACTTTTGTGAAGAAAAATTATTTAAGCTTCAAGTAAACTGCCATTTCCGGTTATCCGATTGACACCAAAATCTAACGACTTCTTTCCATATTAGAATAAGGTAGAAATACTAGGTTTCAAAATTTTCTGCACGATAGTATTTGAGTTAGAGCGTAAAGAGGACACACACACACACGCACGCACACACACACACACACGCACACACACACGCACACATCATCGTGATAATGTTAAAAATGGATACTATGGACCTTAAAACGTGGTCATTTCACCACGATCCCTATACCTCCCTTACCAAGGGAGCGGGAGGTATAAATGATTGCAATAATAACCAATATACGATAATAGGAGTGAGAGTAAAATCGTGAAGAGCTACTACCTATATAGAAAAGTTCTCTGGGTATAACACCGAAAGTTGTTTATTGATTTTAAAATGTCTATCTCAGAATTATAAAATGTTTACAATAAAATGCTGAATAAGTATCTAATGTAAATTATATGTACTTAACATAAAGTTAAAAGTCACCTACCATCCCTTATAGGGCAGAATCACTTTAAATTTTGCGTTCTACTTAAGAGGTAGACACCTAAAACTAAAGTTCCTTATTTAATTAATATCTTCGATCCTAATTTGCTTTAATTATATTTACCTACGTAAAAGCTCTCGTGGAGAAATGTTTCATGTACGCTAGAATAAATTCGAACGTAAATGCATGCTAATGCACTTAAAACATTTTCATAATTTAATTTCATTCAGTGTTCGATGATTTATAAATAATTAGCTATATATAGTCGACATAAAGCTTTTAAACTAGTTATAAAAATTTAATTAAATTTGAAAATTCATAAATTTTTAGTAATGAAGTTAATGAGTATATTCTATGTATAATTAAAAGTTAATCAGGTTGACAAGTTATTTTTGAATATAAATCATCATGACTTATATTCATAAATATGAATAGAGTAGCTTTGTTCCAAAAAGTTTACTGTAAATGATAAATTGTACTTATTACTAAAAAATCTATTTACCCATGTAAACTAAGGTACAGTATAAATACTTGAAAATAGGACGGAGCAAAATACAATATACGAGGGCCGTCCAAAAATTAAAGATACATAGACTACCTGAAATCGAAAAAAGAAAATGTTTTCAAAAACCTAACAGGAGGGTGTAGGTATGGTACGACTAGCGAATGAAAGTTAGGTGCGTGAAGTTGGCACCAAGGTATAGGGCACTAATTTTGAAATTGTTACTATGATTTAGTACCCAATTTGTACCAATTAGTACCCACAAAAAAACTTTTGTTTTTTACTCTGCGTAGGAGTTATTCATTGTTTAATTATTATAGTGCCAACTTCACGCTAGCACCACAACATAAATTAAAAAAAAAATTATACGAAAATTTAGTACCCAAATGGTACCCAAAAATTTGTTTCCAAAATGTTTATGGTAAATAAGTTATTGCAAATTAAATATTATTGGTGCCAACTTCGCGCTAGCACCAAAGTATTTATTTAATAATATTTTTTGCTACTAAACTTTAGTACCCGAATAGTACTAACTTTGAATATATAATACATATAAGAACGGCAACGCATATGGCCTAGCAAGATACTATATCTATCTCTTTTTATTCACAAAATTATTATAGATAGCTAGTGAATCCTACCACAAAACTGTGAACTACGATAAATCGTGTTGACAGCATTGCCAAATAGTATTTGTTAGAGGTATTCAATAATCAATAATTCAAAAATATTGTTTCATAATAATCAGATAATATATTTTGAATCTTCAATGTACATGTATATTTGTTTTACAGTAGCAAACTTAAAAACTTTTTTAAAATCTTATTTTGTTGTTCTAGCTACGTGGCAACACTGTGCAACATCCACCTATTATGTATTTTTTTAACTAACTCAGAAATAATTCATATGCGGAGGAATAGATGGCACCTTCTCTCGAAATATTTAATCTAAATACATTACGTTGCCGTCCTTATATTGTATTATATATTCAAAGGTACTAATTAGTACCCATGAGAGTATTGTTATTGTTTATATTAAATAAGTTACGTAATACTTTTCTTGGGCCGTGAAGTTAGCGCCAATCATTTTAAAATAAACGTTTTCGAATTTTATTTTTATATAGGGATTTAGTGCTTTTTAGGTACCTGTCATAAATATAAAAAATATTTTGTTATTGTTTATATAACGCGAATTATAACACTTTACTTTTTCTGTGCGTACTTTACTTATACTGTACCATGGACATACAAGTAAAGTTACTTTGCTTCATCTACGTTCATATTTTTGCATTTTAAATTCATTTGTTTGTGAAACTTATCATGATTAAATTTTTCTGTCATTTCAACATTCATGAATTTATATGAACAATGAATATTTTAATCTTCGTCATAAAAAACATTTAAACATCGAGCAGACTGATGTTTCGGCTCATTTCATGACGTCACAAATGGAAGGGGTTAGTTTATTTCGCATTTGTTTTCAGGTCACCAATTGCGTATTGTTGTTGTTAAATGTATTTTTTGTAGGATAATTTGAATAATCTGGTATTCGCTGCGCTCTTGTTTTTCATTAAACCAGCTGGGTTTTTAGAGATATATTTTCCAATTGTTTAAATAACAAATTCAGATTAACGAAAATCACTACAAAAAATTAGGTTTTATTATTTTATTATCTACGAATAATTTGTCACCAATATTTTTAAAACCTGCAATATTATATAAATTTATAGTATTATTATTTAATTAATTATTTAATTTTTTGCTATATGTCTCGTATAAATTACTGGCTTTAATAATCTGGTACGAGCCCTATTTGGCTTCTTCGTTATTATACTGATGTATGCTCTAATTTAGCTTAAATTAGTGTAATTAGCCTCAAATTGTCTCGTATACCGACGAAAGATTTTGTGAGAAATTCATGTACTTTAATGGGACCTGAACCCAGGATTTCTCCCACTACTATAGGTAAAGAAGGTATAATAATCGTGCTAAAAATTCATGTAAACACGCGCAATGGGTAGTTTCACCTTTTTTACCTTCCGTCACCTTTAGGTAACGAAGGTATTGTCTTTGATCAAAAAATTCAGTGATGAGTTTTTACCGAATAAGCATGTTTTAGGGTCCCTATAATACGATTTTACCATTTTTACGATGATGTCTGTATGTATGTATGTATGTGTGTCTGTGTGTGTGCGTGTCTGTTTGTCTGGGTGTGTGTGACAAAAGTTCCGGATCCCATAACTTCAATACCACGATTCCAAAAATTATAATTTTTTCGTATTCCTCAAGTTTACATCCAGAAGAACAAGTGATTAGATTTTGGTTATAATTGGTGAACTGGAAGTTGCCACATTTGAAGATTTAACAGTTAAATTTGATTTAATGACATTTAATATTATTATAACTTAAAGAATATATTATTCTCTATACGATTTGATTACATTTTATACTTCATATTTAATAGATACAGAGTTAAAGAATTTTAAAGAAATTAAATTTTATAATTCAGCCAGCTATGCTAAACATGGAAACTGCTAATATATTCATATAATTCAAATTGACAGATGTCACAATTTTTGTTTTTAAATGAGAAAAAAATTACTGAAAATACCGGACATATCTATTCCCGCCACTGTGACAATACTCTTGCCGTTTCCGTTGCAACTTAGTTCCGACGTGCTGCTTGAAGTATGACAAAGATATTTTGCGACGTATGTCTTGTGGGGCAAGGGGAACTTGTTTGTTACGTTAGATTGCTGTCAAGTTAACACGTATTTTTACTTATTTATTTTTGTTTGAGTAAGTTTGTACCGACGTTTTGTATTACAGTTGATAAATATAAACAAGGTTATGTTCACGGCGTCAGTATCACTATCAACTGTCACTTTGACATGTCATATCCTATCGCTATAAAACGACACTAGCGACATTTGCGGCTTTAAATATGTAAGCGTGACCTTAGAGAAGAGGTCGATTTGAATCATTTACAGCGGTAATAATAAATAATTTCCTATTTCCAGATTAGTTATTCCGAGAATATCTCTTAACCCTGTGTTAAAATGACGTTTATGGAGAGCTTATTCTAGAGTTAAGCCTTATTCCATGTTTATTATTTTACATTTGTGGGTTAAGCTCGTGATAAACTAGGAATAGCTATTCCTGTGTTAAAAAGAAGCTATTCTGAACTTAACCCTTATTTATTATTACCGCTGTTAATATTTTAAATAACTTTTTTGAAATATTTACATAATAAATGGCGAATTTTATTGCAGTATATATCTTATTATGAGTCATATATTGTAAACAAATAACAATTTCATTAAATTTTAACATATGGTAACTACCCTATTAAAGTACGTAATTGAAAAATAAATGTCACTCTCAAAAAATAAGTAAATTTAATTTTAATTTAATTAACTAATATGGTATAATACCTTTGATTATTTAAATTGGAAAATTAGGTGTGTAAAATTAAACTATATTTGCAATCATTATTAAAATATTAGTTTCAAATGATTGAAATGTTGGTGGCAATGTGGTGGTCAAAATAATCAATTTGTGAGAAATTAATTATTAATTTTAGAAGAAAAGTGTAAATACTGTAAAATTTCCCTTAACGGACACGTCCAATAAGCGGACATCTCTATTAACTGGACAATTTTACGGGAACTGGCATTTTTATATTAATTTTAATGAACATATCTCTATTAAGAGGACGCGCAATTAAACGGACACGGATACTAAAGACCTGTTTGACTACGGATTCCTCAATCTAACATTAATGGGGAGAGTTGAATAGGTTTTGATACCAATTGGAAAACCGGAAGTAGTTGTATCTTTAAAAAAATTCTAAATATTTTTTTGAATTTTTTTATTATTAGTATTAAAGAACGTAAAATTCTCTATTCGATACATTTTAAAATTTTATTATATCTGGAGATATAGTATATAATAATATAGAATAATCTCGTTGCCCAAAAAACTCCATGGAAACCAGTTGAAATATTTATATGTTTCTAATTGACAGATAAATTCAGAATGTCAGTGTCAAAAATCAGCATTACTAGAAGATTTTTCTGGGAGGTACGAGTACATTTAATACATATTATTGGATTATTAATTAATTATGTTTCTAAAATTATAGGTTAATATTACATAAATACTTAAGAAATACCGCCAATACTGTCAATGAATTTGAATAATTTTGAACATATAAGAGTAGGACAAAATTCCTCATAGAAAAACAAAAGAAGAGATACAATCTCAATTATTTGTGTGTACAAGAAATGTTAAATTCGTTACTTATAGGGCGCGAGCAGTCATGTGACCTTGTTGGCTTTAGCAAGTAGATATGAGGATCCGTGTCAGAATGACGGCTAGTACTTATTTATATACCTGGATTTCGAAAATTATAATGTTTTGAATGAAAAATTATGATACTTGACACCAATTTAAATTATTACTAGCTGTCATTCTGACACGGGCTCCCCTATCTGCTTGCCAAGACCAACAAAGTCACTGGACTGCTCGCGCCTTATGCAACATAAAATGAAAATGACGAGAGGTATTGTGATGTCCACAACAGATTTTTTGTCATGAGATACACGTAAAATAAAATATTCGTCTTTAAGATTTTTACAGAGTGCCATGCACGACAAAATATACAATTCAAATAGTCGTATTATTTGACTTTGACAGATAAAAGTTTATTAATTTACATTTGATTGTTAATATTATGCCATTTAGTTTTTTCTGTGATGGTAAATGTATCAATTATTATTGATAAATAATTTATTAAAATTTGTCAGATGTCATCTATCGTTCATGGCACTCTGTAAATAGCTATAAATATTTACTTATATTTTGTCTCTTTCGCGAACGAAACACATGTAAACAATAATTTTGAATTTATTAGTTGCAGTTTTTAATTTTGTATTTACACCCTTGTTCTAAAATTAATAGGGCAGAAATTACAGCCATGACACAATTTTACTAGTGTATTTCCTACGGTTCATAAAAAGTAGACAACCACTATGTCCGTATGTTTTAAAGATGTCCGATCAAGATCATCTGAACGAATTAACAACTTGACATACATTTATCTCTCTCATTTACAAAGACTACAAGCATGTGCGATAAGGATGGTTATAACACGCTTGTCTTTCAAAAATTCATATTGTTGCGACCAAGTTAAGACATTCCATTTTAATACGATGGTCGTTGTTGACAAATACTTTCGCTTTTACGTACGTTTACGAATAACGTTATACTGATACTGTGCCAGTGTCTTATTTTTCACATATTTGGTTTTATATTTGCTAATAAATATACCAGTTGCCGTAGTTTTGAATTTTAAATGCTTTTACTGTAACATATTTTTTATAACAATAAAATAACAGTTGTATCTTCATGTACCCTCATAAAAACTAAGCAAATGACTACTGAATTTGAGAGAATGAACGGAGCTAAAACTTTAATTCATACAATTCGTAGATGACCTTGATCGGAAATCTTCAAGAAAATTACTGTAGGTATACACAGTTCAATATTTACTAAAAATATACTTATTTTTACCTCTCGCTAAGAGAGGTATTGCATTCATGCTAAAAATCGCATATCCAGATTTTATTGAATAAGCACGTTTTAAGGTCTCTACAATCCGATTTTAACATTTTTACGATGATGTCTGTGTGTGTGTGTGTGTGTGGATGTGTGTGTGTGTGGATGTGTGTGTGTGTGTGTGTGTGTGTATGTGTGTATGTGTGTGGGATGTTGGAAGGACGGTTACTCAAAAACTATAAGACTTAAAATTTGTTTAACAACGTATTTCCCAATCGGACATTCATGGGAAGATCTGAAAAGGTTTTGGTAACAATTGGACAACCGGAAGTAGAAGATTCTTGAAAAAAAATCTTCTAAATATTATTTTTTGAAAATTTTTCGTGGTAATATTAAAGAAAATTAAATTCTCTATCTGATACATTTAAATATTTTATTATATATTCCATAGATTTAGAGATAAAAGAAGTATAATATATAAAATAATCTGTTGTAATAAATTTGACAGCCGAAAGAATGCCATGAAAAATAGTTGATAATTTAAATTATTTGTAACTGACAGATAAATGTCAGTGTCAGAAATAATGAGTAATGAATTAAAAATGTACTTGGAGAATCCCTTAGTTCTTGATCTGTGACTATTATGGAGATGACAAGTCTAGGTTGAAGGACTTAAATTTATTTCAAACATTATGGGACAATGTGACAATGACTATAGACTAGAGTAACTTTGAATTGCGAAAAAGCTATCAAATTCTTCTCAAGTAAGTTGTAAATATTGACAAAATCGGAGTGCAATCTATCCGTCACTTTATTAAAGGGAATTAAGGTTATTTAGATATAACAAGTATGAAAAAATAAAATGTAAAAGAAGATATATAAGAATAGATGCACAATCCAGATATATACATTTTAGACCGCCCAAAATTAATGTTTTTACTAGAAGAATATGAAGAGAAAGTAAACAAAGTTGTTCGAATTGAAAATTGCTGTTACCAGCCTAATATTTATATATGGTAAACTCTACTTTGTAATTTATTGTAACATAATTTATGGTAAAATATCTTCATGTTGAGACATGCTATTATTGAATAATAAAGAAGTTTATACGTCATAGATTTATATGAATATATTATTTGTATTTATAAAAATAATCTTTGCTTTATGCATACAGCCAGGTAAAATATACGGCGAGAGGTTATGTGCTGGCCACATCAGATTTTTATATTTTGAAATATTATTTTAAATTGTATTTGACACCACATGCATGCAATATTTTTACATTTGAATATTTTATTATATTCAAATTACATTTCAGGCGACTCAATTGTTTATGAAAAATATTGACAGTAGGGTTATTATACTTTATGAGTAAATTGAAAAATAATGCTTGTGTATTGTAAATACATAAATAATTCAATGACATTGCCTCCATTCACAGAACTAATATTAAAACGCCAGGAATATTCATCTTTCGACTCACAGAGTAAACTTAAAAGCAAGATAATAAAATATAATATTTTTAGACGAAAATCTCATTTATATTAAATGTAAAAATAAAGTACATCTATTTTTTAACTCTGTGACCTAAATACTTTAAAATTAATTAACGTTAGTATGGCTTAACGCAAACTGGGTAATTTTTTGTAAATCTGCAAACATTTCGTGACGTGCTCAAATATTTTACCAGGGTTTTAAACAAATTACACAATTGTTCAATTTAAATACCGAATGATAATGTAAATATTTCTGCATTAAAAATAAATAGCACATATTTTAACAGGGAGTATTTTTCAAGTTATAAAAATATAGTATTTTTTTAAATCTTTGGTAGTCATCATAATGAAGAATAATATAAAAGAGTATTAAATTTCTGTATTACAAATTTAATATATATATATATATATATATATATATATATATATATATATATATATAATATAATATAATATAATTTTCTTTAAAAGATTATGGTTCATAATATGAACCCATTTTTATAGAAAGCTTTTGTTAAGGTGACGTTTAGCCTCATAAGAATATAATATAAAAGCGTACATCATAATAGCGATATTATTATTATTATTATTATTATTATTATTATTATATATATATATATATATATATATATATATATATATATATATATATATTACATTTTAAGGGAGAAGCACAGGTAGTTGACATAATACTAGTAGTTGTCAATTTGAGTTTGAATTACATTAAATAAACTAATTTCACTGCTTTTAATATTACTTTTGCTGTTAATATACTATAGTGTAATCATGAGAATATAATTCCTTAGTCACGTGACATGTTTTCCGCCAATCAACATTCAGAATCTCCCTAGCTACGCGTTTATCACAGCGATAATAAAAAACAAGGAAATAAACACCGTATTTATAGTCGTTACTAAGGGATTTGTTTTCTTTATTTATGACATTGACAGTTAATTTTGAGTATAAAAATAAATAATAACAATAATTCAAACTCCGAAATATTAAATAAAACTCGTAAGTACCATGTACATACATATGAATATGTATATCAAAAGTTAGGTTAGGTTATATTGCAAAAATTCATTATATTCTCTCATTAAATATAAGCTCGTGATATGATTAATAATCGAATATATTGCTCGTGAAACCGAAACAGCACATTTCAACTCGTCCTTCGGACTCGTGAAATCTGCAGCTCGGTTTCACTCGAGAATATCATCGATGATTATCATATCACTTGTTATATTACGTATGACTATATCATTCATTAAGTTGTAAACCAATAAGAATGCATGATTTTCCTAAGTTACCACGTATTACAGCGATTATTATTAAGTAACCATGGTGAACGAATATACGAACCTTTGTATATTCGAATATACCTACCTTCGTATATTCGCTTATAGGTGCGTTTGGTTATTTTGTTCTATGTTCTCAGAATTGGCAATGTCATTTTTAATTATATTTACGGACATGATTTTTTCCTTCGAACACAGTACCGAATATATAAATGAATCTGTAGTTATACTTTGACGAGGAAAATCGTGCTTTGTATGATTTAAGTAGACATCTAAAATCACACTGACAGCTCAAGTGCACCGAAATAAATAATTAAACGCATCTATTATTTAACAGCAAGGCATTATTGAAGTAAAAATTTGACAAATAAACAAATAATTATTTGTATCACAAGTCTAGAAAATGCACTGTTGCTAGTTTATTTGAAATTCAAGCATTTATTTTGAAATACAAGAATTGCAATGTAATATTACATACTACTACAACTGTATTTAAAAAGATAGGTTATGTAGCACACAGTTTGACGTTTCTGTCAAAATGAAATAGACCTCAGGTCTACGATAAATTTACTTTTTAATTTATTTTTTATTCATGATATAGTCTACCTGTATACAACTCGACAATAGAAAATTCTCGACATACTCAACGTGTTGCCTATACGAAAATGTTTAAAATTGGTTAATACCAAAATCATCATATTGAACAAAAGTAATAATTCGTTGAATAGTGAGTTTTTTGTATCCGACTTACTAGAAATAGCTAATATAGAGCATTTAAAAAAATTATTATAGTATTTTCATTATTTGATTTCCGGTAAATGCAGTTACATGTATATTGTATCGAAACTCCTGTATATTTTCATGTGAGAACAGAAAGAAAAGGAATATACGAAATCATGAAAAAATTAATCACTGAAATACTGCCACAATTGCACGCATACGGTTGTGATTCCAAAATTGTGGAGTAAGTAATTTCGGAAAACATAAGATATACGACATATTTTACAAAGTGTCTATTACGGTATATTCATCTATCAACTACTAAATATTGTTAACTAACAAATGATGGCAACTACTAATGCATTTCATTTATTCATTTTCAATTTTTTTTATAAGATAATTAATTTTAATTGTTATTTTTATAGGCATATTACTTTCTAGGACGGAAATTTATGCGAATAATTGCTTGTATTTTTCTAAACATTAAGGGCCGGTTGTTCCATCTATAGTTAAACATTCGATTAAAATTTATTCTATTGATGACTTCAGCTTGCGTTGTTCCACTTATGGTTAAAAGTTACCAGTAAGATAAATTTTCTTTAACGGCAAGATAACTAACAGTCAGTCAAACTACCAGTTACGAGTTTTATCCAAAGAATATCGTACCGAGTGCACACGAATGGAAACACGAAGTGAAGAGAAACGGAACATATGGTATGGAACGTTTGAGTTGTTTTGATGATATAAGCTGTTTGTTAATATTAATAATTATAATAATAAATCAGTACAACGGTGATGATGAACTATTGGATTTCATTTTTGATAATATTAATTTTCGAAAACAGTATACAGTACAAGAAAGATGTAATAATTTTGAAAAATGGGATGATTCAGATTTTTTTGAGGTTTCGAATGTCAAAAATACAGTTCTTTATTTGTTAGATAAAATTAAAGACCAAATATTGATCTTATCTATTAGGTAAGTTTAAAGAAATTACTCGTATAATTTGAGAAATAAACACTTATTTGTCTACATTTGTTTTTCTGAAGCACGAATCACGCTGGACCTTCGATATGCCAATTGTTGATAGCTATACGATTTTATGCAACAGGGTGTATATCGTGGATACTGGCCACAACTAAAACTAAAATAATTTTCTAATTGATTCCAGATGGTCTTTTTTCTTTCCAAGGGACGGAATCTGTCTTCCTGGACTTAATTATAATTTTATATTTGTCGACTAATTTAATTAAATTAGTTATTTCCGTGGTAGTAAAATAAACTGCTGTTTCTCTTGATCTATAATTTTCACCACTCATTTTTGCAACTCGTATTTATCATTTTTTTCTAAATGTTCAAAATGTGGTTTAAACTACAACTGCACCAAAACACAGACAAGAAAAAAAATAACCAAATTTTTATTAAAATTGTGACAGCCAAATTGCCAACTTTTTTAAAATAACTCTGCCCTAACAAAATTTTAATCTTTCTGATAGCAATCTGCCAGTTAGCTATCCGGAATATAAAAAATCATGGGGAAGCCAAAAATCTTATTCTCTATTGACCGATAAATCGATCGATTATCGTAGAAATCTTGAGAATTTATACACAACGATTTTCTATCAATTTATTTTTGTTGGAATCAAGGCTACCAACTACTCATGTCTTTTACGAATGTTTTTGAGGTTGGAATTTAACTTCGTGGCGGTTGAATAGATTAATGGCTTCTGACCTTTCGTTTATTAGTTTTGTTAGAGTTTGCAGTGTATTTATAATTAAAAATGTGCAAAAGCGAATATACGTCCAATAAAAAAGAGATTAAGGTTTTAATAACTCTAATTATTAATTTATCTTCAACAGAAACTGACTCTCATAAAAGTATCTTGCTTTTTAAGTAATGGTGATATTAATTTTAACAGTTTATCAAAAGATGGTTTATCCATTCTTAAAAATAATTTAAACTGGTCCGGATCTTTGTTAACAAGGCCAAAGGTAAATTTCCTTCGGTTTTATCAAACCATGGTCTCACCCGCCATCTCCTACATTTATTGTATTTCACAAATAGAATAACCATCAACGTAAACGTTATCCTTTTTAGATTTTCGATTCTTCTTCTACGTGCTAAGCAGTAATATTGTCATTTTTGTATAAAAATCAGAAATGAGAACTTATAACCTGCATATGTAAAATATAGTTTGAAATGTCAAATGTTATAGAGTTGGCACTAGAAAAGTAACCAAATATTCCCCAAAAAATCGACAGAAAATAGAACTCGTTCTATTTCATCAATTTATTGTTCAATTTATTTTCGTAAATAAATCGATCGATTTTCCTGTATTACACATACCGATAAATTGAAGGTCGCAGTTGATCAATAAATCGGTCGATTTATCGTGACGTGTAATACAGCCATAATAGACAGTAAACTGTTACTTTATCTGAACTTGGAACAACCGGGCCTTAATCATGTTTTTAAACAACAAAATTTCACATTTTAATTTCTTACGGACTTTGCATATGGACGACTCATATAATTTTGCATCTACATATAGAAATCTATGCAAAAAGCAGTAATTATAAAAGCAGAAGCTGGTTAATATTTCCCTACAAAGTGTATGTAACGTGACTTTTTTTAATTTAATCAAGGGAAATTTTTGTAACCCCTCTTAAAATTTAGACGAGTAAAAAATCGTTTCATCATATGAGCGGCAAATTAATCTCCATGATAAAATTCCTCTTTCCAGTTTTTAATTTCAGCTCTGAAATCTCATTGCTGCCTCGTCGGGCGCGGCCGGCTTCATTCGGCAGTCGTCGCCTGAAACATGATAATACTTTAATTAATGAAATGAATGGTACAAGGTTTAAATAGGTATGAAACACGTGGTTAAATAGAACAAAGTAGAGCTACTTCAGCTTCAGGCAGAGCTGTTTCCTGCTGAAAGTAATTGAATTGATTTAATATTTATCTCGTGATTTTGTGGATGGTATCAGTTTTCAGGTTTCGTGACTGAAGGAGCCTAGGATTAATTGAATTTAAATTAAACTGATGTATTTAGAATGTGAATTAATGATTGCTACTTGCGAACATTAATAATTAATATACTCGCGTTTTAATTGAAATACCTTGTATAACTGTTGCAATTTATCATCAAAATTAATAAATTATTCTCTCTGTGTGTAAAGATTTCTGTCAAACAACGCCGTTCCAATTTCAGAAACTAGCGTTTGTAATTTCGTTGTCATTAGTAATATTCATATATCATCGTGATTTCTAACTTATATTACAAATGCAGATTTAATTCTAAATGGTTCACGAGACCTTTTCATGCCAGGTACGTCACTCATACATTGACTTTTTTTTTATTTTCACGATGTAATTTTAGTTAATATTTCTGTAGTAGCACAGGTAGTAGTAACAAAAATAAAGTATATTTAACAATTAATAACAATACCCGTATTAAAAGAAAAACCTTAAACAAAAGTATAAAAACAAATACATTATTATTAAGAAATAAAACAAATAAAATAAAAAATCGCCTAACTCCAACACCACTATTCCAAAAATTAGAATTTTTTCGTATTCCTCAAGATTAGATCCATATACAGACATGATTAGATTTTGGTTATAATTAGGCCACCGGAAGTACCCTCATTTGCTGTTTTTCTTGAAAAAAACAGTTAAATATCATATTGACATTTAATATTCTTATAAATTTTAAAGAATATGTTATTCTCTATACGATGTGATTGCATTTTATACTTCATATTCAATAGATATAGAGTTAAAGAATTATAAAGATATTGAATTTCATAAATCAGCCAGCTATGCTAACCATGAAAACTGCTAATATATTCAGATAATTTAAATTCACATATATCAGTATCAATGGAACGAAAATAAATGTGGCAAAAATGAAGATGTTGAGATAGATGTTGGGGAAGACACGGAAAGATAGGTTAAGGGGTTAAAGGATAAGGGAAATAACTCGAATGATAGAAGTTTCTAGAAAGATACAAGAGAGACGATTACATTGATTTGAACATGTCATGGGGGAGAGATGAAAAATATATTGGTAGAAGGTAAAGATCAAAGATAAGATGGAAGGACTGTATTGCGGAAGACTTGAGAGAAAAGGAACTGAATGAGGACGACACGCAAAACCGAAATGAATGGGGGAAGAAAATAAAAAATAGTAACCCCTAACGAATGGGAAAAGCTAAAGAAGAAGAATATGTTAGTATCAATTGCAATTTGCATATTTTATTTATGAAATAATTTTACTGGAAATATTGGATCTTTTGCAAGAAAATTTATGTATGGAATTTGTACATAATACACAAGATTGAGCGAAGGTAACGTGCTGACCACATCACATTTTTTTACTGTAAATTACTGTTGTAATATTTTAGAAAATTTATTTAATAAAACATAACATCCTTACAATTTAAATTCGTTTAAATAATTTTCAGTTTTTCTTGTATTGTTGGTAAAACTAAGTTTTAGATCGTTTATATTAAAACAATAAAATATTTCAGAAAACATATATATTATAAATTAATTAAATGGCCAATAAAAGAAGTATATTTTACTTTTAGTAGAATAGTCCTGCATTACTGTTGAATTTAATAATAAAAATATTATTTTAAACAAGTAAATAAATATATCATCACGACATATTACCCATTGCTGGGTGTGCCAATCTGCTTCTGTACACAGATTTCGGTAATGATGATGACATATTTGTACCGTGCGGGAGTTTACCAGGCATCACCTTACGGGCACTCATTGCTGGCGTGGAGAGTGCACCATAGGGGTAATTTTTGTGCCATTTAAAATATACTCGTAAATTGTTTATAAACTCAACTTCTATTTTGTAAAACCTTCTTCACTAAGTCCCGACTGAATCTGGCTTCATCTGCTTGGTATCCACATGTCTGTATTAAAGTCATTTAAATGAAAGGAAATGAGTTAGGCGCGAAGTGTGCTCTGCACAGTCTCGGATAAAAACTCCGTGACACTCCTGTCACGCCGATATTAAAAACTAAGTCGCCCGCGAAGCTCCGGAACGGCGACGAGCAAGCGGAAGGAGGTTATTGGATTTCACACCAAGGTAGCAGAATGCACGAGAATTTGTGACGACGAAAGGAATCATAATGAAATGAAGGGGGAGATACTGCTCATTATTAATCAAATATGGAGTTGATATAGCTACCGGCTTGTTAAAAAAACCAATGATTTTCGTGAATGCGTGACAGAGGTGGTTGTTTACATTGAGAAACAGCTTCTTACCTCCCGCTACACTTGGTAAGGGAGGTATAGGGATCGTGCTAAAAATCGCATATCGAGATTTTGGTAA
The DNA here is from genome assembly GCA_951394225.1 of Harpalus rufipes. Lineage (NCBI taxonomy): Eukaryota > Metazoa > Arthropoda > Insecta > Coleoptera > Carabidae > Harpalus > Harpalus rufipes. Next base: position 11,303,991 of record OX596288.1, on the reverse strand, counting down.
ATGACCACGTTTTAAGGTCCATTTTTAACATTTTCACGATGATGTCTGTGTGTATGTGTATATGTTTGGATCCTCTTTACGTTCTAACGCAAATAATATCGTTCAGAAAATTTTAAAATCTTGTATTTCTACCTTACTCTAATATGGAAAGAAGCCACTAGATTTTAGTGTTAATCGGATAACCGGAAATGGCAGTTTACTTGAAGCTCAAAATAGTTTTTCTTCAAAAAATACCTATATATGTTATTTTTTCGCAATTTGTTATTATAAAACTTAAAGATTATTTCATTTTCTACAGGTTTGCATTAATACTTTTTCTATATATTTTATGGATAAATTTATAAAATAATATAAAATTATATCTCGAAGCTTATACACACAACTCTATGGTTACACAGTTCAGCTCAAATTCATGTAACTGACAGATAAATGTCACTGTCAAAAAAATAATCATTTCAAATTAATAACAGTAACGTTTTCAAAAGAAAATTGTAAATAGAACAATAGTTACATGGGAAGGAATTTAATATACATAATTTCAAATTAATAATAATATTTTTTTAAAACGAAAATTGTAAATAAAACAATAGTTATATGGAAAGGAACTTAAGATACATAATTTCTAGTATTAGTAAATATGCAGGTATGTATTTAAATAAGAAAATAAATAAATATATTATCACGTCATATTACCCATTGATGGGTGTGCTAATCTGCTTTGTACACAGATTTCGGTAAAGATGATGACATATATGTATCGTAAAGGCGTTTACCATGCGTCACCTCACGGGTACTTATTTTTGGCGTGGAGTGCATCACAGGGGTTAGTTTTGTGCCATTTAAAATTCTAAATATTTAATAGTAGGAATTGAATCCGGCTCCCCAGATTCGCGACCAGACACTCAGGCACGCGGCCATGAGACCCCATAGGTATATGTATTTAAATTAATAAAAATCAAATGGCGGGAGGTTTTGTGTTCGTCACATCAGATTTTTTTCAAATACTATTTGTCTTGTAAGGTTTTATATGTACAGGGTGGAACAAGTTCGAGTTCCTTATATGAAAAATTTTCTTACTATGCACGCTACATAGAATTGATGTAGGCCTTTATGAATCAATTTGCTATCGTTGTTGGTTTTTGAGCTACAGCTAAAACTAGATTTTCGCTTATTTAGAAAATACCTCATGTCTCGATTATTATAAAAGATAAATATGGCACTAGCACTTCCGTTAGTCAGTATGTTGATTATAAGTGGCAATGTTCACCATATCACTACAGTTATTGACAAATTGTGCAAAGAAAAATCAACCCACGTCGTCGATCCCTCGTAGCTCACTGGTAGAGTTGGCTTTTCAAATTTATCTTTATGAAAAATTGTTTAGATAATTTTTAGTACAATTTTTTACTTTACAATTTTTTTTCTCATTTTATAAGCTTTTCGGTGATGTATAAGTCTACATTCTTTTGTTTTAAACATGAATAAAGCACGAATTATTAATTTTTTGGGGTGAAAAAATGAATTTTATTAAGAAACAGATAAAAAAAATGTGTAGAATAAAATGAGGTAATTCACTTTTTTGAAAATTGAATAATTCTCCAGTTATAACACAAAATTATATTTTTTTAAACGGGAACCTATGTTGAAAATAGTCTCATATTTTTGATTATTTTTTGAGACAATAAGTGATGATACTTTTTTATTAAATATCAAACATACACAAAATATTCACTTATTTTTCTAATGGTATTCTGATTCTACGTAGAAAAATTAACATGTATTCATTTTTTTTCAATGGCGGCACTCTTATTATAGTCATATTTAAATTAAATTATTAAAAAAATATAGGTATTTTTTCTCAAAAAAACATTATTAACTCAAAGGGTATGCAAATATTATATTGTTGATTTCAGAATAAAATTCTCTATCTAATAAGTAAATAAAAAATATATGGCCCTATTTAAAATAACAACTGTGGGGACAGTTTGAAAATTACTGCTTGAAAAAAAATATTTTTACGCTTGTAATGCAGAAATTGTTTGCTAATTTAACCGACTCCGTAGCTCTTATACTTCTCGAGATGGACAAAATAAAATGAATACCCGTATACCCTCATTTTTTACCCTTATTTATCACCCTGTATATCTTGTATTTCTCACTTGGCCAAGCTTAGTTTTCCTTTAAATCTTTCTAACAATTCTAATTTATGTATTTTGTATTTTGCTTTTGTTGTATTAGTGATTTTTCATGCTTCGGATTCATATATTGATATCGAAATAGCTACCTTCCTAAAAATTTAATCTTTTACTTTAATCTGTATTTCTTTTTTTTTGCCATTACTGTCGTTATTAAATATTTTGTCTGCCGCTGTAGTCTTCGCTTCGATAATTCATAGCTAAATATAAATGCATTCATAAACTTTCAGAAAAGTGTGTTATCTTTATTTTCCGTTAGTCATTTTTGTAGTTAAATGTTGTCATATTTTACAAAATCTTTTCTTTAATATCGTCGTTTTAATTTCTACTAGTATTAGAGGTGGGCGCGTGAGTAACTTTTTGTTCACGATCACGCACGTTCACGAAACTAAAAAGTTAATCACGACTAATCACTCACGACTTTTTATGTTTGATTCACGATCACTCACGCTCACGAATTTATTTTGGCACTTATGCCCGATCACGCCCGGCGGGTCACGTTCGTGTCACGTAATTGTTTCTATATTTACAATATGTATATCTAGAATGATATTGAAGCTAACTATGTATACAATTATGGGTACTAGAAAAATATTTTCAAGAAAAAATCACATGTTTCGGCATGCTAATAATAATAAGATTATAACGTAAAATATTTATATTAAAACTACATTTTTACCTCTCGCTAAGAGAGGTATTGCATTCATGCTAAAAATCGCATATCCAGATTTTATTGAATAAGCACGTTTTCAGGTCCCTACAATCCGATTTTAACATTTTTACGATGATGTCTGTGTGTGTGTGTGTGTGTGTGTGGATGTGTGTGTGTGTGTGTATGTGTGTGTGTGGGATGTTGGAAGGACGGTTACTCAAAAACTATAAGACTTAAAATTTGTTTAACAACGTATTTCCCAATCGGACATTCATGGGAAGATCTGAAAAGGTTTTGGTAATAATTGGACAACCGGAAGTAGAAGATTCTTGAAAAAAAATCTTCTAAATATTATTTTTTGAAAATTTTTCGTGGTAATATTAAAGAAAATTAAATTCTCTATCTGATACATTTAAATATTTTATTATATATTCCATAGATTTAGAGATAAAAGAAGTATAATATATAAAATAATCTGTTGTAATAAATTTGACAGCCGAAAGAATGCCATGAAAAATAGTTGATAATTTAAATTATTTGTAACTGACAGATAAATGTCAGTGTCAGAAATAATGAGTAATGAATTAAAAATGTACTTGGAGAATCCCTTAGTTCTTGATCTGTGACTATTATGGAGATGACAAGTCTAGGTTGAAGGACTTAAATTTGTTTCAAACATTATGGGACAATGTACACCAGTACTGTAGACTAGAGTAACTTTGAATTGCGAAAAAGCTATCAAATTCTTCTCAAGTGAGTTGTAAATATTGACAAAATCGGAGTGCAATCTATCCGTCACTTTATTAAAGGGAATTAAGGTTATTTAGATATAACAAGTATGAAAAAATAAAATGTAAAAGAAGATATATAAGAATAGATGCACAATCCAGATATATACATTTTAGACCGCCCAAAATTAATGTTTTTACTAGAAGAATATGAAGAGAAAGTAAACAAAGTTGTTCGAATTGAAAATTGCTGTTACCAGCCTAATATTTATATATGGTAAACTCTACTTTGTAATTTATTGTAACATAATTTATGGTAAAATATCTTTATGTTGAGACATGTTATTATTGAATAATAAAGAAGTTTATACGTCAGATTTATATGAATATATTATTTGTATTTATAAAAATAATCTTTGCTTTATGCATACAGCCAGATAAAATATACAGCGAGAGGTTATGTGCTGGCCACATCAGATTTTTTTAGATAAAAAATAGAAAAAAATCATATTGCTCACGCCCAAATAAATTGCAATCACGCCCGATCACTCACGATATATTTTTAGGCCCTCACGCTCACGCCCAATCACGAAGCAAAATTTAAAATATATTCAGGGTCACGCGGGTCACGTCGTGACCCATCGTGACCCGACAAAATTCACGACCCGCGCCCACCTCTAACTAGTATGTTACCGTTCTATTTCTTTGCACAAATGCTTAATTTCATTTTCTATTTGTTGAAAGAGTTGAAGAAATTGTAACCCAATTAAACATGGAATGAATTCCTTGGAACAAAGCAAACATACGAATTACAATAACACTTACATTCGTGAGCAGTCACTATGCATATCCTGCGATAACCGAATACGATCAAATATTTGAACAAGGAGGTCTCATTACGTTAATGTTACACTGCAGGATAATTAATGCAATGGAACGGCTAGATAAGGATAAGATTTCAAAAACAGGATGACACCGGATTAAAATTTGTACTGGAACAGGTACATTTTCTCTTAGAAGAAACATAAATATTTCTAGATCATCTTTATTTGTATTTTTAACACTATTCAAAAAATTACCCAAAACAAATATTGCCATCATCAATGTACTCGTCTCCCCGAACCCTATATTGCCCCATGTGAATATTCCAATTCTGCAGGCCATTTCTTGTTAGGTTATTCATAGTCTTTGCCGGTTTTTTTATAACTGCATTTCGGATTCGAATTTGGTTGGTAGCACAAGAAAAAGAGTTATTTATATTTCTTGTCTTGTTTTGCAAGACAAGACAAGAATTAGCCGAGCAAAATTAGAAATCTTATCTTGTGAAACACTAGACTTCAGGTGAGGTGAAAATTAATTTATTGATTAGATATTTTATAAATTCATATTTTAATATTTTTTTTTCTTAAAATACTACCATTATTAATTAGCAATGATTAATTTATTGCAGTGACATTTATTTGACAGATATAATTTTGATATCTGAACTGTGTAACCAAGGAGATATGGTTTTCTCTAAAGCATACACTCCGGGATTTATAAAATAAATTAATTTATTTATAAAATATATAGAAAAGGTATTAATGCATAGGTATCTGTAGAAATTTTTATAATCTTTCATTTTTATAATGACATAAAACGCGAAAAATGTTTAAATGTATTTTTCGAAGTAAAAGTGCCATTTCCGGTTATCTGATTTTCGTCAAAATCTAATGGCATCTTTCCATATTAAAGTAGAGCAAGAATACATACTTTCAAAATTTTCAGAATGATTGTTAGAGCGTAAACAGGATCCACACACATATACACATACACACACCTACAGACATCATCGTGAAAATGATATCTGATTCTAGGGACTTTAAAACCTACTCTTTTACCAAAATCTCGATATGCCATTTGTAGCACGATCCCTATACCTCCCGTATCAAGGCTAGCGGGCGATAAAAATGTTAACTAAGTTCTACGTAATTTAACTTTCGAATTTTAATTGTAAATGAATAATAATAATATTTAAAATATTAATATTCAATTTTGAATAAAATTGAACCCTGGTCATTTGAACTACCTTGATTTAATCTGTCTTCTTTTATTTTCCTTTTCCCCTAATTTAGTTAATTTGCCTCACACAAAAAGCAGCAATACAAATGACGGAAATTTATTCGTTAATCCTTGAAATAAATCGCTAATTCCCGTGTCAAAAGAAAACAAACCTGAATTGATTAATGTGTCAAACCACGTTTGAATCATTTTTGAAATATTAAAACTTCCAGCTGTCAAGTACTGCAAAACAGCTCTTAATTCCGGAAAACAAATTGAGAGGGTGTTCACTTCGTTTCTTTACAATTCGAACAGAATGATAAATTCAATAATATCTCTCTTCTATCGCTTTAATAAACAAGAATTTTATCGCAATCTCAATATTAAATTATTTTTACCTCTTGTTAAGAGAGGGATTGGATTCATGCTAAAAATCGCATATCCAGATTTTAGTGAATTAGCACGTCATGATTTCCGTGAGTGTATGGATATTGGAAATATGGTTTCTCAAATACTATAAGACATGAGACAAGTTTTACTACGGATTCCTCAAATCTAACATTAATGGGCCGAGCGGAGAAGGTTTCGGTAACAATTGGACAACCGGAAGTGGTAGTTTCTGAAAAAAATCTTCTAAATATTATTTTTTGAAAATTTATATTATTACAAATAATAAAAATCATTAAATTCTCATTTATAATTTTTGTTATATCTTCTAAATTTAGAGATATAATATATAATAATATAGAATAATCTGTTGTAATAAATCTCACTACCCAAACAGCTCCATGGAAACCAGTTGAGATATTTAAATGTTTGTAATTGAAAGATAAATACAAAATATCAGTGTCAAAAATCAACAGTTTTACTGACATTACTGAAATATTTTTTCTGGGAAGTACATGTAATATTTCTTAATTTATTATTAATTACATATTTTTGCACGATCAGATTTTTTTAAACTTTACCGATAGGGTTTCCAAGGCAGTAAATTTTGTTTACAAATTACTGATCAGTAAGTGATGTGGTTCTGATCAGTAAGTGATGTGACTAACCGGTAAGCGATGTCTCTACCTACCGATCTGGAGGAGGTGAAAATTACATAAATAAAAAATAAATGTACAATTTTTAAAGCTTTAACGATAACAAAACAACAATCATAACTTACTTAAAAATGACAACTAATTTTTTTAAATGTTAAAATAATTTTTAAATAATTCTAAACTTTAATTTGTTATTATTGGGACGATCGTGCAAAAAATATAATAAGCATTGCGGGCATTAAGTGCTTCTTACTAATCCTCAGCCGGTAAGGTGCACTTACTGCCCTTAATACTTAAAGAACTATAAAATTATAGGTATATTAATATGACATATATCCTTAAGAAATACCGCTAATACGAATACCGTCAATGAATTTGAAGAATTTTGAACATATTAGAAAAGTATAGGAGAATATTCCTCATAGAAGGGAAGAAGAGATATAATTTGAATTATTTGTGTGTACAAGATATGCTAAATTCGTTAAACATATAATGGAAATGGCTGCGATTTCGTGTTAAAATGTTTATTTATATCCTCCTTTCTGTATAGACTCACTGATTGAATATTAATTACAAACTGTTCTGAATATTATTAATTTCTTTCTCATTATAAGCTTGTAAACAGGGTGTAAAATATGAAACCAATATCTCCAAAACTAATCACCTTTGCCAGTGTGTTGAACGCACAATTCGTGTAAACAACATAAAACAAATACCAACTCATTACGTAGTATGACGTCAGAGGGTTTGAATGTGTGTGTTGGGGTAAGATACGATGTATGTTATGTGTGTAATTAGAGAGTACTACTCAGCCATGGATGTAATCCGAGACATGCCGGCTGGATTCCACCGTCTTCGAGATTTAGAAATTAGAACAGTAACTTCGTCGGGAAATGTTGATTATATTTTGTTATACACAGTTAATAATAAATTAAAAAATGAATGATAGTCCTTGACGGCAAATATACAGGGTGTTCATTTTAAATGGGCTGCCATTGCTATCTCGAGAACTATAAGAGCTACAAAGACGGTTAAATGGGCAAACAATTTTAATGAAAATTAAATTTACTTTTGCGACCCCGGTACGTAAAATGCATTCTTTAAATAAGATCTTTAAACATATTGTTTTTATTTATTTATAATACATAGAAACGAGAGTACATGTATCTTTTAACATCATTACATAGACAAAATACATTAGTTCGTGATATAAAATTTGTTAGTGGTAAATTTTACAGAAGTTCGTGCAGGTCAAAACACCCGGTATGTAAAATGCATTCTGTAAAAAAAAATCTTTAAACATAATGGCTGGTATAGTTTGGTTCACGAAAGGTGACAATTTAAGGTCATTTATTAACCGTATGGTATAATATTACTAACAGATAACTTCACTGCATTTCGTATACATAGACGTGCAACATGAAATATATTGATGGGTACATTTTAACTGAAAAAAAATAATGTAATTTATTTGAAAATTATGTTTCTTTTTAAATAATGCCTTTCTCAAGGATTTATGCTCTTCGCCTATGTATTTGCAAACCCCAAAAACATAAACAAAAACCATGGAATAATAATTTGATTTAAATGTCAACGTCACTGGGTAACTATTAGGAGAGAGGTCAGAGCAGTAGATAATCAGATATCTGTAACTCTACGACATACGTCATTATTATTTGTAATGTGTTAGAAAGTAATGTCACCATTTACGTATATCTGTTACACAATATAAACTTCATAGACATACGTCAAATAATCTTTCTCTTTCTAACATGAAATGTTGCTAAGCTACTACTGTATAAAGTGCTGTGTATTCTTTCTTCGAACAAGTGTCATTGAATAGTCATCTTTCGTGAACCAAAGTATAGCACAAGCGTGGTTTTAACACCGGTGTTAACTAACACCATGTCAACGACTTGGCACACACTTCAGGGTTATCAATAAAATCAGTGTTGCCAATATACTGATTAAGCCGAAAATGTACTGACAACTATATTGATTAATTTAGCAGTATTATTTAAAATAGTTTAATATGATTTGTTTCTTGACTTGTTTGTAGGATAAACAATTTAAAATAATGAAACCAAATTTATTGAATATGGCTGTCAGTATAGTTTTAGTTTAATCATTTTATTGGCAACATTGATTTTGTTAACAACCCTGAAATATGTGCCAAGTCGTTGACATGGTTTTAGTTAACACCGGTGTTAGAACCGTGCTCGTGCTACCAGCTATTGTTTTTATTTATTTATAATATATAGAGACGAGTTCATGTATCTTTTAACTTCTCCCCTAATCTTATAGCTTTCCTTTCTTCATATCTAATTAACAGAAAAACGCAAGTGCATTACAATAACTACAATTCTGATCAGTATACTCCTACTTCTGGTGTACCACAAGGTTCAAACCTAGGTCCTTTGTTACTTATATTATTTATTAATGACATTACTTGTGTTAAACATTCCGATATATTTCTCTATGCCGATGATATGAAGATATCTAAAATAATAAATTCACCTGAAGATAGTTTAATGTTACAAGAGGATATAAATAATAATAATAATAATAATAATTTATTTCCAGAGACCAAAAATACATTGGCATAGGAATAGTCATATACATAATTATACAAATAATATTACATAGGTAAAATACAAATAAAAATATTATGTGTGTTCCGAAATAAAATCATCAACGGTATAGAAACTTTTTTTTGTTAAATATGATTTTAGTTCACTCTTAAACCTTTTACTATTATTTATATCCTTCAGATACTGCGGAAGTTTATTATAAAATTTTAATCCATTATAATTAGGATTATTTTTTGATTTATTTAAATTTATTTTAGGAACTATAATGTCATTCTTCCCACGAGTGTTATATTGATGTAGGTCACTATGGGTTGGGAAAGAACTTAATTGTTCTTTAATGTAAATTACAGTATTAAAGATATAAAGACAAGGTAAAGTCAATAAATTTTCATTAACAAAAAACTCTTTGCAAGATGATCTGAAAGGAAGTTGGAAAATATTCCTAACTGCTTTTTTTTGTAACTTAAAAACCCTAATAGCTGTTTGACTACCTCCCCAAAAAATTATACCATAAGATAAAAGTGGGTAAAATTTAGCAAAGTAGAAGGTTTTAGCGTTGTTGGCATCTGTTAATAGATGTACACGTTTTATTAAGTAGCATAATGAAGCTAAAGTTCCGCATATTTTATCTACATGGAAATCCCAATTTAGATTTTCATGCAGATGAAGTCCCAGGACTTTCGTTGTAGTAACTTGCTGCATTGAGCGGGTATTACAACGAATTAGTATACTATCAGATCGTTTAACATTAGAAAATTTCATTATCAATGACTTATCTACATTTAGGGTCAAATTTAGATTTGCAAACCAGTTGGATAAACTACCGACAATATTAGAAATGTCAGAGGGGGTTTCGTCTTTGTTGCACTGTGATATAATTATACTAATGTCATCAGCGTAAGCAGAAAATTTTGTTGACTTTAATAAACTCTTAAGGTTATTTATATACAAAGAAAATAACATTGGACCTAAAATAGATCCCTGTGGCACACCAAATAGTATTCTAGACTGGTCTAAATCTTCTAAACTTCATTTCAATATAAAAAAAAGTAAAAAACACTTTAGCCTGCTACTCTTATAAAATGGAACACCATCTACTTGAACGAGTTACAGAATTTAAAGATTTAGGAGTCATATTTGATGCTAAGCTCTCTTTCAATGTGCATATAAATTACATTGTAAGATATGCCTACAAAAACCTAGGCTTTATAATTCGGAATTGTCGTTCCTTTCATAGGTTAAGAACTTTAAAAATATTATATTTTTCATTTGTGCGTTCAAAATTGGAATACTGCTTACAAATATGGAATCCGTTATATAAGGTATATTGCAACAGCATCGAAAGAATTAAAAAAAAATTTGTAAAGTACTGTTACTATAAAACATATCTAGTTTATCCTACTCATGATATATCATACAACAACTTATTATCCTTTTTCAACTTGATGTCTTTAGAAAATAGAAGAAAGATGCAATCTTCGATTTATGTATATAAATTAATTAACAATATTATAGACGATCCTATTTGTTTAGCTAGTATTCCATTTTCTGTTCCACGCCTATCTTCTAGAAGTAAATACACTTTTCAATGTTCACTTATCAGAACTAACTATGAGGCAAGATCGCCCATCAGACAATTATGCTTTATTTTTAATAATATTTCAAATAATATTGATATCCATTACTTGTCATTCAGACACTTTAAGCAAGCATTAATAAATATACTTTAGGTTAATTTTTCATGTTATAGATATATATTTTTTTCTCTTTTTGTGCTGAAACATTGTTGTTTGTACCATAATGTAATCTTTGTGCATCCACCCCGTAATTGGGATTTCGATCCTGTGGGATGGATGGGATGTTAAATAAATAAATAAATAAAAAACATCATTACATAGACAAAATACATTACATGACCCACAAATGTATAATAATAAATATGGAATAAGACTTAACTCTAGAATAAACTCTCCATAAACGTCATTTTAATACAGGGTTAAGAGATATTCTCGGAATACCTAATCTGGAAATAGAAAATTATATATTATTACCGCTGTTAGTGTTTTATTATGGGTAACAAGGAAAAAAAATATACTGATTTGTAAATTAGGTAACCTAAAGATTTTTGTCTGCAATTATTCACCTTCTGTAAACTAACTGTGTATGAATTCGCAGAAAAATATTAATTATGATGTGACAGCATCATCAGTAAAGTCAAGCCAATTCCTTGTAAGTTGGAAGCCTAAATCATCCTCTTCTGGAATGCCAAAATACATACATATATGAAAAATTATACTCGTATCTTTCTTATATGACATATATTTATTTTAATAAAACTGCCGTGTTTAAACCATCCTATAAAATGAAAGCCCTGTGTAATATTTCACTCCACCACTGCTCTCCAGGTGTTGGAGTTTAATATACGCGCCCGGACTATTCACAGGTGCAGCTCCGGGTTCCGGAGTTATGCCACTGGAGCACACTCCGGAGAATGTGGATGCATTTTGTGTGATGCCCTCGCAGCTCACGCGAAATGAATGTATGTTGCCTGATGAGAAATGATGTGACTGTGATTTCGTAAGGAAGAAATTAAAATTTGTCATAGTTGTGCTGAGTAACAAACTCTAAATTCGTTACATAGTTACAGCCCTTTGAAAGTGCACATCATTAGACACATTTTTATTAATAACTCTGGTACTAGTTGCACTAAAATTTTGAAACTTAGTATGAGGATACTACTTATTTAGATGCATATTTTTTTTTGTTTTTGTAACTCAACCAGAGCCATCTGATGTGGGGAAGCCATGAACGTTTTTATCTCTCGCTAAAAGAGATATTGGATTCATACTAAAAACCGCATATCCAGTTTGAGTGAACAAGCACGTTTTATGGTCCCTATACAATCCGATTTTAATATTTTTACGATGATGTCTCTCTCAGTGTGTGTGTGTGTGGGTGTGTGTGTGTGTGTGTGTGTGTGTGTGTGTTCGTGCGTGCGTGTTACTTAATGTTTAACTACGTATACGTTTTATGGTCCCTACAATTCGATTTTAATATTTTTACGATGATGTCTCAGTGTGTGTGTGTGTGTGTGTGTGTGTGTGTGTGTGTTCGTGCGTGCGTGCGTGTTACTTTATATGTTTAACTACGTATTTCTCATTCGGACATTACTGGAAAGAGTTGAAAAGGTTTTGGTAATAATTGGACAACCGGAAGTAGCAGATTCGTAAAAAAAAATCTTCTAAATATTATTTTTTGTAATTTTTTATTCTTACAAGTATTAAAGAACATTAAATTTTCTATCTGATACATATAAATATTCTATTATATCTTTTATATATTTAGACATAAAGAAAATAATCTGTTGCAATAAATCTCACAACGCAAATAATGTCATGGAAACCAATTGAAAAATTGAAATGTTTGTAACTGACAAATACATGCCAGTGTCAAAAATCCAGAGACATTACTGAAGACTTTTTCTGGGAAGTACATTCCTTATAGTATTTTTTATTGTATTAATAGTTAAATATTTAAAATTATACGTATATTACCCTTCAAAAATACTGTCAATCCCGACCGAATTGGAAACATATCGAAAAATTAGAAGAATACGACAAAATTTCTTCATAGGGCGCGAGCAGTCTTGTGACTTTGTTGGCTTTGACAAGCAGATATGAGGGCCCGTGTCAGAAAGACAGCTACATAGATGTAAAATGTCATAATTTTACAATTCCATATAGAAAACAATTTTTGGTGTTAGGAGTAGACATACAAGAAATGTTTAACACAATATTTATGTAACCAAAAATTAAAGTGGCGAGAGGTTTTGTGCTGGCCACAACAGATTTTTTTATCATTATTTTCTTACCTATTAGTATGTTTTCACTTATAAAATATTGCATAAAATGCAAAATACACAAAAAGGTACTCTTGCTAAAACTGGATAAACGGAGTAGTTTTTGAGATATTTTAGTTTTTTAAAAAAATCAATTATTAAAAATATTTACTTAACAGTTAAAATACAATCAAGTTACCATAGGAACCAGAACAAAACATAAAACACATAATAAAATCTGTTTTATTATTGGTATATTTTTCTGGCAATTAAAAAAAAAATCTGATGTGGCCAAAACAATACCTTTCGTTTAATTTAATTTTTATTCATGTAAATACTTAAAATTAAATTAAATTTGAATACCGGGTTCGATTCCGACCGACGCCAAATATTTCGAATTTTAAATGGCACAAAAATGACCCTGTGGTGCACTCTCCACGCCAGCAATAAGTGCTCGTGAGGTGACACCAGGTAAACGCCCGCACGGTACAAATATGTCATCATCGTTACCGAAATCTGTGTACGAAGCAGATTGGCAGACTCAGCAATGGGTAATATGCCGTGATGATATATTTATTTTATTTATTTATATACTTACCTATATTCATTGCTGGCGTGGACAGTGCACCACAGGGGTCAATATTGTGCCATTTAAAATTCTAAAATATTTGGCGTCGGTCGGAATCGAACCCGTTCCTAAGATTAACGTGAAGTGACGCTTGGTAAACGCCTGCACGGAACAAATATATCATCATTATTAAGCAGATGACTCACCCATCAATGGGTAATATGCCGTGATGATATATGTTTTTATTATCTTACCTATATTTTTACATATTTACTTATGCTGGAAACTGTATTAAGTTCCTTTCCATATAATTATTGTTCCATTTACTTTTTTTTAACGTTAATACTATTATTTGAAATGATTAGTTTGTTGACAGTGGCATATATCTGTCAGTTACAAACGTTTGAGATTTGAATTGTGTAACCATGTGTATGAGTTGTGTTTAAAGCGTAGGCTTCGGAATTAAAATTATAGATAGTTTTATAAATTTACCCATAAAATATATAGAAAAAAGAAAAAGTATTATTGCAAAACTGTAGAAAAATTAATAATCTTTAATTTTTATGTAACATAAATCTCGAAAAAATAACATTTAAAGGTATTTTTTGAAGAAAAACTATTTTGAGCTTCCAGTAAAGTGCCATTTCCGGTTATCTGATTTACTCCAAAATCTAATGGCATTTTTCCATATAAGATTAAGGTAGAAATACAAAGTTTCAAAAGTTTCTGAACGATAGTATTTGAGTTAGAGCGTAAAGAGGATCCACACATACACACACATACATACACACAAACACACAGACATCATCGTTAAAGTATTAAAATTGGATTGTAAGGATCTTAAAACGTGGTCATTTATCAAATTCTCGATATGCGATTTTTAGCATGATCCCTATACCTCCCTTACCAAGGGTAGCGGGAGGTAAAATGGAAAATGTTAGTGCAGTTTAATATGCAGATGTGGTGTTTATTTATGGATATTGTAACGGTAAAGGTTGTTGTGTGTCCAAAGAATATCAACGTAGATATAAAAAAATGAATTGTTTCTTAATTGTTAGGTACCTAATTTTCTCGTGGCCATGTGCCTGAGTGTCTGGTCGCGAATCTGAGGACCCGGGTTCGATCCCGACCGACGCCAAAAATTACATCGAATTTTAATGGCACAAAATTAACCCCTGTGGCGCACTCTCCACGCCAACAATGAGTGCCCGTGAGGTGACGCCTGGTAAGCGCCCACACGGTACAAATATTCCATCATTACCGATATCTGTGTACACAGCAGATTGGCACACCCAGCAATGGGTAATATGCCGTGATGAAATATTTATTTATTTATTTATCTAATTTTCGCAAAAGCTACTGCTATTATCAAGCTTTAGCAAGAGTTTTTTTTGTGTATTTTTGCATTGTACGTTAATATTTTATTATAAAATATAAGACATGTTAATAGGTAAAAAAACAGTGATAAAAACGTAAATAACTTCCCCATATGAGACACCTCTGGTTGAGATACAGAAACAAATGAAAGTATGAATATGCTTATAAATAAATAGTATCCTGATTTCAAGAAGTTTCAAACTAGGACCAGTTATTAATAAAAATGTGTCGGATGAGGTGCACTTTCAAAGGGATATAACGCTATAACAAAAAGTTTCTGGATATACTTTCATATAACATTTTTTGCTCAAAATGACTTAGTCCTGAATCACCCTGTAAGAGAATTTGTTATCAGTACTTGGTGGAACTCTTGTTCTCTGATTATGTCCGAAAAGACGAAACGATCGCTATAGAATAATTAAATTTATTAAATACATATATTTTTTAAATTTTGCTATTGTCAACATCATCTTACACATTCACCATAATTACCAAATCGGTCTTATCCGACCAAAAAATCTTAAGAGCTAAACGTGTACCATCTTATACTGTAGATAATAAAGAATTTTCTTGAAAAAGCACAGCATATTTTAAAAAATGACTGCAGGGGAAGAAAATAAGCATACGGATAAAGAATAATGTCCTTGAAAATAGAATCGGGATTGAATAATTGAGAGAAAATTGAAACTTGAACGAGGAAAAGTATCAATACCGGTATACTGAAAGTGAAGAAGGGCGCTGAAAACCGAACAGAATTTAAATTTATTACCGCGTGAAGACGCGATTTGTTACTTGTCAAATACAACGCTCCATCGAATTTCGGAATTTGATGTTGTTACATCCCAGGCCTTCGGAATGTGCTAACTCTGCCGCTGCCTAAATTACAGCGGAGGCATGAACCCTCATGTAGTGAAGGAGAAGGATTACCTTCATTTCAGGGAGCCGGATTGTTTACTCACTGTGAAATCTTCCAAACTTTCATAATTAATTAAAAGGGCAAGCTGTTTTTTCCGAATGTAATAGGGCAGGAATTTTTATAACTATTCCTTCTAAAAAAAATTGTTCACGAAATATACATTAGATATTCATTAATTATTTATTGAAATTTGTGTAATATTTTGAAAAACTCACGTGATCTGATAACTATTTATGAATTTATTCGTCGATGGTGAAACCGGGCATTAAAATATGAATCATTGTACATTGTTTAAATTTTGTTAAATCATTGATCTTTTAGCTTGTGGAGTTAACAATTAATAAAGAAAGCTTGTGTTGTTCTGTAACCTGCTCTCGATCGTGTAAAACTCAATTAAATAGCGCTACCATTCTACCGATTTAAACTCCGAACTCGAGCGTTTGACGTCAACCGTCCAGGTGTGTCGCCCTCACTTGTAACGCTTTGTTTCAAATTGCTACATTTTTAATTGCAATTACTACAAGTGAATCATTAATTGTTTATTTGATACTTGGACCTCTTTGGTAATTGCTTGTCGTTTTGAAAACAGAGACAGTTTTAAGTAATGGAAATTTTCAATTACGAGTGCTCCAATTTTCAATTCACGCGAGGAATAAATGTAAATAATGAGACACAGCAGGAACATAAAGAAAATGAGTTTTATTAGATACTATTTATCACATATCTGGCCTATTTCACCAACGATTCCTAAAATTTAAGCATTGCGTATGTACCCAATATACGAGGGTCATTCAATAAGTAAAGAGACAAATTCTATAATTTTAAAACTATTCAATGAATGTGTACAATCTTTTCAGGGGTGTTAGTTGGCAACTTTGGGATATGCTCTGATCAGCTGTTTCATCATTTTATGTCAACATAACCTCAAAATTTTCAGTTCACCATGGCAATTCCACTAGAAGATTGCACCTTTCATTAGATTTTTAGTCGCAGAAGGTGTAAAACCAAGTGAATTTTTTTCTAGAATGTTAATACAGTACGGTAAAAGTTGTATGAACCGTGCGAATTTTTACAAGTGGGTTGATCGGTTTAAAAGTGGCCGAACAAGTGTAGGTGATGAACCCCGATGTGGACGTCCAGTGGAAGTTTCTGGTCCCTCGTTGGAATCGAGGATTGACGGACTATCAATAGCCAATACTACTCTGAGATGCTAGAACACAAAGTTAGACCAGCTATCATTCTTCAGCACGATAACGCCCGCCCTCATACAGCCCAGCTGACCCGTGATAAGCTTCAAGAATTGGGTTGGGAGGTCTTACCTCATCCTGCCTACAGTCCCGACCTCGCCCCATCTGATTTTTACCTGTTTGGACCACTCAAAGACGCCCTACGTGGAAAAAGATTTGCTAACAATGAGGAAGTTAAGGAAGCGGTGCAAAAGTGGCTTCGGGGTAAATCGAAAGAATTCTTCGCCAAGGGAATTAGGAAGCTGCAAGAAAGATGGGACAAGTGCATAACTGTGGGGGGTGATTATGTTGAAAAATAGCCTTAATTTTGAAAGATTGAAATAAACCGTTTTTGAGCTATAGCCATTTGTCTCTTTACTTATTGAATGACCCTCGTATATCACATAGGCATTACCTACCAAATTTCGTTTTTACCTACTACTAAACATTGCGCATCTTGATTTAAGAATTACTTAGGTAGGTATCTGTTTTCAAAGCCCAAATTACTAAGCATTTCCTAACGTTTGACACTTCAAAATGAAAATTGCTCGGTAGCAATAACAATGAAACAATTGTTTTTGACAAATGTGAGTTGTTAACTTTTTCAAATAAATCGATTAATAATTACTATAAAAGTTATAATCAGTAAAAATGTCTGCCTTTTCTGATAGCAAGTATACAGACATTATACTGGCCTATGGTGAAGCTTAGGGAAACGCTGCCCAAGGTCGGAAAATTTATTTGGAACGTTTTCCGAATCGTCATCTTCTAAAAGTTCGTACTTTTGTACATGTATTTGAATAAAATAAATAAATCTCCGAGATCATGAGTCCTTTAAGCCTGCTGCTCATGATCGTGGTAGAACTCGCCCTGATCACATACAGAATATTGAAGAGGATGTTTCGGACTCAACCAGGGTCTAGTACTCGAAGAATAGCACTACAACACATAGTGTCACATATGACAATTTAGAGGATATTGAAACAACAACAGTTACATCATTTCATCGACGCCTTCAGTATTGTATTGACAATGACGGTGGGCATTTTGAACATTTATTGTGATTTCATTTAAGCCTGTATCACTTTTCGCCATCTTTATGCGTTTTCTTGCTCCGTCAATTGTAGGGTTGTTCTTGGTCGACTGCATCCTATAAATTTCTTACCATTTTTGGATTGTCTAACCTGTTGTAACATAAAAATTTGACATATAATTTTTTTTGTTACCTTAGTCGAGGTATTGCATTCTATCTCTTATCTTTCCCGATATATGTATAGTTTCATCTTCTGGTGTATCTATCAATCTAGTCACCAGGTTGTAATCATTCTTTATGGGTAATCAAATTTGTGAAAAACTTTTGAAGAATTTTAACTCAATATCTAGAAGGTTTACAAGAAAAAGTTATTAAGAAATATTGTTACACGCGATGAGTTCTATCACTGGTTAAATTTAATGTACTTATTTCTGTTACATCCTATATACAGGGTGTTGACCGCGACACCAGAACAGCATTTTAACATGTAAAGTCATACTTTCTTTATTTTCTGCTTCCCTAATTATTTTAGGTAAAAAAGCTTGAAATAAATGTAGAGCTTAAAATTAATTTTGCATGCTCCATAACGACAGAAATTAGGTAATGGAAATGTCCAAAATCACCTCAATAATAGCGATAGCTATGGAAATGAAACTAAAAATTAACAAATGTTAGCGATTTATTTGTCAAGCTAGATTAATTTATTTTTGTTATTATTTGTAATTTCAGTTAAAGTGAAACATTATTTATGTAAATTAATAGATAATTCTTCACTAGAACAAATATTACAAAAAATATAACCTGACGCCAGGTAAAATGTCAATCATTTGTTAATTTATCTGTTTCAATTCCATGGCTGTCGCTATTTTTTGGATGATTTTTGATATTTTCATGCATAATTTCTGTCGTGATAGAGCATGCAAATTTAATTTTGCTTATTGATTCAGAATTTTAAGCTCCACAACTTTTATTTGGAGTATTTTTACCTAAAATAATTAGGAAAGCAGGAAATTACAAAAACATAATTTTACATATTAAAGTTTTATGTTTCGGTGTCCTGATGAACACCCTATATATCTAATAAAGAGTGTTTTTTTTTTTGCTTAGATAGAACTTATCAAAGGGTTAACTGTCAAACGAGCTGTCATACTGCGCTCACTTTTTGACATTTATGATCAGTATACTCTGACAAATCATCATGAATAGACTCACGCTTGAACAACTCTACCAAATTATCCAAATTTACTTTGAAAATCAGTCGTCGATTCGCGCAACTTATAGACGACTTCGTGATTTTTATAGCGCACATAATCGTCTATCTAAGCAAGCCATCCGTCGAACTGTGGATAGATTTAATACCACATACTATCTAAATGATGCAATAACAGACTCCATTACATCCAGAAAAATGCACAGTTTGGTGCGGTTTACACGCTGGTGGCATCATCGGACCTTATTTCTTCAAAAATGAGATCGTTACTGCACCATGATCAATGATTTTTTGTTTGAAATTACGGACGACATTGATCCGGACGAGTTGTGGTTTCAACGGGATGGCGCTACGTGCCATACGGCGACCGCAATCATCGACTTATTGAAATCAATATTTGGCGATAAGTTGATTTCGAGAAATGGGCCTGTCAATTGGCCCCCAAGGTCGTACGATTTGACACCGCTCGATTATTTCCTGTGGGGCTACGTGAAGTCACTGATTTATGCTGATAAACCAGCAAAAATTGACGCCTTGGAGGCCAACATTGTTCGTGTTATTCATGACATACGGCCAGTAGTGCTCAAAAAAGTGGCCCAAAATTAAACGTTCAGAATGCGCTTCGTCAAGAATAGCCGCGGTAGCCATATGCCCGAAGTCATTTTCAAATGTTAATGCCATGTATTGATCTTTCGAATAAATAAAAAAAAATGATTAAAATTTAATGTTTTGTGTTACTTTTTACAATTTGAAGTTCTATCGGGCTTAAAAAAAAACCATTATATCAATATCTACGTAAGTAATTCCTAGTTAGGTATTTGTTAGTTTGGTGAAATATCAGTTTAGGCAGTTCTTAAATCCAGGAAATATCTAGCTAGGCAACTGTTAAGAAATTGTCGATGAAATCGGCAATTGTGCAGTTTGATTAAAAACCTTCTTGTATGTATCTATCTTTAAACAACTGTTCCTTATTTATGATTCTCGTTGTCAATATTTTGGCAGTAAATATTATTTTACTTCGGATAAACGTTGCAAAATCCCATTAAGTGAGCGATACCTCGTTCATTTATTAACAGACCTAATCCAATGCGAAACCTTCTCTTGGGAGTAGTGCGCGACATTAACAATTCATTCGTAAACGTTTTTGAAGTAAGTGTATCAGCAACTTCCAAAATGGCGCCTAACTTCCCGTCCTGCGGGACGCACAGCTAATTCCTCCGTTATTATTTACCCGACTTGACACGACATCCATTTAGTAACTTTTGTACGGTACAATTTATAAAGATCTGGAAGGAAGGCTCCGTGTTCTTGTCCAAATTAAATAAAACCTGTCTAGCGATTTAAACTGCACCACAATATCGTAAAGTGGAAAGCGAATAAGGTGCAGAGGAATTAAACTGCATTATGTTTTCAGGTATTACAAAATGAATATTAAAATACTCAACCGGGGTAGTTGCCTACAACGCAGAATCAATGTTACATTTTTATGAAAAATATATTTTCATATGAGAATATTGGTACAATAATTTCGTTCTTATACCGATACGTATAAGAGTAAACTTGAAGTTTTTACTGTTAGTGACTTCATAAAATACATGTATACGCAAGTGATGGAAGGAATTGTGTTGTCTCTTTCTTATAGCATACACCTGAGATAATGTCGCTTTTTTGGATTTTTCCACATGTACATCATCTCCTTAGAAATAAGTTTAAAAATGCGTTTGTTTCTACCTTCCATCACCTTTAAGTAAAGAAGGTATTGCCTTTGGTCAAAAAATTCAATGATGAGTTTTTAGTGAATAAGCAGGTTTTAGGGTCTCTATAATACGATTTTACCATTTTTACGGTGATGTCTGTATGTATGTACGTGTGTGTGTGTGTGTGTGTGTGTGTGTGTGTGTGTGTGTATCTGACGAACGTTTCGGATCGCATAACTTCAATACCACGATTCCAAAAACTAATTTTTTTCGTATTCCTCAAGTTTACTTGAAAAAACGCTGTTAAATCATTTTTTGATACTTAATGTTGCTATAAATTTTAAATAATATAATATTATATACACGATATACTTGCATTTTATACCTCATATTCAATGGGTATAAAGTTAAAGAATTATAAAGATATTAAATTTCATACATCAGCCAGCTATGCTATAACCATGGAAACAGCTACTATATTAAGAAAATTCTAATTGCCAGATGTCAGTGTTAATGAAAACAAAACTGAATGTGGCAGAGAGATGAGAATATTGAGATGGATTTTGGGGCAGACACGGAAAAATAGGATACGGAATGAGAGGATAAAGGAAATGGCTCGAGTGATAGTAGTTTCTAGAAAGATACAAGAGAGACGATTATATTGGTTTGAACGTCATGAAGAGAGATGAAGAATATATTGAAAGAAGAATGAACAACTTAGTAGTAGAATGTAGAAGAAACAGAGAAAGACCAAAGATAAGATGGAAATGTATTGCGAAGGACTTAAGAGAAAAGGAACTGAATGAGGACAACAAATAGAAATGAGAGGATGAAGAAATTCAAGAATAGCGACCACTTAACCAGTGGGAAAAGCTAAAGAAGAAGAAGGTGTCAGTTTCAAGTGCAATTTACATAGTTTATTTATGAAATATTTTCACTGGAAATATAAATCTTTTGCAAGAAAATTTATATATCGAATTTGTACATAATACACTGAATTGGCGGAAGGTAACGTATTGGCCACATCAGATTTTTTCTTTGAATTAGTTTGATAGTATATCACTCCAATTACGTACTCGAGAAATTACAAATTCTCATAATGGCTTGATAACTTCTTTGACTAGTACATAATAAAGGTTTTATAACTTTCGTATTGTATTATACTATCTCGTTGATCCACCGATGTAACAAAACATGCATATATTTGTAATAATATTTTTTGTAATAATTTTCTAACATTATTTTCTTTGTTTCAGGTGAGTACCTTTTATTCTACTTTTATCAAAGTTTTGCAGCCATCAGTAAGTGATTTTAAATTTTTATACCCTTAATTTATAATGAATACAAATCCAAATCTAATAGCGTTTTTCATTTATATGTTTAGTTTTCCACATAGTGCAGCTAATGACGACATGTCTGGTTACTAAAGTTACTAAATAATACATAACTTCCATGTCAGTGATATTGGCCAATATTCTGAGCGCACTTTTGTTATGAAGCGCTTTTATGGAGCACACTCCTCATAAGAATATAATGTAAAAGCGCGCTCCATAAAAGCGCTTTTATTATAAAAGTGTTCTCGGAATACGGGCCAACGTATTTATTTAACGAAATTAAACAAGAAAAAATACGGTGCCTTAAGATTTTGAGGTTAGAGAAAATATATGAATTGCATAAGTAATACATATAACTATTTCTCAAATGATTTGCACAATGATTGAAGTAGCTCCAAAATGGTGGACAAGTGAGTTGTGATTTATCTAATAGCTATACCCGGTACTAGTTGTTGCTACAGCACATGCGTAGTGCAAGTACAAGTTAGTTAACTATCACTGTCAAATACTAATAATAATAATAATAATAATAAATATTTTATTTCTGCAGATACATAACACTGTATATAGAAAACGTCGCCTAGTAATAATTCAAGACATAAATTCATTCACATTATAAAAATTATTAACATATAAAAATTGTTTTAACTTAGTTTTAAATTGTTTACAGGATTTCGAGTTTTTAATGCTCTCTGGTAGTTTATTGAAAAATGATAGACCAATCCTATCTGGAGAATCTTTGACGACTTTATCTCTAGATATTGGTATACGGAAGTCATTTTTGTTTCTAGTTGGTACTCATGATTATCTAAGTAGAGTTTGAATTTATTTAGAAATATATAAAGACAAATGTCGAGTATATAGAAGTCAATCACTGTAAGCAGTTTGTTTTTTGAAAAGCGATTACAAGATGAGTCCTTGTATGCTCCTAGTAAACATCTAATTATTCTTTTTTGAGCGATAAAGACAGATTGAGCACAAGGAGAATTGCTCCAAAACCGAATATCGTAGTTTATTCTTAACTCAGATGCATGGTAGAATATTAGTAGTGGTTGTAAGTTCAAATATTCCTTCAAATGCCGTACCTGATAGCATATGACGTTTAATTTACTAATAGGAACAATGTTATCAATTATTCCTCTATTATTAACAATTTTTTTTACATTCTTTGTACTTACACAGACACTTTTTACAAAAGTGTGAATTTGACAGACTACACTGGCAAGAACTGACGATCGTAGTAAGTACAAGAAGCTGCGCACTCAGTAAGGTTTAGGTCTACCGTTATACACAGGCCCAGGAAGCCCTAGGGTACCTATATACTCAGGGTATGGCCATGACGTGGCTCGCGTTTCGTCCGCCATTAGAGGGCCACTGTCATATTCGTTGTTGTTGCGCAAATTATTATGTATTTTCGTGGCTACTTGTTTTATTTTAATGCAAAACACATTTAAATATACTTCTAATATTTATTTAAAGTGTAAATAATACTTTTATTTTCTTGAGATACTGACTACGATGACTGGCAATATTGAAAACACATAAAAATGACCAATATTAAGCACGAACATTTAATTTTTTAAAAGGTAGGCTTAAAATATATACTGATTATGTAAATAATAACCATAGTTATTAAATTTGAAGTGATAATAACAACCTATATCATATGCTGTACATAACCTCTAAATTTATGTCATAATAATAATTGTGTATATGTTAAATAAATAAATTTTTATTACCTTTATAGATTCATAGTGTGATTATGTAATATTCCTGTATAATATAATATTATATTTCTTACAAATAAATAGGGAAATGAATTATCAGAATGTTTGACATTGGCTCGCTTATGGCGGCAATCTTGCTCCATGGCCATACCCTGTATATAAAGGTACCCTAGGAAGCCCCTGCCTATAGCGCCAAATTCATAGAGGCGGGAAAATGACGAATTTTATTTATAGTACTACATACCGTTTTCATTTAATTTTAATTATACATTATCATGGCTTCTGCAACAGAATGTTACCTTTCATACTGATTTGTAAAATATTTATATGAAAAAGAAGCGCTTTTTGAGAAAGAGCTGACATGTAAATAGGCGGCCTAGAAATGCTGCTAGGGATCAGGAAAAATCACTTAAATTGTAAAATTTTGTTTTTTGTCACCATCTGTCACTAAAAAATATTACAGCGCAGCTTTCTCATGTTATCTAATTATTTTTTCATGAATAATATTTGGTCCACTGCTCTAGTTTATAATCCATTTCACTTAATGTCTTTTACTCAGATCTTTGTGAAACTGCAAACTTACAATTTGAACCAGAGCAATGTTACAATAACTAGGAAGCAAATATTTCCAATTACTCGTCTAGTGTTTCATGGATAAGTAACATTTTAAATCACCATCGTTAGACTTACTCGAATTAAAAATAGTTTTCTGTTCTTTATCTAAAATTCTAACCATCTCCATGGCATAGCTACGTTAGAATAACTCCGTTTCAAAAATCCTTGCGCTGTCGACATGTCTGGTTTCTATTCCGCGAGTTCTGAATAGAATTGACTTTAAAATATGATTCGAACGTGAGCGATATTTCTCCGGCCGACACATATTAACTCCAGAGCTCCAGGCTGCGGCTCCGGCAACTCCGGAGTGAGCTGCGGTATTAATAATCCGGACCACCATGTGTCGAGATCGAATCATTTCGATTTTTTAAACCTACAAACCCTAGAAATAGGTTGTGGGGTACAAACGAAACGAAAAGAAAATAGAATACGGGTTAAATATTAAATCCTTGACTAGACTTTTCGAAAAATATGTAATATTTAGTAAATAAATTTAAAACACAATAAGGTAAAAGCATCAATTGTTTACACTTTAAGAAATGAAAATGTGTAATATTGTTGTTTAAAAACATGGTTAATGCAATTATTCGCATTCATTGACGTGTAAGTAATATGTCTATAAAAATAACAATTAAAATTAATTATCTTATAAAAAAAAATATCAAAATGAGAAAAAGAAATGCATTAGTAGTCTATATTCGTCAGTTATCAAATTTTTAGTAGTTGATACATAAATGTACTAGTAGTAGACACCTTCAAAAACATTTGGTATCTAATGTTTTCCGAAATAACACACCAGTACTCACACATTATAGAGGCCACAGAATTTTGGAATTCACATTTCACTTGGTTATCATAGTCGTATGCGTGCGGGTGTGGCAGTATTTCAATAATTCATAGAAAATTGAATAATCTTCAATTTTTATAAAAAAAATTATATGTATTAACATTTAAAGGTATTTTTTGAAGAAAAACTCTTTTGAGCTTCACGTAAAGTGTCATTTCCGGTTAGTCGATTGACACCAAAATCTAATGGCTTCAATTTATATTAGAATAAGGTAGAAATACATGGTTTCAAAATGTTCCCTACACCTCCCTTACCAAGGGTAGCGGGAAGTAAAAAGTAAAATTTTATTGTAATTCAAATTTTAAAAATCCCGTTATTTTTACATCTCGCTAAGAGCGGTATTGGATTCATGCTAAAAATCGCATATCCAGATTTTAATGAATAAGAATTTTAAGGTCCCTAGAATCCGATTATAACATTTTTACGATGATGTCTGTGTGTGTGTGGGGTTGTTGGAGGTACGATTTTTCAAATTCTATAAGACTAAAGACCTATGTAACTACGGAGTACTTAATCTAACAATAATGGAAAGAGTTGAATAGGTTCTGGTATCAATTGGATAACCGGAAGTAGTAGGATTTTAACAAAAATCTTATAAATATTATTTTTTGAAAATGTATGTTTTTACAAATATTAAAAATCTGATGTGGCCAGCACATAACCTCTCGCCGTATATTTTACCTGGCTGTATGCATAAAGCAAAGAATATTTTTATAAATACAAATAATATATTCATATAAATCTATGACGTATAAACTTCTTTATTATTCAATAATAGCATGTCTCAACATGAAGATATTTTACCATAAATTATGTTACAATAAATTACAAAGTAGAGTTTACCATATACAGGGTGTCCCTTAACTTGGTGCACAAACTTTAAGGGCATATAATACTGATCAAAATGAGTAAAAAAAGCTCAGTAAAAATGTGTCCGATCTTTAATAGTTTCCCAGATATAACGCAGTGAAAAATGAGTTTTTACGAGATTTACCTTTGCTATCTCGAAAACTATAAGAATTACGATTTTGATTAATTGAGACTTTTTGTTTACCTTTGAGAGGTAATCTTAGATGGCCTTTTGTTATTTTATAAAAATCAAAAGTGAAATGTTGTGGCGACCTTGGTCAATATTTAATTTTCATATAACTACGTAACTATAAGAAATTGAGAAAAATGTTTCATATAAAATTTTATTGTTTTTTATAGTCTTTTTACTGACATAGACAAAATTTTATTCGATCGCTATCTTTGTCAGTTTTTCTTAGATTTTTCGCTTTTCTCGGAAACAGTTGAAGATCATTCCTATGTTGATGAAGCTTTTTTATTCATTTTGGTCAGTACTATATGCCCTTAAAGTTTTTGCTCGAAGTTAAGGGACACCCTGTATAAATATTAGGCTGGTAACAGCAATTTTCAATTCGAACAACGTTGTTTACTTTCTCTTCATATTTTTCTAGTAAAAACATTAATTTTGGGCGGTCTAAAATGTATATATGGATTGTGCATCTATTCTTACATATCTTCTTTTACATTTTATTTTTTCATACATGTTATATCTAAATAACACTAATTCCATTGAATAAATAATCTACTAGTAGATTATTTATTCAATGCTAATTCCCTTTAATAAAGTGACGGATAGATTGCACTCCGATTATTCTTATATCGATGTGTAATTTTGTCAATATTTACAACTTACTTGAGAAGAATTTGATAGCTTTTTCGCAATTCAAAGTTACTCTAGTCTATAGTACTGGTGTACATTGTCCCATAATGTTTGAAACAAATTTAAGTCCTTCAACCTAGACTTGTCATCTCCATAATAGTCACAGATCAAGCATTAAGGGATTCTCCAAGTACATTTTTCTTTCATTACTCATTATTTCTGACACTGACATTTATCTGTCAGTTACAAATAATTTAAATTATCAACTATTTTTCATGGCATTCTTTCGGCTGTCAAATTTATTACAACAGATTATTTTATATATTATACTTCTTTTATCTCTAAATCTATGGAATATATAATAAAATATTTAAATGTATCAGATAGAGAATTTAATTTTCTTTAATATTACCACGAAAAATTTTCAAAAAATAATATTTAGAAGATTTTTTTTCAAGAATCTTCTACTTCCGGTTGTCCAATTATTACCAAAACCTTTTCAGATCTTCCCATGAATGTCCGATTGGGAAATACGTTGTTAAACAAATTTTAAGTCTTATAGTTTTTGAGTAACCGTCCTTCCAACATCCCACACACACACACACACACACACACACACACACACACACACACACACACACATCCACACACACACACACACACAGACATCATCGTAAAAATATTAAAATCGGATTGTAGGGACCTTAAAACATGCTTATTCAATAAAATCTGGATATGCGATTTTTAGCATGAATGCAATACCTCTCTTAGCGAGAGGTAAAAAAACAAAATCCTCTATCCCATACATTTAAAAAAGTTATTATATCTTCTATATATTTAAAGATATAAAAATATAATCTATAAAATAATCTGTTGTAATAAATTTCACAGCCTGCTCACAGCCCAAACATCTCCTTGAAAAATTTAAATGTCTGTGATTGACAGATAAATGTCACTAATGTCAGTGTCAAAAATTCAGAGATAGTACTGAAGGATTTTTCTGGGAACGATATTTAATATTTATTATTGTATTATTAATTATATATTTCAAATTATAGGTATATTACATGAACCCTTCAGAAATACCGCCAATTCCGGTAATAAATTGGAAAAACCTCGAACATTTAGAAGAAATGGAGAAAACTTGCTCATAGAATGAATTTAAAATTATAGAAAATACGTAAATATAAAGATTAGGTGTAATTAGAATATTTTATGTGTACAAGAAATGGTAAATACAATACTTATATATACCACAATGGAAATGGCGAGAGATATTGTGATGGCCACAACAGAATTTTTTTATTAAATCTCGTTCAATATGTGCTCTTTATTACATATAAATTACGTTATTTATTACTATGTATATACAAATTTATAATAAGACAATATTCGCGGTTCTAGTTAATGTAACAAAGCTACTGATTATTTTTGAAAAGTTTACGTTTGTTTATCTATTTAATGTCGTACACATTAACAATACAGATAAAATCCTACATGTTTCTCGCAATTCAGTGCATCTCATTTAATTCAAAGAAGTTTATCACTCCAATAAAAACAGCTTGAGTTATTCGCGTTGAGTTTTACGGCGCGAAACGCTGAAACGGACACTGATATCAGTACAATGTGGACTATACACAGACTAGACAATGATTATTATCATACGTCCGCGGGATTTAAACACAGAAAGCAGGATGCTGAATCGCTGAAGGGAATATCTTTATTGACTGAGCACTATTATGAACAGGATAAGTATGGAAATTATATACTTTACCTAACTGTTGTGTTGTGTTGTAGTGGTACTGGAAGCGAAAGATTTTGATAACAGTATAGCTGTTTTATTGTATTTTTATGTGAATAGTGCTGTTAACTAGCATAAATATATAAAATCGTACCATTGTTACCTGGTACGATTTAAATTGGACAACTAATCTGATGGGGTACGATTTGGGATATAAGGTCATGGAGGCAAATAAGACCCACTTTAATTAAAAATGAAATTAAGATAATTACTAAGCTTTAGTTTAGTTTATGTTAAACTTTGTTTCATTATAAATCTAAAAAAGTTAAAAAATCACCATTTTTACCTCCCGCTACCTTTGGTAAGGGAGGTATAGGGATTGTGCTAAAAATCGCATATCAAGATTATAATAAATGATCACATTTTAAGATCCTAAGATCGATTTTAATATTTGCATGATGATATCTGTGTGTGTGTGTGTGTGTGTGTGTGTCTGTGAGTATGTGCGTCTGTGTATGTGTGGATCCTCTTTACGCTCTAACTGTGTATCCTTATATGGAAAGAATCCATTAGATTTTGGTGTAAATCAGATAACCGGAAGAGTAGCAAATAGAATAATAATTATATGGAAAGGAACTTAATACAGTAAATATATAGGTATGTATTTAAAATTTAAATTATTAAAAATTAAATGGCAGGAGGTATTGTGTTCGGCACATCAGATTTTTTAAACTAATTATCATATAAAAATACATTCTTTTTAAAAATTAATTTGAACCTTATTAAACTGGTAGGGCAATGAGGGCCCGTAAAGTGAAGTGAAGTGGTAAACGCCCGCACGATACAAATATGTCATAATCATTACCAAAATCTGGGTACAAAGCAGATTAGCACACCCAGCAATGGCTAATATACCGTGATAATATATTTATTTATTTTTTTTATTTAAATACATATCTGCATATTTACTAATTCTAGAAATTATGTATATTAATTTCCTTTCCATAAAACTATTGTTCTATTTATAATTTTCCTTTTAAAACGTTACTATTATTAATTTGAAATGATTTATATTAAGTTCCTTTCCATATAACTATTATTCTATTTACAATTATCTTTTTAAAACGTTATACTGTTATTAAGTTGAAATGTTTTTTTTTTCTTTTGAGAGACATTTATCTGCCAGTTACATATATTTGAGCTAAACTGTGTAACCATGGAGTTGTGTTTAAAGCATAAGCTCAGAGATATAATTTTTATATTACTTTATAAATTTATCCATAAAATATATAGAAAAAGTATTAATGTAAACCTGTAGAAAATAGAATAATCTTTAATTTTTATAATAACAAATTGCGAAAAAATAACAATTAAAGGTATTTTTTCAAAAAACTATTTTGAGCTTCAAGTAAACTGCCAATTTCGGTTATCCGATTAATACCAAAATCTAATGGCTTCTTTCCATATTAGAATAAGGTAGAAATACATGGTTTATTTATTTTTTAATGATAGTATTTGAGTTAGAGTGCCCAGAATATCCACACACACACACACACACACACACATACACAAACACAAACACACACACACACACACACATACACACACATACACAAACACATACACATACACACTCACAGACATCATCGTGAAAACGTTAAAATTGGATTGTAGGGTCCTTAAAACGTGGCTATTTACCAAAACCTCGATATGCGATTTTTAGCACGATCCCTGTACCTCCATTACCAAGGGTAGCGGGAGGTAAAAAACAAAATAACGTTACGTAACGTTATAATAACGTTTTTGTTTCGTTATTATACCTTTACAATTACCGTATTTTTCTCAAGTTTGTAATAAACATCCATTAAAAATTGAAATTAAAAACAATGTATTAAAAAATATACACAGTTATCTTATTCTAGAAATGAAATAAAGTGTTCAACATTTGAATTTGACTACCAGTAACATCTATTCATTATGAAATACGAAATAAATTATCAGGAAATTATACTTTCAAACGACAAAAATCTTGTAAAATTTATAAACTTGGAGAACGTTATAGTGAAACGTTATTTGGTATGTTACGGCTACATAACGTTAGTTTGTAATTATAACAGTATTAAAGTAAAATACTAACTGAAACGTTATTATAACGTTATCGAGTATCGTTACGTTAGTTTTCCATCAAGGCCACTGAAGAAAATTAAACATTTTGTACAAAATCAACAAGTATAAATACTCTTTTGTATAGCAGCTAGATGTAGATAAACTTTGGTATAATTTTATTCTAAACTGAGTCATCTGGACGTATAAGTCCCAACACACTCTTAATGATGCCATGTGAAGCACCATCTGATTGCTATTTTTTTTTGTTAGTTTAAGTCATATATTTTGGAACCAGATTTACTGGGCCTTATTTGCCCCGGGGTAGTAGGATAAATAAAGCTTATGTTTATTAAATATTTTCTTTTAAATACACTAAAATTGTATTGTTTCACAAATTATAAGGTTCAAAGAGTAATTGAAGCACATTACAACACAGAAAATTTAAATATTAAAATAAAATTTACGGTTGTTTGTCGGACGTTTTATAAAATCGAATATTCGCATTAACTTCCCACAACAAACTCGAAGCTACGAAATTTTGTAGAAAACCACACCGCTGCAACTAATATAAATGTGATTTTCAGTACATGTGCCTTACCTTAATACACGCTGGGCCTTATTTGCCTCAGGTACCTTACATAGAATTTAAATATTGATAATGTGGTACGATGTAGGAGCTACTATAAAATATGCGATTTTCCAGTAAAAAATATAAAGGTTTAATAAAAAAAACTGTTTCATCTTCATTTATGCCGGCTTCAAATCCTGATTGGGTAACCGTAGAAATGTTGTTCTGAACCTTCATTTTGCAAAGAGTGCCTTAAGTAATATTAATAATTTTCTAGTTAAATTCCTTAGTTCATTGACAGGTTTTTACAATATTCTTAAAGTATGAAATACAGTTCAAAGTGTTATATTTTACATAAAATCATTTACACATGCATTGACAATAATACTTTAGATATATGAACTTCATTGATATTGGATTCGTTGAATTGATACTGACACTAAAACAGACGTTGCCGTGTTTGTTATAAATTTGTTTCGTTTAATACTATACGGGTTGTCGTCTTTCAGCTTATTTTCTGCAAAGAATCTATTTAAATATTATCCACTGTCACTAGTATATATTCTTTCTTTAAATTCATTATTGCATTCTATACAGCAGTCTATTTCGCTTATACTCGTATTTCTCTTTGCTAGCTGTAGTAGCATCAGTACTGGTCCTATTTCAACGCCGCACAACCGCCCGCCGTGTTTCATTTCAGGCGCCATCTTTCATCCTATTATTTCGACATTTACATTTTAACTGCGCGCGTTCGGTGCTTTGGTGCGAGCACCACCCTACCGATGAATCATTACAACCCCAGGGAAAAGATTTTAGTTGAATACGGCACTGCAGAGCTGAAACAAGGGATGGTTTGAATACATATGGGGATTTTTACACGACAATATAGGAGGGTTGTGATTTAGAAATTTAGACAATATTTTTTAAAACTGATTTGCCATGTTTTTCAATCATTTCTTTTATATTTCGAAACTCCTGTAATACATTAGTTAGCTAGGTTCGTAAGAAAATTTTAGTAGTGAAAATTCGTGATAAAAATCGATATATTATGTATAATCGATAGTTAATATGCATTTGTTTTGGAGCAAGAACGTGTTATAAAATACCGCGTTATACGAGAGATCTGTATTTTGATCATGATAAGGTAAAAGCACCGATAGTTGACACTTTAAGGGCCGGTTGTTCCATCTATAGTTAAACATTCGGTTAAAATTTATTCTATTGATAACTTCAGCCTGCGTTGTTCCACTTATGGTTAAAAGCTACCAGTAAGATAAATTTTAGTTAATGGCAAGATAACTAACAGTCAGTCAAACTACCAGTTCAGAGTTTTATCCAAAGAATATTGTACCGAGTGCACACGAATGGAAACACGAAGTGAAGAGAAACGGAACATATGGTATGTTGATTTTTATCTATGGCGCCTAGGGCAAGCTTTCCAATTTGTCTACAGACGGTAGTAGTAGTTCTATAGTCAAATTTTTTGACTCTGTCGGGTACAGTAATAAAACTATAAATGAGCTATAAATATCGCAATTATGATAAAGCGGCATATCCTTTACTTTCTGCAGTATAATACTGTTTGGCATCGGCCTATATTTTTGAGCCGCTCTATTCATGCATTGAATCAAACGTCTACCAGGTATGTATAGGAAAATAGCCTTACAGTCCTTTAACATAAATGAATAGAGCGGCTCAAAAATATGGGCCGAAGCCAAACAGTATTATACTATAGAAAGTAAAGGATACGCCGCTTTATCATAATTGCGATATTTATAGTTCATTTATAGTTTTATTACTGTACCCGACAGAATCAAAAAAATTGACTATAGCTTAGCCCACAACAAGAAGAAGAAACAGTCTGACAGCTGACTAATCTAACCTAGAAGTTTTGTGAGTGATGTGAATTATTTTAGATATTTCATTCAAAATTATAATTTGATTTTAGGAAATAATTTCTTAACATGATCCCAAAGTTATTATTTTTACCTCTCGCTAAAAGAGGTATTGGATTCATGCTAAAAATCGCATATCCAGATTTTACTGAATAAGCACGATTTAAGGTCCATAGAATCCGATTTTAACATTTTTACAATGATATCTGTGTGTGTGTGTGTGGATGTGTGTGTGTGTGTGTGTGTGTGTGTGAGGTTGTTGGAGACACGATTTCTCAAATTCTATAAGACTTTAAGACCTGTTTGACTACGGATTCCTCAATCTAACAGTAATGGGAAGAGTTGAATAGGTTCTGGTAACAATTGGACATCCGGAAGTGGTAGTTTCTAAAAAAAAAATTCTAAATATTATTTTTTGAAAATTTGTTACTACAAATATTAAAGATAATTAAATTCTCAATCTCACACATTTTTTTTTTTTATTATATCTCGTATAGGTTTGGAGATATAAAAAAAATAATATATAATAATCTGTTGTAATAAATCTCGTTGCCCGAAAAACAGTTGCGTTATTTAATTTTTTGTGATTGACAAATAAATGCAAAATGTCAGTGTCAGATTTTTCTGGGAGGTATGAGTACATTTAATAAATATTATTGTATTATTAATTATTTATGTATTTAAATTACAGGTATGTTAATATTACATATATCCTTAAGAAATACCACTAATACCATCAATGAATTTGAAGAATTTTGAACATATTAGAATAATAGGACAAAATTTCTCATAGTACGAAAGAAGAGAAATAATTTCAATTATTTGTGTGTACTTATACGGCGCGAGCAGTCATGTGGCTTTGTAGGCCTTGGCAAGCAGGTATGAGGATCTGTGTCAGAATGACGGCTAGTATTTATTTACATAGATGTCACAATTGTCATATGTCATAATTTGTCATTCAAAATTTCAAAATATTCTGATGTTTATTTCTCATACATTAGTATGGAATATACTTGTCGAGGAAAATAATCCACATGGATTTGGAAAATCATAATGTTTCGAATAAAAACTTATAATATTTGACACCTATGTATATTACTAGCTCTCATTCTGACACGGGACCCTACATCTGCTTGCCAAGGCCAACAAAGTCACATAACTACTCGCGCCCTATGCAACATAAAATGAAAATGGCGAGAGGTATTGTGCTCGCCACAACAGATTTTTTAAAATGTGTTACAGAATACTGATACGAAAATAAAGATTATCGTTAAGTAGGTATTAACGCTTTCGTTATTGCAAGTATTCGTTAAGCGAATATTTTACAGAATCAGTAATATTTTATATAATCGCATAAGGTCACTTACTATTATACTATTAAATCCAGTACCAACAGTAAAATTTTAAAAATGTCCTATTAACGATTTATTAAAAAGTATTTATGAAGTTATCTTCTTAAGGATTTACACAATTCAGCAAATTGGATACAAATCTCCCACTGCTCAATGAAACTCTACTTTTTCACAATGTGATGGTTATTAACCAATGTTACACATTTTCAGCACAGGTGGTGATAAGTATATAAACAGCAAAAGCAGCAAAGCGTCAACTACTAGTGTTATGCTCACTACCTTCCCCTCATTACACTTCAGTGTAAATTATTGAATTAAAATAGTATAGATAGAACTCTCCTTAATCATGTTTGATGGCTAATTGACTTGAGAATCCCAATCAAGATCAAATTCATTTCTGTGGAGATTTATCTGAGATGCTGACTTGTGGTTCATAAGTTTGCTGTAAAGTTTTAGAAGCCCGGTTTCGCCGGCGGCATTTGGCTGTCGTCGCCTTTCACGTAATAGTGACCGATTAGTGTGATCGATTCTTCGCAAGCAATTTTACGACTCAGCAGAAATGGAGAAGAAAGAAATATCCAGTCATTTTTTAAAATTCTGATAAAATATTGTCGTTTTTCATTCTGCAGATTTTCACATTTTCTTAGCTTACTGCAAGATACTTAGAGGAAAGCTGAAGTTACATTTTTAATGAGGAATTGATAGTGATAATTTTATTTATACTGTTTCCCTTTATATATTTAACGTAGAAGCACCGGTAGTTTACACTTCATAAAGATTGCAAATGTGTAATATTGTTGTATAGCCAATTATTCGCATACATCAAAACTAAAAATCTGTTGTGGCCATCACAATACCTCTCGCCCTTTCCATTGTGGTATATATAAGTATTGTATTATTTCTTGTACACACAAAAAAAAAAAATTACACCTAGTGTTAATATTTACGTATTTTCTAAAATTTTAAATTCATTCTATGAGCAAGTTTTCTCCATTTCTTCTAAATGTTTTTCCAATTCATTGGGGTCTCGTTCGATCCCGACCGACGCCAAAAATTACTTCGAATTTTAATGGCACAAAATTGACCTCTGGGGTGCACCCTCCACGCCAGCATTGAGTGCCCGTGAGGTGACGCCTGATAAGCGCCCGCACGGTACAAATATTTTATCATTACCGATATCTGTGTACAAAGCAGATTGGAACACCCAGCAATGGGTAATATGCCGTGATGATATATTTATTTATTTTATTTATTAACGGGATTGGCGGTATTTTTGAAGGGTTCATGTAATATACCTATAATTTTAAATATATAATTTATAATACAATAAGAAATATTATATATCGTTCCCAGGAAAAAGCCTTCAGTACTATCTCTGAATTTTTGACATTGACATTAGTGACATTTATCTGTCAATTACAGACATTTTAATTTCTCAAGTAGTTACCATGGAGATGTTTGGGCTGTGAGCAGGCTGTGAGATTTACTACAACAGATTATTTTACAGATTATATATCTATATCTTTAAATCTATAAAAGGTATAATAAAAAAATTAAATGTGTCGGAAAGAGAATTTTGTTTTTTAATATTTGTAGTAACATAAATTTTCAAAAAATCATATTTAGAAGATTTTTGTTAAAATACTACTACTTCCGGTTGTCCAATTGTTACCAGAATCTATTCAACTCTTCCCATTACTTTTAGATTGAGGAATCCATAGTTACACAGGTCTTTTTAATCTTATAGAATTTGAGAAATCGTACCTACAACAATTTCACACACACATCCACACACACACACACACATCATTGTAAAAATGTTATTATCGGATTATTCAAGGGACTTTAAAACGTGCTTATTCACTTAAATCTGGATATGCGATTTTTAGCATGATACCAATACCTCTGTTAGCGAGAGATAAAAATGATTATCAAAATGAAAAAATGAAATGCATTAGTACAAGTTATCAATCATTTGTCAGTTATCAATTTTTTAGTAGTTGACACATAAATGTACCACCTCGTAAAATATGTCGTGTGTCTAATGTTTTCTGAAATCACTTACTCCAGTACATGGTACACACATTAGAGCCCACAGAATTCCTTAGCTTTCGCTTTAATTATAGTTCCGTACAAAGGAATGTTTTTATTTAGCTCCTTAATAAACTATTTATCTATGTAAGTTTATCTATGTTGAGGCCCTCTGTTTTAAAAAAGCTCCTCTTTTGATGTGGATTAACATATGAATAAAAAATTTGCAATAGTTCTGTTTTCATTTTTATAATTTCACCTGCTTGAGATTTCCCGATATTAAACCGGGTTGCTAATTTATGTACACTGAATTTTTCTTTATTGTAAACTTCAATAACTTATAGGTTTTCTGGCAACGTTAACAAGTACATGCTGTCATGTTTACCTTCCGTCACCTTTAGGTAAGGATGGTATTGTATTTGGTCAAAAAATTCGATAGTGTGTTTCTAATGAATAAGCCCGTTTTGGGGTTCCCAGAATACGAATTTACTATTTTTACGATGATATATGTATGTGTGTGTGTGTGTGTGTGTGT
This sequence comes from Harpalus rufipes, assembly GCA_951394225.1. Classification (NCBI taxonomy): domain Eukaryota; kingdom Metazoa; phylum Arthropoda; class Insecta; order Coleoptera; family Carabidae; genus Harpalus; species Harpalus rufipes. The sequence goes on along the minus strand of OX596288.1, from coordinate 11,266,457 downwards.
GTGTGTGTGTGTGTGTGTGTGTGTGTGTGAGTGCGTATGTGACGATTGATTCAAACCGCATAACTCCAATACCCCGATTCCAAAACATATTTTTTTCGTATTCCTCGAGTTTAGATCCATATGCAGACATGATTGATTTTGGTTATAATTGGTCCACCGGAAGTGCCCTCATTTGTAACTTTTAACAGTGTTTCTTGAAAAAATGCAGTTAAATATCATTTATTGACATTATTATAAATTTTAAACAATATATTATTCTTTATACGATTGGATTACATTTTATAGTTCATATTCAATAGATATAAAGCTATAGAATTAGAAAGATATTAAATTTCATAAATCAGCCAGTTATGCTAACCATGGATACTGCTAATATATTAAAATAATTCAAATTGACAGATATCTGTAACAATGAAAAGAAAATGAATGTCGCAGAGATAAGGATGTTGAGGAAGACACGGAAAGATGGGGTAAGGAATTAAAGGATAAGGGAAATGGCTTGAGTGATAGAAGTTTCTAAAAAGATACAAGAGAGACGATTACATTGGTTTGAACATGTCATGAGGAGAGATAAAGAATACATTGAAAGAAGAATGAATAGCTTTGCAGTAGAAGATAGAAGAAACAGAGAAAGACCAAAGATAAAATAAAAAATAGCTACCCCTAACGAATGGGAAAAGCTAAAGAAGAAGATGTCAGTGTCAAGTGCAATTTGCATAGTTTGTTTATGAAATAATTTTACTGGAAATATATGATCTTTTATGTATGGAATTTGTACATAATACACAGGATTGACGGAAAGTAATGTGCTGGCCATATCTGATGTGAATATAACACATAACTCAATACGTAGTCGTGCGTATTGAAGTACATTAATAAGAACAAATAAGAACGACTGCTTCTGACTCAAGCCGAAATATATCGTAAACAGTGGAATCCCCGATATAATGCTAATGATTTTAACTAATGTCCGTATATCCTTAAAAATGGGATCCGAAATTAGTGTCCGTGTCCGTTTAATAGCGTGTCCTCTTAATAGAGATATTTTTATTAGGAAAATCAATATATAAATGCCGGTTCCCGTAAAATTATCCAGATAATAGAGATGTCCGCTTATTGTGTGTTCGTTAAGAGTGATTTTACTGTATATAAAAATGGAATACGTTACTATATTTTAATAGAAGTTACAAGCTTCTAAAAACTATCGTTTGTACAGGTCGATATTTCTTTTATTTATAATGAACATTTTCTGTACCGGTTTTTTTTTATTTTTACCTCTCGCTAAGAGAGGTATTGGATTCATGCTAAAAATCGCATATCCAGATTTTATTGAATAAGCACGTTTTAAGGTCCCTACAATTCGATTTTAACATTTTTACGATGATGTCTGTGTGTGTGTGTGTGTGTGTGTGTGTGTGTGTGTGTGTGGATGTGTGTGTGTGGGATGTTGGAAGGACGGTTACTCAAAAACTATAAGACTTAAAATTTGTTTAACAACGTATTTCCCAATCGGACATTCATGGGAAGATCTGAAAAGGTTTTGGTAACAATTGGACAACCGGAAGTAGAAGATTCTTGAAAAAAAATCTTCTAAATATTATTTTTTGAAAATTTTTCTTGATAATATTAAAGAAAAATAAATTCTCTTTCTGATACATTTAAATATTTTTATACATATTTTATAGATTTAGAGATAAAAGGAATATAATATATAAAATAATGTTGTAATTAATTTTACAACCGAAATGAGTAATGAAAGAAAAATGTATTTGGAGAATCCCTTAATTCTTGATCTGTGACTATTATGGAGATGACAAGTCTAGGTTGAAGGACTTAAATTTGTTTCAAACATTATGGGACAATGTACACCAGTACTGTAGACTAGAGTAACTTTGAATTGCGAAAAAGCTATCAAATTCTTCTCAAGTAAGTTGTAAATATTGACAAAATTACACATCGATATAAGAATAATCGGAGTGCAATCTATCCGTCACTTTATTAAAGGGAATTAAGGTTATTTAGATATAACAAGTATGAAAAAATAAAATGTAAAAGAAGATATATAAGAATAGATGCACAATCCAGATATATACATTTTAGACCGCCCAAAATTAATGTTTTTACTAGAAGAATATGAAGAGAAAGTAAACAAGGTTGTTCGAATTGAAAATTGCTGTTACCAGCCTAATATTTATATATGGTAAACTCTACTTTGTAATTTATTGTAACATAATTTATGGTAAAATATCTTTATGTTGAGACATGCTATTATTGAATAATAAAGAAGTTTATACGTCATAGATTTATATGAATATATTATTTGTATTTATAAAAATATTCTTTGCTTTATGCATACAGCCAGGTAAAATATACGGCGAGAGGTTATGTGCTGGCCACATCAGATTTTTTTAATTATAAATGTTCTTTTTTCCTGAACCAATGTAGGTCGTATTTTAATGTTCTAAATAGATGCAGTGCTTCTAGTACCACTTGAAATAAAAATTCCTTATTTAAAATAAAAAGTACGATGTACTTTACGTGTTTTAATTTTCCAATGTAAAATAGCATCTGAATTACTCTTTTCCTACATACATAACGTTGAAACATCGTATACATAAAAATTACCTTGTAATATAAAACACTAAAAAACAGTTATTTGACTACCAAATACAAAATACAGTGGTTTCGGTATTAGTATATCAAGTATATTATATATCGAACTGGGGAATATGATCCATTACATCGAGTGATGATTTAGATGATCTCGGTTTACATTGGTCAGTTACGAGCGCGAATTTGGAATAACCACCATTGCGAGGATTTTATTCTATTTTATTCACAATCAATTAGTAATCATTATTTTTAACGTCCGCAAAGGTAAGGAAGGTATTGTCTTTGGTCAAAAAATTCTGTGGTGAGTTTTTAATGAATAAGCACGTTTTAAGGTGTATTTATAATAAAAAAAGGAAACACAGCATAACATAGCATAGCACAGCATAGCTCATATTTGAATTTGAACATATGGACTTTCGTATATGCATTTATAACTGACGTAGCATAACATAGCACAGCATAGCATAGGGAATTGACGAAAGTTCAATTTTTGCTGTTTTTCGTATGTTCGTGCATGCTCGGCAAACTTCGGAATAGATCGAGTAGATGAAAGAGATGTGAATAGTTTGTTTCCTTTCCTTTTGTGGTTATGTGTCAAATTTTGTTTGGAATTTTTTGTTTGTGTTTTGTGTTTGGTTTGCTTCATTAACGTTTATTATAATATATATATATATATATATATTATATATATATATATATATATATATATATATATATATATATATATATATATATGGGGTCTCGTGGCCGTGTGCCTGAGTGTCTGGTCGCGAATCTGAGGACCCGGGTTCGATCCCGACCGACGCCAAAAATTACATCGCATTTTAATGGCACAAAAATTGACCCCTGTGGCGCACTCTCCACGCCAGCAATGAGTGCCCGTGAGGTGACGCCTGGTAAGCGCCCGTACGGTACAAATATTCCATCATTACCGATATCTGTGTATAAAGCAGATTGGCACACCCAGCAATGGGTAATATGCCGTGATGAAATATTTATATATATATATATATATATATATATATATATATATATATATATATATATAAATATGTGTGTATGTGTGTGACGATTCTTTCGGGTCGCATAACTCCAATACCATAATTCCAAAAATTATTATTTTTTTGTATTCCTCAAGTTTACATTCAAAAGAAGAGGTAATTAGATTTTGGTTATAATTGGCCAACCGGAAGTATCCTTATTTGAATATTTTAACAGTTTTTCTTGAAAACAACGCAGTTAAATATCATTTTTTAACATTTTAGGTTATTATAAATATTAAAGAATATTATATACTCTATATGGCTTGATTGCATTTTATACTTCATATTCAATAGATATCGAGTTAAAGAATTTTAAAGAAAAAACTCATCATTGAATTTTTGACCAGACCTTCCTTACCTAAAGGTGACGGAAGGTAAAAATATTATAGAACAAAGTTGTAGGAAACCAAGGGGGGCATCCCATCAGAGGGGAGTCTAGTGGACGTTAAACAATTTTTTATGTTGTATGTTTGTGTTTGTTGACTAGTGTGCTCTTCTTTAGTCCGCGTCGTGTCCTGAGCAGGGCCGGCTGTTAGTGTGTGTCCAATTCAGTACTGCGGGGTAGTCGGCTCGGCCAGAGTATCAAACCAAGTCATGAAAGTGTTGCTTTAGTAACGATGTTTCAATAGATAAAGTGCCATTTTATAAATAGGTGGAGAAAAAATAATTAATACCCAAGTATTTTAGAGAATATTGCATTACTCACTTTACCGCTCAGGGATATAATTTAATAATTATATCATACACAAAAATATGAGCATATTTGTGTATTTATTTACGTGTATATTGTCTTGGTATTATCCTTCTTGATTCAAAGCGTTTACATTTTATAAAAACAAAGCAAATCCCAAAATGTAAAATGTAAAGCCTGTGTTGAAAATCTGCAAATACCATGTTATTAAATCATACATCACAAAGTTCTAAATCCAGGAGTGCTATGAAACGTCGGAAGGCCGTAAAACAATGGTAAATATAATATCGAAATAAAAAGATGTTTTCATTCACAACAGCATTACGCTTTGCTATATTCAGCTTCAGCAGATTCAGAGCGGGGTTTCAGGCTTCAGCTTTCAACGTTGACCACCCGTGGTGTGATGAATGCAAATACCAACCCACTGTGATCTCATATCTGCGCAGATGCGATGCTGGAACTGGGGATGTTGGTGTCAGACAACTGGCTTTTTGATTTTTGTTTGTAGGAACAAACAAATGAAAGTGGCAAGTTTATTTCAATTTTTGGGTGGAACTAGTTTTGAACAATGATTTGATTTCTACTAAAGGTTTATACCATTTTATAAACCAAATGAATGATATTAGACAAAAATTGTCTTCAATAAAAACTAACGAACTATCGCCGTATTAGTTGTCATCCACCTCTATTCGATATATTTTAAAATTTTATTATATCTTCTATATATTGGGATAAAAAAGTAATATATAAAATAATCTGTTGTAATAAATTTCCGAGCTTAAACAAATCTATAGTAACCATCAGATGTTTGTAAATGACAGAAAAATGTCATTGTCAAAAACCAATAGTAGTTCATAAACCTATTTGGGCGGTATTGGGAGCTCAATTCTAAAACTTGACCTTAAGTCTATTTGAACTAAACACATGACAGTGGATAATAACTGATTCAGAATTTGTTATAGTACGAATATGGTTTTATGCAGATTTTAGCTGAAACTAAATCTTAGAATTTTTTTTTGCAACATAGTAGTAAAACGTGAAATTACGCTTTTACGTTATATGAAGAAGTTTAACTGACATTATTGTAGAATTTTTCTCTGATATTGGTAAGTTTACTATTTCTTGTTGTATAACAATAATAAAATTAAATATTTAAAATTATAGCTATATCAGAAATCCCGTCAAGAAATTGGATGAAATTCGAACATTTAGAAGTGTAGGAGAACTTCATCAAAAATAAATTTAAAATTATAAAAATAATCTAAGTAAAGAAAAGACATTAGAAATGTATAGGGCGCGAGCAATCATGTGACTTTGTTGTACTTGACAAGTAGATATAGGGGCCCGAGTTAGAATGACAGCTAGTAATTATGTACATAGATGTCAAATCTCAATTTTCCATCCCAAGTTTCATGATTTTCCAAGTCCCTGTGATTTATTTTCATCGACCTAAATTCCACATTTCTGGCAACAAATTAACCATGTGAACAATTGACATTTATGTAAATAATTACTGTCATTTTGACACGGGCCTCCATATCTGCTTGTCTAGGCCAAGTGTGACAAATTAACTACGTGAATTTAGAAAAACTTGAAAATTTTAATGAAAAATTCTGACATTTGACATCTATGTACATAATTACTAATTGTCATTCTGACACGGGCCCCCATATCTGCTTGTCAAGGCTAACAATGTCACATGACTGCTCGCGCCCTTTATTTATGTAACCAAACAAACGGAAGTGGCGAGAGGTATTGTCCTGGCCACAACAGATTTTTTACTTTGTAGTTTCTTATGTTTCGTTCGAACTTTTTGCCATAGTTCAAACATTGTAGAATAAGTTTCGTACAACATCATCAAGGTTACCACACAGTTTGGTAAAACCGTTTTTCGAAAAATATCTTAGTCGCAAGATATTTGGGTAGGTGTACGATGTACAATAGTAAATTTATATGGTAAATGACAAAAAAATATGTACAAGACGCACGAATTAAATAATTCCGATTCATTCATTTCGATAACTTCAATGTGCGGAGGTTCGCAACACTAAACCTAAGTTCGTTTTTTTAACTGACAGATTTGTCAACATAACCTGTTAAAAATTTAATATGTGCCTCGCCACTGAAGTTCCTTTTTGTCACTTATATGGTTTTTTCCCTCAGCGATAAAGCCTTGGCATCTAAATTCCACATTCCTGATAAAAAAGTAAAACTTCAGTAGCTTGATACGTAACAACTTTTTTTTTAAATTTAAATATCGTCACCGTTAAGACAGAAGTCACTAAGTCCAAAATTTTCATTTTTTTTTGTTTTTAACCTAAAAACTCAGTAAGTCCAATGTCATATAGAAGGCAAGTTTTGGATGACGGTTTTACTAACTAGTCACTTCTGAGGTTTTATCTGTCAGGCAAAAGTCATTATACGGACTTAGTGATTCATTTCATAAACTAAGTAAAGCGAATATTGGACTTAATGGTATTGTTGCATTTTTGTTTTCACGAGTTTTGCAATAAAAAATTATATTAAGGGCATATTTTTTATTATCTTATCCAACTAAGTCCACATTTACTAACAAACTAAAATAACTAAGTCCATTAATTTTAAAAATTCTGGAAATCACAAAAGTTTTAAAAAATAATTATCATGCATTTTCATTTCAACCTTTATATCTAGCAATGTGATAGAACAAAAATGAAATACACAGAGTACTGGATTTTACACAGCTATTCTAACTATTAAACCGTTTTTCTCAACAATTTACGTTTTGGACTTAATTACTTCTGCCTTAACGGCGACCATCTGATCCTGAGTCAAATCAATGGTAAGGAAGTTAAATAGATTTTTTTTATCTCAAATTTAAAAAAATCTAATGTGGCCTGTACATTATCTTCCGTCAGTTCTATGTATTTTGTACAAATTTCATTCAGAAAGTTTCTGGCAAAAGAGTCTATATTTTCAGTACATTACCTTCCCTCAATTCTATGTATGTTGTACAAATTCCATGCATAAAATTTCTAGCAAAATATTCTATAGTTCCAGTAAAATAATAACACAAACATACTATGTCAATTGCACTTGACACTATAGAGAATAAAATATTCTTTAATATTTATAATAACATTAAATGTGAAAAAATGATATTTAACAACGTTTTTACAAAAAAAACTGTTAAAATCTTCAAATGAGGTTACTTCTGGTTGACCAATTAAAGCCAAAATCTAATCAAGTCTGCATATAGATGTATGGAAGAGGAATACGTACGAATCGTAATTATCACACACACACACACACACACACACACACACACACACACACACACACACACACACATACATACATACAATCATCGTAAAAATAGCAAAATCGTATTCTATAGATCATAAAACGTGCTTCCTTACCTAAAGGTGACGGAGGGTAAAAAAATGACTAAGTAAGATTATTTTTACCAAAAGCTTCTCAATTAATAAATACTAAATAACACAAAAGAATGTCATAGAAGACTACAAAAAAGTCTTAGATTAATATGAGAAAGTTTAAGATTTTCCTGTCTCCAGACCAGATAAAAATATATTTCCTTTTATTTTTTAAGTTATTGTTATCTTCTTATCCGAATAACGATATTTTCTAAAAAATAAAATTTCTTATTTTTGATCCGATAACATTCTAAAGCCTGAAGGAAATGTTTTGTGTAAAAAATAACCTGTTTAGTTGTATAAAAGAGATAAAAGTATAACATTTCAATACATCCGGGCAAAGAAATCCGGAGAGATGCTGGGTAGATGTTTGAAAGAACCGATTTTAAGAGAGATTATTCACAAAAGTGTATAAATAAAGAATGAGTGAACCAAGTAATATCTGAATACACCAAATTTCATCCGACTGTTGTTTGAATAGCTCTATTTACAAAGTAAACATTTTTAATATAAAATTTCCTTTCTTGGTGCATCTTGCACTACTATTTCCCAAGGGGGTACCGTACTCGTATATCTTACTTCGTTCCAAAATGGTTTACCCTTATAGAATATATTTTTCTTTAAATTCGACCGAACCGGTGCAATAGTTAAATGTCTGGATTTTGGAATATATTAGAACCTACTAACATATTGTAACGTTTTTATTTATATGGGTGAAGTGTAAAACATAGACAAATATTATTAAGTAAATGAATATATTTATTAAACGATAATAAATTAAAGACTAAATATTAAAAGATAATAAAAACAACTAACACTATGATTAAATAATTATAAACACTAAGAATATTATTAAATGCTTAAACATTACGATTATTTATCTAACTAACATTTATATCACTGCACTTATTTATATAACTACATTTATTTATGTTAACAACTGTTAAACTTTATTTATATCACCGAGTTCATATCTGGTTGCTTGTATATATGAGACTGTTTCCCGCTGTTCTCCCGACGGTATTTATACAGCCCCTATCATTCTAGAACTCTTCTAAAGCGACAATGACCCGTATAGCCGTATACAAAGGAATGAGGTCACGGCGCAATTAACCTGTCTCAGCGCGTCGGGGATTGTATTATCGCTCTGGTACGTTCTTTCGAAGGGATTACGTCATTGTTCGCGAACATGCTATCAGTAGCGGCGCATGCATACTTTTCTCTCAGGGGCGCAACTATTAACATAAGTTTCCGAAATAATTTTGATTGGCTGATACTGTGATTTAAGGAAAGTGTATTCAATCTGCTTATTACTACAATAATTGACATAGCTTAAGCTTTTATTTTATTTATTTAACGAGCTTAGAGAACCAACAGCACAATAAAGGCCAAATAAAGATTAGTGTATAAAATTAGTGTTGTATATGTGAACATTATACGGTTAATACAGAAATATTTATAATTATTTGTATTTCTTTTAGGTAACTTAAAGAAATTATAAGACCTTGTTACTTTTGGTGGAATATGAAAATTAAACAGTGAAATAATATTAGTAGAATGAAGCAAATTATTGAAAACTTTATATAAAAAAATCTTATCAAAATAAGTTCGCCGACTCTCTGAACTGGTCATAATGTATTTTTCTAGTTTGCATATGTAAGTTGGATAGTTCATATTAAATTTATAACAAAGTAAATTTACAAATTTCTTTTGTACATTTTCAATAATATTCATATTTATTCTCTACATTGGATTCCATACTGTGGACTCGTATTCAAGTTTGGTGCGTACTAAAGAATTATATATACAGTGTGTGCAACGAAACGTGGAACATAGGAGATCAACATAGGATTTTAAAATGTGCGGAAATTGGCTCTTCTGTACATTTTAGAGCAAAAGTACAAGAAAGAAAAGTTGTTTAGAATTAATTTTTACTTATAAAAAGTCCTTACTTAATGCAGTAGAGTATCTCTAGCACTAGATATTTAGAAAATAAGATATGACATTTTCGTCAAAAATCAGATAGCCATGGAAATAAAAAACAAATAAAACAAAATCTCATTCTGACAGTTCAGTGTTATTGATGTTAATTGTTGCATTCATTGTGTCTACACTGTTGTAATCAATAAATTGCATCACTGTTCGTTTGTGCATAATAAAATGGATTTGTTCAGTACCGAAGAAAAAATTTTGATTGTCAAATTACATTGCAGAGGAAATAGTTATGAAGAAATTCGTGCACTTTTTGGTGGCTCTTATCCTGATCGTCCAATTCCAAGTAAAACGACAATATTTCGTGTAATTGAGAGGTTTAATAAAACAGGAAGTGTTTTAAAACCATGCAAGTGTCAAAGGCCAATTGCAGATGAAGATGAAGAAAGACAACCAAATAAAATTAATGTAATTGCAGCCATTGAAAATAATAAAAATTTAAGTTTGCGGCAAATAAAAAAAGACACTTCAATTCCATTTAGTACTGTAAGAAATTATTTAAAAGAAGAAAAATATATCTTTTAAATATGGCAAACACCAGGAATTGAATGAAGAAGATAAGTTTCTGAGAGCAACATTTTGTGAATTAATGCTGGAAAATGCAAATGCAGATTCACTTTTTATTGAAAATATTTGTTTTCCGACGAAAGCACATTTACACTCAATAATGAGCCAAATATTCAAAATTTTAGATATTGGCGTAAAAATAATAAACATCTGTATGTTACGACTCATACACAATATCCCCAAAAAGTCAACGTTTGGACAGGAATTTTAAAAAAACATATTATTGGGCCATATTTCATTAACGGCACTTTAACTGGTCAGTCCAATTATGATCTGCTGATAAATGATATTGGACCGGCAATTGAAGAACTGCGGCCAATGATCGTGAAGTAAGGTTGCAACAAGACGGCTGTCCAGCTCATAATACAAAAATTGTAAAAGAATATCTTAATGATGTACCTATGTCCCGATACATGGATTGGTAGAGACTCACTTTACAATGAGAGGGGAGTTGGCGCATCGTGCTTTTTTATATTTTAGTAATTTTAATTCGGTTTGCTTTCATAATATAATATGTACAAGCAATTTTGTATCTTGATCTTCATTCACACCGACATTTGCTTTTTTTACAGCATCTATAGCCAAAATTAAGTCTTTTTCAGTCCGTATTCCTCTTCTACAATTTCCTTTTCATATATAAGACGCAAATATAATAATACGTATTATCAATAACAGCAAAATAGTATGCCATCTCTGCCGATGGTTGAGGGAGAGGTGGCGTACGTATCTACGAATCTTCGACAAAATAAAATATTTATAGGTTAGAATAATACTTTATATAAATATTTTACTAACTTCACGTTGCGAAAAAAACTTTAAAAATCAATTATATATTATAATTTTATTAAAAACATTCAATAAATGAATGAAAAAATTTAAGGCACAGCATTATTAAAAATAAATAAAATACATTATTTGTAAACGGGAAACGTTGATAGCAATACACTACTAATACAAAACTCAATCCCTACACTTCACCCTAAATTTTAGCTTTACATTTCTTTCGTTCTTCCATTTTTAAATGAACTAGTAGAATATATTTTCTATATCTTCCCTTATGAATTTTTACAAACTTATTAGAATATCTTAAAAACTAATCAGAAAATTTCTAAAGTTGCTGAGTATGAGTATTTTTCGAGTTTTTCCATTTGCAGATCTCATAATTATTCTTATCAGATTACGACGGTATTAAAATGGGATTAGGATCCAGTGGTTCTGCAACATTACAGATTTTACTTTACATTATAAAGAGATCCCCTGACTACACACACTGTGGCAAAGTTTCGACTTATGTGATTACTATAATTTGCATAAGCTTCCAGCAAAGTAAATATAGCTTAGGTAATCCGCCTCCCTGGATGTTTCGTTATAATGTTAACTTCCGATCTTGCCGTGGAATGCCGTTGAGGCGCTGGATGCAACGGTGCACCTCCTTCTTCCTGTCATGCCTCGTCTCATAAATATCTACGACCATTGAATCGCCCGTAACGATAACAGAATAGTAAATTTATTCGCGCTATGAGTCGTATTTTGATTAGAAACATGTGATATTAATATGACCTATAATGTCGACACATAACACGCACAATATTCAGATGCAGCTTTGTTTTTGGAATAATGAAATAAGCTCACAAATGTTTGTTTAAAAAATTATCGGAGCACTTCGTACGTCCAAAGTTGTAGTATTGAAGTTGTGCGATCCGGAACTATCGTCACATTCACATACACACATCATCGTAAAAATAGTATATTCGTATTCTAGGGACTCTTAAACGTGCTTATTCATTAAAAACTCAGCATCGATTTTTTTGACGAAAAATGATACCTTCCTTACCTATACGTGAGGGAAGATAAAAAATGTTTAAATTTCGACCACATCTTATGGGAGTTACGTTACAATGAAGTTTCGATATTTAGCGGTCTACAAATTGTGCAAATCTTTGTTCAAGGCTATTGCCGTTTCAATATAATGCTGTCTACAAATTCCTATGAATCTGTGAATTTATTAGATGTCATGTGATGTGAATCTCACATAACGCGAATTGTATCTGAAACCTAACATATGAGGGCTAGCTGCTAGCTGAATCTTTTTTAAAATAGTCCATGAAAAAGTTGATTTGTAGAATATCATCCGAACTTAGCGCACTGTATAAATCCTCCTCTAACATATTCAACTGCATGTTTTGCGATAAGACGCCTGGTGGCGTCACCTTGAAGCACATCAAGCACTGGGGGACGTCGTTGATGGATACCCGTCTCGGACGCTTTCATTTATCCACCAAATTGTCGCGAATATTTCATATTTTAAGCGTTATTATTTTTGCACTCGTCAATTTGTACCCGTCATACCGAGTTTTATACTCTTTTCTTCAACACTTTATTCGGCGATGAATAGTGGATGCTGAAAATGTTGTACAGAAGATGAAATTTACCTACATGTGCAGTAATATATCTATCCAATCTTTGAGATCGTAAATGGAGTACTTAATTTCAATTTACTGACAATGTATTCTATGGATTATTTTTAAACTTTTAAAGGATAATAAGAAGATATACGAGTCCAAACTTTTAATAATTCGGCTGGTTTACATATTCAACAAATTATAAAATCTACACAAATGATTAGAAATTTTCATAAAATTCTGTCGGCTATTTTAAATTTAGACTTAAATTTTAACGAAAACTGTGGACCAAATAACCGGTATTTTAAGGGTAATTTTCTAGTCCAGACAATACTCGCAGGAATAGGTGCAGGGCAAGAGATACAATACCTAATAGAATTAAATATTATGTTACTAATAAAGGCTATGTAACCCAAATATTAAATGGCGGAATATTTCTATAACATATTTAATTTTTGTGAGTTTAAAATGTATATTTTGGAAAAAATTTCAAACGAAGTTTATTTTATATTAAAATTTATATATATATATAGAGTGTAGGTATACAAGAAACGTTAAATACTTTAGGGCGCGAGCAGTCATGTGACTTTGTTGGTCTTGACAAGCAGATATGGGGGCCCATGTCTGAATGATAGCTAGTAATTATGTATATAGATGTCAAATATCATAATTTCTCAATCTAAATTTAGTGATTTTCCAGTTCCATGTGGTTTTTTTTTCCTGGACAAGTAAATTCCGCACTCCTGGTGACAAATTAACTACGTGAATTTAGAAAATCTTGAAATTTTTAATGCATAATTCTGACTTCTATGTACATAATTACTAATTATCATTCTGAAACGGACCCCCACATCTGCTTGTCAAGGCCAACAATGTAACATGACTGTTCGCGCCCTATACTTATGTAACAAAAAAAAAAGTGGCGAGAGGTATTGTGCTGGCCACAACAGTTTTTATTTTATTTTGGTACTATATACCCTCAAAAATTATTACCGTTTTCTTAACACCCTCTATGATTATTAGAACGTTTATCTTTTGGTTAATATAAAGTCCGTTGACACGATAATAATTTTATTAAAAATTTAATAACAAATTAAATTTGTACCGGAATAGAACATCATATTTGTCATAACTTTCATTTCCAATGAAGCAATAGATAATAAATTGGTAACAATTTTTTGAGAAAACTACATCAGATAGATGATAGAATGCAGTTTTATAAAACTGTCGATTTCTGCTCATTCTGGTTTTACGCTGTTGTTGTTTGCTTTAGTAGAATTTGCAACAAACATCAGCTGCTATGGAAAGAACACCACAGTATGACGAATCCTGCAAATTATTTATGGGGCAATAATGTAACTATGAGACAATGATAATATCCTTTATTCGTCATAATAAAATTTATTTACGACATAATGTTTGATGCATGGGCTATAAAGTGTGATATACTTTAACTGCAAACAGTACAATTTATAGGTAATTACAAGGAAGTTGTATAAGGAACATTTCTTTAAAAGAATGACCATAAAATAACATGTTGTTTCAAGTTTTCATTATAGCTTTAAAGGACAATTTCTTCGTAGATTAACTTTATTTTTGAAACATAAGTGCTATTTTCCACAATATCGTTATCGATTAATGCCTGAAATAGTAACTAGTAAAAAAAATAATTGGGGTATAATATGAATTAACATGTGTGATATTAGTTTTATTATTTTCACAAAATAGACAAAAAAAAGATAATAGAAGTCTTAGGTTAAACTAAGCCAGTGATTCGTAAAGTGGGCGATATCGGCTCTTTTTGGACGCAGGATAGACCCAAGGGGCGATGGTGGCTTGAGTTAACAGGAGGGCGTTGTAAGTAGATGATAAGAGCTAAAAAGTGCAATAAGAAAACGCTCAAAAATTTAACCACCAAAATTTTTTACCTCTCGCTAAGAGTGGTATTGGGTTCATGCTAAAAGTCGCATATCTAGATTTTATTGAATAAGCTCGTTTTAAGGTCCCTACAATCGGATTTTAACATTTTTACGATGATATCTGTGTGTGTGTGTGTGTGTGTGTATGTGGGAAGGACGATTACTAAAAACTGTAAGACTATATTTGTTTAACTACGTATTTCCCAATCGAACATTCATGGGAAGATCTGAAAAGGTTTTAGTAACAATTGGACAACTAGAAGTAGAAGTAGAAATCTTCTAAATAATATTATTTGAATTTTTTTTTTTTTGGTAATATTAAAGAAAATTAAATTCTTTATCTGATTCATTTAAATATTTTATTCTATATTCTATAAATTTAGAGATAAAAGAAATATAATATATAAAATAATCTGTTGTAATAAATTTTACAGCCGAAAGAATACCATGGAAAATAGTTGAAAATTTAAATTGTTTGTAACTGACAGATAAACGTTAGTGTAAGAAATCGGGAGACATTACTGAAGACTTTTTCTGGGAAGTACATACATTATATTATTTCTTAATGTATTAATAGTTAAATATTTAATATTATAGGTATATTACACATACCCTTCAGTTATACTGTTACTCCCGACAATGAATTGGAAACATCCCTAAAAATTAGAAGAGTAGGACAAAATTTCTTCATTGAATGAATTTAAATTTAAAAAATCTAAATATAAGGAATAGATATAAGTAGAATTTTTGGTGTAGAGTGTAGGTATACAAGCAATGTTAAATACATTAGGGCGCGAGCAGTCATGTGACTTTGTTGGCCTTGACAAGCAGATATGGGGGCCCATGTCAGAATGATAGCTAGTAATTATGTATACAGATGTCAAATATCATAATTTCTCATTCTAAATTTAGTGATTTTTCAATTTTATGTGGTTTATTTTCCTCGACAAGTAAATTCCATACTCCTGGTGACAAATTAACTACGTGAATTTAGAAAATCTTGAAATTTTTAATGAAAAATTCTGACATTTGACATCTATGTACACAATTACTAATTATCATTCTAAAACGGGCCCCCACATCTGCTTGTCCAGGCCAATAATGTAACATGACTGTTCGCGCCCAATACTTATGTAACCAAAAAAAGAAGTGGCGAGAAGTATTGTGCCGACCACAACATATTTTTTTCAATATTTTTCCTCTTGAGTGTACAAATATACATCAATGCATCTTCGCATTAGTTTCAAATTATTAGTCCCAAAGTGATTTATTCCGAAACAAGATTTTAGGAATTAAAATATAACACATTTTATTTTTTTAATACTCGAAGGATCGACATAGAACGATAAAACTATCCTCATTTACGAATACGAGTACAAAGAGTTATATAGGTATTAACGTCATTAGGCCGATATGAAGCAAATAACGGACGCGGCTGAAGTTAGTAAACCGCGGTTACAAAAAATCATTTTGGCTACTTCATAACTGCAGAAATAAAATTTAAAAATTCACGGAATTACAATTTAATAGTTAGCCATGGAATTAGAAGAGAAGAACAAAAGCGTAACGTTTTATACGTCATATTATTAGTATTTATTTTGACAAATTGTGAAAATAAATCGACATTAGAGTTAATTATTTTCAAAAATAAATAATTATTCAAATGAAGAAAAGTTACAAATAATTAAATGGCATTATTCTGGCCATAGTTTACGGCAAATTCGAGATTATATTAGTGCAAATTAATATTTACTACGTAAAATATTTATTTTGACAATCATTATTTTAACAGTGACGTAATAAAACGTTACGCTTTTGTTCGTCTCTTGTTTCTAATTTCATGACTAATACTATTAAATTGTAATACCGTGAATTTTCAAATTTTATTTCTGCAGCTATGAAGTAGCCAAAATGATTTTTACCTCTCGCTAAGAGAGGTATTGCATTCATACTAAAAATCGCATATCCAGATTTTATTGAATAAGCACGTTTTACAATCCGATTTTAACATTTTTACGATGATGTCTGTGTGTGTGTGTGTGTGTGTGAGTGGATGTGTGTGTGTGTGTGTGTGGATGTGTGTGTGTGTGTGTGTGTGTGTGTGTGTGTGTGTGTGTGTGTGTGGGATGTTGGAAGGACGGTTACTCAAAAACTATAAGACTTTAAATTTTTTTAACTACGTATTTCCCAATCGGACATTCATGGGAAGATCTGAAAAGGTTTTGGTAACAATTGGACAACCGGAAGTAGAAGATTCTTGAAAAAAAATCTTTTAAATAATATTTTCTGAATTTTTTTCTTGATAATATTAAAGAAAAATAAATTCTCTTTCTGATACATTTAAATATTTTACAATATATTCTATAGATTTAGAGATAAAAGAAATATAATATGTAAAATAATCTGTTATAATAAATTTTACAGCCGAAAGAATGGCCATGGAAAATAGTTGAAAATTTAAATTGTTTGTACCTGACAGATTAATGTCAGTGTCAGAAAGCCGAAGACATTACTGAAGACTTTTTCTGGGAAGTACATACATTATATTATTTCTTAATGTATTAATAGAATTGGAAACATTTCGAAAAATTAGAAGAGGACAAAATTTCTTCATCAAAAATGAATTTAAAATTAACCAATCTAAATATATGTGGAATAGATATATGCGTAAGTAGAATTTTTGATGTAGAGTGTAGGTATACAAGAAATGTTAAATACAATAGGGAGCGAGCAGTCATATGATTTTGTTGGCCTTGACAAGCAGATATGGGGGCCCATGTCAGAATGATAGCTAGTAATTATGTATATAGATGTCAAATATCATAATTTCTCATTCTAAATTTAGTGATTTTCCAATTCCATGTGGAGCAGAATTAAATGTTAAATATCAAAGGCATACAAGTAAACTTTAAACTCCTGGTGATAAATTAACTACGTAAATTTAGAAAATCTTGAAATTTTTAATGAAAAATTCTAACATTTGACATCTATGTACGTAATTACTAATTATCATTCTGAAACAGGCCCACACATCTGCTAGTCAAGCCCAAAAATGTAACATTACTGTTCGCGCCCTATACTTATGTAACCAAAAAAAGGAAGTGGCGAGAGGTATTGTGCTGGCCACAACAGATTTTTTTTATTGATTCAAATGTAGATTTTTTTGCTTTACAACATCCATTTGAAACTTTTTGTCTAAAATAAATAGGGGAGCAATGCGCACGGAAAAACTGATTTCCCATGTTAAACGCCTGTGTTTCACTTTCCGTGATACACGCTGTATATGCAGATCCCGGTTATATACCAAATTCCAAACTTTTTGATATAATTTACTATTATATGTGTTATTGAAGGATTTAAATTTTAGTGATTCAATATTATTGGTCACCCATGACTCCCGTCCCTATATAATCCCAGTTCTGTCCCTTGTTTTTCAGAATTGTCATATGGTTGAAAGGTTGAATAATCTTGGCTACAGTAAAAATTTTGAAAGATGTCCGATCAAGGTCGTCTACGAATTGTATGAATTCAGATTTTTGCTCCGCGCATTATGACAAATTCAGTAGTGTCGTTTGCTTAGTTTTTATGAGGGTACATAAGAAACCACTGTTATTTTATTATTATAAAAATGTATGTTACAATAAAAGCATTCAAAATTCAAAAATAAGTCAACTGGTAAGTTTATTAGCAAATGTAAAACCAAATATATAAAAATAAGATATTGACACAATGTCAGTGTCAGTGACAGAAAATAACGTTATTCGTACGGCTATAAATTAAGGTATTGTATCTGAATTAATAAATAAACTTACGTTACAGCGAAAGTATTATCAACAACGAGCATCGTTTTAAAGTGGAATGTCCTAGCTTAGTCGAAACAATATGAATTTTTGAAAGACAAGCGTGTTATATCTATCCCTATCGCAGATGCATATAGTCTTTGTAAAGAAAAGAGATAAATGTATGCCAATTTGTTAATTCGTTCATGATACAGATGACCTTGATCGGACACCTTTCAAAATTTTTACTGTACTTTATTTTTTTACTAATTTTGTACTGCTGATGATGAGAACTTAGTCCTCGAAATGTGTATTTAGTTTTTATTAAAATTAATTTTAAGGTTAAGGGGTAATTTTATTAGTTTAAGATTATTAATAAAAGAAGTTTCAGTTATTGATTCCTGCATAACACTTATTTAAATAATTATTTGTGTAAGTATCTGAATTTCGCCTCTAAATCCAGTAGATGATTGAAGGTGTTGTATTCGCATGGTGGTGTAAGCAGACACTCCGTGCTTCGTTTCACTAATTATGCGGATACGTTTAAGCGGTTAAGTTGCATAATTACACCTAGCAGTACAAACAATGGACGTCCTCACACTGTCTTCTCCCGTATTGTTCACGGTTATGTAGAGTAGATACACTTGAAGAAGTGTGTACATGAAATGGAGACTATACAAATGAAGCTACAGGGGATAGTTAAATAAACTGGGCGTTAGTGAGAACGTTTATTTAATTCAACAAAATTCATCAAATATATGTAATATAAGTTTTCGGAAAAAAAATAATGGATGATACTGTGGTTTAACGAAAGTAACGGTGGTAGTCGTTACACAATATGTAAAATAAACTTTTGGACAATTAAATTGTATAACGAATTGTAAATATTTTTTTCTATTTTGTGTAACACGATTGTACGGCGGTGCCTCTTTGTTTAAATTATTTGTAGCCGAACGTCAAGATTAGCTACGGATCTTGCGTTCAGAACTCTTATGTTTTGTAATTTTTTTTGTAAGATTCTGTAATGGCTTTTGCAAGTTTTAATCTTTGTTAAATTTTGGGATGGGATAGTTTCGTGACATTTTCAAAGAATTATTGGGGGTCATAAAAGTATTTTTAAAAGTATAAGGTTACATAGAGAAATAATTCAAAAAGCGGATGTGTCACAGCGGGAGAAAGCAATTTTGGAAAATCTGTTGAAGGACTTGTCACGTAGGCCAGAATTCGGAAAGCCGTTAGAAATTCAGTTCTTCCCTCAACCTCCGAAATGGTCTAAGTTACTTGACCAATTATAGTTTGTTAATTTTTAAGTTAGCCAATAAGGGTGTGAAGGTTGGACTTCCTTATTGGAAAGTGGGGTGAAATCGAGTGAAGATGTGTTTCACAAGATTTCAGCTCGAGGAGTCTTGTTCTGACTTTTGATCGTGAAGTTTGTTCTCTTCCCATTTGATTGTTGTCTAAATTTATAACTTGTCTTAGTGACTTGTGAATTTGGTAGTTGTCCTTGTGACTTAAATAATTGTTGAAGTCCGCGTCCTCCTAAGTTGTTTAATTTGTTGTTTAGAGTTAATTTTATTCTTGTAATTTGAAATCATAATAATCTTAATTCTTGCATAACGGTAGTGAGTAGTTTAATAATAAAGTGCTTCAGTCGAGGCCGACCTGTGATGAACAGTAAGTAGACTGATAGATTACTTTATTCTTAGTAGTTGGTGTTGACTACCTAAGCGCTGATAGCAATTCAGTAAGCCTAGAGCTTATTCTGAGGTCGTCCTTTTTACAATTCAATTAGTTTTTATGAGAGTCAGGTACCGATCCTTTAAACAGTAGTTGTCACGATCCATAGTCATAATTTTGTTTATTGTTGTCAACCATTTATTGTTTTGTGTAAATAAATTAAGTTGATTAACCAGTTCTCAGTTTTATTTGTTAAAGTTGCCCGAATTCATTATCATCATTTCAGTAATCGCGTAAGCGTAAGTATTCTGTGTGAATATTGTATATTTTGTCGATTGATAGACCGCATCTGTTAATACTCTTATATTGAGTCTTTCTATCCGCGGACTCTGAAAACACGGATAGTGGTGGCAGCGTTACCCTTGATCTAAATAGTTTTGCATTAATCAAATTAGTGTTTTACTTTCGGGTCAAGTATTCAAAAACCGTTTGTTAAACGGGTAACAGTAATGAGTTATTAAACTATATCTCGTTCCCTTGTTATATAAAAGTGGTTATTAATCGGTGGGATGTAAAAATAATAACTCACTAACCTGTTATATAAAAGTGGGGGATTAAGCGGTGGGATGTAAAAATAATAACTCACTAACCTGTTATATAAAAGTGGTGCACAGCGGTGGGATCTAAAGTCTTTCTTTTGCGAAAAACTACCCCATTCAAACCAGTATAAAACCGTTAAAATCGACAGAATTTTTTTTTCAAAATTGTAAAAGATTACTGTGTGTGGTTATTGCATTTTGTATGGTAGGTGTCGAGCCGTAAATCGACATAGATAGAGTTGTAATTAATACTTTGTGTGTTAATTGTTATTCGGGCGTGTAGGTAGTTGTCGTGCCTTTTAAAACGACAAGAAAGTTTTTTTTTGTGACGCGTAAGTAAATACTTGGAGTTTTTATTACGGTCATAGCAGGTAGTTGCCAAGCCTTTAAATTGGTAAGAGTTTTTAAACAATAAATCTACTTCGTGTGGTTATTGTTCTAATTTGAGTAAATTTTAGTATGGCGCAAAACGAAGCCGGGTCAGTAAACATGAATGACCAATTGTTATTAGATTACCTTGTGGCGGTATCATCTATGTCGGGAATAAATACAAAAATCCCCTCGTTTTCAGGAAAACCGGACGAGAGTGTTGTAGAATTTGTAGAGAAACTTGAGAACTGTAAAGAAATGGGAAAATGGGATGAAGAGAGAACAGTGTGTATGGCAAAAATAAATTTATCGGGAGACGCGGCACGATTTGTGAAAAATAATTCAAAAAGTAGAAATACTAAGAATTGGAAAGTATTTAAAAAAGAATTATTAGAGCGGTATCAACCTAAACAAGACTCCAGGACGGTACAAAAAGCTTTCAATAATTGCTATCAGCTTAGGGACGAAACAATATCTGCATATGTATATAGATTGCATGCTTTAGCGAACTGTTTTATTGAGAGTGAGGAAGACAGTTCGGCTGATGGTTCGGGCACTGGTGCGGAAGCCGCACCTATAGATAATTCTATTTATGTAGATAGACAGTTGTTAAACCAGTTTACAACGGGAATATTGCCACATTTACAAAGGGACGTGTTTTATGAAAACCCTAAAACTTTCGAGAAAGCGGTAGAGATCGCGAAAAGATCAGAGACCGTATTTCAAATGTTGCGTCGTGATGAAGCAGATTATGTAAATAGAGTTGCCGATGAAAGAAATAGCGCGAGTACTAGTAGAAATGATTCACATTTAACGGAGTCAATTGAAAAATTAATCCAAGTTTTGGCGTTAAATAATAGCGAGAATAAGAAATCTGTGCCGGATCGCAGTAGTAAAAATTTCAAAAAAGAAAATTATAACAGCCATGCAGGTTCGAGCTCAAGTAGAGAGAATAAAGTTCTTTGTTTTAAATGTCAAAAGTACGGGCATATTGCGAAAGATTGTCGTGATAATATTGTATGTAAACGGTGTAAGAAACGCGGACATACTATGAGTACGTGTCATGTAGTGCTTCCGTCGGGTAGTAGGCCGATTAATAATAAAAATGATAAAAGATTCAATTTCAAAAACAATAATTTAAACTAGGTTGGGCCGTCGATGTTAGTTCCGAATCGGGCGGCCATAGCAAAGTATCGCAATCAGCCGACATCGTATCCACTCTCCCTTCTAGTGCTAGCAAAGGTAAAAGGCTAAACAAAGTAGAGTTGGTTATTAATGGTAGACGGTTTGATTTCCTTATTGACACCGGTGCAAGTGTTAGTATTGTTAAGCGATACGTTGCTGAGGGACAGCAGGTATTTCCCATTGCACGATCCAGAACCATTGTTGGTATTTCTGGGAAGGAACTACCTGTAGTGGGATGTACAGAGGTAGAGTTGAGTGTAGGCCAGTATGTTATTTTCCATAACTTTGTAGTATGTGAAGATAGGCTTAGTTTAGCTACTGATGGTTTGCTCGGATTAGATTTTTTAACCGATTATCAGGCCCACATTAATTATGCATGCAATGAGATGCGTATTTATTCGGAGCGACTCACGATTTCAACAATTAGTGAGAGTAACAAGACCGCGAATGGGAAACAGGCAAATCGTGACGATCGCGAATTTCGTTCTAATCTGAGTGATAGGGCGAAAATTGCCGAATATGGGGAACTTCGTGTTCCAAAAGCGAGTAATATTACTTCTTTTTCAGCATTTCGCACCGCGAATAACCATAAAGCAAATCGTTCGTTAAGTTCTTTTTGTGATACGGGAATTCCGGTAAAAGGTGAAAGAGCCTCGAGTGACAATTATGCTACTCACGGGAGTATAAAGGCCCAACGTCGCGAGAAGAGTCGCGAACGGTTAATCGGCGGGAGTAACGTTCAAAGTAACGACGTTACTCACGGGAGTATAAAGGCCCAACGTCGCGAGAAGAGTCGCGAACGGTTAATCGGCGGGAGTAACGTTCGAAGTAACGACGTTACTCACGGGAGTATAAAGGCCCAACGTCGCGAGAATAGTCGCGAACGGTTAATCGGTGAGAGTAACGTTCGAAGTAACAAAGTTATTCACGAAAGTATAGAGGCCCAACGTCGCGAGCAGAGTCGCGAACGGTTAACCGGCAGACGTAACTTGCAAAGTCATAAAGTCACTCACGGCAAATTAAAAGCCGAAAGTCTCAAAGAGAGTCGCGAAATTGAAATAGTAGTTCAAAATAATACCGCGAAAAGTAATGAAAATTGTAGAGAAGCCGTAGGTACATGCCAATCAAAGTTAGATAAAGAGAGCGAAAAGTCGGATAAAGTAATCAGTTCAGATTGTAAAACTAAAAAGAAAACAGTAGGTAATAAATGTGTAGAGCAGGATGGTAGTGCGGAGCTAGATAGGGTAGATAAAGACAGAAAATCTGAGTCGAGTCCTTTCTGTCCCTTGAAAAGTGAAAGCGTTCCAAAAATCATATTGAAAAAGGTTCATTTCGAGGAAATTGCGCAGGTAGAGCATAATATTATCGGTTCGCAAGGTTCAGGCAGTAATATGCAAATGCCAGGCAATCCTCAAGAGTTGGAAAGAGAAATCGAAGCCGTTGAAGCAGGTAGTAAGATACGGTCGGTCCGCATCAAAGAAAGTTTTACGATACCTCGTAGGTCCGAAGCTGTGTGCTTGGCGGAGAGGAGTATTGTTCTTAGGAAAGCAGACAGTATTTTAATTGAGCCTGTGGAACTTAGTCTTCAAGGAGTTATAGCCGCTAGAGTTGTAGCGAGGAGCGATAACACCGACGTACCGGTGAAGCTAATGAATGTAACTAATGAGAATTTAGTTGTACCTGCTAAAACCATTGTGGGTTTTGAAGAAGATGTCACAATTGACATATGCGGTTCTGCCGTACCGAGTGATTTAGTTGCATCAGTGCAGGATGCAGATTTTAGAACCCTTTTCAATTTGGAACACTTGTCGCGTAGTAATAGATGTAAAGCTGAAGGCGTGTTAATGAAATATAGAGATATTTGCATAAGACCAGGTATTATTGGAGAACGTGATTCGCCGTGGTCAGCGCCTATTGTTCTAATTAATCGAGGAATGCCGGACGGTTCGACGAAAGTTGTACTGGGTGTAAACTTTCGCGCGATAGAAAAGGGTAAGCAGGTAAAGAACTGTTGTGTTCGGTGTTTACCAGACCCATTGCAGAAGTTCAGTGAACTTAGTAAGCCGTTTGAGCGGATGGCAATGGATATCGTAGGTCCGTTTGAGAGAACCTGTAGAGGCAATAAATATATTTTGACATTCATTGACGCTTTTACGCGTTACCCAGAGGCGATTGCACTACCTGATGACAAAGCTGAGACAGTAGCTAATGCTTTTATTACACAGATAATTGCACGGCATGGCGTACCTAAGCAGCTATTAACAGATAGAGGGACAAATTTTCTATCCAAATTATTTAAGATTGTGTGTCATATATTTGGCATTAAGAAATTACAAACAACCGCGTATCATCCAATGGGAAACGGTGGTGTTGAGCGGTTTCATAGAACTTTTTCAGACACTATGTCACATTATATCAGCAGCGATCACAAGGACTGGGACTTGAAGATTCCGTTTGTATTAATGGCCATCAGGAATTCAGTACATAATTCGACGGGTGAAACTCCGTTTTTCTTGATGTATGGCCGGGAGTTTGAGACTCCGTGTGATGATAGTTTAGCCCCATTAGAGAGTGAGAACAGGACTGATTATAGTCAAAATATTGAGGATAGGCTGAAAGATGCATATCAAGTTGTTAAAGGGCGAATTAATAAAGCTCAGAGTAGGAATCAGGCTCAGTACAATAAGAAAGCAGCAGAACGCAACTTGCGAGTTGGAGATTTAGTTTTCTTACACAACGAGGTAGTGAAACCTGGCTTGAGTAAGAAGTTTGTAAAGCCATGGATAGGGCCGTACAAGATTATTAAGCAGACCAGTCCTGTGAATTTCGTGATCCAGGGCGTGGCAGGCGGCAAGGAAATGGTAGTTAATGTTAACCGATTAAAATTGTACTTGGAGCCGAATTCGAAAGAGGTAGAAAAAGTAAGTAGCCCAGTTCCGCGTGTAGCTAATATGAAACAGTTTGATTACGTGTATACACCGCGAAAAAGTAGTCGCGTTGAACGGGAAAACGGTCGTACGGTAAGAGTACCGGAAGTTAGCAGAGCGCAAAGTTTAGAGTCGCTAAATGAAGCAGGTGGTGCTACGGCAACCGTCGAAGCCGAAGTTCATAGCCCGCCAAGAGTAGTTAATGACATGCCGGTAGAAATCACCGAAACGCCGCGAGCTAGATATGCGTTGCGTAGTCGTGGTAGGGTTCCAAATGAACCATGGATTTCTAGGAGTCGGACATAGTTCCGCAGTGTTTGTGTCACAGTCATGTATTGTTCTTGTTGCTAACGATTTTTAAGTTTCAGTGTTCCTAAGGCCTCGTAGTAAATGTGTTACTGAGTGTTCACATAGATAGAGAGTAGGTTCAAGCATGGAGGAAGTGGAGTCTTCCACCATGGGACAGTAATGTAGTTTGGCGACCGAGACCGATCTGAGTGATGGCGGCGTCAAGTTGAGGCAATTGGGGAAGTCCGCATCAGCGATGAAGAGTCATCGAGAGAAAGGACGTGGAACACATAAGAAAGAGTGAGTATCAATTTTTTTTTATTAATTGTATTGGATTACTTAAGATTATTACGAAAATAGTAGAGAGCTATTGTTCGTAGCAATAAAAGTAATTAGGGCCAGTGATTCTGCCGTGGGTTTTATGGTTCTAGGACCGCCTGGATAGGCGCCCAGCAGAGGCCATTGTAGCGTAGCCACAACAAGGGAGACGGACGGACGACTTCAAGAGGCGAAGATCATTGCGGTGCCCAGGCCAGGCCAAGTACCGTGGATCATCCGGCACGTGCCCAGAAGCCCCAGCCATTGCCAGTACTGTGTGTATGGATGGTTTTGATAAATTATATTCCCTTCAGGAAGATAATTTATTTTAAGGGGAAAGGGAAAGTTGTAACACGATTGTACGGCGGTGCCTCTTTGTTTAAATTATTTGTAGCCGAACGTCAAGATTAGCTACGGATCTTGCGTTCAGAACTCTTATGTTTTGTAATTTTTTTTGTAAGATTCTGTAATGGCTTTTGCAAGTTTTAATCTTTGTTAAATTTTGGGATGGGATAGTTTCGTGACATTTTCAAAGAATTATTGGGGGTCATAAAAGTATTTTTAAAAGTATAAGGTTACATAGAGAAATAATTCAAAAAGCGGATGTGTCACAGCGGGAGAAAGCAATTTTGGAAAATCTGTTGAAGGACTTGTCACGTAGGCCAGAATTCGGAAAGCCGTTAGAAATTCAGTTCTTCCCTCAACCTCCGAAATGGTCTAAGTTACTTGACCAATTATAGTTTGTTAATTTTTAAGTTAGCCAATAAGGGTGTGAAGGTTGGACTTCCTTATTGGAAAGTGGGGTGAAATCGAGTGAAGATGTGTTTCACAAGATTTCAGCTCGAGGAGTCTTGTTCTGACTTTTGATCGTGAAGTTTGTTCTCTTCCCATTTGATTGTTGTCTAAATTTATAACTTGTCTTAGTGACTTGTGAATTTGGTAGTTGTCCTTGTGACTTAAATAATTGTTGAAGTCCGCGTCCTCCTAAGTTGTTTAATTTGTTGTTTAGAGTTAATTTTATTCTTGTAATTTGAAATCATAATAATCTTAATTCTTGCATAACGGTAGTGAGTAGTTTAATAATAAAGTGCTTCAGTCGAGGCCGACCTGTGATGAACAGTAAGTAGACTGATAGATTACTTTATTCTTAGTAGTTGGTGTTGACTACCTAAGCGCTGATAGCAATTCAGTAAGCCTAGAGCTTATTCTGAGGTCGTCCTTTTTACAATTCAATTAGTTTTTATGAGAGTCAGGTACCGATCCTTTAAACAGTAGTTGTCACGATCCATAGTCATAATTTTGTTTATTGTTGTCAACCATTTATTGTTTTGTGTAAATAAATTAAGTTGATTAACCAGTTCTCAGTTTTATTTGTTAAAGTTGCCCGAATTCATTATCATCATTTCAGTAATCGCGTAAGCGTAAGTATTCTGTGTGAATATTGTATATTTTGTCGATTGATAGACCGCATCTGTTAATACTCTTATATTGAGTCTTTCTATCCGCGGACTCTGAAAACACGGATAGTGGTGGCAGCGTTACCCTTGATCTAAATAGTTTTGCATTAATCAAATTAGTGTTTTACTTTCGGGTCAAGTATTCAAAAACCGTTTGTTAAACGGGTAACAGTAATGAGTTATTAAACTATATCTCGTTCCCTTGTTATATAAAAGTGGTTATTAATCGGTGGGATGTAAAAATAATAACTCACTAACCTGTTATATAAAAGTGGGGGATTAAGCGGTGGGATGTAAAAATAATAACTCACTAACCTGTTATATTTGCATCTGTAACAAAGCTATTACAGCACCCAAAGGAGTTCGTTAATAGCTCGTTTGAGTGTTGTAACAGCCTAGTACAATTTATTTTTATAAAGTTGGTAGCATAGCTGAAATGTTATGTCAAAAAATATCAAATGTCAAACCTCACTGAATAAACGATACTAACGATTGTTAAGATTTTTATTTTTGTTTATATATATTTAGGGCATAAATAGTTCAAAACACTATTAATTGTTGATATTTAAAATATGTAATTTATTTGTGAACTCTGTCGGTAAATTAGTTCGAGCTTTTTGAGACAAAAGCAAAATGGCGGCGGAGGAGAAATGTCAACAAGAATTGTGTTTATTTATAAGAAAATAGTGTTTTAAATATAAGATGTATATAATTATTATATAGTTTTACACTTTCCACATCCTTTTCAGTTAATTTTATACAATAAAATGTAAGTAACTTGTAAAAAAATTATATTTGATTTTGACTATGAAACCTGACTTTTTTCATTCTTTGTTTTCGGAATTATAAAATGTATTTTCCGTAATTTCACGTATTTCAGGTGGAGTACACAAAAAATCGTATCTATTCATTTTTAATTTGATATGAATTTGATTGTAAACAACACGAGACAATTTTATATTCAAACATTGAATTTTCAAATGTCACATTATTACCAACTAACACAAAATTCCCTAAATTTTGAATTTACGATTTTTTATTTAAAAAGATCATAAAAAGCGCAAAATAGAAAAAATAGTATAAAGAACTCATGTCATAATTGTCGATTATTTTGTTCGAAGGTTTGGGCAACTCCGCTACGGTCGTCACCCAAACTTCCTTCTCACAAAATAAAATGACAATTATGACATTCGTTCTTTAATATACTATATTGAGACAATTTATTAATGACGTTTACAAAATGAATTACAAAATATGAATGAAAGTTTATTTTCCTTTTGCCGCCTAGTATTCCCGTGAAAAAAAGTAACAATAGCCGAAGACGATTAGGATAATTTAATGTCGCTACAAATCTGCTTATTAATACAATAATTACTGTAGCTTAAGCTTTGGCATTCATTTTTAATATAAAGCTAGTGTCCCGTTTTCTTCCAGACGAAGAAGTTTAGTTCTGACTTGCCCAATGAGACTTTGGCGAGTTTTAAAATTTATTTTTTCTACAGTCTACATAGAAAGTAGCCATTTGCGCTCTCTTTTGTCAACGCAAAATGTCACTTTGCCGCTCTAGCGCGACAAAGTAGAAAAAACGCTCGCTGTCCAAATTTCTAGATATACAATGTTTAGAAATGTCACTTGTCTACATTTTTAATGGCAACGTTTAGTTCAGGAACTAATGGCACTGTAGTGACACATTTTCCCACCTTTACAAATCAATCTGACATGAGTTAGTACTGAAGGCTTTTCCTGGGAACGATATTTAATATTTCTTATTTCTTATTAATTATATATTTAAAATTAAAGATATATTACATGAACCTGGGGTCTCGTGGCCGTGTGCCTGAGTGTCTGGTCGCGAATCTGGGGACCCGGGTTCGATCCCGACCGACCCCAAAAATTTCACACATTTTCCCACCTTTACAAATCAATCTGACATGAGTTAGTACTGAAGGCTTTTCCTGGGAACGATATTTAATATTTCTTATTTCTTATTAATTATATATTTAAAATTAAAGATATATTACATGAACCTGGGGTCTCGTGGCCGTGTGCCTGAGTGTCTGGTCGCGAATCTGGGGACCCGGGTTCGATCCCGACCGACCCCAAAAATTTCACACATTTTCCCACCTTTACAAATCAATCTGACATGAGTTAGTACTGAAGGCTTTTCCTGGGAACGATATTTAATATTTCTTATTTCTTATTAATTATATATTTAAAATTAAAGATATATTACATGAACCTGGGGTCTCGTGGCCGTGTGCCTGAGTGTCTGGTCGCGAATCTGGGGACCCGGGTTCGATCCCGACCGACCCCAAAAATTTCATCGCATTTTAATGGCACAAAAATTGACCCCTGTGGCGCACTCTCCACGCCAGCAATGAGTGCCCGTGAGGTGACGCCTGGTAAGCTCCCGCACGGTACAAATATTCCATCATTACCGATATCTGTACAAAGCAGATTGGCACACCCAGCAATGGGTAATATGCCGTGATGAAATATTTATTTATTTATTTAACCCTTCAGAAAAACCGCCAATTCCGTTAATGAATTGGAAGAAACTCGAAGATTTAGAAGAAATGGAGAAAACTTGCTCATAGAATGAATTTAAAATTATCGAAAATACGTAAATATAAAGAATAGATGTAATTAGATTTTTTTGTGTGTACCAGAAATGTTAAATACAATACTTATATATACCACAATGGAATGGGCGCGAGAGGTATTGTGATGGCCACAACAAATTTTTCTATATAAATGTTTGAAATTTGGTAGGAATACTTTTCCGTCCTTTGTCTGCAAGAGATAAAAATTTAAGATCGACATCTCAATGTACTCCGGAGTTATTGAGTCAAACAGGATTCGTTTTTTAAAAGCCCACCTATATGATTTGAGCCAGATATTTTGATCATTGGTAAAACTGCTTGTGAAATCGAAATATCTCGCATTGGAAATTTACCACTGCTACATTTTTTGTTAACTGACAGATAAACAGACAATTTAACAAGGATGAAAATGCAGTCAGTCATATTAAAAAATCGAAAGTATATGAAATTCGTGCCGTGTAACAAAAAGTCACCATTTTTTATGTCAGAAAATTATGTTTTATAAGTTATGAAAGGTCTAGCAAAACAGAATAAATCTTTCAAATGGATGTATACTTATTTTTATCTCCAACAAAATTTTATTATTCCATTTCATGGCAGGAATAAAAAAATTGCCGGGAATATTCTGCATCATATATCGTTCCTGGAATCGTTGTTTCACTGAGTCCCAGCAGCTCCAGACAATTTCTTACTGCTGTTACAAACGCCTTGGAGAACATTTTAATTTCTACCAAAGTGCAGATTGTGGTGTGTTGGTGTGTGGTGTGTGATCCACATGTATTTCTTCGGTTCGGCGGAGAGGAGACGTTTGTACGGTTTGTAGAAGAGCTGTCAACGTGACAACAAGAAAGGAATCGAAATAAATGAAATTCTAGTGCTCTGGTTTTAAACACACAATTCATGTTTTTGAAATAAATACCGGATTATTATTTGATGAATAATATGAATCTATGTGCATATTTTAAAAATTCACGGAAAATTGAACTCTGGATTATTTTTTTTACCTCTCGCTAAGAGAGGTATTGGATTCATGCTAAAAATCGCATATCCAGATTTTAATGATTAAGCATGTTTTAAAGTCCCTACAATCCAATTTTAACATTTTTACGATGATGTCAGTGTGTGTGTGTGGATGTATGTGTGTGTGTGTGTGTGTGTATGTGTGTGAGATGTTGGGAGGACGATTACTCAATAACTATAAGACTTAATATTTGTTTAACTACGTATTTCCCAATCGGACAGTCATGGGAAGAGCTGAAAAGGTTTTGGTAACAATTGGACAACCGGAAGTAGCAGATTCTTGAAAAAAAATCGTCCAAATATTGTTTTCTGAAAAAAAATCTTGGTAATATTAAAGAAAATTTAATTCTCAATGTGACACAATTAATTCTTTTTATTATACCTCGTATAGGTTTGGGGATATAGTATATAATAATATAGAATAATCTGTTGTAATAAATCTCGTTGCCTAAAAAACAGTTGAGATATTCAAATGTTTGTAATCGACAGATAAATGCAAAATGTCGTGTCAAAAATCAGATTTTTCTGGGAGGTACGAATACATTTAATATATATTATTGTATTATTAATTAAATATGTATTTAAATTATAGGTATGTTAATATTACATACATCGTTAAGAAATACCGCTAATATGTACATTATTAATAGCTGTCATTCTAACACGGGCCTCTATCTGCTTGCCAAGGCCAACAAAGTCACATGACTGCTCTCGCCCTAGGTAACATAAAATGGGTAAAAGGCGCCTTTGTGTAAAGTTATATTTCAGCGCCCCGCATAATGTATAATTTGCAAATTAACACACTTTTTAAATTTTAAACTATATTTTTGATTCTTCGAAAAATACTAGATTTAAAATATTGATGAAATAGCATTTGTTAGATTCATTCTTGTAATCAAAATTGTTTGTTGTAATCAACAATTTTACAGTTATAACAATATTATAAAATTATTCGTTTAGCAGGATACTCTTTTTTATTTCTACTAAATTCACTGTTAGATTCATTCTTGTAATCAATTTGAAAGAGCTTTAACTAAAATATGCATTGTTGTAATCAACAGCTTCACAATTTTGAATATAACAATGCTAGAAAAATATCCGTTTAGTAGGATAATTATTTTACTTAAATTTGATTAGAGCTCTAATGCAAACAAATTAATAAAAATTATGTTCACTTCTATCACCTTACGATGTAAATTGTATAGGCATTTTTTTCTTTACGAATAAGAGTAGTTTGCAAAAAAATACTATTATTTTCTTCATGAAATCGCGCCCCTCATGGTTAGGCGCCTTTATGCGGGACACAACCTGCTCACCCGCACGGAGCAGCCCTGCTTCGGGCACCGAATGGGGTCATTTACCATATTTTTTTTATTTTTTTTTCTGAAAGTTCAACTTCATATATAGTAATTGGTCTTTGTCCGATTTAAAAATTATTTGTAATAACAGTGAAATTAATTTTTAAAAATTGTATGTAATATTTGAATTCCTTTCTGATGACGTAGCATTCACGGAACGACGTTAATGACGGAATTATCCGACCAAAGCCGAACCTGTATACTCTGAACAAGATGTGTCAGATAATAACAGCTGCTGTAATTGTCAACCATATTGTATGGTATCATTGTAATTGTATGCTTGAGTTGAAAGTGTGTCGAAATGGACCATGGTTATACCAAAGCTGATTCAAAAAATTTGCCACTTGTAGATGCAAGTATGGTAAATAATTATTTTACAAATAATGCTAAATATTTAAGTGCGGAAATAAAAAATGTAAAAAGTGAAAAGTTTCAAGTGATTTGTTTGAAATTATAATTTTTTATTATTATTATAAATAATATTTAAATTTTCTAGGGCAGGCAGAGAACATTATGGGGATGAGGCATTTGGTTTTTAGTCACATTTGTACGGCGATAGAAAAAATAACCCCGGAACATCGAATTCGTAATACAAGCTATTCCGTATCTGATGTTATCAACGAGGAAGATGAAATTGTAATTATTTATTGTGGCTCCATAGAAGAAGCGTAGAACCTTCAGTATAATAATAGTAAATAAACTAACCTCTCTACCACAGCTAAGTTGCTAAACATCTGTCTCCCAAACGTCAAAACTAATCATGCTATCTCTCTCTTTTCCGTCTCTTTCTAATGTCTGTGATTGTGACGTCACAGCTTTCAAGGAAATTGTATAGGGGGCAAAAATAACAGTTTTCGGAAATTAATAAAATATATTAGGAAATTTATTTGAATAGATTTTAAGTATTTTCTAACATTATTTAGATGTGAACTAATGAATTTTACTATCACAAACACTACATTCGTTTATGGTAAATGCCCCCATTGAATATTATGTGTTTCAGGCGCCAAATTGAATATTATGTGCTCCAGGCGCCAAAATATCACCACACGGTGCTGCCCTCTTTTTAAAAACTATTGAGCACAGCCGCGGTCCTACTGTAATTTCAATTATTTCCAATTTGAATTTCTACTTTGCGTCAAAGCTTGGAATATGTACCTGAATAAACCCATTCAAAACAACAAATTCACTTTCTAATTTTAGTTTCCAATTCTAACCTTGCAAAGTCCAAAATTTTCAATTCTAATTTGAGGTAACGCAGGCGCATAGTTTTGTCAAATTCAGCTGTCACTATTTTGGAAGTTATTATAAAAATTTAGAAATGAATCGAAATAAAGCTCTTTAGCTTCAGTTATATTCTGTCAAAAGTCTGGAAGTAAATCTGTGGAGAAATGTGGACAAGAAACACAATATCTGATGTTTACACATGCGTTAAATTGCAATTACTTCTTGCTGTTGTGAATGCGTCAAATTCAAGTAAAAAGTGCAAAGTAAAAATTGAAATTAGAAATAGATGTCATTTGGTTCTGAACACAGTTTTACATAAGTATAATTTGCACATAGATTTAGCGGCACTGCTTAGAAGCAGGGTTCGACCTAATGAAAATTGAATTAATGTTTTTTGAATAACAATCTTTATATAGAAATAATTTAAAATGGGAGCCGGAATTTACGCGAACTCAAAATGAACCTGAACCGGAACTGAACCCTGAACCCGAATTTTAATACTCGGTTCGGTTCCGACTCGCTTTCAGTTGAAAAATATATTTAAGGTTCAGTTCTGGGTTCACTAAAATGTTACGGTTTGGTTCCGGTTTTGGGTCGGTTCAGGTTCGGGTTCGATGTCCTGCTTAGAAGTAATGGTTGCTATGGTTACGGTAATATAAACAAAAAAACTATCATCAGCCATTCACAGCACAAATTCAACAATATAAACGTCGTAAATGGCATTTAATCATTATTATGAATAATTATATTAGTTGCTCCAGACGCATCCTCTGGCTTTAGACTCATTTTAATGCAATAAAATGATTTGTAATAAAAAGCTAGGTTATAACCCTGAATGACAGATGGAAAAGACAACAGGAGAGGGTTTGTTTTTATCAAGATGTTCTATCTCTCTCGCGTATGACGTCAATTCTGTAAATGTATTTTGGTCTTCTAAGTATTGAACTATTTCCCTTCGTACAAATACTCGTATTTTTAAAGTAATTGTAGCAAAGTAAGTGTGACGTTATTGATTCAAAGCTTCCAAAACCATCCGGGTCGTGAACGGGTTCACGTATGTCTATAAAAGTTTCAATACCTGCGAAGAGGCATAAAATTTATCGCGCCTTTACCATCATTGCTACATTAGATATTTCATCTGCGGTCTTTCTTCTCCGTGATTTTACGGTCGGGGGTTTGAACGTTTTATTAGTTCTAGTCAGCGTTGCACTTGTCCTCCTTTTGTTTTACTACTGTCGTAGGACCGCGATATTTTATTTCTCATTTGTTCCAGCTACGTTGCCGGGCAACGACTACTGAACTCTCTCGACGGATACGTCAAATATCAATCAACCAAAGTTTTATCTTTGATCGGTCGCCATTGCAGATAGAAAAATTTCACATTAATCGACCAGGTCGCTGGATGAGATTAGGTTATGATGTGGACTTTGCTCTCTCCAATTATATTTCCATAATCTTTTTGGCGGGAGTTTAATTTATGAGCTGGGCTAATAGGTGCCATCGGTCAATATTTCATCCATCTGATGACCGTTTTGTTCGATTTATTGAAACGAATGTATGTGAGATATCAAAGAGAAATTTATTTCCAAAAGGAATATTTCATTTCACCCCGATTGATACGAGGGTGATTTAGAATTTTTATCTACCTAGCCATAAAGGAAATCCATTGAATGCAAAGCAATATTTTATTTACAATTATTTTGATATTTTCCTTCGTTATTGCTCCTGCAAGGTCAATAATCTTCAATCGTTTCTAGGCCTCATCGAAATTACTTACACCATAATTTTAGGGTTGCGACCCAAAATAGGGTCGCGAAAGATTTTTTTTGTCGCCATTCAATCTTAAATTAATTCATTTTGGAAATACATATACGTAATTTATTGAAAATTGTTGTTAATATTGTTTTCTTCCAATGTTTAATATTTTCAGATTTAGGCCCGGTTGTTGCAAGTTCAGATGAAGTAACAGTTTACTATCTATTAAATAAATTTATATTACCGTCTTAACCAGAGATTACGATTTTTGGGTTGCTTCATGATGTTTTATTGTCCTGGTGGCTAACTGGCAGATAGCTAACAGAAAGATTAAAATTGTATTAGGGTAGAATTAATTTTGAAAAATTTTAATAAAAATTTGGTTATTTTTTCGCTTTTCTGTGTTTTGGTGCAGCTGTAATTTGAACTTTTAGAAAATGCATCAATAAAATTTGATATATATGTATATAGATAAATTTATTCTACCGTCTTAACTAGAGAATACGATTTTTGGGTTGCTCCATGATGTTTTATTCTCCGGATAGCTAATTAGCAGATTGCTATCAGAAAGATTAAAATTGTGTTAGGGTAGAGTTATTTTTGAAATGTTGGCAACTTGGCTGTAACAATTTTAATAGAAATTTGGTTACTTTTTCGCTTGTCTGTGTTTTGGTGTAGTTGCAGTTTCAACCACAGTTTGAACGTTTAGAAAAAAATGATAAATAACGATGATGATATATTTGTACGGTGCGGGCGT
Source organism: Harpalus rufipes (assembly GCA_951394225.1). NCBI lineage: Eukaryota > Metazoa > Arthropoda > Insecta > Coleoptera > Carabidae > Harpalus > Harpalus rufipes. Next base: position 11,230,498 of record OX596288.1, on the reverse strand, counting down.
TTACCAGGTGTCACCGCACGAGCGCTTATTGCTGGCGTGGAGAGTGCACCACACGGGTCATTTTTGTGCTATTTAAAATTCGAAATATTTGGCGTCGGTCGGGATCGAACCCGGTCTTTAAATTTAATTTAATTTTAAGTATTTACATGAATAAAAATTAAATTAAACGGGAGGTATTGTGTTGGCCACATCAGATTTTTTGTTTTTAGTTTACACACGCGCCCATTTTCTTCGTGCTATACCACTGAAATTAGCGGAACGATTTCTCTTTTTTTATAAAATTATTTATAATTAATTAAGTTTAATTAGAATACAACATATTTACGGCTAAAATTGATGTACAGTACAATTTTTATAAATATAAAACCTCAATAATTGTTCCGCGTTGGGTCACAATAATGTGAAAATTGTTATATGGTCGCGATGACTAAAAGTTTGATAAACGCTGTTCGAAATCATCTTCCTGAGATATCAAAAGAGAAATACATTTTCAAAGGAATATATCATTTCGATCAGATTGCTTAGTAACGCAGTTATAGATATTTACAGTTTTATTATAAACAAGCTTTGATATTTCAATGTTTGATGCAAGCTCTCGGTACATAATTGAGGGGTTTTGAGATCAAACTGTACATTCATAAACTATTAACTAAAGTTATCGTTAACTTGAATGATTCGGAATCAGCTTTGAAAATGTTGAAAGCTAGTATTGGTACAATCTACATCAACACAGTACAAAAAATTCCTTTACAAATACCATTATTATTTATGTAATTTTATATGAAAAGAAGATATGCATATTCAGTTTTTATTATTATAAAATTTACATTTGCAAGACCTGAGGATGACAGGAGATAAAAATATTTACAAAGTTATGTTTCGTTTAGTTCCACTAGTTTACGAACATCTGAGTCAACTTTCATGAAGCCATCGTCAGAAGTCGGCCAGCACAACAAGTAACCACAGACGCGTTTCGCACTTATTGGTGCTCATCAGTGTGGTGTAACCTGTGGTCTCTGTCCGGTCCACAATGAGTGGACTCGTGGAGCAGAGACAATGACTCGTTGTGCTGGTGGTGATCTTATGATCATTTATAATGGTAAAAGACCTGTAGAGGTATGTTAGTACCATCAGAGCCCTCTACCGAGAAATATTTTGACTACCGTCAAACTGCGAATTGCGAATTTCTCTGTGAAACTAATACACAAAATAAATTACAAAGTTACGTTTCACTAGTTTACGAACATCTGAGTCAACTTTCATGAAGTCATCGTCAGGAGTCGGCCAGCACAACAAGTAACCACAGACGCGTTTCGCACTTATTGTACTAACATGCATACAGCCAGGTAAAATATACGGCGAGAAGTTATGTGCTGGCCACATCAGATTTTTATTTATGTAAATACTTAAAATTAAATTTAAATTCCGGGTTCGATCCCGATCGAAGCCAAATATTTCGAATTTTAAATGGCACAAAAATTACCCCTGTGGTGCACTCTCCATACCAGCAATAAGTGCTCGTGAGGTGACACCTGGTAAACGCCCGCACGGTACAAATATGTCATCATCGTTACCGATATCTGTGTACAAAGCAGATTGGGCAGACCCTGCAATGGGTAATATGCCGTAATGATATATTTATTTTATTTATTTATATACTTACCTATATGCATTTCTGGCGTGGAGAGTGCACCACAAATGTTAATTTTGTGCCATTTATAATTCTAAAATATTTAGTGTCGGTCGAAATCGAACCCGGTTCCCCAGATTCGCGTGAAGTGACGCCTGGTAAACGCCCGCACGGTACAAATTTGTCATCATTATTACCGACATCTGTGTACAAAGCAAATTGGCTCACCCAGCAATGGGTAATATGCCGTGATGATATATTATATATATTTAGTATCTTACCTATATTCCTACATATTTACTTATGCTGGAAACCGCACAATACAAATATGTCATCATCATTATCGAAATGTGTGTATAAATCAGATTAGCACACCCAGCATTATGTATTTTAAGTTCCTTTCCATATAATTATTGTTCCATTTACTATTTTCTTTTTCAAACGTTATTATTATTTGAAATGATTAATTTGTTGACAGTTACATATATCTGTCAGTTACATACATTTGATATCTGAACTGTGTAACCATGAAGTTGCGTTTAAAGCGTAGGCTCCGGGATTAAAATTATAGATAATTTTATAAATTTATCCATAAAATACATACAAAAAGCATTAACGCAAACCTGTAGAAAATTTTAAAAACTTTAATTTTTATAATAACAAGTCTAGAAAAAATAACATTCAAAGGTATTTTTCAAAGAAAACCATTTTCCGGTTATCTGATTTACACCAAAATCCAATGGTATCTTTCCATATACGAGTAATGTAGAAATACAAGGTTTCAAAATTTTCTGAACGATAGTATTTAAGTTAGAGCGTAAAGAGGATACACACATACACACATACACACGCACACACACACACACACACAGGGGGAGGTAAACATTTGAAAATGTTGTTAAAATCTAACAACGCGACTGACTGCGGGTAAAGGGAAACTTTTGGTAGAATGGTTTAGGTTGGTGTTTTTCATTCTATCCGTTGATATTTTGTGTATTTAATACAGACACTCTAATCCTAAATAACAAAATGTCATTAAAAATCGTTTCAGTATGTAGTTCACTGTAAAATTAGTGGAATAAGTCAATCTAATTCCGAAACAGAGAAAATGTTATTAGTTTGTTTGTAAATGTAGCAAATGTAAAATATAAAATTCATTCAATTTGTCGCTCTTCTTTACAAGGACAATTCAAGTAAATTTTTTCATCTTCTTTTGCCTTACAATAGCCATTCACCTCGCTATTTGTTTCCCAATTTGAAATCTCAATTTCCAGATATAGAAACATCAACGCACGCTTCCAATTTACCTTGGTGACATTATGCAAACTAATGAAATCAGCTCTTGCCATGCCTAAACTCCCCCACCTAAACTCCGGCGTTGATAGCTCGGGAACAATCAGCTGTTCTGCGCCTCAGTTTGGACACAGCAGCGCCTGGGAAATAAAGATTTCCTCAGCGGAACAAAAAGTAAGGTAAAAAGCATGTTAGAGGAGATACAAGAAGCAAGACGGTGACACTAGCGTAATTTGACTGGATTGTATTCGCAGTGCGACAGGCAAATAATCACGATGTCGCCATGACGACAAGGATTGCCAGCCGGCCGACTTATGTGACATTTGTCTTGGACATCCATGCAGCTAAAGCGATTTTAAACGGCCGGAGAAAGGTTTTACAAAGTGGAATTTTAAATCTATTTATTTTTTATATAATACTGTTACGAATTTTTGCATCATATTTAAAACAATTTTCTCACGATCACATAAGAAATATATTGTCTTCACACGAAAATTGACAATATCGTTCAAGTATCAGAAAAATCATAACACACTAGTGTGTTATTATAACGCACAGGAGTGTTGCCAACTGATCGACCGATAATTTGACTTTGTCTTTTAAAAGAAATCGCTAAATATCCGAGTATGAAAATTAAGAATACTAGTGAAAATAAGCAAATTTAATCCATTTAATTATAATAATTGAATTGATTATTTCTTAAAGGACACTAGTCACCTTTAATAATTTTACAGTACACAAAAAATACTGTTTATAGACTGATCTATTTCATCTAATGTTTTTATTTTTTTATGTAAATTATATATATCGTTACAAACAATTAAGTAACAAATTCAAGAAAATTAAATATTGCATCTTGTAAAAATCATATCTCTGATTCTAAAGATTTGCAAGGAGTAAAACATACACCTACATATTTAATTTGACCTATTCTTTCAAGAAAAAAATAAATTAGAAAATGTGAAATCACCCCATTCACTTCCGTTTTACGTTTTACTTTGAGTTACCTATTTAACATTTGATTAGAGGTTAGAATCGTTCCAACATATATATATATATATATATATATATATATATATATATATATATATATATATATATATATATATATATATATATATATATATATATATATAGCAATGAATACATGGTTACTCTCGTTATGAAATAACTCTCTTTCTTTGTCGTTGTATAAATACTATAAAAGAATCAATATTCTATATATAATGGAAGCTTCTGAAAAGTTCATGGCAAATACGTTTTCGTTTACATTTTTAAGAAAGAGAATAGTGCTCATTACAACAATTTGTACCTACATATAATTAATTTTATAGGCCCTTTAAATAAAGCTAATTCAATGTTTATAGTAAATTCAAAGCGTCTGTATTTAAATTATTTTCGTGCATTTACTCAAGCTATAATTCTACAACTACCACTAAAATTTAAAATGTAGGTATATAGATACTCATCGACTCGTAAAATAAAACTCCCTTGAATGGCAAACTTCAATCTAATCAAAATAAACGTAAAGTTCCTTTATTTTATGTCATATGATTTCAATTATTCGTGCATTTCAAATTTACTGCTTTTTAGTTTGCAATTCTTTGGTGATGAGATGATAAAATGTGATATGAAAAAGAAGCGAAAGTCGAAACTTTAAAGTGAAATGATATTGCTTTTGCCTAGACTAATAAAGTTGGAGAGAGCAGTCTATAAAAAATGCGAGTAAAATAAATTTCAAGAAGCATTTCAATATTTTCAGCCGACAAATTACTAGGGGGGAAATTGGAAAGCATTCGCATACAGTAAAAAAAATTCAAATAAAAAATTGTTATTAAATATTATATTAATAAATTTTATCGTCGAGAATTTTTAACTCTTGTGCGAATCTTTATTTTTATCATGGAAATGAACAAAAATAGTTTCATTTGTTTTGTTTTTTGTCTGACAAGGTACTAAATTTTAATGCCTGGATTACTCGAAGTGATATTATCATAAATTTTTTAAATGGAATTACATTATTGTATAATTTATTTTTTCTCTTGTTTCTTAATATTTTAGACAATTTTCAAAACAGGTCTGTTCTTTTTTAATAACTTGATATATTACATATTATGGAAAAAAATTCAAACGAAGTTTATTTTATATTAAAAAAATTATAAATCTGCTGTATAGGTTTTTCTACAGGTGTTCCATTTTTACGCAATGCTATGTAACTTCATATTTTCAAATGGAATAGCCTTATATTTATTAAAAAGTAAAGTACATGGAATTTGCTATATGCGTCTGTGGTTACTTGTTGTGCTGGTCGACTTCTGACGATGGCTCCATGGGAGCTGACTCAGAAGTTGTAAACTAGTAGAACTAGACGTAACTTTGTATTTTTTTATTATATTGTTTATTTCATGGAGAAATTTGCAATTTGCTTTTTGCAGTTTGCACTTGTACTGTATATACCTATTCATTTTAAATTTGAATGTTCTTAGTATGACCACAGAATTAAATTACGAACAGTTGATATGTCATTATCTTGTATAGTATAAATTGTATACAATTCCTAAATAAATTATTCAAATATAATAACCTTGGTCGTTAATTTTTATACTGTAAAGCTCAATCGATATTAGAGTATTAATATAAAGCTTATTAGCATATATAAAAGTTATAAGAAAGTAAGGAAATTACCATACATAATTTAGATTCATGATTATTTAATAATTTGCATTACATATCAGCATTTTCAATCACTCATGTAAAGGTGCAATTTATACATTGCACACGATCAAAATATTACGTAATGGGAAACAAAACAAAAACGACAACAAAACATTAAATACATTTCAGCGAGTGTCTGTTTCTAGACATGCAACTTTTAAATTCAGCTGTTTAACAATTCAGAGTAAACAAGAAACAAATGAAATAATTCCGGGAGGACTATCAACTTTGATGGATCAATTTATTCCGGGGCCTTTGGTAATCAAATGTTATTTTACAGCACTGAAGTTGTTTAAATGCAGAAGCTTTCGTGAGATAAAAGTGATAGAGGATATACAGTTAAATAAATTTTAAAAAAGTAATTTTCCTTTATTAAACACAAAATTCTTCAAGATTTATATGTAAATACAAGGACGTGCAAAATAAAATCTGATTAGTGATTTAGGGGTGGAATTTCATTCTACAATTTATATTTTAAACATTTTTGTCTAAAATTAATAGGTAACTAACTACGGTAAAAAAAAATCCCTATTGGTATGTATTTTTAAGATCGCAGCGCTGGGGTTGCAAGTTTTGAACTACAGGTTGAACGAGATATGACGTCAACCTACTGTCAAATGGGCAAACACATAATTTATAGAATTGTGTACTCATAGTACTGTATTATATTTAATTTTCTTTTTATATTATTTTATAGTAGGTTTTATATTATCCATTATGGGTAAATTAATGTAAATTCCTAATACACTTATATAAAACTTTAACTTAAATTGTATAACCACTTCTGTTTTAGATGATATCTTCAAAAAAATAATTAAAATAGCAAAATTTCATGATTATATTTCGTATTCACTTGTGAACATTAGTATTCGTGGAAGTGAAGATAACTTAAATGATATTTTTGTGAACATTTATAAAACTAACTTCATTTTGAAATAAAGTTTTCTTTGAAATATAATGAATAAATCTTCAAAGTACACAAGGCGGATATATTAATTTATAATTTTCTGATTCACGCACTGTATTATTATCTTTTTTCATCTTGTCAAGCATATTTTTAATATAAACACGAACTTTTCGTTTACGCGGGAATTCGTGACAACATTATTTATTGCCTTTCTAACGTGACAATGTGTACACAAATAAGCAGCAATAATTGTTACTCATATTGCAATATATATGTCACTTTAGATACACAAATACGTATAATATTTAACCAATTTCTAAAATTACATACTTTAATACTAAGTCAACCTGTAGTTCATTATTTTGCCACCAGATGTCATATCGCTTAGCAATACACGCCAATGCAGGATAGTGATGGTTAGAAGTGAATATAGGGATTTAACATGGGATTTTTGTTTTGTGCAAATTCCTGCTCTCATTGTAAGCCAAAACATGTACAGTGCAAAGTTGTTAAAAATTAAAAGTTGCATATAAAACTGTTTTTACACTTTTTATTATGTTTCTAGTTTCTTCTCAATTTTAAAAAGATATTTCAAAATTTATTTTATTTCGCAGCAATAACCAAGACATTTATTTTCTTTTTTTCTAGTTTTCAGAAATTATTAATAAACGTCATTCTGACTTATGGAAAATAAATCCCGTATTCTTTGATAACTATTTCCACCACAATAATTATTTATAATAACGACACATTCCTTATTCGAAGAAACATTCATTAGTTATTTAATTTAAAATCAATTTTTAAATGTATATTTCAATATTATATTCTACATATTATTATTTTACCTATGGTAAGTTGTACTTATCCTACTATTAAATTTCTTTTTTGTAACAATACTGTTTTATCATGTATAGCTGATGATGGATAAATGATATCCGAAACATCCTGTAATTTTATGTGACTTTTTTCGGGTTTTTCTCGCTCCAGTAACGCATATTCTTTTCATTGACGTGCCCACCAATGTGACAATGCGCCTCTTTACTAAAAAGGATGTTACCTAAACGCGAAAGCGTCGAAAATCGGTCCAGAACGACTTTAGTATAATTCTCCTTCGTATGTAATCATCTTTTAATTGCTGGATGATTTGCAGCTTATATGGATGGAACTTGAAGCGTGGTCGTAAAATTTTGTAAACCGACGGTTTTTATGCCTGTAGATGCTGCAATCTCTCGAACAGATTTTCGTGGTTTTCGCAAAATTTCCTCTCTCACGCGATTCTCGTTTTCCGGAGTCAAAACAGAAGTTGAAGGTCCAGGCCGTGGCTCATTTCCGACTGATCCTGTGTCTCTGAACTTTCGTACCCACGCCCATATCAACTGTTTCGACGGGCCGTCCTTTATCCTTCGGATATCAAACTGCGAACAAAAAGGACGCCTTGCCACGGTCACCGAATTATTATTCGTGAAAAATGCCTCAACCACAAAAGCGCGGTGCGTTCCGGTCCACTCAGTCATGAGTATAACCCGCAACACTCCCGCGTCGAGCGATCCCCCTCTCCCCCCGCTTATACTACTCCAGTCGGCCCAAGTTCGATTCAAAGTCATCATGCAAAGGAACTTAATGCAGTAGTCAGCATTAGTATGTAGATTAGGTATGTACAGTATTTTTTTTAAAGATGTCCGATCAAGGTCTTCTGTATCATGACGAATTAACAAATTGGCATACATTTATATCTCTCATTTGTAAAGGCTATAAGCGTGTGCGATAAGGATGGATATAACACGCTTGTCTTTCAAAAATTCATATGTTTCGACTAAGTTAAGACATTCCACTTTACAACGATGCTCGTTATTGATATTTCGCTGTAACGTAAATTTATTTATTAATTCAGATACATTACCTTGATTCATAGCCGTACAAATAACGTTATTTTCTGTCAGTCTCACTGACACTGACATTGTGTCATTGTCTTATATTTCACATATTTGGTTTTACAATTGCTAATAAACTTACCAGCTAACATATTTTTAAATTTTGAATTCTTTTATTATAACATATATTTTTATAATAATAAAATAACAGTAGTATCTTATGTACCCTCATGAAAACTAAGCAAACGACACTACTGAATTTGTCAGAATGGGCGGAGTAAAAATCTGAATTCATACAATTCGTAGATGACCTTGATCGGACATCTTTCAAAAAATTTACTGTATGTATTTAAGTTAACAAAATTTAAACGGCGGGAGGTATTGTGCTGGCCACATCAGATTCTTTAAATTAAGAAAGTAAAACCATAATAAAAAATGTAAGAACAGTTTCGTATACAACTTTTAATTCCATACAACTTTGCACTCTATAGTTTTTGCCATAAAATAAACAGGAAAGTAGGAAATTGCATAAAACAAAAATCACTATGTTCACCCCTAACCGCCACCACCCTGTGTAACAGATGTCAAGTATGTCTGTGAATGTCTTCTTTACAGAGACAATGAAGGACTGATAAACTTATTAAGATCTTTTAACTGTATTAGAACGAATTGGTCAGTAAGCAAGAATATTTCCTATATTATTTACATTTTAAAGGACATAACAAAATAAAAAAATACTATATATTGTTTTTAATCCGTAAAATGCAGTCAAAATTCATCTACCAAATCCCCAATGCAGCACTTATGTTGTTCTTCAAGCATCTTGATCTCTCTCATAAGCCAACCACTTCCGTATACATGCAGAGAGTTAATAATTTAAAACTTGAATTTCATAAATAGATAATCTTCCTCAGGCTCAAGTAACCTAACCCTACATCTCCCAAGCAATATCAAAATATCTTGCATGGCGGTAAAATAAACAAAATCTTCTTGTACTCAGGTAGATTAAATTCGAAAACTTATCTTCTGTATTAGAAGAATTCATTTTCGTAGGTAACCAAGTAAACAGCTTAAAAACGACGATCAGCAAGTGTACTCTAACTTAGGGAACTTGGAACGAAAAACAAAGTTTAAAAAGTTATTAACCGAAGATGGTATACACAACGATTCATTTCGAGCTTTACAATATCAAGGGTAGTTAAACTAAATGAAATAAAACTGCAGTGTTAATTAGATCAGACGTTTAATTGTTTGTGTTTTACATTGGAAAGATTTTTCTCATGCACTGTGTTTTTGGTTATTTTTACCTTCATTGTTGCTTTTTGCTTGAATTACTTTACAGTAAAAATGATATAAATGGCTTCGATCAATATATGAGAAGACTAGATTCTGACTTTGGCCGTAACATACATTTTTACCTCTCGCTTATAAAGGTATTGGATTCGTGCTAAAAATCACATATCCATATTTTAATAATTAAGCACGTTTTAAGGTACCCTATAATCCGAATTTAATATTTTTACGATGATGTCTGTATGTATGTGTATGTGTGTGTGTGTGTGTGTGTGTGTGTGTGTGTGTGTGTGTGTGTGTGTGTGTGTATGCATGTGTGTATGTAGGTCGATTGGAAGGACGATATGTCAAAAACTATAATACTTAATATCTATTTAACTATGTATTTCTCAATCGGACATTACTGGGAAGAGCTGACAAGGTTTTGGTAATAATTGGACAACCAGAAGTAGCAGATTCTTAAAAAAAATCTTAAAATATTTTTTTTTTTAATTTTTGTTCTTGCTTACTAAAGAAGAGTAAATTTTCTATCTGATACATATAAATATTTTATTATATCTTTTATACATTTAGAACCCATAAATAAATATTTCATCACGGCATATTACCCATTGCTGGGTGTGCCAATCTGCCTAAGTGTCTGGTCGTGAACCTGGGGACCCGGGTTCGATCCCGACCGACGCCAAAAATTACATCAAATTTTAATGGCACAAAATTGACCCCTGTGGCGCACTCTCCACGCCAGCAATGAGTGCCCGTGTGGTGACGCCTGGTAAGCGCCCGCACGGTACAAATATTCCATCATTACTGATATCTGTGTGTGTATACAGTAGATTGACACACCCAGCAATGGGTAATATGCCATGATGAAATATTTATTTATTTATACATTTAGAAATAAAGAAATATAAGGTATATAATAATCTGTTGTAGAAAATCTCACAGCCCAAATAATGTTATGAAAACCAATTGAAAAATAAAAAATGTTTTTAACTGACAGATAAATGTCAGTGTCAAAAATCCAGAGACATTACTGAATATTTTTCCTGAGAAGTGCATACATTATATTATTTCTTATTGTATTAATAGCTAAATATTTAAAATTATAGGTATATTACACATACCCTTCAGAAATACTGTTAAATTAGAAGAGTAGGACAAAATTTCTTCAAGAATGTAATTAGTTATTTGTTATTTCTTACCTAGTATTAAATTACTGCAATGTTTCTATATTTATAATTGTTTATTTTTTGTCCTGTAATTGGTCATGTGACTGTTGGGCAATAAAAATTTATTATTATTATTAAGATAAATTCAACTCCTTATTAGAAAAACAGTTGAGATATATAAATGCATGCAATTGACAGATGTTACTGTCAAAAAATTAAATCATTTTAATTATCTAATAACAGAAAGGTTTCATGAAGAACATATTATAATTATGAATTTATAAAATAGCTATCAACAAAACAGTTTAATACATTTGTAAATGACAAGTACTTCACGTCACTGTCACAAGAAGCATTTGAATTAATATAATTAATATAATTGTAAGAGAGACGAAAATATTAATAATACATTAAAAAGTAGAACAACGATTATATGATATGAAAAGAAATTAATACACTTGCCAGCATTGTTCAATATAAGTATTTATTTCAATGAATAAAAATTATTCCTGCGTCATTGTATTATTGACTTTGCAAGTAAATAATCCTGATGCGTCTCCCTGCATTAACCCCGAGTGTGAAGACGCAACGCCTTTGGAAATGGGGTAATTTCACATTTTCTGATTTATTTTTTTCATGAAAGAATAGGTCAAATTAAATATATAGATGTATGTTTTACACCTTAAGCCAGGAATACATCTGACAAACATTGACATTCGTTTACGTTGTCGAAGGTTTATTTATATGCGCTCGTCAAGTGTAGACGACCGTTTGCAACTAATTAAGTGTAAAATATAGATAAATATTTGAGACTGGAAAGGATTCGATGTGGAACTAACTACAACGTCGGCAGACAAACATTGACTACATTGGAAGACAACGTTCGAAAACTTCGTAAATTATATTGACGGTATATCGAAATGATTCAAACTGCAACGTTTAACCAATTATGTGGCACCAAATGTATTTCAGTATACGTGCGAATCAAAAATATACAAGGAAGTATTAACTACTTTGCTCAGATGTATTTGTACAATCAGGTACAAAGCAGTGGCGGCTCGTGCACTAAAATTTTGGTGAGGCAAAGTATCTAGAAAAAAATGCGCCTTATAATTGAAAGTTACATTTTTTCAAGGGATGTGCAAATGCATATTTTTCCCCTCGCATGTACAAAAATAAATTACCAGATCACAAAATATTTTAGGAAATTCTTTGACAAATAGTCTTCATAAGACAGTGGATTAAATGGATTTTTGTTAATTAAAAAATTAACAATATCTTCAGAATTCCTTATATTGTCACTCAATTCTTTTAAAGTTGAAGTCGAAGCCATTATTTGTTTTTTGTTTTCAACTAAATTCAAATTACAAAAACACTACGTGGATAGTTTACCCACGTATAAAATAAAAGAATTAAATATTTACTGCAATACGTATCAGTCGCAAACCAGAGCCTATTATAATAAAAATGCTAGACAAGACAGGTTATGTTATGTTTGTTTATTGTCGAATGCAATTTACAGCTAATACTATTTAATCTTGCTTGCAAATTATATGCAGTAATGTCGTGAACCTACTTACAAAATTTATCAGTACGTGGCGTTGATTGTATTCATGTATGGTAACGGCCTCTATAGGGCCTCGTGGAAGGTAAAGCGACTATCTTTTATCCTTTACGCACTCATTGCATTTAGCATTTGAAGCAATGCCTCAAACAGCTCTTTGTCTAGCGCACGTATTTCTTACCGGAAAGAAAGCTTTATCAAAAACATAGGCAGTTATACTATTCATTTCGAGAAGCACTTTATAGGGTGTAAATTAGGTGAACTGCATTACATATTAGTTATGGTGGTGGCTTAAATTATTCTTTTGATATTTATAAGGACAAGCATTAACGGAATAAGTTAAAATTTAATTTACGTACTACTTTACAAGCAGCTTTATTTCTTTTCTGGTGAGGCACTGCCTCACCTGCCTACCCTGACAAGCCGCCACTGGTACAAAGCAATATTTACCGCACTGTACCATTCGACTTGACTAATCAAATTTATGTTAATTTTTTTCCGTAACATTTTCCGAAATTCCATAATTCCATTTGTAAAGATTAACCATAAACAGGGCCGGCGCGTCAAAATATGCCGCCTAAGGCGAATACAATTTTTGTCGCCCCCCCCCCACATATTAAAAAAATTAATAAACCAATGATATATTTTATTTACTTAACAAATAAAAAACAAATGTAATTCTAATAACAATATTTACAAAAATTAATATAGGTATAGACACTGAAAAAAATATATAAAAATATTACTTATACAAAAATAATAACTTATAAATGAAACAAAAAATTTAAAAATTTACTCTTCTAATTCTAATTGAAAGACTGCTTTCAAAATCTGCATTTATTTCCATTTCATTAGCTATTTCTTTAGCTTTACAAATTATTTGAATTGTTGCTATAATAGCTTTTAATACCTCTTGCCAATATTGCTGTTCCAATTTCAATAATGTCTGATGTTCTCTATCAATAGTTTTGCCAGTTTTTAACCTGACATCCAATTCCATCCACTTTTTATAACATTCCATATGATTTGTAGAACGTTCATGTATTTTAAGACTACTTGAAATATTCTTCCAATTAGAATAACCAAACTTCGACCAATTTCTAGCCATATGGTCTGAATTATCAAATAACAAGCAAGAAAAACAGTACACAGAATTGGTTTTTTGACTGTAAACTAACCATTTCCTTTCTAATTTTTCGCCATTTGACATAATTCTTTCATAATGTACGTCCGAGAAATGTCTTTTATTCAAATCTTTCGGAAAATTAGAACCTCTAATTTGAACGGGGCCTTTTTCTACTAATAATTGCCTTTGCAGTATACTTAAATTTTTCCAATCTGCTGGATCATCGGAAAAGTTGTCAATAAAAGTTTCTGGCTTAATTTCTTCATTTATTTCTCCTCTTCTATCTTCTTTATTTTCTTCATGTATTTTTGTTTCTTTGTCTTCTTTATTTCTATGACTATCTTCTTTAATTTCCTCTTCTTTGTTTTCTTCATTTTCCTCCTGTCTAATGGAATATGAAGATGACGAAAAAATGAATTTTTCTATTGAACCGGACAGTTTTTTTTGTTCAGTCTCTTTTGCCAACTTTTTCTTTTTGTATGCACTCCCGGATAACTTCTTTCGTTTTAATTCGCTCATTCTGTAAATATAAATTATTTTTAGGCTAGACAATATTAAAAGTTAATATTATTGTGGTATATGACTTCTAACAAAATACAATGACATAGATACTTACGTTCCTTTTTAAAACGTGAAATATATATGTACACAGTGCACGAATAAACGCTGCCTGGCTGCCTGTAAATACCCCCTTTACAACTTATGGTATTTGCGTCTAACGGCTAGGCGACATGCGACATCTTTTATCTAGTAGTAGAAGGTAGAACTAAGAATCGGTGAAAACTCGAACAATATAATTATTTTTAAAAAGTACGAAAAATTCGCTGCTACAAAAATATGCCGCCCTAAAAATATGGCGCCGTAAGGCGATCGCCTGTCCGACCAGGCGCACGTGCCGGCCCTGACCATAAATCCCTGATGAAACACACCGGTGAACAAAGCTTGCAAGATGGCGTCCCACACATTCATTTCCAATTGTATATCCTGATATACACGCCCCAGGACAATCCAATAGTGCGGCCGTGCTAATATGCGGTTATACAGACATTCCAACCCGCACAATTATCACGTTGGTTCGTAATAAATCGTACCGGGCGAACCTGAAACTACGAGTAAAGACGCCCCTCTGCGATTGCAGTAAGCGAAACAAAATCCCGAATTCCACATTGAGTTACAGCAGGTGTGCAGGAATTCAGCGGTATGCTGGTATTTTAATTGTTTCATTATAAAGCCAGCACTGATTTTTGGGAAGAGAATTTATTGTTATAGTTGTTGTTGGCACATACATTTGCCAGTTGTTAGATTTATACATTATCACCTCTCGCTAAAAATCGCTTATCCAGATTTTAATGATTAAGCACGTTTTAAGGTCCCTACAATCCGATTTTAATATTTTTACGATGATGTGTGTGTGTGTGTGTATGTATGTGTGTGTGTGTGTGTATGTGTGTGTGTGTGTGTGTGTGTGTGTGTGTGTGTGTGTGTGTGTGTGTGTGTGTGGCAGTGGCTGTATGTGTGTATGGACAACCGGAAGTAACAGAATCTTAAAAAAATCATCTAAATAGTTTTTTTTTATTTTTATTCTTGCTAGTATTAAAGAAGAGTAAATTCTCTATCTGATACATATAAATATTCTATTATATCTTTCATAGATTTAGAGATAAAGAAATATAAGGTAAATTTCACAGCCCAAATAATGTCATGGATACCAATTCAAAATTAAAATGTTTGTAACTGACAGATAAATGTCAATGTCAAAAATCCAGAGACATTACTGAAGATTTTTTCTGAGAAGTATATACAATATATTTTTTCTTTTCTTATTGTATTAATATTTAAAATTATTGGTATATTACATATACCCTTCAAAAATATTGTCAATCCCGACAATGAATTGGAAACATTTCGAAAAATTAGAAGAGTGGGACAAAATTTCTTCATAGAATGAATTTAAAATTAAATAGTCTAAATATAAGGAATGGATATATGCAAAAATTTTGGTGTAGAGTGTAGGTATACAAAAAAATGTTAAATACAATCAGGTGCGAGCAGGCATGTGACTTTGTTGGCCTTGACAAGCAGATATGGTGGCCCGTGTCAGAATGATAGCTAGTAATTATGTACATAAATGTCAAATATCATAATTTCTCATTAGAAATTTAGTGATTTTATCAAACAATATTTAACGTTAATGTTACAGATTACAGATGTTATGTCATATTTATATAAACACAATATTTTTGTTTTGTTTGGAGATGAAGACGAGGACAAATAAATGTCATACAAATTTACCGAAAAATATATTGTCAGTAGATGTAGAAATCTGCGTGATGAGTGCTACCCTCAGCAATAAGCAAAAACCCTTGATGATACAGATACATTTATTTATTTGTTTATTTATTTTTCTTTGCTTGGTTGTCTGTATTTCTCCCTCTTTCTTCCCTCTACGGAATTCCTTCCTTCCTGCTTTAATCGCGGGCATTACAGATGGCGCAGTTTGTCAGAGCAATGACTCACATATCCGCCCACCAGCCTACTCCTATCTCATAAATTCCCCCAATGATCATCAGTTTCAATACGAGCCGACTTTTTATACCACACGGGGTGAATAAATATTTAGACGGTGATATTTTCCCAACCTAGTTCATAATTGAAACAAATATTAAATACATGAAATGGAAGCTTCTCGAATTGTTATTAACAAATTATGGGAAATTGGAAATTGCAGGAAGAGGATAGAGTTTGCAATTTGTTGGGAAAACATCAATGTATTATTGAAATTTATTTCCGGACATTGACACTGCATTTCAATTTTAGTTAATTATTTAATTTATGAAGTTTCCTGCATATTTCTAGAATACTCACAGCATGTATTTCAGGATAAACAAAAACCAATAGAATCGGCCTCAAAATCTGAGTTCATTATATTTTCCTCGTAAGAATACGAGCCCCGTCCCACAACAGTTGGCCCACCTGCTTTAATTACATTTTATTTAGTTAATTTATGATACAAATAATGATCAACACAAATTATCGGCAATTTTTATTGATATTACGGACATTTTGTCGTTCTAATCACACATAGCAAGATATGTTTTCTAATAGTTATTGTTTGGGATTTGGAGAAGGTAGTGTTTTTTATGAATAATAGAGATTTTGAATATGACTAATTTTTATTATGACTCTCGGCCTTACGACCTTCTCTCACGACCATTCTACGCAACATATACATATAGAAAATATGAACAGTTATTTATGTAGCAAGGTACTAAAGTTCCACTTTTATCACGAATATGGAATTTAGTTGCCGAGACCGTAGGGCCGAGGAAAATAAACCATATGAGTGAAAAAAAAGAACTTCAGTGCCGAGGTACATTTTAAGTTTAATTTAAAACCGAAATTTTATGAAAATGAAAGGAATAATTATTTTATAGGTTATGTTGACATCTGTCAGTTGTTGCAGACGAACAGAACAAACTTATGTTCAGTGTTGCGAATCTCCGCACATTGAAGTTATCGTAACGAACACTCAAAATCGGAATTATATAATTCGTTCTTTTTGCACATATTTTTTGTCATTTTACGTACAAATTGACTACTGTACCCATATTATCTTATATGTACAATAATTAAGGTTGACAACATTGCGTTTGCATGAAATCGTCGTATAATGGATTACTTTAGTGCCGATTTCTGAATTTTTACACACAATTTTTTTTCACTTTAGTGACGATTTCAAATTAAATATTTTATTGTTTTAATTTAAAATGAAATCATACTTAGTTTTACTAACAATTCATGAAAAACTGAATAAATAAACGATTTAAGTTGTATAGATGGTAGGTTTTATTAAATAAAATGTCTAAAATATTTACAACAATACTTTACAGTAAAAAAAGGCTGGTACCACAAGCCTTGTTTTGAAAACGCTGCCAATTTTCAATTTTTATTTTCATCCTTCTATTTAAAGAACGATTTTTTCCAATTATTATTTTAAAGCAGAACAGCATTGAAACAGCGTTTTCGAAACAAGGCTCGTGCTACTAGCCTAGGCAGTAAAAATAAACCGCTTAACAAACATATAACATAATTTGATAGCGATAACTTTCAAAATAGGTATTAAAGATAATATAATTAGAAATCATGCTCGACACATTTCACAAGAATTTCAGTCTGAATCAACCTCTTGGACATTTATCAGAGACTGACCCAGGTTGATTCAAACATTGAAATTCTTTTGAAATATATCAAGTATGATTTTTAATTATTATATTAAAACAGTTTGAGCCAGTAAATTATACTTTATTGTACATTTATTATTATTTATTCTTAAGCTCACGGATTTTTCGATAGATGGTTCCACATGTGGTTACTTACTTCTGCAGGCATCATATCATCTTGGAATGGTTTATCATTCCGTTCACTCAACCTAGTCGGTGCCTCCTAGAGGCTTCAGTGCACTACGCTGAAGAGCTCCAATGAGAACGAAACATCTGTGGTTCTGGTTGAGTAGGTCAGTCTCTTGGTACGCACCGTTCGGTATTTAAATCTGTCGAGCACTCTGAGCAATCTGATCACGTGACAGATTCATCTGCGATTTCTGATCTGTATAGAGTAAATAATAAAGAACTGTTAACATATGTGCTGTGCGCGAGTTATGAACGTTTTGTTGATGATACTGATTAAGAACATGGAAATGATTATGGACAACTTAAAGCTGAAAATTATGTAGAAAAAATGTTTCCTAAAATGACTAATTTATACATTTCAAACATTTTAGATTGATAAACGAAAACGACAATGTTCATTCATAGAATATACACTGTTTGCATTGCCGACGACAAACATTTTAAATTTGCGCTTAAATACGCATGCGCCAGACAACTGCTCAATATGCTCCATGATTAGAGAACGAGCGAACAGATCGGGCTCTGTGCGCTTCGTGAGCTAATAACCGAACGTAGAGCTGGGCAAAAAGATCGCTCAGATGTAATTACCGAAAGGCATCGAGCGCTCAGACCGCTCAGAGCGTAAAACCGAACGCAGACTAAAATTCTTGTAAAACATGCCGAGTATGATTTTTAATTATTATATTAAAACAGTTCCACCAAGTAAATTGTACATGATTGTGCATTTATTATTATTATTAAAAATAATCGGCAAAATATTAATGTGTTCAACACTGCACCAGATTTAAGGCTTCGGCAGCATTCATTGCCTCGGCATCGCCTTGGCAATAAAAGGCAGCCTCTGCTGGAAATCTGATATTTTAGTGCCTAGTTAAACAAATAACTATTTTAATGGTCCGGTTTTTTATCTATGAGTGTACTATTAACTGTCAAAAGTTAATAACTAATAAATACGAATCTTCGAATCGATTATTTAACCTTACAATCTTATTTGTATCTTCTTAAAGTATAACAGAAAACAAAAAATCCTTGTTGGTGTGAAAATCCATTGTACACGTTTTGTAAGCCCGAGTTACAAGCGGTAGCACAATGGCGTAAGTAGGAGGAAGAGTAATTTAATATGACTTACGCACCGAATAAAGACAAGTATTGTGACAGCGCGATGACAAAGAGGCCTCACCGGTACACGCCTGAAATTTGCATGACAGGGTAGGAAACAAGGAAGTATTCAGAGGAATTTGAGGGGTTTTAATATGCTATGCGTAAGATACGGAAGAAAATAAGAGAATCTGTGACATTGGAGTTTCATTATTATTGACTCCAAACCGGTGCTGTTAGAATCCGGAAGATATGAATTCCGTGTACCTGAATCTCAAAATATCGAAGCGGATATCCGTAAATTGAAGCGTCTAGGCCACGAGATAGAAAAATAGATGTAGAAATAATCAGTAAACTATAAAAAGGCTAATAACATATTAGGCAAAAAAATAGGTAAGAAAATTAAAAATAGGTATACCACATCAACAATCTTGTTGACTAGGGAATCCTGGAATATGAGAAGAAATATACTGGAAAAATAAACATACCGGAAACGAAATAGGATGATCTTAAAGAAGAAGACAATATAACAAATAAGGTAGATTTATTACCAACTTAGAACATAAGTAACTAGACATGTACGGACACATACGAGCCTAAACCCATAATATTTCGGCCGGAATTTCGTATATTATAATCAATTTTATCTTACACATATGAGGATTTGATTTTACCTATGTAATTGAGTAATCATTAATTTTGTTAATCCTATGTATGGGCCTTTTTACCTCCCGCTACCTTTGGTAATGGAGGTAAATGGATCGTGCTAAAAATCGCATATGGAGATATTGATAAATAACCACGTTTTAAGGTCTCCAGAATATGATTTTAGTATTTCCACGATGAAGTCTGTGTATATGTATGTGTGGATCCTCTTTACGCTCTAACTCAAATTCTATAACTCAGAAAATTTTGAAACCGTGTATTTCTACCTTATTCTAATATGGAAAGAAGCCATCAGATTTCAGTGTAAATCAGAAAATCGGAAATGGTACTTTACTTGAAGACCAACATAGTTTTTTTTTTCGAAAAATACATTTGTGTTATTTTTTCGATATTTATGTTATTATAAAAATTAAAGATTATTAATTTTTTTACAGATTTACATTAACACTTTTTCTATATATTTTAAGGATAAATTTATAAAATTATCTATAATTTAAATCCAAGAACCTGTGCTTTGAATACAACGTCGTTTCACAATTTAGATTTCAAATATATCTAACTGACAGGTAAATGTCACTGTCAAAAAACTAATCATTTCAAATTAATAATAGTAAAACGTTTTAAAAAGAAAATCGTATATAGAACAATAGTTATATGGAAAGGAACTTAACACAGTTTCGAGTATATATTTAAATTAATTAAAATTAAATGGGGGGAAGTATTGTGTTGGCCACATCAGATTTTTTATTTTCCTTTCTTTGCTGGACTATTTGAATTATGAGATTTTCTATTTAAATACACGTTATTATTATTTTGGCCTGTAATATCCTTCCGCCTTAGGTCTCCGAATTAGTAAATCCAGGACTGGTGTCAGAGATATACAGAAGAAGAAGTTTCTAGATCTGAATTTTAATTTCGAATACAATGACAAAAAAAAAATAACCAACGGGAAGTTCAAATTTAATCTATTTAAAATGAGCAAGTATCTACTACGATCAGCGAACAATAACAAGTTTTATGCTACTTCTAATAAATAATCAACTACTAATTTAAAACAGTATAAACCGAAATGATTACAGGATTATTTCGAAAACAGATTTGTTCAGTTGAAACAAAACTATCCAAATTCTAATACCAAACTTTGTATTAATTTAAACAGTTTCATGCTTTGTACCGATTATCATCATTCAATGTTCGTTAATAATTATTACACTAATCTCTAAATAGAGTAATAACATATTTGAGTATATTAATTTATTATTAATGTAGGTTCATTTACTAAACGGTAAATTTATAATAAAATATGTCATTATTATCTATATTCATTTGAAATATTCGACATTAGTTGTGTTACAGCGCATTTGAATGATAAATCTATTTATTAATACATTAGAATAAATAATATGCATTGTTATTAGAGTTTGTTTGATGATTATGTTCGTAATTTTCAATCTAACAATTCCAATTTGAATTTGTGCTGAGTTATAATCATGAACAAAATTATTGTTGATGAATATTCCTATAACTATTTCTGCATTTCTATTATCACCAATATGGACAATATTAATTATTGAGAGATTTAAATCCTATTGAGAACTGACACTACCGATAGAGGCAGCACTATGGCTTGAACAGCTGATAGCAAAATAGTACTGTTGAGATTTGCCATTGTAATACGAGTATAAGTATAGATTCTAATGTTTCACAGTTAAAGGGCCGTTTTCACCAAAGTAAAGGCAAATGGCCTGTTAGCTAACCAAGGAATAAATTTATACTTAGCAACTTAGCTATAAATTAAGTCCTCATTTCACCAATCAAATTTAACTATCTATGATAAAAAATATTTTTAGTAAGATACTATACAAATTTTAATAGAAATGAACACATCTGTTTCAATTATAATAAAGTAAATTATATTATTTATACAAAAATATAATAATAATAATAATAATAATAATAATAATAGCCATTATTACCCCCCCCCCCAAGGGTATTGGCTTCTTTTAGCAAAATTAATTTATATGTAAACTTAACTAACCTAAAAAGCTAATAAACTAGATTTAAACCAACGAACTGTACATAAGTGCTATCCTACAATTAAACCCTTTAAATGTATGGTAAAGAAAATCTTTTAAGATTTTTTACCAGCGTGTCGAACCCGAACCTGAACCGAATCAAAACCGGAACCAAACCGCAACATTTTAGTGAACCCAAACCCAGAACCGAACTTCAGATTTATTTTTCAATTGAATCCGAGTCGGAACCGAACCGGGCATAAAAATTCTGGTTCAGGGTTCAACTCCGGTTCAGATTCATTTTCAGTTCGAAATGTGAGCGTAATCGTAAAACAGCCGATAAATGATGCATTCGACGTCTACGTTGCTGCCTGTGTTCACTATTCGTGAAAATTATATTCGTTTTTTATCTTGTGTAAATTCCGGCACGTATTTTAAATTATTTCTCTATAAAGATTGTTATTCAAAAAACATTAACTCAATGTTCATTAGGTCGAACCGAACCCGAAACCAATACATGAACCCGGAACAAAACCGCAAAATTTATTGATGTTTGAACCAGTACCACACCCGAACCTATCTCTCAAAAAACAAATTAACCTGAATCTGAACTGAACCCAGTTTTTAGCGGGTTCGATGCCCTGATTTTTACTTTTCTCTTATTCACTAAGAAAACTGTTTAACATTTCTTTTTCATTTTATTTATATTACGTTTACGTATCAAAAATCATTTCTTTTGGGAAAACTATAAAATCCTAAACTTTTGTCTTTGACGCTCCTTGAATGACATCCAAAAACACAATTTGTGCGAGATTTTTACACATTTTTACAAAACTGATACATACAGATGTGGAAACACCAAAAATATCCAAAAATCAGCGAACAATGAAAAAAGTAATGTACGCAGTATTATTTAAATACAGCACTGGTATAAGTAATTAAATAGAATGGACAAAAGACAGTTATAGATAAATGGTACAGTGATCCCTCTTATGTTTTTAAGATGTTGAACACTTCTTTATTAAAAACTCGTTACAATATTATCACCGTCGACTTGTATTATTAAATTTTTAAGTCCGCTTGACAATCTTGTTGCGAATGCAAGTTGGAGTGTAAATTAGCATGTTGTATCTTGGTGCTGTGGGGTGTTTATCTCTCACTTGCTCGCATCTCTCATTAATTACCCTAGTGTTCCGGGCGAGTGAAGTGAGTCAGAAGCAAGGGCCGGCTGTAAGTGATCGGAAAGGAAGGGTTGCTCCTTACCGTTGCCGCTGCCGCTGCCTTGCCTAGCGGGTAATGATCTTCCCGTAAATTACTCGGCTTATCGAGTGGGAATAATTTAATCGCTCGCGAATAATGAATGGCTTCCAAGCACCGAGGTATTTCACACATACTTGGACGGGAAAATTACTCGCTTAATTGAAACAATTTCTTCTGACTGTACAGAGGGGGAAGTTCACCAAACTTTCAACGAAAATTCTTAAACAAATTTGGGGAATTTACAATTTAGCTGATGGAACAAATACCCGAAAGTTGTTGTTTACCTGCGAGGAAAGGATAATTTTTGTCTTCACTTTTGCTAGCATTAGATGTGCAATTATTACTCATAAAATCAAAGTATTTTTATTTGCCAGAGTGATTGTTAATTGCTTAACTCTGTTTTTTAATGATTTCATATAAATTCCGCCCGTCACCTATAGGTATGGAATGTATTGTCTGGTCAAAAAAAAATCGGTGGTGAGTTTTTAATGAATAAGCACGTTTTAGGATCCCTACAATACGTTTATACTATTTTTATGATGATGTCTGTATGTATGTGTGTGTGTGTGTATGCGTATGTGTGTGTGTGTGTGTTACTATACTTTCGGCCGCGATAACTCCAATACTAGAATTCAAAAAATTATAGTTTTTACGTATTCCTCTTCCTTACATCCATATGCATACTTGATTAGATTTTGGTTAAAGTTGGTCAACCGGAATTACACGAATTTGAAGGTTTCAACAGTTTTTCTTGAAAAATGCTGTTAAATATCATTTTTACCTTCCGTCACCTCTAGGTAAGGAAGGTATTGTCTTTGGTCAAAAAATTCGGTGGTGAGTTTTCATTGAATAAGCACGTTTTAGGGTCTTTACAATACGATTTTACTATTTTTACGATGATGTCTGTATGTGTGTGTGTGTTCGTGTGTGCGTGTATGTGTGTGTGTATGTGTGTGTGTGTATGTGTGTGTGTGTGACCGCGTTTTCGGGCACGATATCTCCAATACTAGAATTCCAAAAATTACAATTCTTGCGTATTCCTCTTCCTTACAACCATATGCAGACCTGTTTAGATTTTGGTTATAATTGGTCAACCGGAAGTACCCTCATTTGAAGATTTTAACAAGTTTTTCTTGAAAAAATCAGTTAAATGTTATTATAACTTAAAGAATATATTATTGTCTATACGATTTGATTGCATTTTATATTTGATATTCAACAGATATAGAGTTAAAGAAGAATAACGATAATAAATTTGATATAAATTTCATAATTCAGCCAGCTATGCTAACTTAACCATGGAAACTGCTAATATATTCAAATTGACAGATGTCAGTATCAATAAAATGAAATCAATGAAAGAATAAGGGAAGTAACTCTAGTGTTAGAAGTTTCTAGATATAAGAGAGACGATTACATATTGGTTTGAACATGTCATGAGGAGAGATGAATATATTAATAGAATGTGGAAGAAACATAGGAAGACCAAATATAAGATGAAAAGACTGTATTGTAGAAGACTTGAGAGAAAAGGAACTGAATGAGGACGACACGCAAAACAAAAATGAGTGGAAGAAGAAAATAAAAAATAGCGACCCCCTAACGAATGGGAAAAACTAAAGAAGAAGTTGTCAGTGTCAAGTGCAATTTGCATAGTTTGTTAATGAAATAACTTTACTGGAAATATAGGATCTTTTGCAAGAAAATTTATGTGTGGGGCCCGTGCAGTAACATGACTTTGACCCGTGTCAAAATGACAGCAATTAATTATGTCCATAACTGACAAGTGTTATAATTTTTCAATCAAAATTTCATAATTTTCTTATTTCATGTGGTTTGTTTGTTATCAGGAGTATGGAATTCAGTTGCCGAGAAAGGGAATCACATAATACCAAAAATTTATAATCTTTTGCAAGAAAATTTATGTTTGGAATTTGTACATAATACACAGGATTGGCGGAAGGTATTGTGCTGGCCACATCAGATTTTTTACATTTAATGTTACTATAAATATTAAAGAATATATTATTATCCATACGAATTGATTAGATTTTATACTTCATATTGAATGGAAACGGCTATTAATTTAAGAAAATTCAAATTGAAAGATGTTAGTATCAAGTACAATTGACATAGTATGTTTGTGATATAATTTTACTGGAGAATCCTTTGCTAGAAAATTTCTGTATGGAATTTGTACAAATTACATATAACTGACGGAAGGTAATGTACTGGAAATACAGCTCTTATAGTTCTCGAGATAGCAATAGTGGCCCATTTAAAATGAACACTGTATATAATCTTTTGCAAAAAAAACTTTTTGTATCGAATTTATACAAAATTAATAGAACTGACAGAAGGTAATGTGCTGGCCACATCAGATATTTTTTATAGAAACTAAATTTGTATTTCGAGAACTAAGTTCTGATCATAAATATTACTAATATAGGTAAGAAAAATTAAAGAGTAGATAAAATTATTCAACATGTCAACCATGCCAGAGATCGTACTAACTCTGTTGTTAGACTACATCAAAAAAGAAATGAGAGCAATGATACAATTTATTCACTATACGAGTGGATGGACATTTAAAAAATTCTGACATTCGAGAGAGGTATCCAAAAATAACAAGAATTATTTTATAGTGGATAGTGGGGCGCTAATTCCGTGTTCTCCCGCTAGGTATCTTTCCTAGACACCGTTTTGGATGTCTTGCCCAAATGTGATCCTTGGGGAAATATTTGAGCGGTCAATGTGATCGTTTTCGTAAGCGCTGTTTGATCTGTTTCGCGGTTTTGTAATGGCAGACAATAATGTTGCAATGCTTTGGAAGGCTTACGAGAAGGAAGCTTTGATCCAAGCAAGGGTTTACGAATGGTGTTCTCCTTTTAAAGTGGACTTCCAGCCGAAGGACTGTGTCTCGACGTCTTAAAGAAGTACGTTTCAGTGTTAAAAAACCTTTAGTTAGTAGCAGAGATAAAAAAGCGAAGTTAAATTTTACAAAACATATCAACATTGCGATGAAGTCGATTAATGAAAAGTGCTATTTTCGGATGAGTCAAAATTTGATTTTTTTGCAAATGATAGTACAAATTATTTTCAGCGATCAATAAGTGCAAGATACAATTCTGGACACCAAATACCTACAATTAAACATAGCAGAAGAATTGTGTTTTTATGTTGTACATGTTCTCATGACAGTTTAGGTCCATTAGTCGCGATAAAGAATACTGTGAATTCTCTAATATATAGACATATTTTAGGTCAAAAAAGTCCAAATTTTTACCTGGCAAAAAACACGGCTGAATTATGGAACTATTGAGAAAATGAGTAACAAAATGTTCCACAAGACGGTATTACAAATTTTATTAAATCAATGCCTTGACGGTGTGTTGCACTTTGCACTGATTGTATCAAAAATGATAAATTATTTTTACCTTCCGTCACCGTTAAGTAAGGATGGTATTGTCTTTGGTCAAAAAATTCAATGATGAGTTCTAAGTGAATAAGCACGTTTTAGGGTCCCTATAATACGATTTGACCATTTTTACGATGATGTCTGTATGTATGTATGTGAGTGTGTGTGTATGTGTGTACGTCAATGTGTGTGTGTTTTTCTCGAAAAAAAATTTTTTTGGTTCTTAATGTTATTATAAATATTAAGGAATATACTATTATCTACACAATTTAATTGTATTTTATACTTCATATTCAATGGATATAGAGTTAAAGAATTATAAAGAAATTAAATTTCATAAATCAGCCAGGTATGCCTATAACCATGGAAACAGCTACTATATTAAGAAAATTCTAATTGACAGATGTTAGTGTCAATGAAAAGAAAATAAATGTAACAGAGATGAGAATGTTGAGATAGATGTTGGAGAAGACACGGAAAGATAGGGTAAGGAATCAAAGAATAAGGGAAATGGCTCAAGTAATAGTAGTTTCCAGAAAGATCCACGAAAGACGATTACATTGGTTTGAACATGTCATGAGGAACGATGGAGAATATATTGGAAGAAGAAGTAATAGCTTAGTAATAGAAGGTGAAAAAAACAGAGAAAAACCAAAGATAAGATGGAAGGGTTGTATTGCGAAGGACTTGAGAGGAAAGGAACTGAATGAGGACAACAAGTAAAATATAAATGAGTGGATGAAGAAATTCAAGAATAGCGCCCAATAACGAGTGGGAAAAGCTAAAGAAAAAGATGTCAGTGTCAAGTGAAATTTACATAGTTTGTTTATGAAATAATTTTATTGGAAATATAGGACCTTTTGCAAGAAAATTTATGTATAGAATTTGTACATAATACACAGGATTGACGGAAGGTAATGTGCTGCCCACATCAGATTTTTTTACTACAAAAGTTTATTTACATAGTTTCTAGTTTATAATATGAAAATATTTTATGTACATATGCATATTTATTAATATAACTGTTTGATTTTTATATCACCTTTACAATATCATAAATCATATACAGGGTGAGTCACCGAAATCGCCGTCTTCGATATCTCCCTTGTCGTTAGAAATACAGCATAAGTTTATTAACAGAATTTATTCGATTACTCAAGGAGCATAACGTAAAATTATTTTCACATATACAGAGTGTTGCATTACGGCTCGGCGAGAATTGTTTGTCTTTTTTTAAATGGAACATCCTATATATTTGTATATATTTTGAATTGTATTTTATTCACCTATACGAACATATAAATTTTGTTTTAGTTTTCCACGGCGTTGCCAAGTTATTCCGTTTTTTCTCTAAAAAAGATCGAATACACGCATTGCTTTATAAAGGCTTACTGAAGTTATTTTAATAGTAAGAATTAAGAATTTTCTTTTCAGTATAACTGTAATTATACTCTAGGTTCTGACATATTTTTTTTTTAAATGTAATTATACAGGCTGTTCAATAAAGCGAATCAAATCTGCTCAATTTCAAATGACCATAACTCGTCATTTTCAAATGGAACACCCTATATTTTATTATTCAATTGTGTGTATTTTTGTATTATTTTCATATGTTATTAAGGGTATTCTATGCCTAAAACCAATAATTTCGGAGATTTTCACCATTTTTCTCTAAATTTATATATTCACTTAAAAATTAAATCTAGTATGCCATTGATATTATTTTTTGAATAAGAAACAATTGCAGTAATGACTGTAATTTCATTAGCCAGGTTATTATTAATAACAGTGGGATTAAGTAAATTAATTTATTAATATGAGTCTCTCGCAAGAAGAACTTACGAATATGGTACCCACTTGGAAAAGCGGAAAGAAACCCTCTTTTGTCGTACTGAACCTGACCTGTTCTTCAAACCTTTCCCTTAGTTTTTCAAAAGAACGCGGATTTGGATGTCGTCTTCCCGGAAACCGCTGTGCATAAATTCTTGATGCCAAAAGAGGGTTTGTTTCCGCTGCTTCAAGTGCGTACATCATATTCGTAAGTTCTTCTTGCACACTCTCCACGTCAGCATTGAGTGCCCGTGAGGTGATGCCTGGCCTGACCAGCATACACCATATTCGTAAGTTCTTCTTGCGAGAGACTCATATTAATAAATTAATTTACTTAATCTCTCTGTTATTAATAATAACCTGGCTAATGAAAATAATATCATTACTACAATTGTTTCTTATTCAAAAAACAATATCAATGGTATACTAGATTTAATTTTTAGTTAAATATATAAATTTAGAGAAAAATGGTGAAAATCTCCGAAATTATTGGTTTTAGGCATAGGATACCCTTAATAACATATGAAGATAATACAAAAATACACACAACTGAATAATAAAATATAGGGTGTTCCATTTGAAAATGACGAGTTATGGTCATTTGAAATTGAGCAGATTTGATTCGCTTTATTGAACAGCCTGTATAATTACATTTAAAAAAAAATATGTCAGAACATAGAGTATAATTACAGTTATACTGAAAAGAAAATTCTTAATTCTTACTATTAAAATAACTTCAGTAAGCCTTTATAAAGCAATGCGTGTATTCGATCTTTTTTAGAGAAAAAACGGAATAACTTGGCAACGCCGTGGAAAACTAAAACAAAATTTATATGTTCGTATAGGTGAATAAAATACAATTCAAAATATATACAAATATATAGGATGTTCCATTTAAAAAAAGACAAACAATTCTCGCCGAGCCGTAATGCAACACTCTGTATATGTGAAAATAATTTTACGTTATGCTCCTTGAGTAATCGAATAAATTCTGTTAATAAACTTATGCTGTATTTCTAACGACAAGGGAGATATCGAAGACGGCGATTTCGGTGACTCACCCTGTATATGATTTAAAAATCGGTTTAGTACAATACTTTTGCACGCCACTATATAAAAAAAATCTATGATCGTTAAAATTCTACTTGTAATAGAGAATTTTATAAACTAACTTTATGACATGACACCTTAGGATGTATAAATTATCCCCGTGAAAATCAATTCACAAAATCCTCAGCGTCGGGTTAGAGTGAAGCGTCTGGCTTCATCTCCACGCTTCCGAAAGCTGAAGACAAACTCGTCTTGACCTCGCTTATTGACAGAGGCTTGAAAGCTTTCTCGAGAGCTTCGGAATGAAAACACGATCCCGTTTCCCCCGACGTCCAGGCCGGCATGAGCATGGCATTATTAATTCACCGTCCGGGATTATTCTAGCAATAACTCGGACACAATATTCGCATTATCGCAGTAATGACGTAGCGAGCGCACAAAGCGGAGATCGAGCAGGCTTTTGTAGTTTTTGATTGGCTGGGGCTGGACTTTCAACGTAATGATGATGTCAATGTTACAGGCCATTCAACGAAGATTATCAAGGAGATAGTTGAGGTTATTATAAACTAAATAGGGAACGGAATTTGTGAAAGAGGCAGATAGCTTTAATCGTGAATCAGGATGATAAATGCTGCTATTAAAATTGTACGCCTGTGTCACGGTTTCTAGTGTTCACCCGGTATATACAAGGTTCATCAGTCTATTCTTTTTTAATAACAAGATTATTTTAAATATTATGGAAAAAAATTGAAACTAAGTTTATTTTATATTAAAATGTCTCAAAATAAATTTTTACCTCTCGCTATTATTGAATAAGAACGTTTTAAGGTCCCTACAATCCGATTTTAACATTTTTACGATGATGTCTGTGTGTGTGTGTGTGTGTGTGTGTGTGGATGTATGTGTGTGTGTATGTATGTAGGATGTTGGAAGGACGATTACTCAAAAACTATAAGACTTTAAATTTGTTTAACTACGTATTTCCTAATCGGACATTCATGGGAAGATCTGAAAAGGTTTTGGTAACAATTGGACAACCGGAAATAGAAGATTCTTGAAAAAAAATCTAAATAATATTTTTTGAAATTTTTTCTTGGTAATATTAAAGAAAATTAAATTCTCTATCTTATACATTTAAATATTTTACAATATATTCTATAGATTTAGAGATAAAAGAAATATAATATATAAAATAATCTGTTATAATAAATTTTACAGCCGAAAGATTGGCCATGGAAAATAGTTGAAAATTTAAATTGTTTATAACTGACAGATAAATGTCAATGTCAGAAATCCGGAGACATTACTGAAGACTTTTTCTGGGAAGTACATACATTATATTATTTCTTATTTTATTAATAGTTAAATATTTAAAATTATAGGTATATTACATATACCATTCAAAAATACTGTCAATCCCGAAAATGAATTGGAAACATTCCGCAAAATAAGAAGAGGACAAAATTTCTTCATAGAATGACTTTAAAATTAAAAAATCTAAATTTTTGGTGTAGAGTGTAGGATTACAAGAAATGTTAAATACAATAGGGCGCGAGCAATCATATCACCTGGTAAGCTTTCACAAGCAGATATGGGGGCCCGTGGCAGATTGATAGCTAGTAATTATATACATAGATGTCAAATATCATAATTTTTCATCCTAAATTTAGTGATTTTCCAATCCCATGTGGTTTATTTTCCTCGACAAGTAAATTCCACACTCCTGGTGACAAATTATGTAAATTTAGAAATCTTGAAATTTTTAATGAAAAATTCTGACATCTATGTACATAATTACTAATTGTCATTCTGAAACTGACCCCCATATCTGCTTGTCAAGGCCAACAATATTATATGACTGCTCGCGCCCTATACCTATGTAACCATAAATGGCGGTGGCGAGAGGTATTGTGCTGGCCACAACAGATTATTTTTTTACCTCTCGCTAAGAGAGGTATTGGATTCATGCTAAAAATCGCATATCTAGATTTTATTGAATAAGCACGTTTTAAGGTCCCTACAATCCGATTTTAACATTTTTACGATGATGTCTGTGTGTGTGTGTGTGTGTGTGTGTGTGTGTGTGGATGTGTGTGTGTGGGATGTTGGAAGGACGGTTACTCAAAAACTATAAGACTTAAAATTTGTTTAACAACGTATTTCCCAATCGGACATTCATGGGAAGATCTGAAAAGGTTTTGGTAACAATTGGACAACCGGAAGTAGAAGATTCTTGAAAAAAAATCTTCTAAATATTATTTTTTGAAAATTTTTCTTGATAATATTAAAGAAAAATAAATTCTCTTTCTGATACATTTAAATATTTTTATACATATTTTATAGATTTAGAGATAAAAGGAATATAATATATAAAATAATGTTGTAATTAATTTTACAACCGAAAGGATGCCATGAAAAATAGTTGCAAATTTAAATTATTTGTAACTGACAGATAAATGTCAGTGTCAGAAATAATGAGTAATGAAAGAAAAATGTATTTGGAGAATCCCTTAATTCTTGATCTGTGACTATTATGGAGATGACAAGTCTAGGTTGAAGGACTTAAATTTGTTTCAAACATTATGGGACAATGTACACCAGTACTATAGACTAGAGTAACTTTGAATTGCGAAAAAGCTATCAAATTCTTTTCAAGTAAGTTGTAAATATTGACAAAATTACACATCGATATAAGAATAATCGGAGTGCAATCTATCCGTCACTTTATTAAAGGGAATTAGTGTTATTTAGATATAACATGTATGAAAAAATAAAATGTAAAAGAAGATATATAAGAATAGATGCACAATCCAGATATATACATTTTAGACCGCCCAAAATTAATGTTTTTACTAGAAGAATATGAAGAGAAAGTAAACAAAGTTGTTCGAATTGAAAATTGCAGTTACCAGCCTAATATTTATATATGGTAAACTCTACTTTGTAATTTATTGTAACATAATTTATGGTAAAATATCTTCATGTTGAGACAAGCTATTATTGAATAATAAAGAAGTTTATACGTCATAGATTTATATGAATATATTATTTGTATTTATAAAAATATTCTTTGCTTTATGCATACAGCCAGGTAAAATATACGGCGAGAGGTTATGTGCTGGCCACATCAGATTTTTTTAATTAGGCTTATCTGACAATATTTAATAACAGCTGTAGCTGTAATAATGAAATATCGGATTGAAGTAGATGAAATAGTTAACTAATTAATTTTCTATTTTCATCTACGAGGGTCATTCAATAAGTAAAGAGACAAATGGCTATAGCTCAAAAACGGTTTATTTCAATCTTTCAAAATTAAGGCTATTTTTCAACATAATCACCCCCCACAGTTATGCACTTGTCCCATCTTTCTTGCAGCTTCCTAATTCCCTTGGCGAAGAATTCTTTCGATTTACCCCGAAGCCACTTTTGCACCGCTTCCTTAACTTCCTCATTGTTAGCAAATCTTTTTCCACGTAGGACGTCTTTGAGTGGTCCAAACAGGTAAAAATCAGATGGGGCGAGGTCGGGACTGTAGGCAGGATGAGGTAAGACCTCCCAACCCAATTCTTGAAGCTTATCACGGGTCAGCTGGGCTGTATGAGAGCGGGCGTTATCGTGCTGAAGAATGACTCCTTTTGACAAGAGTCCACGGCGTTTGCTCCTGATAGCTGGTCTAACTTTGTGTTCTAGCATCTCAGAGTAGTATTGGCTATTGATAGTTCGCTGATCTTCAAAGAAATCGCAATAGACTGACGAGGGACCAGAAACTTCCACTGGACGTCCACATCGGGGTTCATCACCTACACTTGTTCGGCCACTTTTAAACCGATCAACCCACTTGTAAAAATTCGCACGGTTCATACAACTTTTACCGTACTGTATTAACATTCTAGAAAAAAATTCACTTGGTTTTACACCTTCTGCGACTAAAAATCTAATGACTGAGCGCTGCTCTTCTAAGGTGCAATCTTCTTGTGGACTTGCCATGGTGAACTGAAAATTTTGAGATTATGTTGACATAAAATGATGAAACAGCTGATCAGAGCATATCCCAAGGTTGCCAACTAACACCCCTGAAAAGATTGTACACATTCATTGAATAGTTTTAAAATTATAGAATTTGTCTCTTTACTTATTGAATGACCCTCGTATATAATTATGGAGTCCAGTGGATGTGTGCCTGGGCGTCTGGTCGAGAATCTGATGACCCGGGCTCAATCACAATTGATGCCAAAATCATTTCGTATTTTAATTTATACTAAAGTTACCCTTGGTGTACAATGAGTGCCGATGTGGTGACGCCCGGTAAACACCCGCACGGTACGAACATGTCATCATTACAGATATATAACGCAGATTGGCAGTTCCAGCAATGGATAATATGCCGCGATGATATTTAATTCCTGGTAATATCAACCCGATATAATTTTGGTGAAATACGATTAATTAACATAGAACAATTATTTTATAGATATTCAGTGACCTGTATTTTAAATTTATTTCCCATGTAATTGTAATTGAATAAATTACGCTTTTAAAATAATGACACTATAATCCAAAAAAAAAAAAAAAAAAACTGGACATTGGACATTTAAATGTAACAATGCGTTAGATTTTATTTTAATGTAGATTCATCATATGAATTTGATTGGCACGAACAAGCAACGGTTGAAATAAATTCATTTATGCACTTCATTTCAATCAATAAACTCCGATGTTTTAAAATTATTTCAGTTTATTTTAACAAAACGGAATATATTTTTCATTAGTAATTAATTTTATTCAACTTCGTTCATATTTTATTTTGATTGTCACTCTATAATATAATGTATTATAATATTATAATCATAAATCAAGTAGGTGGATATTTTATATTTATACAGTTATCGATTTATATATTTATTACATTTTTAAACATTGAACCTAATATTTATTGGGAACTGCTGCAAAATTATGTTTATTCACAATCGGATAGTAATATGGCGATTTTCTGACTTTTAAAAAGTTGGAACCTCACTTTCCATGAGGTTGAAAAGTATAATGTATCAACTTTCTTACCTTAGGGTGGGAAGATGTCACATCCCAACTTCAGGGCTATATCTCACCCTGAGAGATCAATGCATATCAGTAATAGTTATTTAAATGTAAACAAAAGATATCCGATCAAGGTCGTCTACGAATTGTATGAATTCAGAATTATCACAAATTCAGT
This sequence comes from Harpalus rufipes, assembly GCA_951394225.1. Classification (NCBI taxonomy): domain Eukaryota; kingdom Metazoa; phylum Arthropoda; class Insecta; order Coleoptera; family Carabidae; genus Harpalus; species Harpalus rufipes. The sequence goes on along the minus strand of OX596288.1, from coordinate 11,195,969 downwards.
AATGTCGTTTGCTTAGTTTTTATGAGGGTACGTAAGATACTACTGTTATTTTATTATCATATAAAAATATATATTACAGTAAAAGCATTCAAAATTCAAAAATATGTCAACTGGTAAGTTTATAAGCAAATGTCAAACCAAATATGTTCAAAATAAGATAATGGGACAATGTCAGTGTCAGTGACTCTGACAAAAAATAACGTTATTCGTACAGCTATGACTCAAGGTAATGTATCTGTATTAATAAATAAACTTACGTTACAGCGAAAGTATTATCAACAACGAGCATCATTTTAAAGTGAAATGTCCTAGCTTAGTCGAAACAATATGAATTTTTGAAAGACAAGCGTGTTATATCCATCCTCATCGCTCACTCTTATAGCCTTTGCATAAGAAAGAGATAAATGTATGCCTATTTGTTAATTCGTTCGTGATACAGATGACCTTGATCGGACATCTTTCAAAACTTTTACTATATATTACATTTTATATACAGGATGTTAAAAAAGGGTAAAAAAATTAAAGGTATATACATTTTGGTGGGCTGATTCTCAATCATATAAAAAATCCCAAAATTCGGAAAATTATTTCGTATTACCTTCCGTCACCTTTAGGTAAGGGAGGTATTATCTTTGGTCAAAAAATTCAATGATGAGTTTTTTAGCGAATAAGCACGTTTTAGGGTCCATATAATACGATATTACTATTTGTATGTATGTGTGTGTGTGTCCGTGTGTGTGTGACGAAAGTTTCGGATCGCATAACTTCAATACCACAATTCCAAAAATTATATTTTTTTCGTATTCCTCAAGTTTACATCCAGAAGAAGAGGTGATTAGATTTTCGTTATAATTGGTCATAAGATTGTTTTCGAAAAGCCAAGGCCTTCTTAATTATTCCGAAAACTTTTCAATCCACCCTCGTATGCAACAGTAGTTGTAATAAAAGCTAATAGCTTACGGTCTCATATTTTTGTATTACATTAAAAAAAATAGTTTAAATTTCCATTAAGGGATGTTTTAGTGAAAATAATTATTAGGTTGCTGACAATTATTTGTGTTTTTTAATTTGTTCGTTGTCTAAATATTTTGTGTAAAGAAGTAATACCAGTCCTAAATAATAAAGTATCACCAAATATTATTCAAAAATAAAATTCCTTCTATATGAATAAGTGTGCTAAAATCTAGAATATAAAATTATTATTCTACAATGGATAAAAGTTTTGAAAACTTAACAGAAAAATATATATTCCATTTTTAATTTTTATAAAAGCTACATCGTATTGTTTTATTTTTTAAGCTAAACCCATCCTTCCGTTCCAGCAATGTTATTTTGATAAGATCCCGCTTTTAATCAATATTGGAAGATAGCCATTAAAAATTGTAGCCCTTCTCGGCGTACCTAACGCGGAAAATGATTGGGGTGTGTGGGATGGAATCGATAAGTGTAAAGTTAAACGGTTCGGAAAATAACGCACTTGAAGTGCAGAAGTGGGCTTATCTTATATCGCCACCTAAACCCGATTTTATTACTTGGAGCCAATCTCTGCCACGTGAAACACTATGTAATGTAATAATAAAGAAATATTACACGTTCTTAAACAAACCATTCTATGAAAAACAATACGATCTTTAAATAAAGATTACTAACTTGAAACGGGAGAATTTGTTCGTAGTTTAAAAATAAAATAACTTAGATAAAGCTACCAAAATTTGAAATTTTGTTCATTTCGTACCTGTATTTACACATACAGGGTGTAACAGAAATAAGTACACTAAATTTAACCAGTGATAGAACTCGTCGAGAGCAACAATATTTCTTAACAACTTTTTTTCGAAATCTCAATGTTTTTTTAAGCATTTTAACCCCCCCCCCCTTCTCTATATATAACGAGTCGTTTAGGTATTGTAACGTGCGCCCCTGACTTAAGAGTAAGCGACCGCCGACACTGGTAGAATATCTCTAGAACGGCGCAATCTTCGCAATGATCGGCGTAGTAAACTCGTTACAACCTGTCTAATTACAGTAAAAATTTTGAAAGATGTACGATCAAGGTCGTCTACGAATTGTATGAATTCAGATTTTTGCTCCGCCCATTATGACAAATTCAGTAGTGTCGTTTGGATATATATATATATATATATATATATATATATATATATATATATATATATATATATATATATATATTACAGTAAAAGCATTCAAAATTCAAAAATAAGTCAACTGGTAAATGTAAAACCAAATATGTTAAAAATAAGATAATGACACAGTGTCAGTGACTCTGACAGAAAATAAGGTTATTCGTACGGCTATGAATCAAGGTAATGTATCCGAATTAATAAATAAACTTACGTTACAGCGAAAGTATTATCAACAACGAGCATCGTTTTAAAATGGAATGTCCTAACTTAATCGAGACAATATGATTTTTTGAAAGACAAGCGTGTTATATCCATCTTTATCACACACTCTTATAGCCTTTGCAAAAGAAAGAGATAAATGTATGCCTATTTGTTAATTCGTTCGTGATACAGATGACCATGATCGGACATCTTTCAAATTTTTTACTGTACTTAGGGTCACCTGATTCTTTTGTATTCAGCCGACGGACATTTTGATATAAAACACGCATCGTGAATGAACATTGGGTGATATAAATAAACAGTCTACGAGTGATGAACATAAATAAATGTAGTTATATAAATAAATATAGTCATATAAATATTGTTTAAATAAATAACCTTAGTGTTTCAGTATTTAATAACATTCTTAGTCTTAAATTAGTGTATAATTATTTAATCATAGTGTTAATTACATTTATTATCTTTATCTTAATTATTTATCACTTAATAAACTTTTATTTTAATTAATAATATTTCTCTGATTTTTACACTTCACCCAAATAAATAAACGTTACAGTATTTTCAGAATAATTTGATCAAGTAGCAATAACAATGAAACAATTGTTTTTGACAAAAGCGAGTTGTCAACTTTTTCAAATAAATTTTGACAATTAAATCGATTAATAATTATTATAAAAGTTATAATCAGTAAAAAATGCCTGCCTTTACGGATAACGAGTATACAGAAACAGAGACGAACAAAAGAGTAACGTTTTATACGTCAAATTATTAGTATTTATTTTGACAATCATTACTGACCCTGACGTAATAAAACGTTACGCTATTGTTCGTCTCTTGTTTCTAATTTCATGGCTAATACTATTAAATTGTAATTCTGTGAATTTTCAAATTTTATTTCTGCAGTTATGAAGTGCCAAAATGAATGCAATGCGCACGGAAAAACTGATTTCCCATGTTAAACTCCTATATTTCACTTTCCGTGATACACCCTGTATGGTCATGTGTCTGCGACAAATATATAGTTCGTTTTTAGTAAACTCTGAATCAAATAAACACTACAGTATGACACGACGGCAAACTGTAAATTTAAAGTAGCGAAATTATCTCAACACTATCATTTGATCTGAAAAAACTGTACAGGTATCGTGTACTCGTATAAATCGTTTTGATTCACGTCGATGTAAACAATAATTGAATTATAGAAAAGAAGAATGAATTCTCTAGTGCATCGTTCTCTCACGCCAGCGCCACCTGTAGATAAATTCAATCGCGCCAATTCCCCGAAATGCAGCCATTAGTCGGGGTAATATAACTTTTTGCTCTTTGCCACCGCGGAGCACTTGATAAATGCAAACAAATTTATCTTACCGCGCCGCGCGCCATACACTTGCTATATTGAAATGCAAATACAGACAAATGAACAAAAAATAAAGTGCAATTTACTCGCGCCGTCGGACCTACAAGCATTTGTAACCCACAGACAGAGAAACACAATGGAGAAAAGGGGAAAAGATAGCGGTATTTAAATAAATTACTTAACAAAGAGATATGGAGAAGTTAATGGAAAAGCGAACAAACTCTAATTTCATTTTTCTCAATAAGCAATGGACTCTATCTTTTTACCTCTCGCTAAGAGAGGTATTGGATTCATGCTAAAAATCGCATATGCAGATTTTATTGAATAAGCACGTTTTAAGGTCCCTACAATCCGATTTTAACATTTTTACGATGATGTCTGTGTGTGTGTGTGTGTGTGTGTGTGTGTGAGGATGTGTGTGTGTGTGTGTGTGGGATGTTGGAAGGACGGTTACTCAAAAACTATAAGACTTAAAATTTGTTTAACAACGTATTTCCCAATCGGACATTCATGGGAAGATCTGAAAAGGTTTTGGTAACAATTGGACAACCGGAAGTAGAAGATTCTTGAAAAAAAATCTTCTAAATATTATTTTTTGAAAATTTTTCTTGATAATATTAAAGAAAAATAAATTCTCTTTCTGATACATTTAAATATTTTTATACATATTTTATAGATTTAGAGATAAAAGGAATATAATATATAAAATAATGTAATTAATTTTACAACCGAAAGGATGCCATGAAAAATAGTTGCAAATTTAAATTATTTGTAACTGACAGATAAATGTCAGTGTCAGAAATAATGAGTAATGAAAGAAAAATGTATTTGCAGAATCCCTTAATTCTTGATCTGTGACTATTATGGAGATGACAAGTCTAGGTTGAAGGACTTAAATTTGTTTCAAACATTATGGGACAATGTATACCAGTACTGTAGACTAGAGTAACTTTGAATTGCGAAAAAGCTATCAAATTCTTCTCAAGTAAGTTGTAAATATTGACAAAATTACACATCGATATAAGAATAATCGGAGTGCAATCTATCCGTCACTTTATTAAAGGGAATTAAGGTTGTTTAGATATAACAAGTATGAAAAAATAAAATGTAAAAGAAGATATATAAGAATAGATGCACAATCCAGATATATACATTTTAGACCGCCCAAAATTAATGTTTTTACTAGAAGAATATGAAGAGAAAGTAAACAAAGTTGTTCGAATTGAAAATTGCTGTTACCAGCCTAATATTTATATATGGTAAACTCTACTTTGTAATTTATTGTAACATAATTTATGGTAAATATCTTTATGTTGAGACATGCTATTATTGAATAATAAAAAAGTTTATACGTCATAGATTTATATGAATATATTATTTGTATTTATAAAAATAATCTTTGCTTTATGCATACAGCCAGGTAAAATATACGGCGAGAGGTTATGTGCTGGCCACATCAGATTTTTTACACGGTGTCAGTAAATAGTTGGCTTCTGTTTTAGAAGTTGATTCGCTCAATAAAAAGACGAATAGATTTATATAAATACTTGTCCTTTGAATAAATAGGTTTGTTTTCACTATTTATCCCCAATTCAGTGTTCGTTTGATCCAGAAGTTATTAATCGTAATTTGTTTCGGTCAAATAGCGTTATCAGTAAAGACGCAGTATCAAAAATTCTGGAGGCCCTCCGTGAGTGAATTTTATGTTAACACAGAGCACAGGCGGCACTAAATTTTAAAACATGCACAGAACATGGCAAATATATACTGCTAAACTTTTGTCAGTACTATTACTATATTTACTGAACATGCCTTAATTGAAGTCGGTGAGACCAATCTCAAACCGAACAGAATTTCAAATTTTAGGGACTTAATACAAACATACATACATACATACATACATACATACATACATACATACATACATACATACATACGAGGTGTGTTCAAAAACTATCGCGAATTTTGAATTTTCGCGGGTTACGTATATTCGAATTTCGATCTTTTTGTGGCTTTATGTTGGTACTCATGTCTCTCACTTATGTCGACAAGCTCGGCCATTTTGAATGTTCACTTACTTGTTGACAGCTGCTTTGCTTGCACGTGTTTTGGATCGTCTTCGATTTTTACCTAATGTGCTTATTCGTTAAAAACTGACTATGAATTTTTTGACCAAGACAATATCTTTCTTATCTAAAGGCGACGGAACGTAGAACGAGTAGAAATGAAATAACTTCTTTGATAAAAACATTTTATGACAATGACAAATTTTAAATGAATTATTTTTTTCTACGTTCCGTCGCCTTTAGATAAGAAAGATATTGTCTTGGTCAAAAAATTCATAGTCAGTTTTTAACGAATAAGCACAATAGGTAAAAATCGAAGACGATCCAAAACACGTGCAAGCAAAGCAGCTGTCAACAAGTAAGTGAACATTCAAAATGGCCGAGCTTGTCGACATAAGTGAGAGACATGAGTACCAACATAAAGCCACAAAAAGATCGAAATTCGAATATACGTAACCCGCGAAAATTCAAAATTCGCGATAGTTTTTGAACACACCTCGTACATACATACATACATAAACTCCGTTTCCACCACTTGATCCCCACGTCATCAGTTGTAACCATATGATTCAAATCGCCAGGGGTGGGACATCATGTTGTCGGGTGAAATCGGGCGAAATGGTCTGATTTCCGTAGTATTTATATAAATCAAAACTGAAAACTGACAGTTTACAGTATAACTTATACCGTGTGAATATTATTATTCATCAAAATTCGACGTAAAACATTTATTTCACAATTATAAATCAATTGAATAATTATGATGTAATGTCAAAACTGACAGTATTCTAATAAATATAACCTATATTATGTCAGTTTTGTTATTTATCAAAATTCGTAGTATAAATAGTTATTTAGCAATACTGAACGAATTGAATAAATACGATATAAGTACAATGGATGAAATATAGATACCTCTATATATTGTCCAAAAGCAATATGTTGCAATAATTGTCGGCAATCTTAGAAACAACGTCTTTGGATTAGCAAAATGCACAATATAATACGAAGAACTAAACACTCAATGAAGCACAAACTATCAACGCATGTGGCCAAAATCACTTTAATCACCTCATGAATGACATGAATATTGAAATAATTCAAAAATTTGAAAATGACTTTCGTTACCGTGGTTACACTACAGTTTCTATTTCATTTTTCTCCGTTGGTTGGATGGTGATAGCATATACCCCCCGTGACACGTACGATAATGAGATAGCGAATAAAAGTGTCATATATATCATGTGTGTACGACAGAGATGCTAGATCAGAGTTTAGTAATTCTTACATCAGAAATTGATGACGTGGGGATCATCTCGGAGATATAGAGTGTACATACATACATCGTCGCAAAAATAGTAAAATTGTATTATCTAGGGACTCTAAAACGTGCGTATTCATTGAAATATCTTCCTCAGCTAAAGGTGACGAAATATATAATGAAATTATGTTAACAAACACTATTTTTTGTTAGTATTGGAAAAAATCTTTAGAGGGCATTTTTTATCCTTTTGATGTATTGAATTCAATATTAAACAAGATACCACCTGTTTATTTAACAGTCTATATATTATGTGTAATTAATTTTACGATTATTTTGTTTTGAGAAATAAATGGTAATGAAAAATCCTATCCTATAATGCATTTCTACTCTGTAATATGCAAGATTTGAGTACCTAGTTCATTACTATTTCCATTATTTCCTCCCTGTCACCTGCCAACACATACTACATATTATCCTCTATCCTCTATTATGATTTCTCTATTCTTATGGAGTGTGTGTAAAGGCTGGAGTTGTTCGCGTATATTTTATGTGCACGGGTGGTCGTGTGCAGTGAGGCATGGGCACTTTTTGTGGACCACTCTGCGCTGCTGTCTTGTCGTATCTCACACGTGTGTTTCACTGTTTCCCGCTTCCGCTTCCGACGCTACGCCCACTATCGCGAACCTGACGCACGATGCCCAGTGGCGCCACAGCGATTTTTATGAAGTAGTGGTTGCGGTTGTTAATATTGAATTGGAAAAAAGTCCACTATTTAATAAGCATTTTAATAGTTTTGTTATAAACTGGAATTGTGCAACTTCCTTACGAACTCTATCGCTAGATCTCTGATTCAAAATGATAGATCCATGGTTCATAAATGGTTATTATACTATTCTAAAATGTATATGGAGTTGCGTGGCTGCGTGTCTGGTCGCAAATCTGGGGAACCGGGCCAAATATTTAGAACTTTAAATGGCACAAAATTCACGCCATCAATGCCCGTGAGATGACGCCTGATAAACGCTCGCACTGTACAAAGATATCATCATCATTACCTATGTACAAAGCAGATTGGCACACCCAGCAATGGGTAATATGCCGTGATGATATATTTATTTTATTTATTTATCTAAAATGTATCGTCTCCATCCTCGTAACGTAGTACACGAGTTTTTAATTTTCCTAGATGAGGGTGTTGAGATAGATGTTGGAAAGACAGGATAAGGAATGAAAGTATAAGGGAAATGGCTCGAGTGATATGTCTCTAGAAAGATACAAGAGAGACGATGACATTAGTTTGAACATGTCATGAGGAAAGATTAAGAATATATTGGAAGAAGTATGAATAACTCAGCAATAGAAGGTAGAAGAAACAAAGGAAGACCAAAGATAAAATGGAAAGACTGTGAGAAAAGGAACTGAATGTGAACGACACGCAAAACAGAAATGAGTGGAACAAGAAAATAAAAAATAGCGACCCCTAACGAATGGGAAAATCTAAAGAAGTTTGTTTATAAAATAATTTTACTGGAAATATAGGACCTTTTGCAAGAAAATTTATGTATAGGGCGCGAGCAGTCACTTGACTTAGCTGACTTTCGCAAGCAGATATGGGGGCTCATGTCAATATGACAGCTATTAATTATGTCCATCACTGACAAATGGTCATAATTTTTCATTCAAAATTTCATGATTTTCTAATTTCATGTGGTTTATTTGTTACCAAGAGTATGGATTCGGTTGCCGAGAAAAGGAATCATATAATACCAAAAAATGAAATTTTGAATGAAAAAATATTACATTTGTCAGTTATGGACAGAAAAGTCACGTGACTGCTCGCGCCCTATGGAATTTGTACATAATATACAGATTGGCGGAAGGTAATGTGCTGGCCACATCAATTTTTTTAATAATTTCCCTCTTTATTTCTCCTTCTATAAAACTTTAGTTAAAAAAAGTTATATTACCACACTTTACTATTGTTTTTAAAGGTTTAATTTGTAAGGAGTCCGCTATCTGAAATGTTAATACAAAGGGGTCCGCGGTTTAGAAAAGTTTAAGAAACGCTGATTTAGACAATTTCCATCATATTGCTGCTACATTCTGCAAATAATCTCTGCAGGTTTTACCCTGTCTAAAGTCTGCTGCAGTCTGACAACGAAATACTCACGTTGACTTGACATGAAATGACAACAAAACAAATCTAAGCTATTGCTTTATTAACCACCATTCTGTACAGACAAACACACTTTGACGTTATTATTAAAACGCATTCAATATTCCTTTACGTTTTTACTTCCCTCGTTTCTTTACTTTTTGTGTTGATCATCTATCTAAATACGTACTAATCGAACCTATCCTTCCTCGACCTTATTGATCTTTCACGATTTACATCTTAACGATGATGTGGATGTTCACGATTATTACCAGCTAAGTGCCTTCCTTGCGCCCCCTTTTTAAGAATCCTTCGTACGTCTGTGTTTTGGCTGGTCTGTTTTAGACTCCATTAGAGTAATTGCAAGACCGCTGAACCTTCTGGCTACATTTTCTTTCGCCATTCCGCCACGTTCCACGTACGTATATTTATAAGCCAGTGTTAGAGCCCAAACGTAACCCGAGTACCTGTAGTACGCGTCTCTTCTATGCTTGCCGTAATGTACGTTTAATCTCTGCAAATGAACTACTTCCCCAGAAAAAAAATTCAAGCAGGAAAATGTAGTACGATCTTCAGGAATTTATTGGGAGTTGATTGTTTTTTCTTTGTTTCATTAAAGGGATTTGTTTGCAATAAACTTAATTAAGAGTTTTATTCGTGTTTAAAGATTGCTTAAAAGAAATATTTAATTCGTGGTTTAGATTTTATAAAAATGAAAATCTTTTATATTGTGTATAATACTATTTTTCTACTCCTATGCCTTAATATTAAGTACTGTAAAAAAATCTGATGTGGACACCGCACGACTTCCTTGTACGATTATTAACCTATACATATTTTTTTAATAATTAAATTACAAAATATTGACCGGCTTAAGCCAAGCCCGAGAAATATTTTGATATAGAACAAAAAATAATTCATTTACTGCTATCATTCTTAAATTAACATTAATCTAACCCGGTTCTTTTTAAAGAGAGTTTGGATTACAACAAAGAAATATTTGATTACAACAATTAATATGACTAATTTCACAATAAAAATATAATATTTGTTATTGTACGAATCATAAAATTGCACGTATTTAACGTAATTTGACATGAACATTTTTTTATGTTTTTGTCCTAATCCATAGCAAGCTTTATTACAAAAAAAAAAAGTATATAATTTTTAAATTTATATATCTCGCTTATACAAAGGGCTAATTTAATAATACTTGATGTGCTAGACGCAGAAATTAATTCTCTAAAACTTTTATTTGAAGCATTTATTTCTAAAATAAAAATAAAATCATTTTATTCAAGAAAAACTGTTAACAACTTCAAGTAATGTACCCCTTTCGGTTAGCCTATTTTAACCAAAATCTATTATGTTATTTCGATTGACATAAAAGTCTTGTATACCAAATTTGAAAAGTTTTGGATTATATTTTAAAACAGTTTTTCATTAAAATCTATTATAGGCTTCATGTAAAGTGCCACTTCTGGAAATTATGTAATAACCAGAAAGGGAGGTGCACAACTTTATGTTATAGGAGTCCTAAATACAAAATTTCAACTTTCTACAGCTTACCGTTTTTGAGTTATGCGAGATACGTACGGACGTACGTACATACGTCACGACGAAATTAGTCAAAATGGATTCAGGGATGACCAAAATGGATATTTCCGCTGAAATCTGAAAACCGAAATTTTTCGCGATTACAATACTTCCTTTACTTACGTACAAGGAAGTAAAAAATTAAAGATGTCTGATCAAGGTCATCTGTATCATAAACAAATTAACAAATTGGCAAACATTTATCCCTGTCATTTTCAAAGACAAGTGTGTGCGATAAGGATGGATGTAACATGCTTGTCTTTCAAAAATTTAAATTGTTTCGGCAAAAACGATGCTCGTTGTTGACAATACTTTCGCTGTAACGTAAGTTTATTTATTAATTCAGATATATTACTTGATTCATACTTGTACGAATAACGTTATTCCCAGGTGCAGAATTTTATGCACTAAAATAATTAGGGAAGCAGGAAAAGAAAGTATGATTTGACATGTTAAAGTCCTATGTTCCGGGGTCGCGGTCACCACCCTGTATATTACAGATAGCAATTACATCTAGAAATTTATATTAGCAGCCATTACATATGAGGGTGATTTTTTGTTTGTCAATCGATCCCGTAAAAGCATCAGGTGTGTATTAAGCTTAGTACGTGTAGAGTTGATATTATTAGTCCCTGTTGTGTTCCATATGTAGCATAAGTTATGGGCCCCGCCTAGGTTTAAACTAGCGAGAAGCGGAACTGCATCAACCGACCACCAATTAGTAAATTATGTCACCCGAGGGGTAAGTGCTGCGCCCCTGATGATCTCAGGCATAAATCAGTACGGAACTTCCACGACTCTGTTACTGCACTCTGTCATGTGCTAATAATTGAACTGATGCTCTGTTTTCATTAGACCTCGCTGCAAATCAAGACTAACTGTATAAATATATATGTTATTCCTTCGCAGGGTGTAATGATGACGATTACAAAACAGAAATGATTATAGTTTATTTCAGATTAAATTTTCATTGTTAACAAATTATATTAACTTCCTACGATTCAAAAGTACTTATTTTGGTAAGCATGAAACACGTAGCTATCTAAACAATAACGAAAATATAACTCGGTCATTTGAGACAGCCAAAAATCTCTACTTTGATGACACTTTTGCTGCCGTATACAAGTATTGTGTTCTTTTGTCCAATTTGAACCACTTTATTCGTTTGCCTTAAATGTGGTTTTCTATACTTCATTTCACGTAAGAAAACAGTAAACTGCTGCCTTCTTCAGGGTATAAAGAACAAAAAATATATAAGCGGCCTCGGCGACAATTTTTCTCTCGGTACGCTAAAGAGTGATTTCGCGGCCTTGATATATAAATAACTATAGTGTACACCTTGTCCGCGAAATCCTTTAGCGTCCTCGAGATTGTCTTGCCTCGGCCGCAAGCGGCCTCGGCGACAATTTTACTCACTCTTTCGCGGCCTTGATATACAAATAACTATTATTTGTAAAAATGTACAGTACCTGAATATTAAAAATTACAACAAAACATAGTTAAACATCAGTTAATTCTATATCTATACTTTATCTGATAACTGACGAATGATTTTTTTTTTTCGTTTTTGTGAACTAAGTTTGCATACTGACCAATCAAAAAGCAGAATTTACATCCCCATTTAAACCAACGCTATTTTCTTACGTGAAATGAAGTATAACAACATCTCAAATTATGAAAATTTATTTTTTCTGGCGTATTAGGAACTTTTCGACGAAAATACAAAATACGAGTCTAATATTTTTATGTATAGATTAACATGTTAATGACTGAAAAAACTTGGAAACCCCTGTTGTACGACTTTCAGTTACCTAACGCGCTCACTACGCGCAAGGCTTGTTTTGTTCATTTTCCAATTCCCATAGTGCGGTAGAATTTAATGTCTATTTACGTTTTTGCGGGAAATGTAATTTCAGTTATTTCTATTGGAATTAATAGAGACATGTAGCGTTTTAAATCTTACAGGGAGAACACGTTTATAAAGATCATTTTGTTTAAGGCGTTTTAGTCATTCAACGCATATTATCAGAAATATAAATTATCTATGAAATTAATTAGTTGTTAGAATAAGATTGCAAATTTTTGGACAACCTAAACTAGGACACTTTAATGACCGCAGGAGGGGCAGAGGATATAGAGCATAAAACATAAACTCACTTTCAAATTTATACAAAAAGTACGAATGAAATTTACTTATTGTCTTATGATATCGCGAAGTAGAACTTTAAGCAGTGAATATAGGACATAGGACACACAGTGGTCATTTTGGGACTTACTTAAAGTAGGACAGTTGGAAAACCTACCTGAGGATCAAATAGAATCGTAACATAATAGCATCGTCGCTAAACTTTTTTTTTACCTTTCGCTACGCTACGTAAGGGAGGTATAGGTATCGTGCTAAAAATCGCATATCGAGATTTTGGTAAATGACCACGTTTTAAGGTCCCTACAATCCAATTTTAACATTTTCACGATGATGTCTGTGTGTGTGTGTGTGTGGATGCTCTTTACGCTCTAAATCAAATACTATCGTTCAGAAAATTTTGAAACCTTATATTTCTATCTTATTCTAATATGAAAAGAAGCCATTAGATTTTGGTGTCAATCGGATAACCGAAAATGGCAGTTTACTTGATGCACACACACACGCACACACGCACGTACGCACACACACAAACACGCGCGCACACACACAGACACATATACACACACATCATCGTGAAAATGTTAAAAATGGATTCTAGGTACCTTAAAACGTGGGCATTTACCAAAATCTCGATATGCGATTTTTAGCACGATTCGTATACCTCTCTTACCAAGGGTAACGGGAGGTAAAAATTCAAACAAAACTTGGCGTTTTTAAACGAATGTGTCGAAATATACCCAGAAGGTGCAATGCTTGCATTGAAGTGGGTAGTCGTCATTTTGAGTAATTATAATAATATGTATTACAAAAATGAATAAAATTAAAGTAGATAATTATTCTTTAAGAGCCTGTAGCCTTAAAAATGTGCGTTTCTGGATATGAATTTATTAGTAAAAGTTGGTCAATTTTGCATCCCCTACATACCCCATAAATTTGTAACACGTATTCATTAACACCCTGTATAATAATGGAATACGACAATAGTGCAGTGCAAACGAGATGGCACTTCTGATTTACCTTTATATTATCAATGAGTTAGTAGAAAACCACACTGATGCAACTAATATAAATGTAATTTTCGGTACATATGGGGCTTAATACACGCTGGGCCTAATTCGCCTTAGGTATCTTATTAAAACATTAAATCTAATGTGCTCGATGCCTGTAAGATAATTAAAGTCTCTTGGCGACATTAGTAAGTAAAATCTTCAATATTTTCCAACCGGCAAAACGCATTTGTAGTCAATATACATACCATTAGATGGAAATCATTAAAACAAAAATTTAGGGACATAGTTATAAGCCATTAACTTGGATATGATTCTTATCAAAACAAACTAACTTTTTAGTACAAAAGAAAAACATTAAAACTGTAAGCGACCATTTCGAAAGTCGACCGTATTTATTTATTTGATTGTTAGTTTTTAAAAAAGCATTCCCCATTGTTTATTTTTATTCCTGTATCGGATCGTACTGCATTACAATTCAATCAGTATATTGCAATATATGGTTCATGTATTGTTTTCTTTCAATACTATATTGATTCTGCTCCCCTTGAAACAATATTTTGCTGAACTGATTAACTATATGTTGTAGAACTCATGTATATTGATATTTTTTGTTGTTGCAATTGATTTGAACATATTTTGTTTGAAGTTTATTGATATTATGTTACAATAAAGCGGATTAATGTCACATGCAGAAACTAAAACTGTTTAATGTGGCGCATTATATTTGTATGAACATTTTGTACTGATTATCACTGTGAGCGATTACTCAGATACGTTGAGCTTTTATCTACACAAAGCTATGAATTTATACATAAAACCTGTTAATGGAATACATAATCTTCAATTGTGTTATGCTCTTTTCGTTTCTTTTTATTTTCGCGCTTTTATGTACTGGTCATTTCATTCAAACCTTTTGTTTCGAGGATACTAATGTACGCATTAGTACAAATGACATTTTTAAAATAACTAAATTATTAAATGTGTTATTCAAAAACAAATGTGTGATTTTTTTTGCTTAAAAAAGGATGCAATCTTTTGTTTTGAATTGGGTCCTTCACCACATCAAAGTTTTTAACAATCAACTTTTTTTTTTCAGAGATTTTTATTTATTTTTTATAGACCGGGGGCTAAACTACGTAAAAAAATTATTATGGTATTTCAAATACTGACCCCTGATGCTCACTTTAAATACCCTGGAGAACGATTTACTGTCTTTTCCGGGATGATGCTCTACCTAGCTATCGACCATTACCCAAATCTGTTTAAAAAATCTGATGTGGCCTACACAATACCTTCCGCCATTTATTTTTTATTAATTTAAATACATACATACCTATACTCTGTTCCACCTAACCAATTCAGTAGATGGCGCTCACATGGGTGCCAGTTTTAAACCGACGAAATTAAAAAATGGCAGTATTCAACTACTATCATCTAACATTTTATTAAAATATTAAAAAGATAACATAATACCATTGAAACTGTGTATATTCTAGTCCTAGTCAGTAAATATGAAATATAGAGTATCATCTACCTGCATTCCAAATCGGATAAAAATTATACTTGACATTGCACATAAAAATGACACGAGATGTCACCGACGCTAGTCTGAAACTATATTGTGTAAAGTTGGCTCCAATCTCAGTCAATCAGAGAGTTCAAAACTATGCCCTATTCTGTACAATACTGAATTGGTAAGGTGAACACGAGATACATTCCTATATATTTACTTATGCTGGATACAGTATTAAGTTCCTTTCCATATACATATAGATAAATAAATAACTAAATAAATATACACAGGGTGTTATATTTTAGTGGACCCAGCAAATATCTCGCTTATTTATTAAGTTAGTATTTTCTTTCATATAACATGATTTATACAGCAACATGTAAGCTACATTCATGATACCACTTCCGGTTTATTAGTAATTAATATCAACTTTAAAATTTCAAATGGCTTGAAATAAAACAATGAACTAAAACAATTGTAACTATTATTATTAAACGAAATATATTTTTTTGTCATAATAATACAGAAAATAAGAATAAGGAACCCTTAATATAGTCATGGCTCACTATTCTCTTTTCGGCTAGGTGTATAAAAAAGTGCCCGCCATTTTACTTTTTTAATAATGTAACATATGGATTATTTTACATGATTGTAAAGCAAATTTGATGTACTTTTGAATATTGTAAAACAATATAGTATGTTCCATTTGAAATTTCAAAGTTGATATTAATTACTAATAAACCGGAAGTGGTATCATGAATGTACGTCCGTTATCAAGTAGCTTACATGTTGCTGTATAAAGCATGTTATATGAAAGAAATTACTAACTTAATAAATAAGCGAGATATTTTGCTGGGTCCATTAAAATATAACAACCTGTATATATATATATATATATATATATATATATATATATATATATATATATATATATATATATATATATATATATATATATATAGAGAGAGAGAGAGAGAGAGAGAGAGACGAACAAACGTCAGTTGCAGGATAATGATTGTCAAAATAAATACTAATAATTTGACGTAATAAAATGTTACGATTTTGTTCGTCTTGTTTCTAATTCCATGCCTACTACTATTAAATTGTAATTCCGTGAATTTTCAAATTTTATTTGTCAGTTATGAAGTAGCCAAAATGTTTTTTTTTTATTGAGTTGGATGTAGAAATTTTTGCTTTACAACATCCATTTGAAACTGTTCGTCTAAAATAATTAGGGGAGCAATGCGCACGGTAAACTGATTTCCCATGGGATCGATAATTTTTATAGGAAAAATTCAGAACAATTAAATGCTGTAGCGCCCTTTATAACACTTTAAAACATCTGGAATTTATTATCAACTACCATTTATATATATATATATATATATATATATATATATATATATATATATATATATATATATATACATAATGTCATTTTATACAGGTCCCAATATTCTAAAATATCAATTTTTAAAACAGTTTTGGGTTATGATCAACAGCTGGATGGTGCGTCTTTTGTTCCGGGGGAGACAGCAAATCGTTCTCTAAGGTATTTAAAGTGATCACCAAGGGTCAATATTTGGAATACCATCATACATTTTCACGTAGCACTAGCCCCCGGTCTATTATAAAATTTTGAACCATGACGTAATTGGTCAGTTATAAGGGGCTCCAGTTCTTACAGAGAGCATGATTTACTATTTACGTGGTTAGTCCTACCATCGGTTGAGCGTTGTTCGCTTACTCAAATAACATCCTTTATAATAGTATAATTCAATAGAAGCAGTTAAAAAGAATTATAGTATAATAAAATACCTAAAACAGTTTTCTAATATTGATAAAGTAGTCCACGTTACAAAGTCAAGAAAATTTATATCCAGTGTACAGGAAAATAAATATAAATAAATTTGAGCAATAAAAGAGCATGAGTGTTGGCCTCCGTTTGAACCATTACTCATACCAACACAAGATATATCTCCCCTAACCGAGTTATTATTTATTACATCTTCTTAATCATAGGCGGAGTATTCATCTTTCCCGCGTAAACCGCACTCCGTTTTCCGGAAGTTGGGTAAACAAATGACGTTGTTTTTCACACAAAACATAATTAAAAACTTATGAATATTTTTAATTTTTCCCTCTCAATTAATTTGCCGGCGTTTACTTTTCCCTTGTGGTAAAAATGTCAGTTAATTTATTAAGAAATTATGCGGAAAATTTTAATAGGATTTTTTGAGGTGTAATGTAGTTATGTGTGCTGTTTGTAAGTATTATTTTAATTTGGAAATATCTTTGCGCATTATTTTAAATTGCATGAAAGATATTAAGAATAATTTTCGTCTTATATTAAGCTGCCTTATTAATTTTTATTAAATAAAATATAGGTACCTAAGTATTCAACATTTTTAGAGACAATTATAAATATGAATATTTATATTTCTACCTTCAGAGTAAGGCTATTGCAAGTATTTTATATGACTTTTAAGTACTAAATTTTTAAAAATATTGTCCTATAAAGAGCAGCAAATTTGAAAATATCTCAAAATGTCCATTAGATATTTTAAAATTAATTGAATTTATTCCAAAAGGGCACTAGTCACCCTTTACTAATTTTATATGCGATTTTTAGCATATGCAATACCTCTCTTAGCGAGAGGTAAAAATATATAGGCTGTTCCGTTTGAAATATGAAAATTAATATCATTTCCGATTAAACCAGAAGCCCTACCATCATGTCAAATACTATGATTTGTAAGCCCCTAAGTCTAGTTTACAAATATGTAAAAAGAATTAAAAAAATACTTGTAAATAAAAAAATATTTCTAGTGGCCCGTTTTTCAGTGTCACCCTGTTTATTACCCTAAATAAAAGCCATTTTTTATCATTTATTAATTAATTTAATATGAGATATTTAGCTTCTGAAATATAATTTGATAAAATTCATGTTATTTTCCTTTCAGTCACCAATAAAGTGTAAACCTTGATGAAAACACATGAAAGAAAATTCTGTCGCAAAGGTTTTTTGAAAAACATGAAAAGGCTATACGTACATATTGGTAAATTTCGATATTATGTCAACTTCAAAAGCGAGATTAATTTGACTTTCATGAACAAATGACTTCACAACACAAATCAGAATAAAGGAAACATCTTTGAAATTAAAATGAGGAGCTATCATCATTTGTGGCGCAACAGTGGATTCAATTCGATACTATCTTCAAACGTTTGAATTCTTAACATTACGACATCTAAGAAATGTAAAATGTTAAATTTTTGAGCATTTTTTCACACTCGGGCCCACAGAATTAAGCAGGTATATTATTAAATAAATTAATGCTGATTACATTAGAATATTTTGTTCATTGAGTTTTTTTAATGTTAATGGAATTGAAAGGTTGATAAAAAATTGTTTACAATGTGTTTTCCAATGCCTACTTTACTAAAATTTCGTTATTAAACCAACATTTTAATAATATTTATTTAATTTCTAGCTTGCCTAGGCAACGTCGTATTCTCACTGTACCTAACGAATGATTACGATTTGTGTCGAGAGTGAAATAGTGAACTGTAAATGGTTTCACGATATAACCTTAAATTAAATACATGTCCATAGCAACAACAAAATTTATATTTTATCCTGACGTACATTGGCACACAACGGCGTACCTTTCGTTTGTAAATAAAATATGTCTACTCGTATCATAAATAACTATTACATAAGTAAGAATACAAATAATGTATCTAATAATGTTTTTTCTTTGTTTCAGGTGAGTACCATTTTATTCTTCTTGTTTTCCAACGTGTTCCAAGGTTTCGTAAGTGATTTAAAATTTCTTCATTCTTGTCCATATTATACACTCGTGCCCAAAGAAAAAAATCTGTTGTGGCCATCACAATACCTCTCGCGCCCTTTCCATTGTGGTATATAAATATTGTATTTAACATTTCTTGTACACACAAAAAAATCTAATTACACCTAATCTTTATAGTTACGTATTTTCTATAATTTTAAATTCATTCTAAGTTTTCTCCATTTCTTCTAACGGGGGTATCACACGTAGGCACATACGCTCAACTTGTCACAGATTTTCTGCAACTTTGTCTATTTCATGCAACATTTTGCGTATGATAAAGAGACTAGTTTCGTGCAACATAATATCTTTGTGAAATGATTTTACTGGAAATATAAAAATGTAAAATAATTTAAGGTGGCAAAAACAGATCACATAAGAGAATTCAGCAGATTATGTTAATGCTATATATGATTTTATTTTCTACTTCTTATTTTAAGGAACATACTGTTCTTTTTAGGAATAATTCAGTTCAATTCAGTACGAGGTAAGATCAATTCATTTCTTGCCTAAAAAAACACCCATAGAATAGTTTGCAAAAAAAAATTCTTTGTGAAATTTGTACAAAATACGTAGAATTGTGCTGACCACATCAAATTTTTAAATATTTTTTCCATGGTGTCAATAAATATATTTTGCCCGGTGTGCCAAAATCTGCCAATCCGACTCTGGTTAGAAATCGATAAAAAACTTTTTTTAAGTGTCCGTTTTTTTACTGGAAGAAGTATCTTTGGCTAGTTGAAAAACTTGAAATTGTTATGCCATTTAAAAGTTTCAGAAAATAAAAGATCAATTTACACAGTCATTTTTATTTAAACACAATCTAAAGTACCTAATGGCTGTATATTACTTTATCATTAGTTAGTTTATTACCAAGATGAATTACAAAATGCCACTATAGATATTGTAAAACTTTGGTAAAAATTGTGTAAGATAAAACTTCTTAATGTAAAAAATAACTTATAACTATGTAAAAAGTTTGTATGTTGCTGATAAAGTTCACAGATTAATAGCTTAATATCACAAATAAACTTCAAACGGCTTTTAAATCCTCTTCTTTGCTTTAGTCACTTACGGCGTAAAAACCACACGAGAGCTAAATTCATCAGTGGCATAAAAGTTCCGCAAAAAACTGAATAGTGTCTGGAAAGTTCTCCAGTTTTTATCCAAACAGTCGCAGCATTTTCCCGCGTTTTCACTTACCTGCGAGGGGCGTCTAATTAATTACTTACGTACCCAACAAAAAGAATATCTTTTAGGTATTATAGATATGGAAGATGTCATTGTACTTACTATTGAATAATAAATGTAACGGAAAAATACATACAGTGGTATGTTGCTTTTTATATTTCGGGATTAGAGAACAAAAACAAATATCATCGAAACTGGCTTTATTGTTTTTCAAAATATTCTCTATAAAGATCAACACACTTTCGCATGCGTGAAACCAATTTTCGAAGCACTTTTTCCACTCCGATTGAGGTATCTCCAAACGCATCAACCGCTTTTTCAGGTGTCGAAAAATGTTGACCTCGTAATTTGCTTTTGATGTTCGGGAATAAAAATAAATCATTGGGTGTCAAATTAGGACTATACGGCAGATGACTCACCAACTCGACGTTTTGAGCGCTCAAAAAGTCACTTGTTCGACAGTTGGTTTTCCTTATTTCTCCGAAGACTTGTGCAAGTGGTTGTGTACCATTCAGAATTGACACTTCTACGTTGCATCAATGGTACGGTTGAGACATGCCAGTTTTTCCGAAAAAACAGGCGACCTCCTCCCTTTCCCAGAGGTAAGCCTCTTCTCCGACAAATGTCACGAGCCGCCACTGTCGATGATATTCAATCTTTAGTAAGTGGCTATATTTAGATGTTATATCGTCATTTGTTATTTGTTGTAGATGCAGAATTACAAACAAATGACAAATATGAAGACAAAGAGTTTATACTTTTTGAAATACATAGTTTTTTTAGCGTTCCCCTAATTTTGCCGGCGTGTGTACTTTCCAAATTTTAACAAATAAGCGAAATTAAACGATACTTGGTCTATGTTCTATTGTTTACCAAATTAATACTATCTATGATAATATCTCTGTTATATCATACTCCTGTAACCTGTACGTAATCTCGACAGTAATATCACTATCATATCTACATCAATACCTCTGCAAATGCGTCTTTATCAAAGCGAATAATTTCATTGACACAGAGTCGACATGTAACAGCATAGCGACATTTCGACAGACAGTCTCATATGGTGGGAATCACATTTGCTTGTTGCACATACTGTTACGAGCTCAGTGCACAATGATCACCCAACGAGTACGACTGACACTCAGCACAGATATTCTGTAAATGCAGGCAAAGCATGAGCATGAGAGCCAGACCAAATCTAGAATTATGGATAGTGTAGAGATAGTGATTCGAGTAGTGTGAAATAGGGATAGTGGACGTTGCTTCAGGGTTTTGTTTGTAGATTTTAGAGAATGGTGTATCTACTTAATAAATAATGTGGAAATTCCATTATTGGAATGATAAAAGAAATTAAATCTTATGATATATTGCTTTTAGAGGTATATAAAAAATCTATTCTGTAACTAAATTACAGTTCTGTAAGCGCGTCTTAAAGAAATTTGTACAATTCTTAAAGCCAAAATCTTGACTGTACAGGTTTTATAGAACATGTTCAAAAGTTAAATATTTTTGTCCTACAACCGTGCGTAAAATACATACTTTACACACTCTTTACAGTGTGTAAAGAGTCACTTTTCAAGCACCAATGCGTGAAAAGTACTTTTCAATCACTTGTGCGTGAAAAGTAAATAGGTGTGCTACGAGCAGAGACTAAAAACGAAAAATATTTCGTTCAGTTCTTATCCGAACGAAACCGAAAAATTTCGTTTCCGTTCTTAATGTTCCCACCTAAATTTTTTCGTTTCCGTTTTCGTTTACAGTAGTTAAATACCGGGTATAACTATTAATGAGTAACAATTGATGAAAATATAGAAATATAATAAGTTTTTTATATTAAACATGAAAATAAACATACATATAAAGGAAAGATAATACATATATAAAAATAAGAAGAAAAGCTTATGCTATGGCCTGAATTTTTTACAAAAAAGAATAAAACATTAATTACATTTTATTTCACCTAACTAATAGTACGTTTTCAAGCAAATCTTCCTTTATGTTAGTTCTCTTATATAAATACTTAACATGACTAATAAGACGAATACCGACAGTGTGTGCAAATGAAAATTGTCGCAGTCAGTGTTCAATAGATGAAACTACGAGTATACCGTTTAACCTAACACGTAACAGGGTTAGCTACTGGAGAGTTACTTTGAAAGTCTGCTTGTTTTCAACTCAAATATCTGAAAATACAATAATATTTGCGTGTAAAATATTTGCTGTAAATAAAATAAAATATTAAATAAAATAACGGTTAAAACCGGTAACCGATATTAATTATTTTGTTTTCAATCATGAACGAAAAAAATATATTGCGTTTTCGTTTCCGTTTTCGTTCTTATAAAAATTTCGGTTTATTTCGTTATTTCATTTTCGTTCTCATTTCGTTCTTAATCCCTGGCTACGAGTACAGTAAAAATTACAAAATGGTACGTAAAATATACCAGAATTCTTGAACTGCCGTAAAATCGGCTGTAAAACCATGTTTGCGTAATCAAGAACAGTATGTTCATTCATAGTGCGTCTGCAATTCAATTCTAAAAGTTAAATTGAACAAAATAAAAACTGAAGTGATAGGCTCAGCCAACTAAAATTAAGGTAGAAAATTTCTCCTTTCCGGATATGGGTTTATTAGTAAAAGTTAATCTATTTTGCATCCTTTATATACCCTATAAATTTTAACACATATTCATTAACACCCTGTATAATACATTCCAATGTTTAATAATTAAAAAAAAAAACACTTTAATACGTTGCTGTCAATCATTTAAAATATAACTATGGTAATGACATACGTTTATTGATAAAAAAATAACTCCTGGGGCCTGTTTCTCAAAAAATACAAAAATACTGGACTAGTATTACTAGTCTCTATACTAGTAGTACTAGTGAAGTTTACTATATAGTTTTTGTTTCTGAAATATACAAGTATAAAATACTAGTTACAAGTTGGAAACTAGTATTTACTAGTATTTGATAAAAATTGCTAGTATTTTGTTTTTCAAAATATTTGTGTTGTCTGTCAGACTAGTAATTTAGTAGAGAAAAGCTACAAGTGCTAAAGTCTTGTAAATTTTGAATATAAATTTTACTAGTATTATTTTATAGTTTGTGTTTTTTTCTTTTTCATAAAAAAATCAATGGTTATTTGTTAATGTTTCTTTAGTTTGAAATAGTGTTTGTCGTTGTTTAGTGTTAATATATTTAACAAATAATAATATAATAATGCGGTCAAATGACTCTGTGATGTGTCCAGTGATGAAGAAGTAGTTAAGCGTCGTCAAAAACTATTTAAAGCAATAGTAAATTATGCCCATACATAAACCTCATATGAGTTCAACGAGAAGTTTTGACTCACGGCAAATAAGTTAGAAACATTAATTAATTTATTGGGACCTATTCTTCAGCGAAATACGAACAGATACCATGCATTATCCAAAAAGTGTCCCTTATATATTTGTAATCCTTTTCCTGTCTTCCTAAACCAAAAGCGTGACAAGTTTGGCAGATTTTTGTCCATTCATTTACTTTATCTGCTTTAAACAATTTATTAGAGAATGCTACAAATACAATAGCTCTAGAATCTCGAAACATCCCCAAAACAGTTAATTTCGCATCCAGCGTAGACATTTTTATTGAAAAATAATTTAATTTCAATATAAAATATTTGAAAATGTCAATGTCAGTCATAAAATTTAATCACTTGATTTATAATACTTGTATTTTTTTTAAAAAAAACTACTAGACTATTGAAAATGTTTCAGAAACACTATTTTACTTGAGTAATAAAATTTCACTTGTAACTAGTAACTTGTAACTTGTAAACTAGTATTTTTTGAGAAACAGACCCCCTGGTATTTATTGAAATTAAAATATGTATTTGTAATTGAATATATAGGTTGTAACAAAGATAATATGCGGTAAATATAATGCATTAATAATACTCCCTTCTGTATTATGATTCCAAAGGCCTA
Source organism: Harpalus rufipes (assembly GCA_951394225.1). Classification (NCBI taxonomy): domain Eukaryota; kingdom Metazoa; phylum Arthropoda; class Insecta; order Coleoptera; family Carabidae; genus Harpalus; species Harpalus rufipes. Next base: position 11,171,474 of record OX596288.1, on the reverse strand, counting down.
CCTAAGCAAACGCAAGAAAATGAGTTTCATTTGAAAGATGGTGGCTTGCAAAGGTCGAGACATCAATATCTTGGAGAAAAAGCGTTGAAAAATTAGATCCGTGCGGTACAAGATTTTATGTATGTTTATTTTTTAAAAGGAATTTTTATGCGATGAGTAATACGCAGCCATTAGAGCGCTTTTAGCTCCGGAGACCAGCTCCAGGGCTGGAGTCAGGGCGAGTGGAGGGGATGAACATGGACGCCATTTCCACTGTACAGGCTACTATCCAGCGCCAACTATTTTTTATTACTTCTGGCGGGGATTTCAACCCTTGCCGTTTCATCCAGTTTTTTTCACTGAACTGTTTTCAAAATAATTGAATTGATTATTTCTAAAAGGACACTAGTCACATTTTACTAATTTTACAATATACAAAAAAAACTGTTTATGACCTTGATCTAGTGCTTTTATTTTTTGTATATAAACAATATACATCGTTACAAACCATTAGGTAAAAAATTCATGAAAATTAAATATTGTATCTAGCAAAAAAATATAATAATAGTGACTGGACAAATGCCCTACCAAAAACAAATGACAATTTGACAATTATGTGAAAAAATGCAAATGTTTAGTTAAATTAGACGTTGGATACAAATCCTAAGTAATATTCGATCATTACCGGCTTATTTGAAAAGAAGAAAAAAATCTGATGTGGCCAGCACAATACCTTCCGTCAATCCTGTGTATTATGTATAAATTCCATACATAAATTTTCTTGCAAAAGATTCTCAATTTCCAGTAAAATTATTTCATAAACAAACTATGCAAATTGTACTTGACGCTGACATCTTCTTCTTCTTCTCTAGCCTCTCCCATTCGTTAGGGGTCGTTATTTTTTATTTTCTTCTTCCACTCATTTCTGTTTTGCGTGTCCTTCTCATTCAGTTCCTTTTCTCTCAAGTCTTCCTCAATACAGTCCTTCCATCTTATCTTTGGTCTTCCTCTGTTTCTTCAACCTTCTATTACTAAGCTACTCATTCATTTTCCAATATAATCTTCATCGCTCCTCATGACATGTTCAAACCAATGTAATCGTCTCTCTTGTATCTATCTAGAACTTTCTATTACTCGAGCCATTTCCCTTATTATTTAATTCCTTACCTGTCTTTCCGTGTCTTCCCCAGCATCTATTTCAACATCCTCATTTCTGCCACATTCATTTACTTTTCATTGATACTGACATGTCAATTTGAATTATCTGAATATATTAGCAATTTCCATGATTAGCATAGCTGACTGATTTATGAAATTTAATTTCTTTAAAACTCTATATCTATTGAATATGAAATATTAAATGCAATCAAGTCGTATAGAGAATAATATATTCTTTAAGTTATAACAACGTTAAATGTCAATAAATAAAATTTAACTATTAAATCTTCAAATGAGGCTACTTCCGGTTCACCAGTTATAACCAAAATCTAATCAGTTGTTCTTCTGGATGTAAACTTGAGGAATACGAAAAAGTTATAATTTTTGGAATTGTGGTATTGATCCGAAACCTTCGTCACACACACACACACACACACACACACACACACACACACACACACACACACAGACACACACACACACACACACACATACACACACACACACACACACACACACACACACATACAGATATCATCGTAAAAATGGTAAAATCGTATTATAGGAACCCTAAAACATGCTTATTCACTAAAAACTCATCATTTAATTTTTTGACCAAAGACAATACCTTTCTTACCTAAAGGTGACGGAAGGTAAAAAAGATTAGTGGCAATGATTCGGCAACTGGGCAAACCAACAATATTTTTAACTCTTTCATCCCCTGAAAAATGTTGATCGGAATTAATAAAATCTTTATAGAAATTAAACAAGAACAGCACTATTTCTAATTATGAAACTCTAAATTTAGAACATGAAATAACGGAATTAATACGAACGATCCAGTTACTTGTGTGAGTTATTTTGACTTCAAAATTATTAAGGATGGAATTTCACCTATCTGTTTACGCGAAAAAAAATTGAGCTCGATCCTTTTTGAACACACTTCGTATTGTCTATTGACTTCTGCATTTGCAATCATTAGAACTCTCATACTACAAAATAATGGATTTGAAATATCTAAATTTTCAGGTCGATATCTTTTTCTGTTTGTGAAATATCACCGCCCCTGTTAATACATATTCATTATGCATGAACTCCACTCTACCCGCTAATGTACTTTTTAATATTGTCTGTTTATTGCTATTTAAATTAATGAATCCTTGGAATCGCGAACTTTGTGTCTTCTTTTTCAAGAAAATTTCATTCCCGAGTCTAAAAGCTTTCTTGCGTTATACATATTTTAAGCGTTTTATTACTTCCTTTAATCACGTGGTGCTCTGCGAGATACATAGGCGGCGTTGCTGGTACAGACATTTGAACGAAAGAACATTCGTCTACGAGTACTGGATTGTTACATTAAAATTAAATTCTTAAATGATAGATTCGTCAAACAGAAAATATTAACTTCTGACAAAATATATTGCAAATGCTTTCTACAAATCGAGAATTTGAGAGTTTACTCTTTTCTTTAGATTCTCTCAAAGGTAATGAGATATTTAATATTGTGTGCCATTCAAAACTTTAATACATGGTGTTTACGGTCTTTTTGTTTTATTTTTAATGGGTGATACTACAGGTCAAAAGAAGGCAACATTAAAACACCTTGGTAAAATATTTATAATAAAAGAGATATGAATATTTTAGTTTTTATAAAGGGGAGGTAAATTAATGTTGAAAAAAGTTGTAGTAACCTGTGCAATGACAAATTTCTCTCTTTTGTTTTTTAATTTGTTTATCTGTCAGTTACAGTTTGTTACTATTTAATTGTGCACCGTCAGTTTCTAATTGATTATTGTTATTAATTGTGTAAAAGGTGAACAATGTACCATCGGTATTCTAATGCGGAATTAGTTGACATGATGCTCATTTATGGGGAAGTCCATTGGCCCCTTTGTGTTGCCAGAACGACTAAATGCTGATAATTATTTATTTTTCTTGCAAAATAATTTGCCAGAACTTTTAGACGATTTTCGCTTAAATGTGCGTCAAGAAATGTGGTTTCTCCACGACGGTGCACCGACGCATTTCAGTCGTCTCGTACGTCATCACTTAAACCATGCATTTGGAAATAAGTGGATTGGTCGCCGGTCCTGTCTCTTGGCCTCCGCGGTCACCTGACTTAACACCATTGGACTTTTATTTGTGGGGGCATATGAAAAACATAGTATACAGCACCGAAATTATCGACGCTGAAGACCTCCGTAACCGGGTGGAAGCAGCAGCGGTGGAAATTCGACAAGGCATGGGTCTTGCAACGTACGTTAATTCATGGATACGCCGAGCAAGACTTTGCATACAGCAGCAGGGTGATAACTTTGAACATCTGTTATAAAAGCGCTTATCGTTATGTTTTAATTCCATAAAAATAAAAACTAAAAAAATTCATATCTCTTTTATTATAAATATTTTACTAAAGTGTTTTAATGTTTTTCGCCTTCTTTTGACCTGTAGTATCACCCATTAAAAAAAAGACCGTAAACACCCTGTATATTTATATAAAGAGTTTTATGGCCAGTTACACAACTTATAGTTAATGTCTTAACTACAAGTTAACAAAAAAAGTGCATATCGCAATGGGGAAGTTTAGCGTGATTGAAATTACATGTGAAATATTTTTTAATCGTAAATATATCAATAATTATTTTATTATATATTAATACAATAACAGTATATTATTCAACTAGCGTATTATGATGGCTATTATTCACGAGGATGATTTTAGAACACGACCCGCAGGCGAGTGTGGTAATTCATTCGAGTGAATAACAGCCATTATACGCGAGTAGAATACAATATTTTATCTACACCTGCTATTGCAATCATATTATACCGGGTGACGCTGAAAAATGGTCCACTCAAAATAACTTATTTATATTTTTTTATTATATATTTGTAAACTAGGCTTAAGGGCTCACAAATTATTGTATTTGGCATGATAGTAGCCCTTCCGGTTTAACCGGAAGTGACATTAATTTTCATATTTCAAATGAGATATCCGATATATTTTTATATATTTAGAAATTCACAAAATTATGAATTCAACGATATGGTTGAAGTTAATTTTTAATGAAGAAATAAATTACAAAAACGGAAGAGAAAATTATGAATAATTAATTTGGTAAGCCATGATATCAGGTAGATTGTGAAAACATATCTTTTTTTTGTAATAAAATATGGACTATATAACACATAATCCACGGCCCGTAGATTATGAGTCATAATCAACGGGGCGTGGTTAATGAACGGTACTCTGTATCCATGGTTACGTACATAATGAATATATTACTAAACAGGTGTAGATAAAATACTTTAAAAAACATATTACTAAACGACAAAATGTTGTGGCCAGCACAATACCTTCCGTCATTTCTTTATATTTTATATAAATTCCACACAGAAAGTTTCTTGTATTTTCAGCAAAATTATATCACATACATATTATTTAAATTGTACTTGACACTGACATATGTCAATTAGTATCATTAATGTCAAAAATGAGATTTTACTGTGCTTTTTAAAGAAAAACAGTTAAAAATTTCACATTCAGGTACTTCCGGTTGTTCAATTATAACAAAATTCTAAATAAGTCTTCATTTAATGAGGAATACGAAAAAATTGTAATTTTTGGAATTGTAGTATTGGAGTTATCGCGGCCAAATTGATCGTGACATACACACACACAAACACACACACACACGCAGACATCGTAAAAAGCAAAATCGTATTCTACGGACCATAAAACGCGCTTATTCATTAAAAACTTACCATGGGATTTTTTGACCAAAGACAATACCTTCCTTACCTAAAGGTAATGGAAGGTAAACATTGGCGATATTATGTTAATTATTATTATTTTTAACTAAATAAAATGTAATGAAAGCGAATGGGCCAACATATGTGGGAGAGGGCTCGTATGTGTATGATTTTTACCGGTGCTACATATGCCTAATATAAATAAAATGTTGCGAAATGTACCGCGTTTTCAAAATACTCGTTTCCGCGCTTTTAATGTATACCGGAAGGCCTTGGTAAATATTTTTTCATAAAAACATATCCGGTGGAAATGCTCCTCGCATGGTTACTTATTTACAACGCGAGTCCGCGTGTTGGAACCTCGTGGAAGACGCGGCTCGTATAAAACTTCTTTCGTGAGCCGCGCAATGCAATTAACAACTTTATGCCATGAGTATAACGTATTTTTGCAACAAGCTTTAATGAAAAAAGTAATAAACAGAGTAAGATCACGGCTCAGCACCGAAGTATTGTTATAAGAAAAATTCAGTACTACATTGACGGAGGTGGAGGAACAGAATGAGGACGACACGCAAAACAGAAATGAGTGGAAGAAGAAAATAAAAAATAGCGACCCCTAACGAATGGGAAAAGCTAAAGAAGATGTCAGTGTCAAGTGCAATTTGCATAGTATGCGTATGAAATAATTTTACTGGAAATTTATAATCTTTTCCAAGAAAATTTATGTATGGAATTTGTACATAATACACAGGATTGACGGAAGGTAATGTGCTGGTCACATCAGATTTTTTTTGTAGCATTGGATTTTGCACAATATTTACATCGGTTTTTCGGTCATTCCTGAGATGAGAGATGTAATTTTTGGCGTCGGTTGGGTTCGATCTCGGGTCCCCAGATTTGCGACCAGACACTCAGGCACACGGCCACAAGACCCCATGGTAAGCGCCCGCACGGTACAAATATTCCATCATTACCGATATCTGTGTACAAAGCAGATTAGCACACCCAGCAATGGGTAATATGCCGTGATGAAATATTTATTTGTATTGAGAGAATTTTTGAAAATGTTTGAATTTGTTACCGCCCTAACATTGGTACATCTGCACCGTAAAGAACGTTTACCAGGCGTCACCCCATAGACTGCTACTGTTAGAGCTATTTGTAGATGTATTCTAGAATTTGCCTAATCTATTTTGTATGTAGGATGCGGCGTATGTATGCATGATGAACTATTTACGTATTTTAATATTAACGGTACAACTATGAATGAAACATGCGAATTAGTATGCAGCTCAAAAATAGAAAATAGTAGGAATGTGAAATGTGGAAGACAAATTAGATTCCCGTCACCGCTTCATCCTCGAAAGCTAAAGGCTTATTTAGCGACTGACAACTCCAACTTGTGACTTGTACAAATTAAAAACGGTAGCACGAATTTCTCTCTTTGCTAGTAAACACCGACGGTTGTATATATTTAGGGCCCGAAAGCTGGAGATGTCTTAATTTCTAACATTCTTATTGACTCAATGTAAAAAACATTGCATACTACCACAATCATAATTATTATCGTCAGTAGCAACAGCAACACAGCTCTAGAATAAGCAAGACTGCTAACATATGTGTATAAGTGAAGTTAGAGTAACCATTTGGCCGAAAACATGAAATTTAGATACAGTGTTTAATTTTGAATCAGTATAAAAATGTCTTCACATATAAACACGTAGTTTTGAGAAACTTTCATAGAAAGAATATAAATCTTTTAAATTTTCTACTCTTATAGGGCTATTCTGTAAGATCGTTAAAACGTTATATCGTCATGGTAATAACGAAAATTGTTTAATAGGCTTATTCTGTAAACAATCGTTATGACATTATGCCATGTTATATCGTTATTATAACAGTAATCGTTAAAGTGGTATTCTGTAAACAATAATTTAATTCTACATAACGAAAAAATCTGTTGTGGCCAGCACGATACCTCTCGCCACTTCCTCTTTTTGGTTACATAAGTATAGGGCGCGAACAGTCATGTTACATTGTTGGCCTTGACAAGCAGATGTGGGGGCCCGTTTCAGAATGATAATTAGTAATTATGTACATAAATATCAGAATTTTTCATTAAAAATTTCAAGATTTTCTAAATTCACGTAGTTAATTTGTCACCAAGATTGTGGAATTTACTTGTCGAGGAAAATAAACCACATTGAATCGGAAAATCACTAAATTTAGAATGAGAAATTATGATATATGACATCTATATACATAATTACTAGCTATCATTCTGACATGGGCCTCCATATCTGCTTGTCAAGTCCAACAGTCACATGACTACTCGCGCCCTAATGTATTTAACATTTCTTGTATACCTACACTCTACACCAAAAATTCTATTTATATTTATTCCATATATTTAGATTTTTAAAATTTAAATTCATTCTATGAAGAAATTTTGTCCTACTCTTCTAAATTTTCAAGATGTTTCCAATTTATTTTCGGAACAGAATTTCTGAAGGGTATGTGTAATATACCTATAATATTAAATATTTAACTATTAATACATTAAGAAATAATATAATTTATGTACTTCCCAGAAAAAGTCTTCAGTAATGTCTCCGGATTTCTGACACTGACATTTATCTGTCAGTTACAAACAATTTAAATTCTCAACTATTTTCCATGGCATTCTTTCGGCTGTAAACGGATTATTTTATATATTACATTTCTTTTATCTCTAAATCTATAGAATATATAATAAAATATTTAAATGTATCAGATAGAGAATTTAATTTTTCTTTAATATTACCAAGAAAAATTTTCAGAAAATAATATTTAGTAGATTTTTTTTCAAGAATCTTCTACTTCCGGTTGTCCAATTGTTACCAAAACCTTTTCAGATCTTCCCATGAATGTCTGATTGGGAAATACGTAGTTAAACAAATTTAAAGTCTTATAGTTTTTGAGTAATCGTCCTTCCAACATCCCACATACACACACACACACATACACACACACACATACACACACACACACACACACACACATCCACATACACACACAGACATCATCGTAAAAATGTTAAAATCGGATTGTAGGGACCTTAAAACGTGTTTATTCAATAAAATCTGTATATGCGATTTTTAGCATGAATCCAATACCTCTCTTAGCGAGAGGTAAAAAGGATAACGATATCGTTATTTTTTAACGATTGGGAAAAGCATTCGTTACATAAACGTTTTGTCACTAAGTCAGTATTTTTATTCATGTCAAAATAAAATTGCTATTATGTTGAATAGTGATCTCAAAAATCGGTCATATTACAGTTTTCTGCAAGGTAATATTAAAATAATTTAATAAGTTTTTATTCGTAGCGCCTAGCGCAAGCTTCCCAATTTGTCTACAGATGGTAGTAGTTGTTCTAGCATAACCTACAACAAGAAAAATAAAGGGGTCCGATAGCTGACAGGTTGACAGCAGACAACAGTAGACTACCACCAGAATTAATCTAACCTAGAAGTTTTGTGAGTTATATTGAATTATTTTAGATATTTCATTTAAAATTATAATTAGATTTTAGGAAATAAAGTTCTAAACTTGATCCCAAGGTTATTACTTTTCAAAATGTGTTACATAATACGGATACAAAGTTAACGATTACCTTAAGTAGAAATAACGATTTTCATAATAACGATTTCGTTATGATAACGATTCGATTTTACAGAATACGCCTCTTATTATCAGCCAAAAAATCAAACGTGAATTTCTAAATTAATAATGCCCGGTACTTCAGTCACGCTTGTACCAGAAATTTGGTTTAAGTTCAGGTTCAGGGTTTAAATTGTTTTTCAGTCTGGTTTAAACCATGAACTCAGCTCAAATTTGACATGAACTTGAACCGCCAACGTTTCTAGCTTAAGAATTGAATGTTTGTTTCAGTGGAATGTTTTGACAGTAATTTTATAATTCATTTATTTATTTTGCCATCTTTAGTTGATATATTGACGTCTTGTCATATGTATAGACATTCTTATAAAGTATTAAAAATAGAAAAAATATTATGAATGAAGCGTATACCCGTCTGAAACACAGACGATAATGAGATATCGAATAAAAGTCTCATATATGCCATGCGTGTACGACAAAGATGCTAGATAAAAGTTTAGTAAATCTTTTATCAGAAAATGATGACGTGGGAATAAATTCGAAGATACAGAGAGTATGTGCCGATGTTTGGAAATTAAAAAATAGTGTCTCAAATATCTTTTGAATACCTTACCTACGACTTACGTATGAAATTATGCTTAATCGAGATAATCTTCATAATATAATTTCCTATTCTGTTACTACTTCTAATGAATAATTCATGTATCAATTATTACTAACCTCATAAATTACGGATGACTTAGTGAAAAGCATTAGCTTCGTGGACAACACAATTATTATCCTATGTGCATTAACCTCAGGGCAGAAGACGCAGGATTCAGGATGCAGGACGGATATAAGGAGATAAAAGCGCTTAAGATTTTTACGTTACAGAAATTAATCTCCTGAATTAATAACAAGATAGAAGGTGCAAGAGAACAAAGTTTGGATATGAGCGTAAAGATTAAAATTTGAAGCTGGGAATATACACATAAAATATGTAAGAGTACTGAAATATGAAAAATTATCAATTACATGTTTCTCTTGTACCGTACTGAAGACGAAATATACAATGGGGTGCAAAAGTTTTGAGCCAAACAGATTCTTAAGCTTATACATTTGCGCATAAAATATTTTCATATTATAAACCAGAAGCTATGTAATTATGTAATAGATTATAGTGGTCAGATAGAGTTCAGACTTTTGTTGGCTTTGAAATTACGAGAATTTTACTACTTACGAAGTATGTTTATAGGATCGTTGTCCTGTTAAAAAATCTATCGCAGCGGCATATTTTTTTCTGGCAGAACAAGTATATGCTTTTTAGTTAATTGTTTTATTTCAAGCCATAGTCATGGCTCACTATTCTCTTTTCGTCTAGGTGTATAAAAAAGTGCCCACCATTTTACTTTTTAATAATGTAACATATGGATTATTTTACATGATTGTAAAGCAAATTTAATGTATTTTTCAAATTTGTAAAAAATATAGTATGTTCTATTTGAAATTTCAAAGTTGATATTAATTACTAATAAACCGGAAGTGGTATCATGAATGTACACTGGCTTGCAAAAAAATCGCGTACACCTCTTTTTTGCTATATTGAGTCGGACTCCATTGTTAACTTGTCAGTGTCATTAGTTTCTATTAACATGTCAAAATTATCAGAAAACGAGAACGCTATAATACTTTCTAAGTTAGAAGAGGGGTGGTCAATCAATAGCAGAACATTTTAATATTAATAAAAGTACTATTATGACGGTAAAGAGTCGGTGGGAAAATGAAGGAATTATAAAAAGGAAAGAAGGTTCCGGACGTCCCAAAATTTCCACCAATGATCAAGATGAAAATCCTTTTGAAACAGCAAGAGACACTGCATTTGCTACAAATTTTCCAGGGTCATGGTCAACAGCATGTCGGAAGGTCAAAAATGTTTGCTAGAATAACGGATTTATGAACGAAATATTCAACCTCACAACGAAGATGAATTATCGGAAGTTATTGAAAACATTTGTGAAACCTTGAGCCAGGACGAAAATTATTTTAGACATCTGATTTCCACCATGATTAAAAGATTAAATAAAGTACTGGACGCTGATGGGCGATGATAAATTACTAATGTTACTTCGTCCATAATTTGTTTCAGTCACAATTTTTACTTATTTATAATCCATTTCAAATAAATACTTGGTTGTTCTTTAATTTTTCTAGAATATATTTCTAATTTACTAGTAACAAGCACAATGAAGAACTTGCTCCACGATACCTAAAATAGTGACATGACAGTGACAACGGTGACAATTTCAAATTGATAGTTTACATATAACCTATTTTAAAAAAAATCGTATTTACATAGCTAAAAAAATCTGTTGTGGCCAGCACAATACCTCTCGCTACTTCCTTTTTTTGGTTACATAAGTATAGTGCGCGAACAGTAATGTTACATTTTTGGGCTTAACAAGCAGATGTGTGGGCCCGTTTCAGAATAATAATTAGTAATTATGTACAAAGATGTCAAATGTCAGAATTTTTCATTAAAAATTTCAAGATTTTCTAAATTTACGTAGTTAATTTATCACCAGGAGTTTAAAGTTTACTTGTATGCCTTAGATATTTAACATTTAATTCTGCTCCACATGGAATTGGAAAACCACTAAATTTAGAATGAGAAATTATCATATTTGACATCTATATACATAATTACTAGCTATCATTCTGACATGGGCCTCCATATCTGCTTGTCAAGGCCAACAAAATCACATGACTGCTCGCGCCCTATTGTATTTAACATTTCTTGTATAGCTACATTCTACACCAAAAATTCTACTTACGCATATATCTATTCCTTATATTTAGATTGTTTAATTTTAAATTCATTTTATGAAGAAATTTCGTCCTCTTATAATTTTTCGAAATGTTTCCAATTCATTATCAGGATTGACAGTATTTTTGAAGGATATATGTAATATACCTATAATATTAAATATTTAGCTATTAATACTTTAAGAAATAATATAATGTATGTACTTCCCAGAAAAAGTCTTCAGTAATGTCTCCGGATTTCTGACACTGACATTTATCTGTCAGTTATAAACAATTTAAATTTTCAACTATTTTCCATGGCCATTCGTTCGGCTGTAAAATTTATTATAACAGATTGTTGTACATATTATATTTCTTTTATTTCTAAATCTATAGAATATATAATAAAATATTTAAATGTATCAGATGGGGTCTCGTGGCCGTGTGCCTGAGTGTCTGGTCGCGAATCTGGGGACCCGGGTTCGATCCCGACCGACGCCAAAAATTACATCGCATTTTAATGGCACAAAATTGACCCCTGTGGCGCACTCTCCACGCCAGCAATGAGTGCCCGTGAGGTGACGCCTGGTAAGCGCCCACACGGTACAAATATTCCATCATTACCGATATCTGTGTACGAAGCAGATTGGCACACCCAGCAATGGGTAATATGCCGTGATGAAATATTTATTTATTTTATTTATTTATTTATCAGATAGAGAATTTAATTTTCTTTAATATTACAAAGAAAAAATTTCAAAAAATATTATTTAGAAGATTTTTTTTCAAGCATCTACTACCGGTTGTCCAATTGTTACCAAAACCTTTTCAGATCTTCCCATGAATATCCGATTGGGAAATACGTAGTTAAACAAATTTAAAGTCTTATAGTTTTTGAGTAACCGTCCTTCCAACATCCCACATACACACACACACATACACACACACATACACACACACATCCACACACACACACAGACATCATCGTAAAAATGTTAAAACCGGATTGTAGGGACCTTAAAACGTGCTTATTCAATAAAATCTAGATATGCGATTTTTAGCATGAATTCAATACCTCTCTTAGCGAGAGGTAAAAAGATAAAAACTCGGTTACTTGATTTTTAAGGTGTACGCGATTTTTTTGCAAGCCAGTGTACATTCGTCATCAAGTAGCTTACATGTTGCTGTATAAATCATGTTATATGAAAGAAATTACTAACTTAATAAATAAGCGACATATTTGCTGGGTCCATAAAAATATAACAGCCTGTATAAACTCTGAACTTGACTCGATAACTATAAATAAATACTATAAACTATAAATCATGTTGGTATAATTTTAATAAACAGGCAACTAGGCCAAAAACAAATATCTAAGTACTCGTGGCCTACTTTATGAAAATAGGCGTAGGCAGAAAGGTTAAGAGTTCACGGTCTTCATTTCCTGTCATCCTAAACCACCCGCCTAGTCCCTAGTGCACCAGAGCTGATTGTTTTCCAGGAAATTTAACGCGATAATTTTATTCATGGTCCCAGGTTAAGACCACATCGCACTTAGTTTCAATTTGGCGGCGGTGGCGTCCATGAATTTTTATCTATATTCTTGGAAAAGTTTATCCCCTGCTGTATAGGTGAGAGCAGGGTAGTAATATCAGCCCCGTGAAGTATACGCTGCACTTAGAACGGATCAGGGATGTCGTAAGTACATTACCAGCCGCAGTTCACACATGGGGCTCCGGGCGCCGCCAGTGGCGTACGACTGGGTAATTGGGGCAATTATGCAGGGAGGGAATAATTTATAGACTCCAATGCCTCGACCTTTCAACTACACCTGAATATTTATCACGAACATGTTTTACTTGCAACCGGTAATTCTATTACCGTTTACATACGAGTACGAGGTAGGTAGGTAGGTACGTGTTTTGTAGAAAAGCAACCGTTTTTACACTAGCGGTCGTTGAAATCGGAACACCAAATAATAATAGGAATAAACGGATGAAATTCAGCACAAAGGTTGTTTATTTATTAGTCGAACAAATTTCACATAAATCAAAAATACATAAAATGAAAAATTCAATGAGAACTGTGTCCTCCACGCTCTTTTGTCACCTCTTTTACTCGTCGAGGCTTGGCTGCATAAGGTTGCGAATAACATTTTGCGGTATTTCATGCCACAGTCAGGGACTAAGAACGAAATGAGAACGAAAACGAAATATATTTTTTTTGTTCATGATTGAAAACAAAATAATTAATATCGGTTACCGGTTTTAACCGTTATTTTATTTATTATTTTATTTTATTTACAGCAAATATTTTACACGCAAATATTACTGCAAACAAGCAGACTTTCAAAGTAACTGTCCAGTAGCTAACCCTGTTACGTGTTAGGTTAAACGGTATACTCGTAGTTTCATCTATTGAACACTGACTGTGATAATTTTCATTTGCACACATTGTCGGTATTCGTCTTATTAGTTATGTTAAGAAATTATATAAGAGAACTAACAAAAAGGAAGATTTGCTTGAAAACGTACTATTAGTTAAGTGAAATAAAATGTAATTAATGTTTTATTCTTTATTGTAAAAAATTCAGGCCATAGCATAAGCTTTTCTTCTTATTTTTATATATGTATTATCTTTCCTTTTATGTATGTTTTATTTTCATGTTTAATAAAAAAAAAAACTTATTATATTTCTATATTTTCATCAATTATTACTCATTAATAGTTATAACCGGTATTAACCGATATTTAACTACTGTTAACGAAAAGGAAAATATTTAGGTGGGAACATTAAGAACGGAAACGAAATTTTTCGGTTTCGTTCACATAAGAACTGGCTACAGTCCATAGTCCTTCTACATTTTGTATTGGCGTCTGAATACGTCGGACTCACACATATTTTCAATAGGAGACAAATCTGGAGAACGGGCCAGCCATGGGAGAACTCGTATTTTGTGTTGATTAAAGAAGATTAATTCTCTTCTCTCGACATAGGGTCTTTAAGTCATAAGTCACATGACGATCTTGCAGCATCAGTTCACACACCGTAAATGTTTTTCGGAACAACAACCGATTTTGGACGACCTTCACGAAATTCGTCCTTGAGCGAACTACGGTAACGATTGAATTCGGTAAACCATCGATAAACACTGGTCCTTGATGGTGCTTCATCGCCAAAAAACGAATTAAGTTCATCGATGTACTAAAGCTGGATTTACATGTACCGTTATCACCGTCAAATTGCTCACCGTTTATACCGTCTGTGCTGTGATTGATTGAAATCATACGTTTCGAACGGTCTCGACGCTCTTAACGTCGAAAGCCGCCGTTGAAATATTTCTATTTTTGCCGGCGTTGACGGGCCGTTACCGCCGTAAAATTTAACTGCGCATGATCAGAACACACATTTCAATAATACCAACTCAAACCAGTTTGACATAAAATATATTGCATTTTATTTCTTTATGTTTCTTTTTGGGTGGATTATATAAACAGGGGTGTACTTCGCCGATTAAGAGTTCCGGAAAAGTGTCTATGGCGAAACCGGCGAAACAAAACTTATTATAGGTTATGACAACCAGTAATATCACTGAGGTTAAAACATTATGTTTTAGTAATATTTCGTTTTTCAAGTTTGCAACTGTGAGTATCGATATTTCTGACGGAGCATTATAATTGTTAAGACGGAAAAATTAACGGTTTTAATGGTCCATATGAATCCAGCTTAATGTGAAAAGGGCATAAGAAACGATAGTTACACAAAATTCAGTAAAATTGACCATATCTGATTTTTATTTAGAAATATTTTCGCGCTTGAAATAAGCTTCTGTTTCTCGTATTTCATTCCCCAATAATGTATTTTCTTTATTTGAAACAATGTTTACCGCCCGCTGATCCGAATCCAAACTCGTGGTCATATCGTGTGTAGAAACTATAAAGCTGTGGCAGTAAAGCAGGATGATTTGTATCAGGGTGTAGACAAGCGACAAATGTTATTCGGCGGTCACAAAGAAGTGACCAGTCGACAAAGGGCGCTGATAACGCCATTGTTACATACAATAGTCCATCAGCTGACAGAGCAGCACTGGTATTGCACAGACACTCATTCTTACTGCAGCTGCAAGGCGGGCACACTAGCAGGAATATTTAACACAAAAAATACGAAGGGTGAAACAATAAAACAGTGAATAGTGCTGTTATAGTAATTTTTACCTCTCGCTAAGAGAGGTATTGCATTCATGCTAAAAATCGCATATCCAGATTTTATTGAATAAGCACGTTTTAAGGTCCCTACAATCCGATTTTAACATTTTTACGATGATGTCTGTGTGTGTGTGTGTGTGTGTGTGTGTGTGTGTGTGTGGATGTGTGTGTGTGTGTGTGTGTGTATGTGTGTGTGTGGGATGTTGGAAGGACGGTTACTCAAAAACTATAAGACTTAAAATTTGTTTAACAACGTATTTCCCAATCGGACATTCATGGGAAGATCTGAAAAGGTTTTGGTAATAATTGGACAACCGGAAGTAGAAGATTCTTGAAAAAAAATCTTCTAAATATTATTTTTTAAAAATTTTTCGTGGTAATATTAAAGAAAATTAAATTCTCTATCTGATACATTTAAATATTTTATTATATATTCCATAGATTTAGAGATAAAAGAAGTATAAAATATAAAATAATCTGTTGTAATAAATTTGACAGCCGAAAGAATGCCATGAAAAATAGTTGATAATTTAAATTATTTGTCACTGACAGATAAATGTCAGTGTCAGAAATAATGAGTAATGAATTAAAAATGTACTTGGAGAATCCCTTAGTTCTTGATCTGTGACTATTATGGAGATGACAAGTCTAGGTTGAAGGACTTAAATTTGTTTCAAACATTATGGGACAATGTACACCAGTACTGTAGACTAGAGTAACTTTGAATTGCGAAAAAGCTATCAAATTCTTCTCAAGTAAGTTGTAAATATTGACAAAATCGGAGTGCAATCTATCCGTCACTTTATTAAAGGGAATTAAGGTTATTTAGATATAACAAGTATGAAAAAATAAAATGTAAAAGAAGATATATAAGAATAGATGCACAATCCAGATATATACATTTTAGACCGCCCAAAAATAAAGTTTTTACTAGAAGAATATGAAGAGAAAGTAAACAAAGTTGTTCGAATTGAAAATTGCTGTTACCAGCCTAATATTTATATATGGTAAACTCTACTTTGTAATTTATTGTAACATAATTTATGGTACAATATCTTCATGTTGAGACATGCTATTATTGAATAATAAAGAAGTTTATACGTCATAGATTTATATGAATATATTATTTGTATTTATAAAAATAATCTTTGCTTTATGCATACAGCCAGGTAAAATATACGGCGAGAGGTTATGTGCTGGCCACATCAGATTTTTTTCTTAGAATGGCATTCTAATGTGATCACGTAATTGCAGAATATGAGGAGAGAAATCACATATGTTTTTAGCAAAGTGCTTGTCTTGATTATTTTATTTTTACGTAGCGTTTGTTTCCGTATACCGTAACTTGAGGTACAGTATTTTTTTTGAAAGATGTCCAATCAAGGTCATCTGTATCATGAACGAATTAACAAAATGGCATATATTTCTCCCTCCTTTACAAAGGCTATAAGCATGTGCGGTAAGGATGGATATAACACGATTGTCTTTCAAAAATCCATATTGTTTCGACTAAGTTAGGACATTCCATTTTATACTTTTGCTGTAACGTAAGTTTATTTATTAATTCAGATACATTACCTTAATTCATAGCCGTACGATTAAAGTTATTTTCTGTCAGAGTCACTGACACTGACATTGTGTCAGTATCTTATTTTTCTCATATTTGTGTTTTACATTTGCTAATAAACTTACCAGATGACTTATTTTTGAATTTTGAATGCTTTTATTGTAACATATATTTTTATAATAATAAAATAACTGTAGTATCTTATGTTCCCTCATAAAAACTAAGCAAACGACACTACTGAATTTGTCAGAATGGGCGGAGCAAAAATCTGAATTCATACAATTCGTAGATAACCTTGATCGGACATCTTTGAAAAAAATACTGTATTATGAATAATTTGTATGATTACATGTGTGACAATAAAAAATTGAGCGGTAAAAAAATTATCGAAACGGTTTAAAAAAAATACTTTGAATGCTTCTGCATAATTTGGGGAAGAAAAACGTACAAATGTGCCCCTAATTCCATTCCCGTCTGTATTTCACATGTACTTATTTCTGAATATTATTACATTTTAGAAAATTGTACAGCTTTGGCTTTGTCACATGTTACTAAATAATATCAAAAATGTATTTAAACGAGAATCTATTCTATTTCGTATTTCGTCGCCAAAATATTAGTGATCCGTCAATAATCAATGCGAAACATTGACAGTTCCATTCAATCTGCAATTCGACGTACCTACTATTTACATGCATAATAAAAGTAAATTGCTTTTTAGGGCCCTTTTCATAATTAATTTTAATAATTAAATCAAAAAATATTTCTACGTTGTGCATTCAGAGCTGTTTTCTTATATGTTAATTGTTGTAATCAATTAATGTATTAATTGTTGTAATCAATTCTTATTATTGTAATCAATTATATTTAAAAAGAATAGTTATTTGCCAAACTAGAGAGGAAAGCGCTTCTTTTTCCCACTCGAGCTCAAAATTTGCCTCATTACGACACGTTTTTAGAAACGATTTTTAACACTTTAAGAAAAGATTAGTAGGATAAGGGTAATATTTTGTTTATTTGAATCAATATATATATATATATATATATATATATATATATATATATATATATTATAATTTATATTTACACTTTGACAACACAACACTCAACTGACACATCAAAAGTTAGGTTATCAGACGCAAGGCGGTGTAACAGTGTTGCCAATAAACCAATTTTAAATCTCAATTAAAATTGTAAAATTGTGATTTAATCTAGAAAAAGAAAAATATAAGACATAATTGTAAGATCATTTAAAGTATGTATATCACTAAAATAAGGATTTTCAATAAAATTAGGAATTTATTTATAATTTTTACAATATATTTTTTGTAAATAACATTCATGTTGGTAACACTTCTATATTTTCCTCTCTAGAGAGGAAAAACACATTTTCCTCACTATTTCGGGAGAAGAAAGTTGAACTTTCTATGCATGTCGTGAAAAAAATAATTTTCATTATAGGTATATCGTTTTAAATGACGTCATCACATTGGCTTGCCATATTTAGAGGAATTTTTTTTTTTTTTGATTGTATTGTTTCGGGATTTTCAACCATTACAGGTTATAACCCTAGAATGGTCTCACACACAACATCTATTTTTCTTAATTTTTACAATTGCCACGAAGTTTCTTACGTAGATGTCATGTGTGTTGCCCACCCGAGCAAGCCCTTGTTACAACCACCAGCCGGTGCTAGATAGCTTAGTGATTGCCAAGTTAATTGTATCCCAACTTGGAAAGGTAACGGGAGTAAATACCAATCAAGATCAGTCGAGATAAATTCGACCACTGTGCTATCCCGCCGTCTCATATTTAGAGTCAAATTTAGAGGAATTTGACTTTAGAAAAATTTGATCTTAAACCTATAGAACGACCACGACTAATCTAAGATGCGTTCGGTTATTTTGTGCTGTCCTTGATCTGCGCTGTGCATGAGAAGCATTACGTGATCAATGTGTACTTTATGCAGATTGGAATTAAAAGAATGCATTTTGCAGCCTGTGCGTGTGATACTTTCGCGACAGATTTAGAAATTGAAAATCGGATTATTATTACTAATATCGATTTTATATTAACCGTATGTGTTTGATTGACGGCTGAATATGGATTTTCATGTTCTTACAAATATACTAATGGTAACGTGTGAAATATTTTTCGATCAGTCGGACGAAGAGAGACATATGATTCAAATTTCAAATATTTTAGAAAAAGTCAATAATTATGCTGAACAATACCAAATATATGTCTGACAGGCAGGTTAAAACTCATTTTCGAATGTATCATGACACTTTTGAATATTTATTATCTAAATTTACCTTGTTCGCGAACTTTTTTTAGTACAAAGTTAGTGATTTTAGTACAATTTGAGTTAAACCATTGGTTCAATAGAATACTCGGGGCATGCTTTACTTAAGCCACTCTAACAAAACGCAAATACTTAACACGACACAAACACAATAAATATTAAATAAGTTCAAAGCAGCAGTAAAAACTTAAAGAACGATAAACAAAACACACTAATAGTCAAAAAATGCCGCAAAACAAAAAAAAAAACAACAAAACTTCAAACGAATACAAAAAACAACCTAAATTTTTAAACGTTAGTTTGATGGTTACACCCACAGAACACTAAAATTCAAATTGCCTTCAACGAAAAGTGACAGCCTCACCCCAAACATGGATTGACTACAGACTAAGGGTTACGTGTGAGCCCGTGACCCATTCATGGAAGAATAGATTAATATACGTATGAGTCTTTTATTATTCGGAACTACGAGTTGAACATTACTACTTGAATTATATTTATTAATAAAATTATATTCATTGTATAAGAAATATGTTAATGAATATAAAGTATTCTCAGAAATTTACGTATAAGAAAATAGTTGTATAGTATAATAATTTTGTGTTCTTCGCTGAAAGCAGGTCGATACTGCTGAAACCTGAAACTTTCTTCAGGGCTGGGACAGGAAGCGATGCATTATCTTCTGTTTTACATGCGCCACGCGGCTTCTCTATACACACGCCGTTCCGGAGCTGAGCTTATTAAAAAATACATTATCAATTTTCATAGAACAATAAAGTTTGTGTTCAGGGCTGAAACGTGTACAACGCTACTACTGAAATATAATTAATTATGCCTGAAAACTAAAAAAACGAGCTTTTCATCAAATGTAATTATAGCGAGCTTTTGACTTTCAGAGATATTGAATTTCATTTATATTCTGAAACACATTTTTGTTACTTTGATGATTTATAATGACTGATTTTATTAACAATGTTGATACTCCTGAAATGATATTGAATTTGAAATTTACTTATTTTTGTTTAGCCAATAAATAAGTCTACAGTCTACAGCATGTCAACAAATTAACAAAATTGTAGCATTTTTGCTGTTTGAATCATATAAACATGGATAAATTATATTTCGTTGGAAAGCAAAAAATATCTTTTCAATTATGTAACTTCTATTACAACCAGGGTACGGTGATATGTACCAATCGCTCCAGGCGCCTTTTGCTAAAAGGCGCACACAGAATTGAAATGACAGATATTATTCTGATTGATACACTTTTGATAATCATCCAGTTAAGCAGCTAGAGCCAGTTCGTTCTATATTCTTCTGTATTGAACCAAATGAATGAAAAATTCACTCTTTTATAAATAAATATTGTTCTCCGTGTGTGAAAGGAACCTTTGTGCAAAGTATAATAATTATTTTAAGCAAGATAGCGATTATCTTCAAATAAGAAAATTTACTATAGGCAATATAGGCAAAAAGATGTCGTATCAAAAAAAAGTTCTATTACTTCCGGTTCCCAAGTACGTGATACTAACTTCGAAATTTCAAATGGAAGATACTATAGTTTTTTAAATATTTTTGAAAAGTACACAAAATTTGCTTTACAATGATAGTAAACAAGTAGGACGTTGTATTATTAAAAAGTAAAATGGCGGACGTTTGAAATATCTTACAAAATAAGTCAAGAAAGTGTGGAATTTTGTTTTATTGGATTTGTTGCCTAGATTACGTCATATAAATTAATTTATCTCAAAAAATATCATCATCTATGAACAAAAAAACAATAAAATCTCACACACTTAATTTTTTTCATTCAATATATTCATATTTCAAATGTCCGCCATTTTATTTTTTAATAATACAATGTACTACTAATTTACTACCATTGTAAGGCAAAATTTATGTACTTTTCAAAAATATAAAAAAATATAGTATGTTCCATTTGAAATTTCAAAGTTGGTATCACATACTCCGGAACCGGAAGTAACAGAACGCTTCTTGATACTACATCTTATTGCCCATATTGTCTATAGTAAATTTGTTTATTTGAAAATTATCGCTATCTCGCTTAATAACAAAGATAATTGCTGGTTAATTCTCGCGTGATCACCCGTATTGTGAATTTTGTATATTGTAACAACTTTATTTGTCACAAATGTCACTCATAATGTATACAAATCTTAAAGCACTTCTACCACCTTTACAATACCATTGCGAACAGTGACGTACAGGGGGGGGGGGGGTTAGGATAATAAATTTTAAATAAATATGAGGTTAAATAGGCTTAATAACAACAATCAACAAAAACAATATTTTTATAAATATAATTTTTATTAGTAGGCATTTTTTTTAAATCAATAGGTAAATAACAACAATGCTAAATTATGCAGTGAATTTCAAACCACTCACCTAAATATGTTTATACAAACCGCAGTATAAACACAAGAAAAGTTGTAGTTGTAACACTAATAAATTAAATTAACGTAAGTATTCTATTTAAGAACAAGAACATAGCGCATGAGATTCACTGTTAACTGTCGGTAAATTTTGGTGAAGCTCGGCATTTTCACGGACATTGCGCGAAAGGGCATCTGTAGGCTACAGACTGTAGCTAATAAGTGTAAACAGATTTCTACGAAAATTAATATATTCTTTTACAATGTTATTAAGAGAGATGGTGTGAGTCAGTTGAGATGGTTTGGACATGTGGAGAGAATGGCGAGTGCACGGCTTGTTAAGCGTATACATATATCTTGGTGAAGTTGAGGGTTTTCGATTGCGTGACCGACCAGTGTGTAAGTGGATGGATGTGTTTGGTATAGGGTGCTTAAAGAGAGAAAGTTTCCAAGTAAGAAGAGAAGAGGAGCATGTATGAATGCGATTATGAGTGTGGCCGAGGCTAAAGAAGTGTACTTAGATAGGAATGTGTGGCGAAGGATGATTGTTTCGTAACTATTATTGTGATCCGGATGCGGTATTTCACTACCGAAAATCGGTCACTTTAATATGTTTAAGTGTAAGGATTTGTTGTATGATGTTGATGTTGGCCTTATTGTTTTCGGGTTTGTTCGAACCCACTAAGTGGGACACGCGTGATTTTATGTACGTACAAATGTATGTATGTATGAAAATTAATTATTTTTTGCTTCAGATCATATTATATATGAACAACAAACGAGTATGTTTTTAAATTATTGTTAAAAGCGGCCTACCATGGTCTCACAGGGGGGGTTCTAATCCCTAAAACTCTCCCTATGGCTACGCCACTGATTGCGAACATTACTAGTTTTTGTAATTATATATTTATGAGTTAACAATATGTTTGTTACTTTTGAATATTATATTATATAAACGTAATATTAATAATCTAAATGTTTTTTTTAAATATTATTTTAAATATGAAATATTTTAATTTTAATATCCTAATAGTTGTGACACTGCAATTTTAAAAAATGACAGCTCTACTGCACACCCACACAACTTCATGTTGTATGATAACAAGGTTGTTACTGAACAATAATAATTGTTATAGCTCATCTGTAGCGACATCAAATTATCCTAATCGTCATAGGCTATTGTTACTCTTTTTTCCCGAGGTTACTTGGCGACAAAAGCAAAATAAACATAGATTCATATTCTGTTATTCGATGCGTTAACGTCAAAATTAAATCATACCAATAAATATAAATAAAACATATACAAATATTTTATACAATTTAATTATCCCCACATTTATTTTACATATAATGTAACGGCGACCAACCGTCACACATCTAACAAGGCATGTGAATACGAAATTTTAACAATATTGTTAAAGTAACGATTTCTTGTTTAATTACAATATACACGTGAATAAGCCCGAATTTGTGGTAAGTTAACATATTTCATAGGAATTTTATATTACATTACGTTTTAGTGAAATAAACCATATCTCAAATCTGAACGTACCGTTGAATATACCAACTCTCTTGTACCTCAAATGATAGATATCCTTTCGAAGTACATTAAAGTTGAATTTGAACCCTTAACCTTTGTAACTTATCTTACTTCCATTAATCCCCAGTAGTAGTATTTAATACCGCGTTATTCCCCACTGAGCAAACTCTTACTCTTCATCTTCCTTCCCTATCCCTTCCCATCCCTTTTGGGCGCTTCGTCTTCGTCTTTGCATCATAAATTATCGAGGAGCTGTCGCACATGATCGCTCCGCCTGTCGACACGATCGCATTGTTTACGTCGTTTTGCTCGCTCGATCATTTATCACCCACGACGCCGTTCCATCTAATTATTACGATTCGATTTGATAAGACACCCGAGTCCACAGGGATTCGACGCTTATTGATGAACTAAGAACGCTTTTTATCAAAAGATGCAGTGGAAATGAGGATGGAGATCTATCATTGATGTATTTGCATCGAGAAGTGGTTATGACTGGTGTAAATATGTTTCATGTGAAAAGATGACAGTTACGACTAATTTTCCTTAAAGGGTAATAAAGAAATGGGAATATAATTTTCTACGTGACAGATGTGCTATAATTTATAGTATTAAATAGAAGATGTCGTTCAACGTTTTATATGACGTTTATCGCGAAAACATTATAAAGTATCAGACTCTACAAAATAATAGTTAAAAACTTGTATTTTTACCTCTCGCTAAGAGATGTATTGGACTCAAGCTAAAAAACGCATATCCAAATTTTATTGAATAAGCACGTTTTAAGGTCCCTACAATCCGATTTTAACATTTTTACGATGATGTCTGTGTGTGTGTGTGTGTGTGTGTGTATGTGGGATGTGGGATGTTAGGACGATTACTCAAAAACTATAAGACTTTATATTTGTTTAACTACGTATTTCCCAATCGGACATTCATGGGAAGATCTGAAAATGTTTTGGTAACAATTGGACAACCGGAGGTAGAAGATTCTTGAAAAAAAAATCCTCTAAATATTATTTTTTGAAATTTTTTTTTGTAATATTAATGAAAATTAAATTCTTTATCTGATACATTTAAATATTTTATTATATATTCTATAGATTTAGAGATAAAAGAAATATAATATATAAAATAATCTGTTGTAATAAATTTTACAACCGAAAGAATGCCATGGAAAATAGTTGAGAATTTAAAATGTTTGTAACTGACAGATAAATGTCAGTGTCAGAAATCCAGAGACATTACTGAAGACTTTTTCTGGGAAGTACATACATTATTTCTTAATGTATTAGTAGTTAAATATTTAATATTATAGGTATATTACACATACTCTTCAGAAATACTGTTATTCCCGACTATGAATTGGAAACATCTCGAAAAATTAGAAGAGTAGGACAAAATTTCTTCATAGAATGAATTTAAATTTAAAAAATCTAAATATAAAGAATAGATATTTTTAGACAATGATATATAACTTTATATTTTCAAATGGAACATCCTATATATTTTTTCAAATTTGAAAAGTACATGAAATTTACTATCCAATAGTATAAAAACAATTATATATTACATTATTAAAAAATACAATGGCGAATGATTTAAATTTTACATTTTTATTCAATGTAGTGGGTTTTACATATCATTATTTTTACATTACAGCTTTCCAATTTGAAGAAAATTAATTAATGAAATATTTCATCTATTTCAAACCGATATTTCATTTATTATTATATTTGTCCCTTTCTTGAAAATTCATGTCGACGTCTTTGGCCTACCGCGGCATTCGCGCATTTCTCGTTTCGTTACGGAAGTTGCTGTATCCTTTTCTCTTTTATGTACTTGTATAAATCTTTCTCACTTGATCGTAAGTATTCCTCAGGATAGCATTGTGAGGCATATTTTATGTTTTCTAAGGTATATGATCTAAGGTTCTAAGGTTCAAAAGTTCAAAGGTTCCAACATAAAAAATCTGATGTGGCCAGCACATAACCTCTCGCCGTATATTTTACCTGGCTGTATGCATAAAGCAAAGAATATTTTTATAAATACAAATAATATATTCATATAAATCTATGACGTATAAACTTCTTTATTATTCAATAATAGCATGTCTCAACATGAAGATATTTTACCATAAATTATGTTACAATAAATTACAAAGTAGAGTTTACCATATATAAATATTAGGCTGGTAACAGCAATTTTCAATTCGAACAACGTTGTTTACTTTCTCTTCATATTCTTCTAGTAAAAACATTAATTTTGGGCGGTCTAAAATGTATATATGGATTGTGCATCTATTCTTAGATATCTTCTTTTACATTTTATTTTTTCATACATGTTATATCTAAATAACACTAATTCCCTTTAATAAAGTGACGGATAGATTGCACTCCGATTATTCTTATATCGATGTGTAATTTTGTCAATATTTACAACTTACTTGAGAAGAATTTGATAGCTTTTTCGCAATTCAAAGTTACTCTAGTCTATAGTACTAGTGTACATTGTCCCATAATGTTTGAAACAAATTTAAGTCCTTCAACCTAGACTTGTCATCTCCATAATACTCATAATAGTCACAGATCAAGAATTAAGGGATTCTCCAAGTACATTTTTCTTTCATTACTCATTATTTCTGACACTGACATTTATCTGTCAGTTACAAATAATTTAAATTATCAACTATTTTTCATGGCATTCTTTCGGCTGTCAAATTTATTACAACAGATTATTTTATATATTATACTTCTTTTATCTCTAAATCTATGGAATATATAATAAAATATTTAAATGTATCAGATAGAGAATTTAATTTTCTTTAATATTACCACGAAAAATTTTCAAAAAATAATATTTAGAAGATTTTTTTTCAAGAATTTTCTACTTCCGGTTGTCCAATTATTACCAAAACCTTTTCAGATCTTCCCATGAATGTCCGATTGGGAAATACGTTGTTAAACAAATTTTAAGTCTTATAGTTTTTGAGTAACCATCCTTCCAACATCCCACACACACACACACACACACACACATCCATACACACACACACACACACACACACACACACACACAGACATCATCGTAAAAATGTTAAAATCGGATTGTAGGGACCTTAAAACATGCTTATTCAATAAAATCTGGATATGCGATTTTTAGCATGAATGCAATACCTCTCTTAGCGAGAGGTAAAAATGAAATCCCTAAAATTTGATGTCATTGGTAGAGACAGTTTAAAGTCTCCTAATGTATTAAGAATCGCGACCTTGGTCATTCAACTTCCTACAATATTTGCGCTATATACTCCATAGCCTCTATTGGGGTTGTAGATATTTTAAATTGCTATTAAATTCAAATGATTGCAACCAGTAAAATAATATACGAGTGTTTTAATGGCTATATGCCTTAAAATTCATTCGGAATGAAAGCGAGGTTTATGTAGTGTTAAACTCCATTTTAAATGACTTTCAATTTAGTTGATTACCTCCCCCGAAAGAAAAACTGCTTCATATAATTTAAGAAATAATTTAACGATTATTACCTAATAAATCTGCTTAATTAATTCCTTAAAAGCCTAGGGCATTTTAGAATTGTCCTGCTATCTCCGGCTGATCAAAATTTCTCAATTTACTTTTATGTTGGCATATAATCAGATGATTTTTAAGAGAGGGACAGGTAATTAGAGGAGAATTTAATTGCACAGAATGAAATATATATGTCGTAGATCGTGATTCCGCACTTCTTTGCTCAAGACATCCCCAGGGTGTGCTAATATAGAATAATTGCATGAGTTTCATCCCCACACATTTAAACATAAGTGAAATTAACTGGCCAGCATTATTTTTATTTTCTTTCTGTTCTTGTTCGTTTTATTTGTTGCTTCCACTTGGATTCGGACACTAAAAGAATTGAATTTTCTATTGGAACACACGTTATTTTGTGTACTCGTGTCTACGGAGATATATTTGCCAGTTCAAATGAAAACGCTCGAATTCGCTCATAAATAAATACAAAGCCTACTACGTCGTATCCGCTTGAGATTTCTCAGAAACGTTGAGAGGAATTAGAAACAAGAAATCACACAATGATATTTTCTTTAGATGCTGGTAATCATTTTATTATTGACTTTTTACTTTATGGCTACAAGAAAAACACATTGTAAGTTCTATTGAGTTAGACCAGTGATCGCCAAACTCAACAAACATCGGTGCTACTTTTTGAATTTTAAATTAATCTGACGAGGTACTTGACTACTGTCTCGCTAAGAGAGGTGTTGGATTCATACTAAAACTTGCATATCCAGACTTTAATCAATAAGCACGTTTTAAGGTCCATACAATCCGATTTTAATATTTTGACGATGAAGTGTGTGTATGTGTTGTGTGTGGATGTTGGAAGGACGATTTCTCAAAAACTATAAGACTTAATATCTGTTTAACTACGTATTTATCAACCGGACATTAATGAGAAGTGTTGAAAAGGTTTTGGTAGCAATTGCACAACCGGAAGCCGAAAATATCAGATTCTTAAAAATATTCTTCTAAATATTATTTTTTGAAAATTTTGGTTTCTACAAATATTAAAGAAGATGAAATTCTCTTTCTGATACATTTAAATATTTTATTATATCTTTTATAGATTAAGAGATAAATAAATATTATATAAAATAATCTATTGTAATAAATTTCACAGCCCAAATAACGCCATGGAAAACAATTGAAAAATTAAAATGTTTGTAACGGACGGATAAATGTCAGCGTCAGAAATCTTGAAGATTTTCTGGGAAGTACGTACATATATTGTACGTATTATTGTATTAATAGTTAAATATTTAAAATTAGATATACACTTTACAAATATTGTCAATCCCGACAGTGAATTGAAAACATCTCGAAAAATTAGAAGAGTAGGACAAAGTTTCTTCATAAAATGAATTTAAATTTAAAAAATCTAAATATAAAGAATAGGTATAAGTAGAATTTTTGGTGTGGGTATAGGGTGGTATAGGTATAAAAGATATGTTAAATACAATAGGGTGCCGAGCAGTCATGTGACTTTCTTGGCCTTGACAAGCAGATATGAGGGCCTGTGTAGAATGATAGCTAGTAATTTTGTACATAGATGTCAAATATCATAATTTTTCATTCTAAATTTCGTGATTTTTACATTCCATACGG
This sequence comes from Harpalus rufipes, assembly GCA_951394225.1. NCBI lineage: Eukaryota > Metazoa > Arthropoda > Insecta > Coleoptera > Carabidae > Harpalus > Harpalus rufipes. The sequence continues at coordinate 11,142,953 of OX596288.1, read as the reverse complement.
TTTATTTGCCTCGGCAATTAAATTCCATACTCCTGGTGACGAGAAATCTTGAAATTTTGAATGAAAAATTCTGACATTTGATATTTATGTACATAATTACTAGTTGTCCTTCTGACACGTGCTCCCATATCTGCTTGTCAACGCCAACAAAGTCACATGTCTGCTCGCGCCGTATACTTATGTAACTAAAAACGGAAGTGACGAGAAGTATTGTGTTGGCCACAACAATTTTTTTTTATAATTTTACATATTCACTAGATAGATACTAGGTGATCACCATTTTGTGACAAAAAAGATTGATGTAATGTATTTAATTATTTTACTAAAAAATCTCAAATTCTCACGCGAGCTACCAAAAATGTTCCCGTGTGCTACTAGTAGCCCGCGAGCGACAGTTTGGCGACCACTGAGTTAGACTTTAACGTTTTCACGGTTATGTATCTCCTTATATGTGTACTCGAATGTCTGTCTTTACGTCCATACTTACTGGAAAGGAAATAAATCTACAACAAAAACTAAAGGTTTCAAACAGGGTGTCAAACCGGATCCGAACCCGAACCATAAAACCCAAATTAACCAAAACCTGAACCCGAATCTTAATTTTCAATTTTACAGGAGCTGAACCTGAATCCAAACCGCCCTATTTCTCCTCTGAATTAAGCCACTGTCGAACCGCTTACACGGGCCTACCCATCTAGGTGTTGTAACAACGTTACCATATCCCTTCTCCAAAACATTCTAATGCATATAACTATATTATTACGAAAAAATATTTAATTATTATAATAAAAAGCTATAGTGGTTAAATACCCATGTCCCTAATATTCCTACTTTATATTGTACATGTATCAGTGATCAAAAGACCCTATCCATTTCAAACTTCCAACCATATAAGCAGCCCTTACATACTCGACAACTTTAAAAGCCCCTCTGTATCCATCCTTTGACATTGCCTTGCGCTTTGCTCTGGCCGGAATCAAGTTTCGCGTGAGATCAGGTGGCGGTGCGCTGCACGGTCCATTTATTACTGCGCGTCCGTGGCCTGCACTACACCCGGAACACGAACACGGATCCCCGGATACGAGAACGGGAACGAGAACGGACACGGAGTCCGACTCGCATGTGAGATGTTCCGCCAAGTGCAAGGGTCACTGCCCCAGGACATGAGGAGAAATATACAGAAAGTTACAAGCGTTTTCAGAGTTGAATTGTTTTTATTTCATCTGATACATATACGGGGAGAGGGGGTGGGGAGTTTGTTTATCAATATATGAAAAACGCTTGGTTGTTACAAAAAAAGAACTTTATTTATTTTACGTACAAGATGTCAAAGTATTTTGCAATATTTTAATTGAAGAAAAGGTAACAATTTAAAAAAATCTGTTGTGGCCAGTACAATACCTTCCGTCAATCCTGTGTATTATGTATAAATTTCATACATAAATTTTCTTACAAAAGATTCTAGATTCCCAGTAAAATTATTTCATAAACAAACTATGCAAATTGCACTTGACTTCGTTAGGGGTCGCTATTTTGTATTTTCTTCTTCCACTCATTTCTGTTTTGCGTGTCGTTCTCATTCAGTTCCTTTTCTCTCAAGCCTTTCGCAATACAGTGCTTCCATCTTATCTTTGGTCTTCCTCTGTTTCTTCAACCTTCTATTACTAAGCTATTCATTCTTCTTCCAATATATTCTTCATTTCTCCTCATGACATGTTCAAACCAATGTAATCGTCCCTCTTGTATCTTTCTAAAAACTTGTAACACTAGAGTTATTTTATTACCGTATCTTTCCGTGTCTTCCCCAACATTTACTTCAACATCCTCATCTCTGCCCGATTCATTTACTTTTTATTGATACTGACATGTGTCAATTTGAATTATATGAATATATTAGTAGTTTCCATGGTTAGCATAGCTGGCTGATTTATGAAATTTAATATCTTTAAAATTCTTTAACTCTATATCTATTGAATATGAAGTATAAAATACAATCAAATCGTGTAGAGAATAATATATTCTTTAAATTATAATAACGTTAAATGTCAATAAATCAAATTTAACTGTTAAATCTTTAAATGAGGCTACTTCCGGTTCACCAATTTTAACCTAAATTTAATCACTTGTTCTTCTTGATGTAAACTTTTTTCTTCTTTCACTCATGTCTGTTTTGCGTGTCGTTCTCATTTAGTTCCTTTTCTCTCAAGTCTTCCGCAATACAGACCTTCTATCTATCTTTTTTTTTATTTTCCTCTGTTCCTTCTACCTTCTATTACTAAGCTATTCATTCTTCTTCCAATATATTCTTCATCTCTCCTCATGACATGTTCAAACCAATGTAATCGTCTCTCTTGTATCTTTTTAGAAACTTCTTTCACTAGAGCCATGTACATTATCCTTTAATTCCTTGCCCTATCTTTCTGTATCTTCCTCAACGTCCTCATCTCTGTCACATTCATTTTCGTTTAATTGATACTGACAGCTGTCAATTTGAATTATCTCAATATATTAACAGTTTCCATGGTTAGCATAGCTGGCTGATTTATAAAATTAATATCTTTATAATTCTTTAACTCTATATTTATTGGATATCAAGTATAAATGCAATCATATTGTATAGGCGATGGGAAATAAAATCGTAGCGCCAAAGTGGCTTTTAAAGGAACTAATGTTAACGGGATAATTTGACATTTACTAATTGTATTTTTGCATTAAGTGTATAATATTAAGAGATATTACACTTGTAAATAACGTAAATATTATAAACATAATAGATAACACTTGTATTTATACAATCAAGAAAATGTCAAGTGTATAACTTATCCCATTAACTAGAGTTTCGGAAAATATCACCAGATGTCGTATTGCTTATTTCATATCGCCTATGGAGAATAATATATTCTTTTAAATTTATAATAACATTAAATGTCAATAAATGATATTTAACTGCGTTTTTTTCAAGAAAAACTATTAGAAGTGGCAAATGAGGGTACTTCCGGTTGACCAGTTATAACCAAAATCTAATCACGTCTGCATATGGATCTAAACTCGAGGAATATGAAAAAAATAATATTTTTTTTGGAATCGTGGTATTGGAGTTATGCGATCATAAACGATCGTCACATAGAGTCACTATCGAATTTTTTGACCAAAGACAATACCTTCCTTACCTAAAGATGACGGAAGGTAAAAATATATGGTTCCATTTTAAACAATATATATATATATATATATATATATATATATATATATATATATATATATATATATATTTTGCCCCATATTTTGGGAACCGTTGACACAATTTTTTTTGCTAATATCACCGATTTTCTTTTTCGAAATGGAACAATTTTGCTCATTTAACCAACCTTGTACCTCTTCAAATAAAAAGTTACCAATAGTGAGCAAGCTTATAGAGATACCCTGTAATTTAAAACGTGTGATAATTTTCAAATTGTACATTATGGGGGGCGCTGAAATATAACTTTGCACAAAGCCGCCTTTTACCCACAAGGGCTGTACCAGTAATATGATACATTATCGGTTGAAATATTTATATGAATGTCATACTCGTAAGTATTCGGCAGAAGAGTTGGCTATATTTTATGCGTTGTTGCAGCAAAATAACTTGACATAAAATGCACTCTCAAATTTCCTGGTGCATTGCATAGGCCATCTCGATCTAACCACGTTCGCATTTATTCTCTCTTGGGTAATGTCTGCATGTGGAGAACTGAAACTTGAGTGACAAAAATTCCTGTTCGCAGTTTGTCAGTTGAAACGAACACGGAAAGTGTATCAGATATCGGTGAAACGCTACGTGTTCGCTGGCGAAGTGCATCTGTTTTAAACTTCTAATAAATAAAATTCCAACTTCCAGCAGCTACATTTTTGTACATTAAAAATTCATGCAGGGAAACTTTACCGCAGAAACTGATAGCCATTAAATACCTGCATGCGGAAACTTTCTCGCCAAGGAAAATATTAGCTTGTTGATTTTCGTGTTGCTAGCTCCAAGCTGCGGTACGGGAAATTGTTTCGTAATTTCATCAAAACTTTCGGGGAATCAATCACGAAATTCCTTAGAATCATCAACTACGATTTGTTTCAATATATCATCATTAGTTTTGTTCTATAGTTCGAATACTATATAGAGTACAACATAACAATACACACTTCTCAAAAAAAATTGAAATAAAATGTTTGTGCATGAGCATATTAAAAGCTAGTAATTTTTTTCTACAAATCTATTAAAAGTAGGCTTTTTAATATTTGTTTTTAGGATTAAAAATGTCATTTTATGACAGATCATTCTTAATTTTAACACTAGAGTTAAAAGTGAATTAGTTACAGTACCTAAATTTTGTAAAGATGCCCGCTCAAGTTCATCTACGAATTGTATGAATTAAGATTATAGCTCTGCCCGTTTTGTCAAATTCAGTAGTGTCGTTTACTTAGTTTTTATGAGGGTACAAGATACTTGTTATTTTATTATTATAATAGTACATTAAGATACAAGTTTCATAAGACATGATTTTAGCGCACGCGTCTTTGTTAGAAACGAGCGACTTGCCGCGAGTTTTCTAACGGGACAAGTGCGCTGAAATATCTTATGAAACGTGTATTTTATACTATTTTTTCTATTTTGGTCCTTTTGTCAAAAAAATATTTACAAATATACGTGATTTCATTTTTAGGAACATTTTAATTTTTATAAAATATAACAAAATAATTATTAATATATTCACTTATATGTATTATTACTTCATTTCAATAGTGGGGTCTTCTAGGCTAGAAATAATATTTACTTTCAAATGAAAAATGTCTAGAAATGTAGGTACTACGTACCAACCTAACAGAAATACTTTATGACATCCAAATGGGTTTCATAAAGTACATATTAAAGAACCAAAATACAAAAAAATATATTAAATATAGCTTAGTCTTTAGTCTTATTAAATATGGGTGATAAATTCGTGTTCACTATAGATCAAGAGTTAACAATCATTTCTGCTTTTGTTTCAAGTCTTAAGAGTATTTAGAGTAGAAAAATTGTTTTTTAATAGAAGGACAATTATTACTTTTGAGAATAATGAATAATTTATAAACAATGGAAAACTTAGATTATTTTTTTAAAAAATCCACTGTTTATAAATTATTAGTTATAATTATTACTTAAAAATGATATTTTTTTATTATTTTAAAATTAGTTTTTCTGCTCTAAATACTTAGAACTGAAACGCCATCAAAAACTTAAAGATAGTGTAACATCGCCGCGCCGTAGCCCTCGCCGCCGCCGTGTCGCTCCCGAATCTCCGCGCGTAACAGACATGTTCGGACTTGTTTAATTATTGCGGTGACGTGATCTATTGTGCACGATGTTTTTATCTCGCGAATGTTCTAGTCGTTTCTGGAACAAAAGTCACCGGCGTATATAAACTCGTCGCCAAAGTCAGCGAGGATAGTCTGATATAAATAAGCGTCGCGTTATGAATGAATAGTGGGTGATATAAACAGACAGTCGACAAGAAGTGAACATAAATAAATATAATTAGTGACATAAATAGTAGTGTTAGTTGTTTAAATAAATAATCTTAGTGTTTAAGTGTCTTATAATATTCTTAGTGTTTAAATTAGTGTTTATAATTATTTAATTATAGTGTTATTTACTTTTATTATCTTTTTAATATTAACCCTTAATTATTTATCGTTTAATAAACGTATTATTTTAACTAATAATATCTCATTTATGTTTACACTTCACCCATATAAATAAAACGTTACAATAGGAAAACAAATTAAACAACCATTTTTCATAAAATGTAAATATGTAACACCTAGATAAATGATAATCAATCTTTAGTAGGTGGCTATATTTAGATGTTAATCGTCATTTGTTATTTGTTGTAGATTACCAACACAAATATGAAAGGCAGAGGATTTATACTTTTTGAAATACTTTTATTGGGGTTCCTCTAATTTTGCCGGTGTGTGTAGCAACAAAGAAATTTTTCATGAGTAACTAATATAAAAAAAAATGTTTTAAAATGTTCCTACTCACCTATCTACAAACCAATAGATGTCATTAGTGCGCCATTCGGAATTGACGTTACCAGTAAATGACAAAATGATACATCGGACGAAAACAAAATTAAAAAAAAAAAATCTTCCTTTTATGTTTTACAAAACTTTTAACTTACATTGTCTATATTTATGTATATTATTATATTTCTCAAATCTCCTATAGTTATGGTTAATGTGTTTTGAAAATAAAGTTTTTAAACTATGTTAGCGTAAAACAATTTTCATATCTAACAATTTTACACTTGGTGCCTCAATCCACTTAGCTCTGATCCTAAAACTGGCTCTAAATCGCGTTAGCCGGGCTTTCGCGATGTCGGCAAGCGAAGCATCGCCGTCGCACATCGTAATGTACCGACTCGCGGACATTGTTTTATATCCTGTTAGCTGACACAACACCCTTGATCCAGTTTGCGAACCATGGATATTAAGATTAGTTTTTAGAGATGGAGATAAAATTAGTTTAATGTGAATTTAATTTAGAAATAGTATTAAACCACGAAGTAATGTATAGAAGAAGACACTCGTATTCAAACATAGATACGAAATGTGACTAGAGAGAAACAGACTATAAGTACAGGCTGTCTATATCACTGTAATATTATGGATATTTGGGAATATAAATACAAATAAAACAGAAGTAAATATTTATTTAATATAATAAAATATTTTTATACAGAAAATAATACCTATAAAATATAAATACATATGAACATGCATTATGTACAAAAAATTATGTGTCGATTTCAAAATGCAATGAAAGAAAATACGATGATTTTATGTTCCATACAAGGATAAGAAAGATTATAATTTACCATTATTGATAATATAATTTGGAGAGGTGAAATAATGGAGATTCAGTCCTTGGTTAAAATATTATTGATTTAAAACAACAATACCGACGTTTCGTTAGACCGTCCTCAGGGTTCTGGAAAACATCAACGGGGTACAAATATCATGTTCTACAAATTTTAAGAAACTGGTCACTTACATGTTTAAAATGTTTTTAGATTTGTTGAAAAATAAAGAAATGTACATAATAAAAAAGTAGAAGGTTGTGGATGTTGTTAAACTATAAAAATATATATAACACGTACATTCTTATCAGAGTTCATCATAAAACTGACGAAGGGTTGTTTCTTGTATTGGAAGGAGCAAGGTGCAACACGTATTTATTTTATTAAATTTTTGTAGTATTTCACTAATATGCCATTGTAAATGATAGATTAGGTAATTCGAAACATATTTAAATTTGACACAAAATTTTGAAATATATAAAAAGTTTGATAGTGCAACCCATTAATGATGGGCAGAGATTTAGAACAGATGAAGTCGAAATGGTAAAACATGAGTATATATGAAGCGAAAAAATAAATTGTTCCTGTACTAGAACTATTAACTTTTTAAAAATTCAACATACTTCTGTCTGATATGAACCTAAATTAAAAAAAAAAAGTTTTATTGAAACCTATTAGTATTTGACATTAACTTTATAGGGAAAACGAGAAATGCCGTTTTCCCCATAAATCGCATACACCTTAAAAATCAAGTAAGGGAGGTATAGGGTTTATGCTAAAAATAGCATAACGAGATTTTGGTAAATGACCACGTTTTAAGATCCATAGAATTCGATTTTAACATTTTTACAAAGATGTCTGTAGGGGTGTAGGTGTATGTGTGTGAGTATAGATTCTCTGAACGCTCGTATTTCGGCCCTACTCTAATATGGAAAGAAGCCATTAGATTTTGGTGTAATTTGAATAACTGGAAATGTCACTTTACTTGAAGCTCAAAATAGTTTTTTTTTCTTCGAAAATTACCTTTAAATGTCATTTCTATTAAGTACAGAGAAGATACGGTGTTGCCTAGGCGTGTACTAAACAGCAGCAACAATACATGTAAAAGAGAGAAGTTTCAAAAGAAAAGGAAGATCTTACGGTCAAACAAAATTTAATATTAAATATAATTAATGCTTCTTATTTCGTATTTGCTTTTGCTATTCATAATGATTGAATCAATGTTAGTATTTGCTCTCCCAAAACGTGTATAATCTGTATGAAAATATTAATATTAAAACAGCACGTATTATAGAAGATATATTGGTACGCTTGGTTGGCTTATGCACTGGAGTGTATCTATCGATAAATTCAAATACAGAACGCGGACAGAAAGTTGAATCTGTGTTTGTCCTTTAATATTCAAGATGTATAGTGTGTGTTTACGTTCGATATTTATTCAGCTGCTGCCTACCTATATTTTATCCACTCTTCTGACCTTACACTACATTTTTCCACAAATTTTCGAGGAATAACTTTGTTGAAATCGATAAATTCTTTACGAATGCTCATATACAATTCACGTATATTACTTTCATAAATGAAAATTCACAGAGTAGAAAATGTTTTAAAATTTCTTTTCTATGTTGCATGTTGGATGCATTGACAAATGCATTAAATGAAAACCGTAGAAGTCAGATTTACTTAAGTAAGGTACCATTATTCGCAGAAATCTTGAGAAAATTGGAGCAAATTTATGCCTTACAGCCAACTCGAAATGTCACTGACATTTACATTTGTTTCAATTATAGCCTACTTCGTTATAAGCTGATTTTAAAATTATCAACGTGTAATAACATGAACGGCCTAATTCACTAAGGACCAGTTTTACATTCTCTGGTAGCAGGAGGTAAAATAATGTAAAAACATAATACTTGAAAACATTCATAAAAATCTGTTGTGGCCAGCAAAATACCTCTCGCCATTTTCATTTTATGTTGCATAGGGCGCGAGCAGTTATGTGGGGCCCGTGTCAAAATTACAGCTAGTAATAATGTACATAGGTGTCAAGTAGATAAGTTTTCATTCAAACATTATGATTTTCCAAATCCATGTGTAATATTTTCCTCGACAAGTATATTCCATACTATTGATGACAAATAAACAATATATCAGAATATTTTGAAATTTTGAATGAAAAATTATGACATATAACAATTGTGACAACTATGTAAATAACTACTAGCTGTCATTCTGACACGGACCCACAAATCTGCTTACTAAGGCCAAAAAGGCACATGTCTGCTCTCGCCTTAACGAATTTAACATTTCTTGTACACACAAATAATTGAAATTGTATCTCTTCTTTCGTTCTATGAGTAATTTTGTCCTACTCTTCTAATATGTTCAAAATTCTTCAAATTCATTGACGGTATTAGCGGTATTTCTTAAGAATACATGTAATATTAACATACGTATAATTTAAATACATAGTTATTTAATAATACGATAATATATATTAAATGTACTTGTACCTCCCAGAAAAATCTGATTTTTGACACTGACATTTTGCATTTATCTGTCAATTACAAACATGTAAATATCTCAATTGTTTTTCGGGCAACGAGATTTATTACAACAGATTATTCTATATTATTATATACTATATCTCCAAACCTATACGAGATATAATAAAAAAAATTAAATGTGTCAGATAGATAATTTTTTTTTAGTATTACGAAGAAAAATTTTCAAAAAATAATATTTAGAAGTTTGTTTTTCAAGAATCTCCTAGCTCTGGTTGTCCAATTGTTACCAAAACCTTTTCAGATCTTCCCATTAATATCCGGAAAATACATAGGTAAACAAAATAAAATCTTATAGTTTTTGAGTAATCGTCTTCAAATTTAGAAAATCACTATTCACTTATTTTTCTACATAAATGTTTGAAATTTGGTAAGAATACTTTTCTACCCTTTTTCTGCAAGAGATAAAAAAATTAAATCGATATCACAATGTACTCCGGAGTTATGAAGTTTCAAACATGATTTGTCTTTTAATAGCCAGCCAGTATACATTCATGACTCCTTTTTCTCCCGTCTCTTGTTTAAGGGACGAAATACAGTAATGCTTTCTGTGAAATAAAGGCAATTTCTGTTGATGGAGAGGAATAAAAATGAAAAGTTTGCTTGGTAGTTTGGACTTCCTGAAGAAGCTATCGTTAACAATAAGATACGCGCCGGATATTCATTAATCGAAAGTTTCTAACTGAACTGAACGGGAGATCTCTGAATGGTACCACGGGCACGGACCTTCTATGGCTGTCCTAATCGACAACTTGTAGGGTAATCTACGAGATTATTTCACCTAATGGATTCCTACAAATTAAAATAAAGGTTTTTTAAATAAATCAAATTTTACAATTTTGGATATAGTAATTGAAACTTAAAAAATCTGTTGTGGCCAGCACAATACCTTCCGTCAATGCTGTGTATAATGTATAAATTTCATACATAATTTTTCTTGCAAAAGATTATAAATTTCCAGTAAAATTATTTCAAAAAAAAACTATTCAAATTGCACTTAACACTGACATCTTCTTCTTTATCTTTGCCCATTCGTTAGGGGTCGCTATTTTTGCGTGTCGTTATCATTCAGTTCCTTTTCTCTCAAGTCTTCCGCAATACAGTCCTTCCATCTTATCTTTGGTCTTCCTCTGTTTCTTCAACATCCTATTACTAAACTATCCATTCTTCATTTCTCCTCATGACATGTTCAAACCAATGTAATCATCTTTCTTGTATCTTTCTAGAAACTTGTAATACTAGAGTTATTTTCTTACCGTGTCTTTCCGTGTTTTCCCCAACATCTACTTCAACATGCTCATCTCTGCCACATTAATTTACTTTTTATTGATACTGACATCTATCAATTTGAATTATATGAATATATTAATAGTTTCCATGTTTAGCATAGCTGGCTGAATTATAAAATTTAATTTCTTTAAAATTCTTTAACTCTGTATCTATTGAATATGACGTATAAAATGTAATCAAATCGTATAGAGAATAATATATTCTTTAAGTTATAATAACGTTAAATGTAAATAAATCAAATTTAACTGTTAAATCTTCAAATGAGACTACTTCCGGTTCACCAATTATAACCAAAATCTAATCACTTGTTCTTCTGGATGTAAACTTGAGGAATACGAAAAAATTATAATTTTTGGAATCGTGGTATTGAAGTTATGGGATCCGGAGCTTTTGTCACACACACACAGACACACACACACACACACACACACACACACACACACACACACACACACACACACAGACACACATACATACAGAAATCATCGTAAAAATGGTAAAATCGTATTATAGGGACCCTAAAACATGCTTATTCAAACTGTATTGTCTTTGGTCAAAAAACTGATTTTTTTGACCAAAGACAATACCTTCCTTACCTAAAGGTGACGGAAGGTAAAAAAGAAAAAAAATGAATTCTGGAATTAGATATTACAATTCAGCCATTTCTTTCAACTGTTACAAGTCGAGTATAGTACGACTAGCGAATGAAAGTTGACGTTTAAATTATTTTATAGATGTGATTTCTTTTCATAAGTTTGTCTTATCTTATGATTTGAATTTTAAAGGAAACTGACTTTTATGTATTCCGTTATGAAAGACTAAAATTGTCCCCAATGCCAATGGAAGACTAGGAGGCATTTAAATGACCAGTATTTTGAAAATTTTCAAATCGGCAAATTTTCCGTATTTCATCCAGCACTGTTAAAAACATAAGGCGGTTTGAATTGGACATGATTTTTGCTTTCCTATCAAAAATTTGCACGATTGTTGCTGAGGAGTGGCTGACGTTTGAAAACGTACAATATATTACAGAAATTTCCTTAATTAATATTATTTTCAATTTTTCCTTTAGGTGCATTTGCAAAACAAACTATTTATCAATGACTTCCGTGTACAACTCGAATAATGGACAGAAATTATAAATTTTCCATCTAGTAAAATAAATAATTACACATTCGTTGATGATCGCTAAATACTGGGCGCGATCTAAGAGCAATAGCGAAATCGCGTGTTACTGTTCGTGTTCTTGAGGTATAATGTCAACTATCAGAATTCGCCTAGATTTTATAACACTGTATGGTAATTATTATACAAAAACGACAATGGTGAACAATAAAATATGACTTCAAAATTCTTAATAAAACAAAATAGAAGAACATAAGTGAATGGCACATTATTACATTAAGGGCCGGTTGTTCCATCTATAGTTACATTCGGTTAAAAAATATTCTATTGATAACTTCAGTTTGCGTTGTTCCACTTATGGTTAAAAGTTACCAGTAAGGTAAATTTTCGTTAATGGCAAGATAACTAACAGTCAGTCAAACTACCAGTTAAGAGTTTTATCCAAAGAATATCGTACCGAGTGCACACGAATGAAAACACGAAGTGAAGAGAAACGGAACATATGGTATGGAACGTTTGTGTTGTTTTGATGATATAAGCTGTTTGTTAATATTAATAATTATTATAATAAATCAGTACAACGGTGATGATGAAGTATTGGATTTCATTTTTGATAATATTAATTTTCGAAAACAGTATACAGTACGAGAAAGATGTAATAATTTTGAAAAATGGGTATAAAAGAATACAGTTCTGTATTTTTTAGATAAAATTAAAGACCAAATATTGTTCTTATCTATTAGGTAAGTTTAAAAAATGCATAATTTCAGAAATAAACACTTATTTGTCTACATTTGTTTTTCTGAATCACGAATCACGCTGTACCTTCGATATGCCAGTTTTTGATAGCTACACGATTTTATGCAACATAGTGTATATCGTGGATACAACTAAAATTAAAATAATTTTCTAATTGATTCCAGATGATGTCCTTTTTTCTTTCCAAGGGACGGAATCTGTCTTCCTGGACTCAATTATATTTTTATATTTGTCGACTAATTTAATTAAATTAGTTATTTCCGTGGTAGTAAAATAAACTGCTGTTTCTCTTGATCTATAATATTCACCACTCATTTTTGCAAGTCGTATTTATCATTTTTTCTTAACGTTCAAACTGTGGTTTAAACTACAACTGCACCAAAACACAGACAAGCGAAAAAGTAACCAAATTTCTATTAAAATTGTGACAGCCACGATGCCAACTTTTCAAAAATAACTCTACCCTAACACAATTTTAATCTTTCTGATAGAAATCTGCCAGTTAGCTATCCGGAGAATAAAAAATCATGGAGCGACCCGAAAATCTTATTCTCCCGTTAAGACGGTAGAATAAATTTATCTAATAGATAGTAAACTGCTACTTTATCTGAACTTGGAACAACTAAGTAAAATAAATTATTAAATTTAACATCACGGCCATTTTTGGGATAGTTAATCTATTTTTATTTGCAAATTTCGCAAATAACAATGTACAGTGGCTCACAGAATTATTTATACACTTTACTTTTATCAGTAAAATGTAAAATAAAAAGAGTTTCGAAAAACGAAATTCATTAAAAGAAAATGAGCCGTCTCGGGACGCCTGGTAGATGTGAAACATCGAAATTTATTTTTATTGAAGTATTCATTGCTCGAAACGACACTGCTTTTTCAAATTTACTCCGAGTTTAGTAATAGATGGTTGAAGAAACAGAGGAAGATGGAAGGACTGTATTGCGGAAGACTTGAGAGAAAAGGAACTGAATGAGAACGACACGCAAAACAGAAATGAGTGGAAGAAGAAAAAAAATAACGACCCCTAGCGAATAGGAAAAGCTAAAGAAGAAGATGTCAGTTTAAAGTGCAATTTTCATAGTTTCTTTATGAAATAATTTTACTGGAAATTTAGAATCTTTTGAAAAAAAATGTATGTATGGAATTTGTACGTTGTACACAGGATTGATGGAAGGTATTGTGCTGGCCACATCAGATTTTTTTTAATGAATTTCTTTTTTGAAAGCCCTTTTTATTTTATATTTTACTGATAAAAGTAAATTGTACGAATAATTTTGTGAGCCACTGTATACGTTGTTGACGACTATCTGTAATCTAATCTGCTTTATAGATAATTAAAACATCTGAGTTCTCAACTTACGTGCAAACAATTCTAACTATATTCCACTCCGGTAACAAAGCATCGAATTTTTCCATCTCAAGTATCATAAAATGCAAACTAGCGAGTTTATTTCACACACTTGAACTTCCAACTCTGCGGTGAGCAACTGTAACGGAGTTCCGCAAGGAGCACTCAACCGGAACTCACCCGAACAAAAACTATTAAAAGGGAAACCGGACGCTATGTTATGCCATTCTCGGACCTCCACGCCCATGCAAATTATTAATTACGCGAGGCCGAGTGCTTTCATTAGCAAAATAGCGCGAAGAAGGAAGCTTCTTGCGCACAGGAATCGTTCTACATCTAGTTTTTGTATCCGGGGATAAATATTTTACAAAGGTTTTGTGGAATAACATGAATAATATATGGAATAAATACTAGAAGGTTACTTTAACTTTTTATTATTATGTGTGTAGGTGGTACATCGATATTCTGCAATGGATTATTATAACATTTCACTTTAACATAATCATTGAAAAGTTTAATTTACCTATGAGCCCCGTCCCGCATCAATTGGCCTATCAGCTTTAATTTCAATTAATTTAGTTAATTTACCTGCCGTCATTTTTTGGTAAGGAAGGTATTGTCTTTGGTCAAAAAATTCAATGATGAGTTTTTAGTGAATAAGCATGTTTTAGGGTCCCTGTAATATGATTTTACCATTTTTACGATGATGTCTGTATGTATGTATTTGTGTGTGCGTGTGTCTGTGTGTGTGTAGCGAAAGTTTCGGATCACATAACTTCAATACCACGATTCCAAAAATTATATTTTTTTCGTATTCCTCAAGTTTACATCCACAAGAACAACTGATTAGATTTTGGTTATAACTGGTGAACCGGAAGTAGCCTCATTTGAAGATTTAACAGTTAAATTTGATTTATTGACATTTAAAGTTATTATAACTTAAAGAATATATTATTCTCTATACGATTTGATCACATTTTATACCTCGTATTCAATAGATATAGAGTTAAAGAATTATAAAGAAATTAAATTTTATAAATCAGCCAGCTATGCTAACCATGAAAATTGTTAATATATTCAGATTGACAGATGTCAGTATCAATAAAAAGTAAATTAATATGGCAGCGATGAGGATGTTGAAGTAGATGTTGGGGAAGACACGGAAAGATAGGTAAGGAAATAACTCTAGTGTTATAAGTTTCTAGAAAGATATAAGAGAGATGATTACATTGGTTTAAAAATGTCATGAAGAGAAATGAAGAATATATTGGATGAATAATGAATAGCTTAGTAATAGAAGTTTGAAGAAACAGAGGAAGACCAAAGATAAGATGAAAGGACTGTATTGCGGAAGACTTGAGAGAAAAGGAACTGAATGAGAACGACACGTAAAACAGAAATGAGTGGAAGAAGAAAATAAAAAATAGCAACCCCTAACAAATGAAAATAGCTAAAGAAGATGTTAGGTCAAGTGCAATTTGCATAGTTTGTTATGAAATAATTTTACTGAAAATTTAGAATCTTTTGCAAGAAAATTTATGCATGGAATTTATACATATTACACAGGATTGACGGAAGGTATTGTGCTGGCTACAACAAATTTTTGTTATTTGTTTTTGATAGGACATTTGTCCAGTCACTTTAATTATAATTTTTTGTAAGATACAATATTTAATTTTTATGAATTTATTACTTAATTGTGTATAACGATGTATATTGTATATATATATATACAGGGTGTTAATAAAAAAACTTTACACACTTTAGCAGGTGATAGTAGAGATGAAAACAAGAAAAAAATTCTAATACACTTAGGTCCAATACTCATTGGTTTTTAGAAAATTTATGTATGGAATTTGTACATAATACACAGGATTGACGGAAGGTATTGTGCTGGCCACATCAGATTTAACAACTAAGGACTCTAGGTGTTTACGATCAATTGTAAACAAAGTTGCAGCCGTCGTCGAAGAGACTCACGAACTTGATTGTAAACACCTAGAGTCCTTAGTTGTTAAATCTGATGTGGCCAGCACAATACCTTCCGTCAATCCTGTGTATTATGTACAAATTCCATACATAAATTTTCTAAAAACCAATGAGTATTGGACCTAAGTGTATTAGAATTTTTTTCTTGTTTTCATCTCTACTATCACCTGCTAAAGTGTGTAAAGTTTTTTTATTAACACCCTGTATATATATAAAAATAAAACACTAGATGAAATAGATCAGTCTATAAGAAATTTGTTTGTGTGCTGTAAAATTAGTGAAAAGTGACTAGTGCCCTTTTACAAATAATCAATTCAATATTACTTCAATAAATAAAAATAAAATAAATATTTCATCACGGCATATTACCCATTGCTGGGTGTGCCTTCAATGGTAGCATTAAAAAATATGTTGGTAATTATCTTGTTATTTAATTTTGTTTGTAAGTACAGTTCGACTAAAAACAATAAAACGTCTCGATAAAAGCGATTTTGAAAAGTTTTAGTTGTTATTGCCAGAGTTGAGACAAGTTTATTGGATAGAGTAGAAAGCAATATAAGAGAAACATCCTCCAATGCTTCTATCCTATCCCGGTATCAAGAAGCATCAATACTGCTGGAACGTATTATTTGCCACTGCAATGTAATTGAAGTAAATACACAGCAGAAAGCAAATTTACAACGTAATTGCAATTACCAGAATACACAGAACACTAAATTGAAAAAAGAAAGCCTCTACTGTTCGAAACACACAAGGCCACCTAACCTAGGAAACACGATTACCAGGAAATAAGATTAACGCTAGATTTATAAACCGGATATTAATGGGCAAAAGATATAACAGAAAAAACTTTAATACCTTCCAAGAGTTATAATCCGTATCCATATGGATACAGTCGGTTAAATTGAATACGAGGCTTGTTTAAAAAGAATCCGACCTTCAATTTTCCCGCGCAAAATTATGACGCTAGGGCGGCGCCACTTTCTACAGTCGAGGGGACGCCTTCATGCGAATGCCTGAATTTTCGCTTCGCCATCGAATGCGCAATTCGCTGTTTGGTACATATACCTATTAACTATTGCTAATGCTCCTATCCTTTACGTAGAGACTAGCTGAAGCCTAGATTGAGAGATGGGAATATCATTGCTGTAGAAGTCTATCAGTCTCAATTTCCTACGTCTTGATTATGCGAATGCACGTAATATTTGAATTTTATTGGCTAACGACGATATCTAAAGCCTGATTTATAGATTGCATAGAATAGAATGGAATAGAATAGAACAGAATAGCACAGGGAATAGAAATATAAACCAATGTAAATGCATGGAACCATTTATACTTGCACAGAATGGAATAGAATAGAATGGAATAGAATAGGAAATAACCAAATTTTATTTCTTATTCTATTCTATTCCATTCTTATTCCATTCGGCTTGCTTCGTTAATATTCGTGTGAATGGTGTAACTTCGTTGCATTTAGCCAGTGGCGTATATAGATTTATATTTTGGTGGGGGCTCAGATTGTACAAAATAATCTTAATATATAACTAAAAGTATATCAAATTAATTAAGTATAGGTGGTAATATTTAATTACATAACAAAATGTAGTATTCGTTTTTTCCTTGAAAAAATAATTATAATTTCTCTTCGGCCTCTCCCCCCTTATATACGCCACTGCTTTTGGCCCATCCCCTAACCTAAAAACTTACTGTGAACAACAGTTTTTCTGCAGAAATTCTTTCTTTTTTAGTAAAAACAAACAATGATATCATTTACTCGATTCTAAATGTAATTAGTGAAAGAAAAAAATAACCAATAAATCAGTTAATTTAGTGTAAAAGTAACACAAAAGTGACGTCATTATATTCCAAACTATTCTATTCTATGCAATCTATAAATGGTCTTAATAATTTCTATTCCTATTCTATTCCATTCCTTATTCTATTCTATTCCATTCTATTCTGTGCAATCTATAAACCAGGCTTAAGTTCTGATTATTGAGGACTAACGCGAACTTTAAATTTAAATCTGAGAAATTAAGTAATGTGTGTAAATTCTTAAACATAAATATTAGTACATAATAATAAATAACAATGAAATATTCTAGTACTAAATTTGAATTAAATAATTAACTCTGTTGTACTATAAAAATAATAGGAATTTAATCTGATGAGGATTAATTTCTTTTGGTGAATGTAAAGAGTAAAAGAAATAATTTCTAAAATATTTATTGATTTCTAAATAACACAATTCTGTTGAACTTATTTCTAATATAATCGTTTTCTCTCTGAAAGTAACTTACTCTCGTGATAATTTTTACCTTCCGTCACCTTTAGGTAAGGAAGGTATTGTCTTTGGTCAAAAATTTCAGTGATGAGTTTTTACTGAATAAGCATGTTTTAGGGTCCCTATAATACGATTTTACCATTTTTACGACGATATCTGTATGTATGTGTGTCTGTCTGTGTGTGTGTGTGTGCCTGTGTGTTTGTGTGTTTGCCTGTGTGTGACAAAAGTTCCGGATCCCATAACTTTAATACCACGATTCCAAAAATTATATTTTTTTCGTATTCCTCAAGTTTACATCCAGAAGAACAAGTGATTAGATTTTGGTTATAATAGATGAACCGGAAGTAGCCACATTTGAAGATTTAACAGTTAAATTTAATTTATTGACATTTAATATTATTATAACTTAAAGAATATATTATTCTCTATACGATTTGATTACATTTTATACTTCATATTCAATAGATATAGAGTTAAAGAATTTTAAAGAAATTAAATTTTATAATTCAGCCAGCTATGCTAAACATGGAAACGGCTAATATATTCATATAATTCAAATTGACAGATGTCAGTATGAGTAAAAAGTAAATTAATGTGGCAGAGATGAGGATGTTGAAGTAGATGTTGGGGAACACACGAAAAGATACGGTAATAAAATAACTCTAGTGTTAGAATTTTCTAGAAAGATACAAGAAAGACGATTACATTGGTTTGAACATGTCATGAGGAGAAATGAATAATTATATTTGAACAAGAATGAGTAGTTTAGTAATGGTTGAAGAAGCAGAGGAAGACCAAAGATTAGATGGAAGGATTGTATTGCGGAAGACTTGAGAGAAAAAGAACCGAATGAGAACGACACGAAAAAATATCGACCCCTAACGAATGGGAAAAGCTAAAGAGGAAGATGTCAGTGTCAAGTGCAATTTGAATAGTTTGTTTATGAAATAATTTTACTGGAAATTTAGAATCTTTTGCAAGAAAAATTATGTATGGAATTTATACATTATACACAGGATTGACAGAAAGTATTGTGCTGGCCACAACAGATCTTTTTAAAAATGCATCAATTATAATTTTTATAATTTGCGTTTTGTGGTTGTCTAAAATGGTTTGTTCTTCGACTTGGTTTAAAAATTCTGTTGTATTAAACTTCTCTATTATTGCTTGTTTTATGTGGACATAGAGATCATAAATTTTATAATACGCTGATTTTAAGCCTGCTGGACCAGGGAAAACAAAATGATAAGTAGTAATTTAAGATACTATTTTATTGTGTAACCTTTTGGTGCAGTATAACATGAGTATTAATTGATAAAATACAATAACTTAATTATTTGTGTAAATAAACTAAAAATTTATACAAAATATACCAAAAAATCTATTTATCAGAACGACTGTTTATGTCGCTCACAATGTTCCATGAATTTAGGCATAGTAGGCTTCTGGCTGATTCAGAATTCAACCGATTTCGGTGTTTTCTAATGACCAGTGATGCTTTTGAAAACAGTATTTCCGATGGAACAGAAGTTGCTGTAGTACTGAATATGTCCTGAACCATTTTAGATTACATAGGGTACGTACACTCATGGTTCCTCCGCCAATCAAGATTATTTTTTTTGTCAAGAACTTAATTTAATCATTAGGTTTTTGTATCCATGTGCAAGAAATTGTTTTGTGTTTGGTTTGATTAAATATCTGACCAAAATTTAAGTTGTCTCCATTGCAGATACTGAAAGTACTTTCTTCTGCATCGGAGTTGGGGCTTAAGGCAGTGTTACTTCGGCAAAATAATAACCTTTATAAATTTGTTCAAATTATTGGATGGCGCTACTGAAGAGCTCGATGAATTCCCCGCTATCAAGAACAAGAAATGAGCAAAGAATTGCTAGCAAAACAAGAATTAAACTTACAAGAAATTTGCAACAAGAAATTACTGAGCAAGACAAGAAATCTTGCTTTGTGTATTACCAGTCGTGCTCTGAGTGTACGTGTCCATAAAACCTCTGGCTGGGTAGGCCTGACGTATCCAGGATTCAGTACTACGGGATAGTCGGGTCGGCCAGAGTGTCAAATAATTTTTATATATTTCTGCTTTAATGGTGTGTTGATATTTTATATCCAATATTATCCAGAAATGTTACTCGAAAATTTGAAATTAAATAGCGTAAAGATTTGGTTAAGATTACCCGCTGTTACAATTTCGTTTTATAGGTCAAAGAAGTAAAAAGATATTAGGACTTAATTTTTGTGAAATGCATAAAGAATAACAGTCTAATTTCTCTAAATGGTTAAACGTCTCGGCAAGGTGCATTCGAGTTTTATGAAAATTGAATTTAAGAAGTAACGACATAATAAAGAAAATTGCGAAAGTTACTTATGCAAAACTGCTTTTAATCAGTGTTTCTGACTATAATTACTATAATAACAAATAGATAGTAAGGTAGATATCTTTCTTTGATGTTATTTTCGCGACTAGTGACTTAGACTTATTCTAGAATCAACTGAATTATTCCATCAATTAAAAGTACTTAATTAATTTCTCTTGTTCGCTTAATTTAATCGAAACTTTATACAGTAATTACCCTTCTTAACTGCAAAAAGAATCCAATTTTCTTTAGAAGTTAACGGCACTTTTTCCTTTATCATTCAATAAAACGTTAAATCGCCAGAGTAAGAATTAATTGAAGACTTCACGAATCGGTGAAGTTTGAAGACGTTCGGGGGAGGAATTGTAAAATTACGAAAATATTAAAATAATTGAGTTACCGCACAGAAAATGAATTTCCTGTAAACAATATACCAAATAATAATAGTTATTTATAGCTATTGCAGATACTAAGCCTGGTAAGATGCTTGTACATTAATTATAGTAGTGTGTATGTAATGCTAAAATATTCAATATTTTATTATACTCAAATGGTCTAATAATACAATGGGCGCAGTAGTTGTTTAAAATCTTTGATATAAGATGACATTAAATACATAACTTACTTTAAGGAGCAATTCGTCAAAAATAAAAAAAAATCGATCTCGTATTATACTCGAATATCGTTTATTTTGTGGCAAAAACTTTGAAAAACAAATCATCACTTTCTGTTTTTCATTTTGTCTCAAAATTTGAAAAAAGAAACTTTACAAACTGGTTTACAAAAAACTACAATTTTTAAAATTTTGTCTCCTAATATACAGTAGCCAAGAAAGCTTTTTTAATTCACGAGACGAGACGAGATTACATGTCGAGATTCTCGACAATTATTCCGAGATTTCTCGACAATTTTGTATTTTTTTATCAAAAAAGTGATCCTATTTTTGTAATTATAAGTCTAAACAGAATCGCTAAAATTTCTTAAAATAAAACTACTTCCTATTTCCCTGATGTCACGGTGTTCACGTTCACTTACCAACAGATTGTTACAGCCAGTAATGGGTAAAAAGCGTGATATTATATTTATTTTATTTTAATAATTTATAATTAATAGATTTTTTTAAATAAATAATGTTTAAATACACTTACAAAATTGACAAAACATAAAACATGGACAAAATATAATTTTGTTATATGCAATTTGTTTATTGAAAACTTTTAATTGCAAAAAGCTTATTTATTTGTTTTGTACATTCTTCTGTAATTTTCCTTATTTTGAATTTTCGCGCCAATGAGACTTTCCAACTCAACGCACCTGTTTATTCTCTAGGTATCAAATTGATAGTGAAGAAAATAGTTATTTGTCCCAAGTTTTTAATCACTGTATATATTATTTATACATGTTTCGATTAGCAATTTAAATTGCATAATGAATTTAGTAAAAAAGAAAAAATCGAGAAATCTCGCCGAGATTCTTGGCCGAGATGAGACTCCTTCGGACTCGTGAAATCTGCAGCTCGGTTGCACTCTAGAGTATCATCGATGATAATCATATCACTTGTCATATTACGTATGACTATATTGAATAAGATTTGCATCTTTATTTTGTAAACATTAACCGATCCTTTTCTTATAGCTATTCATAAATGAACTTGACTTTTACTCTATTTTCACTGTATCTAACATTATATTTGTCTTTATTTTCAGCCGACAAGCTCCCTCCAGGCTTTCCTCTGATAACTCAGGCGCCGGGCACGAAAGTAGTAGAAATTGGACACAACGCGGTGCTGGCTTGCACAGCCACTGGGTCACCGATGCCTAGAATCACCTGGGTCCGCAATATGCTGCCCGTCGACACCGCTAACAACCCCAGATACACGATACTCGAGAACACTATGGCTGGTGAGTACATAATAATATATTCAATGGGTTTTGGGCACACACATAACTTTTTGCTTTAACCAATGATGGACATGTATTTATATGATTGAAGCCAAAGAAGACAATAGTATTTTATTCAACGAGCGTATTATTCACGAGGATGATTTTAGAACACGAGCCGCAGGCGTGTGTGGTAATTCACCCGCGTGAATAATAACCATTAACGTATGTAACAAGTTTTCGGAATTTTTTTTGGTGAAATTTAAAAATATAGAAATCATGTATTCAAATAATTTATTTAGCAACTTTTTTACAATAAATGAATAATTTAAATAATACTTAAAGGTCCATTGTTTTCAATAGCACGCAATTTTTGATTAACATGTCGCATCATGTTGGGACGGTGATATTGTCTACTTCGCGAATTTTTTGAAATATTCGACGTCGTAGCTGTTTTTCATTTTGGGCTTCCCAACCATTATCGTAAACCTTTCTACTTAATATTGGCCAAAATTCTTCAATGGGCCTTGTCTGGGGAACATTGGGGGATTGTCATTTTTAGGCACAAATGGAATGTTGTGAGCATCTAACCAATCTCTGGTTATCCTAGCGTAATGGCAAGATGCTAAATCCGGCCAAAATATAATATTATCATTAGGATGATGTGTATTAATAAAATCAACCAGTTTCGGGAGGCATCTCTCGGTATAAATGTTAGCATCAACCGCCTCACCCCTCACATGTCCAACATAAGGACGTGAAATACCTGCCGTTGATATGGCGCATCAGACCAAAATCTTATCTTCAAATTTCTTTTTTATTTTATATTACCTTTAATTTCCGAATTAGAAAACGTGAAATATTTTTCATCATCCATGATCAAAAATCTATTAGTTGTAAAGTGATATCTTCTTAATGCACGGCATTCTGCTGAGTTCTCGGCTGATTGTCATGTGTGAAACCCGAAGTCGGCGAGCTAATTTTCGAGTCGAAGTTCCCAACCGTTCTTTTGCACTTTCCACCAACCTATTTGACTGGGCATTAGTCAAAGCTTTAGGCCGTCCACTTTTTGGAAGGTTTACACATGGTATGCCTTCCTCACATTCACTTATAATTTTATAAATGGTCGAAACAGCAATATTTTTCTTCTAAATATATTTACTATTTCAGATTTTGACACCCGTCCAACCAAATTGTATATACTTTTTCGAATATCTAGTTTGTACGACATAACTATGTTAATATTCAACAAATATGATATGGCATTAAAATTTAAACAATATTGAACATTTGTTTTCAATGACAACTAGATGCTAAGTTTTTTTGAATTAATTTATAGACAACGAAATTTTTCCGAAAACTTCTTACATACATTATACGCGAGTAGAATACGATATTTTATCTACACCTGCCATTGAAATCATATTATACCGGGTGACAGAAAAATGGTCCACTCAAAATAATTTTCTTATTTATAATAATTTTTAATTTTTTTATATATTTGAAAACTAGGCGTATGGGCTCACGAATCATTGTATTTGGTATGATGGTAGCGCTTCCGGTTTAACCGGAAGTGACATTAAATTTCATATTTCAAATGAGATATCCTATATATTTTTATTTAGAATCTACGTAAAACTATGCATTCAACGATATGCTTGAAGTTAATTTTTAATGAAGAAATAAATTACAAAAACGGAGGAGAAAATTATGAATAATTAATCTGGTAAGCCATGATACCAGGTAGGTTGTGAAAACAATTTGATCTTTTTTTGTAATAAAATATAGAATATATGACTCATAATCCACGGGGCGTGGTTACTGAACCGTATTATGTATCCATGGTTACATATACATAATCAATATATGTATTATTAAACACGTGTAGATAAATGCTTTTATATTATGTTTTGCATCATGTTTACAACAAACTATGGTTGCTTATTAAATACCTTCGTTGCATCTATTTCATTATCACTGATTAACAATTTGATTAGCAAAGCTACTGTTGATAATTTACTGTTTAAAGCTTCGATATCACGAAGCTCACGTGCACTGAAGAAACTGCAACAATATCACTAACATTATCGGATAAATTAATTTACAACTAAGGACCATACATGTAATTTACAATAAATTAGTATCACGGACTGCATAGCTAACAATGCTAGTAACAGTAGTAATGCTGATAGCGATTTTGAATTTAGATTTCAGTTGTAAACATGAATTTTACTTCAATTTATAGTTTCATGAAATCGGGATGTTATAAACGGTGGAATAGTAATTATATTGGAATTTTCCAATTAGTTTTATAATTTTTATTGCGGTAGCATAATCATTGTCTATTTCCGTAAATGTTACATCGTTTTGAAACTGTTTATGTATGACGCCGCAGAATGACGTCAGCATTTTACATTATTGTAATGACAAACCTCTTTATTATTTATTTATTTAGCAAGTTTGGTACAAACAATATTTTGTAATACTAGGTACTCATTTTAAAACTTACAATTACAATGATATTCTAGTAATTTAAAACTTCCAAACACAATGGCTGGTACCACAAGCCTGGTTTTAACTAAAACGCTGTTTTAAGAAATGTCAAATTCAAATTTCAATATTTCATTTCACCCTTACGTTTGAAGAGCGATTTTTTTTTAAATATTTGTTTGATTATAAACTATGTTCTACTTTAAAATCATATTTTGATGAATTTAATATTATTTATTATTAATATTAAATAATGAAATTTGACATTTCTTAAATCGTTTTAGTTAAAACAGGGCTTGTGGTACCAGCCAATAAGGTTAAAATGCTTACAAATATCATATTTACAAGCATATAAGTTTTTAATAAAAAAAAACTGTACAAAGTACAATTGCGACACTTGGTGAACTGCTCTAAATAATATTTAAATTACACTTGGCAAGTTTCACAAAATTTCAGTCTCTGAATCAACCTCTCAGTCATATATCAGAGACTGGCCCACTCAACCAGAACCACAGACGCGTTTCGCTCTTATTGGAGCTCTTCAGTGTGGTGTACTGACGCCTCGTGCGAGGCACTGAGTCCGGTTGAGCGGACGGGGATGATAAACATCCCACATAGATATCAAGCCTGCAGAGGTAACTAACCACATGCAGAGCCATCTATCGAGAAAACCGCGAGCTTGGCTAGCTGAATAATAATAAAAAAAAACTGTACAAAGTACAATTGCGACACTTGGTGAACTGCTCTAAATAATATTTAAATTACACTTGGCAAGTTTCAAAGTAAATGTTGGGATTCAGTCATCCAATTAATTAATTCATTATGGTTCAGCTTAGGGCGCAATATACGCTTGATCCGCCTCTGTATGTCACCTTTTCATTATATAAGAAATTTGAAAATTTATTGAATAATTAAAATATGGAGGAATAATATTATTAGTTCCTACAGAGTTGCTCTATTTATGTCCGACACTGTATGTTAATTTTTATAATATCTTGCAAACTTTTCCCGAGTAACATTTATTCGATTTAAATTATTTTTGGCTGAAAATACGTGCATGAGAAAAGTGTGTTTACATATTTTATGGGTCAAAGATTAATCGTATAGATCCGAAGTTAAAAAATCGAAAACATTGAAATCTGGGGCTGGCCTACATAATTTTATCGTTTGCGTGCGGGAAAATTTGCATAGAATATTTGGTCGCGCCGAAGGCAATGTTTCGTGATTATTACTGCATACCAATTACGTGTACGTTTGCCACTGTATTTAATACAATACCAGCGGGGTTAAACAACTATCCGACGGGCGGACGGATTAGCAATAGCAACAGCACGAGCGAAGCGAATACAAGGCGATCCTTTCAGGAACTAGGTAATTTCATTATTTAAATTCGCTGATAGCTCACGACTCACAGCGCTGAAAGCTTTGATTTGATATTTGCCTTTATTGCTCTCATTTCAAGAGCAGTCGTAAGGTTAGCACAGCTTGTGATATTGATGTGATGCTACATCACTACGTAGATGATATCGCGCTGGTTATTAACATGGAAATTACATGATAAATGTACTTTGAATCACTGGCTAGGAGTCGTTGGATTTATAACAAGCAGACAACAAACATATTTAGTCAAATGGAAATAACTATAATATTCATTCGTATCGTAGATACATATATGCAGGAAAGAGATCTAATCCATTTGTAGACTTGACATCACGACATCAACCAATTTACATCATCAGTAGAAGGTTACAAACTTTTTAATTAATTTATATGGGACTGGATCGTTTTATGTTGTGATTGTTGCCTATAGGTGGTGTGCACAATAGGGTACCTTTATATACAGGGTATGGCCATGGGGCAAGATCGCCGCCATAAGCGAGCCAATGTCAAACATATTTATAATTCATTTCCCTATTTTTGTAAGAAATGTGATATTATATTATACAGGAATATTAAATAATCACACTATGACTCTAAAAAACTAATAAAAATTCATTTATTCAAGAGATACACAATTATTATTATAACATAGATTTAGAGGTTATGTAGCGCATAGGATATAGGTTGTTATTATCACATCAAATTTAATAACTGTGGTTATTATTTACATAATAAGTATATATTTTAAACTTACCTTTTAAAAATTTAAATGTTTGTGCTTAATATTGGTAATTTTTATGTGTTTTCAATATTGCCAGTCATCGTAGTCAGTATCTCAAGAAAATACACATATAAATAAAGTAACAGTATTACTTACACTTTAAATAAATATTAGAAGTATATTTAAATGTGTTTTGCATAAAAATAAAACAAGTAGCCACGAAAATACATAATAATTTGCGCAACAACAACGAATATGACAGTGGCCCTCTAATGGCGGACGAAACGCGAGCACGTCATGGCCATACCCTGAGTATATAGGTACCCTAGTGCACAATAGGGTACCTATATACTCAGGGTATGGCCATGACGTGGCTCACGTTTCGTCCGCCATTAGCGAGCCGCTGTCAAATTCGTTGTTGTTGCGCAAATTATTATGTATTTTCGTGGTTATTTGTTTTATTTTAATGCAAAACACATTTAAAAATACTTCTAATATTTATTTAAAGTGTAAGTAATACTTTTATTTTATTTATTTGTATATTTTCTTGAAATACTGACTACGATGACTAGCAATACTGAAAACACATAAAAATTACCAATATTAAGCACAAACATTTACAGCGGTAATAATAAACAAGGATTAAGTTCAGAATAGCTTCTTTTTAACACAAGAATAGTTTATCACGAGCTTAACCCACGATTGTATAATAATAAACATGGAATAAGACTTAACTCGAGAATAAACTCGGCATAAATTAGTTCGCCAATTTTGACGGGTTAGACGTGGGTTAAACAAAAACAATAAGTTAACCTATATTGTCATAATTTGTAATTATCTACCATTGTGAATTGACAATATGAATTCTATCGAAGATTCGTCTACATCTTGTTCGTCAGATACAGACTCAGTATCCTCTGAAGAAGAAATTTTAAATATATTAACTATATTTAATAAAATCAAAGTTTATAAAAAACGAAGCAATCCTTTTACTTCATTTGACAATGATGAATTTAAAAGACGATTTCGGTTTAGTAAGACAACAGTAACATATTTTAAATTTAATTAAACCACAACTGGCAGAATCAGTTGATAACAGAGGATTACAGATTTCAGATATGCCTCAACTTCTTATTTGTTTAAGATAATTTTAATATTTACTGGAACAGGAACATGGCCACTGGCGGATTTACGATTTTGCCGCGTATACCTACTCTGTTATTAGTTCACCGCCTAAACCCAACAACGATTACAATCAAATTTTCTTTATTGTAATCAAAAATTTCTGTTAAATACATACAAGAACAATTATTATAATATTTTTTTGTGTGGTTGGTCATTTTCTTTGTTGGAATCACATTCTCATTATTGTAATCAAGCATTTCTTTGTTACAATTAAAAGCCTTTTTTAAATCCTAAGGGGATATAATTAAAGCAACATTGCGATTTTGTAATTTCATGGGTACTATTAAATGTACAGGTTATTTGTTCCCATACTTCATTTTTTCGTGAAACACTCTGTGAATTTGTTTTCTTGTCCTCCAAAATAGATTTAAATTTTCCAGCAATCTCTATTAAATCTGTTTTTTCTCTTTCCGCGAAATTTTTATCGCGTTTTTTCTTTTCCATTGCAGCTACTTACATTTAACCTTTTCGGAAACTGCATGTCAAATTCTGTACTATACTATATTCACACTTATCAGAATCACTCAAACAATGGCATAATATGTGTCAAACAAGGATTTGTTATTTTTAAAATAAAATATGTTTATTAATAACAAGTTTATGTTAACACAGGATTAAAAGTTATTCTCGGAATAGCTAATCTGTAAATAGGAATTTGTTTATTATTACCGCTGTTAATATTTTTAAAAGGTAAGTTTAGAATATATACTTATTATGTAAATAATAACTATAATTATTAAATTAGATGTGATAATAACAACCTATATCCTATGCTGTACATAACCTCTAAATCTATATTATAATAATAATTGTGTATCTTTTAAATAAATGAATTTTTATTACCTTTATAGATTCATAGTGTGATTATTTAATATTCCTGTATAATATAATATCACATTTCTGACAAATAAATAGGGAAATGAATAATCAGTATGTTTGACATTGGCTCGCTTATGGCGGCGATCTTGCCTCATGGCCATAGCCTGTATATAAAGGTACCCTAGTGCACAAAAGTAGTCAGCGCAGACATCGGACAAAAATGAAAGTTTTGGCTAGTTTTGGTTATGTTATGTCAGAGTGATATTACTATTTTTATTTTATAAAATATTTGCAATGAATGCAAATAATAGGACGTCAAATTATTATGTGATGCAGTGGGTGATATAATAATTCTTACAAAATTACCGATTGAAGTATCAAATTTTACAAATTTCCTTGAAGATTATATGAGAATAGATGCTTAAGAAAATAACTATTCAAGTGAAAAATTCACTGCCACTGATTCCATTTAGAGCCTGGTATATTTTTAATTGAATAATCTTCTTCATTTATTGCGAATATAATAGAAAAATATGCTAACATCATCCAAGTTCTCTAACTCTTTAATCGCAATTTCCGTGTGTAGGTGTGTAGTGTGGTGCATCTTGTAATATTTAACTAGTATTATACAATACAATAAAATGGTTTACAGAAATCACACATAATATGAAAAAAATATTTTTTGCTTCGCTGGTATTTTAACTTTTTTTGAATTAGTCACATCACATATAGGAATTTAAATAATTCCTTTATTAATTTCAATATTATATGAGTATAATATTCATATACAATAGCAAAAACTCAAAATAAAGTTGTAAATTGTATCTCCTTCTCGAAATGTGAAAATTTATTCGGTACTCAAAATTACAAAGTAGCCGTTAGAGGCCCTGGCGATGTGACGATCAAAATGTACACATCGTCTTTAGTGCGACTCAAAGTAAAATAATATGCTTGATTGCAACAAACAAAATTTGATTACAATAATGAAAATTGCTAATAATGCAAAAGAGATTATTATTTTCAAAGTAAATTGTAAAAATTAGTATTTTTTTTCTTTTAATTTGGAGCCAAGCTTATACAATATAATTTCGTACTAGTGTGAGTGTACTTGACATGTGATATCTCGTGTTATTTTTATGTGCAATGTCATGTATCATCTTTATCCGATTTAGAAAGCAGATAACTTTATATTTCAAACCAACTGACTATAATATACGCCGTTTCGATGACATTATGATACCTTTTTAATAATTTAAGAAAATGTCAGATGACAGCAGTTGAATGCCGCTATTTTTAATTTCGGCTGCTTAAAACTGGCGCTGTTGTGAGCGCTATCTACTGAATTGGTAAGGTGGAATAGAGTATAGATATATGTATGACGATTGCCGATTGTGCTATAAAAATCACCTCTTATACTAAGTAACGGTAAAAAAGGATCATTATTATGTTTTTCTGCTTCAAAATACGATATCAAATTAGTCAATAATTTCTGATTTTGCCGAGATAACGCCTTCGGTATGGTTTCTTGTACTCAAATTATTCAAATTCACACGAAAATATTGCAAAATCTTTTTTTTTTCTTCAAAGACACTGATTTCAATCAAAAATCAATGTAAACGTATAATCAAATTGTCAATCGTAAGTCTTACCAACAGAAGCATAAAAAAGCAAATATATTTGAAACATTTACACGGAATAAAGTTTTATTCCATAACGTACATACAATACGTAAATTTTAATTGTCAAAGTTCATAATTTTGCCACTAGGCGGCTACGTGTTCATTTTCTTCTCTGAGACGAGAGAATGTTGGAACTAATTCTTGAGAGAAACAAGCCATTCTATTGGCTCAAAAATTATCCTCTTTTGACCAATAGAATGACTTGTCTCTGTTCGAGAATTAGTTCCACATTATTTCGTATCATCGAATGGTCTATAGCAGTATATTTCTAAAGTAAAAGAGCTATTGTTATCATCATGTATTGTATCTATAGTATATTTTTTCAATTTAATAACCAAAACAAAAAGTTTATTTCGGGTTAAACATTATTACTTTTTTTACAAATTAAACACAACCATTCTTCTTTCATTTGAATTTTCACTTATTGTTTGACTATTTACAAAACATACAGTAAATTTAAAGATGGTTGAGAAATAATTTCCAGCGTCGAATCGATGTGACGCTAAAGTTACCTGTGTTACTCTGCGACTTATATAAAATTTATGAAAAGAAAATTTTGACGGACAAAAAAGTAGAACAACAGCGGAGTAGGAACTGAGGTTGAGAGGCGGAGTAGGGGTATTTTCTCTGGAGAAATTATTCGTTTTACCGGTTATTAATTTTTTCTAAGAGTAGTAGAGAGATTTTTATTCCGGGCGCAATTATAATAAGATTACCTAAGGTGAATGAACTAAAAACTAAATTTTTATTTGTTTGATAAATTTTGTAGCTTTAAATACACACATACACACACACACACACACTCACACACACACACACACACACACACACACACACACACACACACACACATACATACAGTCCATACGATGTAACTTGGCGAGTTGGGGCAATTCACATTATCACTACGGTAATGAGAAAGTTATAAAATCCATAGGCGTACCGAAGAAGAATGAAGTTCAATAAAATTACGAATATTACAAAAAAAAATCTGATGTGGACACCACACGACTTCCTTGTACGATTATTAAACTATACGAGGTGTGTTCAAAAACTATCGCGAATTTTGAATTTTCGCGGGTTACGTATATTCGAATTTCGATCTTTTTGTGGCTTTATGTTGGTACTCATGTCTCTCACTTATGTCGACAAGCTCGGCCATTTTGAATGTTCACTTACTTGTTGACAGCTGCTTTGCTTGCACGTGTTTTGGATCGTCTTCGATTTTTACCTATTGTGCTTATTCGTTAAAAACTGACTATGAATTTTTTGACCAAGACAATATCTTTCTTATCTAAAGGCGACGGAACGTAGAAAAAAATAATTCATTTAAAATTTGTCATTGTCATAAAATGTTTTTATCAAAGAAGTTATTTCATTTCTACTCGTAGAAATGAAATAACTTCTTTGATAAAAACATTTTATAACAATGACAAATTTTAAATGAATTATTTTTTTCTACGTTCCGTCGCCTTTAGATAAGAAAGATATTGTCTTGGTCAAAAAATTCATAGTCAGTTTTTAACGAATAAGCACAATAGGTAAAAATCGAAGACGATCCAAAACACGTGCAAGCAAAGCAGCTGTCAACAAGTAAGTGAACATTCAAAATGGCCGAGCTTGTCGACATAAGTGAGAGACATGAGTACCAACATAAAGCCACAAAAAGATCGAAATTCGAATATACGTAACCCGCGAAAATTCAAAATTCGCGATAGTTTTTGAACACACCTCGTACATATTTTTTTAATAAATAAATTACAAAATATTAATTTTAACTTCAAAACAGTAAGATATATAGCGACCATAAAGGGAGTTTTTAAAGAGAGTTTTGATTACAACAAAGAAATATTTGATTACAACAATGAATATAACTAATTTTACAACAAAAATATATTTGTTATTGTACGAATCATAAAATTGCACGTATTTAACGTAATTTGACATGAACATTTTTTTTTATTTTTTTGTCCTAATCCATAGCAAGCTTTATTACAAAAAAATAATTTTTAAATTTACATTTCTCGTTTTTGAGTTATGCGAGATACGTACGTACGTACAGACGTCACGACGAAATTAGTCAAAATGGATTCAGGGATGATCAAAATGGATATTTCCGCTGAAATCTGAAAACCGAAATTTTTCGCGATTACAATACTTACGTACAAGGAAGTAAAAAGAAATTATTTATACAAAAAAAAATATTACAAATATTGGAATGAATTATTTATTATATAAATCATATTATAATTAATTATTTTTTAAATTAATAAAGTTAAGAAAATAAAATTTCTAATACTATTGAGAAAAAAATGCACCAACGCTTATGTATGAATATAACTTCTTGGGTTGAAAAGTACCTGACACCCCGAGTTTGAGTGTATTAGGGTGAAATTTGCTTTGTGTAAGGCAATAAAACATTGTAAAATCACTATTTCACTTCTGAAGCTGTGCGGCATCGAAGTAAAAGTAAATATTTGACAAAACGCAACTTAGGAATAGTGAACTGAATTACATTCTTTTGGCTCGCCAAGTTACATCGTATGGACTGTACACAGACATCATCGTGAAAATGTTATAATTAGATTCTAGGGACCTTAAAACGTGGTCATTTACCAAAATCCCGATATGCGATTTTTAGCACGATCCCCTATACCTTCCTTACCAAGGGTAGCGGGAGGTAAAAACCAATTACAAATATGTAAATACATCAAAGAAACCTGACAAAAACAATAAGATATTTTCCCAAAATATATTCGTATTCCCTTCTGTTGAAAAACAAGTTTACTTCCTCGGGCTACGACATTCACACGGTTGGGTTATTTACATCTCTACTACGAGTAGTTCAGGGGAAGAAGAATGCTCGTTTTTATTGTGGACATGATTAATACCAGCGTCAGAAAGTAAATTATTTTTCTGTTTCTTGTTCTTCATTACAACGGGGTAATATTTATGATTTATGCTTTATAGGTGCTCTGCAAATAACAAACAGCCAGGATGAAGACCACGGCAAGTATGAATGTGTTGCGGAAAACTCGATAGGGACGGAGTACTCCAAGTCCATTACGTTATACGTCAAAGGTAAGGGAAAATATTTTCTTATT
Source organism: Harpalus rufipes (assembly GCA_951394225.1). Lineage (NCBI taxonomy): Eukaryota > Metazoa > Arthropoda > Insecta > Coleoptera > Carabidae > Harpalus > Harpalus rufipes. The sequence goes on along the minus strand of OX596288.1, from coordinate 11,109,068 downwards.
CTCTTAAATCAATAAAGAACTCAGTGTAGAGTTTCTGAAATCTAACTAATCTTTTATGAACCTATGTACATTTTAACTATGGCTATGCTCTAGTCCTAGTCACTGTCACTAGAGTCTAGTACAATGGTGCGCAAGTAGTGGCTCTCGGACCTTTTACGATTTTTGGGTGGCCCTTTCTGAAACTATAATTCTATACACATAATAATCCTTTTTTTTAATGCAGATTCATATCAAAAGTACTCGTATGTTCGTCTAATATTAAATTTTCAAAAATGTTAATAGTTCTAGTACAGTAACAATTTATTTGATTTTTCGCTTCATATTTTAATACAGGAGTAGCCATTCCTCTTAGTTGTCTTATTAAGTGTAACATATCAAAACTTACAGTCAACTAAAAGTAAAGGAAAAGTACTAGTAAATTTTTGAGTAATGAGTAACGAGTACCTGTAAATTTAAAAAGTACTCATGAATACTTATATTCGAGTACTTTAAGTACTCAAGTACAAATTTCGAGTACTAGAACACACACTAAATTTTGACATACAAGCACACGCACCGGTCTGAGAGACCATTCGACTAAAAAACGAGATATATGGCCTTATCGACAAAATAAAATTGTAGAAGGACTATAAATAAACTGTAAATTATGTTTTAGTTTTTAAAAATTATTAATACATTCTTTTTAATTCACTCTTGTAATTATAGAAATAATAGAATAATAATAATAATATCTGTGTACGAAGCAGATTGGCACACCCAGCAATGGGTAATATGCCGTGATGAAATATTTATTTATTTATTTATTTATAGAAATTTTAACTATCGTTGAAACCGGATGCGTGAATTTATGTTTGATAACATTGATCGTAGTTGTCACATATTTTCTGGGGCCCCCTTATCGTGTCGATTTTTGAACATCTGTAAATACATATATTTTTCCTATGTAGTACTATAAAAATTCCATTTTTCTTTCAGTACGTCGAGTCCCCCCTACATTTTCAATCCCCCCCGCGCCCTTGAGTGAGGTGATGTTGGGCGCGGACCTGAACCTTACGTGTGTAGCTGTCGGGGCGCCTATGCCCTTTGTCAAGTGGCGGAAAGGCGCTGCGCAAGACTTAACCCCAGAAGATAAACTACCAATTGGAAAAAATGTCCTCGAACTCGCCAACATACAAGAATCTGCTAACTACACCTGTATAGCGGCTAGTAACTTGGGAGTTATTGAAGCTTTAGCTATCGTCAAAGTACAATGTAAGTTTTTTTTATATTAATAGAATTTAAGTGTAAAAAATAAGCAAGACTTACGCGACAATACTCCCAGAAAAATTTGCAGGGCTTAGGGATACAATGCCTAATAGAATTAAAGTTGGTTTTTCTAATAAAGGCGATGTAACCTAATATGAAATGAATATTTGAATAACATATTCAGTTTTTGTAAATTTAAAAATCTACATTTTAAACTAGAACAAAATTTGTAGAAATTTCTCACCATTTGCGTAGGTTTTATAATTTTTTGTTGAAAATGTGAACCAGCCGAAAAATGAAATATTATGGGTTTGGGCTCGTAACTGACATTTACTGTAAAATTTGGTGACGATTCACGTTCGCGTTTTTATTTTATGGGCGCACTCCCGAATCTCGGTTATTAGCAACACTAGCGCCGCTCTTGGCCGCTCTCGAAACCAATGCCAATGCTTTTCCATATTATGTAAAATTAATTATAAAAAATCTGTTGTGGGCACCACAATACCTTCCGTTAATCCTGTGTAATATGTACAAATTCCATACATAAATTTTCTTACCAAAGATTCTAAATTTCCAGTAAAATTGTTTCATAAACAAACTATGCAAATTTCACTTGACACTAACATCTTCTTTAGCTTTTCCAATTCGTTAGAGCTCGCTATTTTTTATTTTCTTCTTCCACTCATTTCTGTTTTACGTGTCGTTCTCATTCAGTTCCTTTTCTCTCAAGTCTTCCACAATACAGTTCTTCCATCTTATTTTTGGTCTTCCTCTATTTCTTCAACCTTCTATTACTAAGCTATTCATTCTTATTCCAATATAATCTTCATTTCTTCTCATGTCATTTTCAAACCAATGTAATCATCTCTCTTGTATCTTTCTAGAAACTTTAACACTACAGTTATTTCCCTACCTATCTTTTCGTGTCTTCCCCAACATCTACTTCAACATCCTTATCTCTGCCACATTAATTTACTTTTTATTGATACTGACATCTATCAATCTGAATATATTAACAATTTTCATGGTTAGCATAGCTGGCTGATTTATAAAATTTAATTTCTTTATAATTCTTTAACTCTATATCTATTGAATATAAAGTATAAAATGCAATCAAATCGTATAGAAAATAATATATTCTTTAAGTTTTAATAACGTTAAATGTCAATAAATCAAATTTAACTGTTAAATCTTCAAATGAGGCTACTTCCGGTTCATCAATTATAACCAAAATCTAATCAGTTGTTCTTCTGGATATAAACTTGAGGAATACGAAAAAAATATAATTTTTGAAATCGTGGTATTGAAGTTATGCGATCCGAAACTTTCGTCACACACACAGACACACACACACAGACACACACACACAGACACACACACACAGACACACACACACACACACACACACACACACACACACACACACACACACACACACACACATACATACATATAGACATCATCGTAAAAATGGTAAAATCGTATTATAGGGACCCTAAAACATACTTATTCACTAAAAACTCATCATTGATTTTTTTGACCAAAGACAATACCTTACCTAAAGGTGACGGAAGATAAAAGTATGCAAAATTTTGAACTCTTGAACATCTCTACAAAATTTGACGTCAATATGTAAGATTTTTACATTAAAAACTGTTTAGTGAATCTTGAGAGAAAAAATTGAAATATTCTAGCTCTTCCGGGTCCGCCAACAAACGTGAACGTCTCAGAAATAACCGCCACCTCCGTGCGCCTAACCTGGTCCTACAACGGTCCAGAAGAACTCCAGTACTACGTCATCCAGTTCAAACCCAAATATGCGAACCAGGCCTACAGTGAGATCTCCGGAATCATCACCATGTACTATTCCGTTCGCAATTTGAGCCCGTATACAGAGTATGAAATATTCGTTATCGCCGTCAACAACATTGGAAGGGGGCCACCCAGTGCCCCTGTAACAGTCACCACTGGAGAAACAGGTAAGGATTGAAATAGTGAGGAATAAGGAGTTTAATTCTGGTTTTTTCATGCTATAACTATAACATTATGGAGTGGTAAATGATATGTGTAAGTTTGTTGTTTTTTCAGAGTAGATAGGAGTAGTTAGCGACGCACTGCAAATTAGAGATACACTTTTTGGTTTTTGTGGTATATAGATGTAGCTACGGGTAGTAGAATTTGCAAAATATATTTATTTTTTCATAACAAGTTTGTCTTAGAATATAATTTTGAAATATTTCAATATACTGGTGTCCAAATTTGACCTTCCGATTTTATTTAATAATAAAACACAAAATACTTTAAATATTTTAATATTATTATTTCGTTTTAAAGTACGTCATGCAAAAAAAAATTAATTGTTTTTTTTTTTTTGTTTAAATCGAACAAGCATAATCTATTTTTTTCTATTTTGGTTCTTTAATATGTACTTTATGAAACCCATTTGGATGTCATAAAGTACTTCTTAAAAGAACTCAAACCTATTTCTGTTAGGTTGGTACGTAGTACCTACATTTCTAGACATTTGTCATTTGAAAGTAAATATTATTTCTAGCCTAGAAGACCCCACTATTGAAATGAAGTAATAATACATATAAGTAAATATATTAATAATTATCAACAATCAAATAAAAATTAAAATATTCCTAAAAATGAAATCACGTATATTTGTAAATATTTTTTTGACAAAAGGACCAAAATAGAAAAAATAGTATAAAATACACGTTTCATAAGACATTTCAGCGCACTTGTCCCGTTAGAAAACTCGCGGCAAGCCGCTCGTTTCTAACAAAGACGCGTGCACTAAAATCATGTCTTATGAAACTTGTACTATTATCGTATTGTTATTTTTTATTTACATCTTTTGTTGCATAAAATTGTTTTAAAGTATTTTAAAAAGTTGCAAAAACCAGCCATGTTGTGACGTCACGTTTCAGAACTGCAAGTTCAGACTCATTTCATAGAGTACACAGAATTACTAAAAGAAAAAATATATAGACTATAATTTAAAAATTCCATATCTAAATATGCTATACTTTGGTTCACGAAAGATCAAGGTCACTTGTTCGAAAAAAGAATACACAATATTTAATACAGTAGTACCTTAGCAACATTTCATGTTAGAAAGAGAAAGATTACTTGACGTATGTCTATGTAGTTTATGTTGTGTGACAGATATACGTTCATGTTGACATTACTTTCTAACACGTTACAAATATTAATGACGTATGTCGTAGAGTAACAGATATCTAATTATCTAGTACACTGCCCTCTATGCTAATATTTACCCAGTGACGTTGACATTTAAATCAAATTATTATTCCATGGTTTTTGTCAAGTCTAGATTATTGTGTTTTGCAAAAACATAGGTGAAGAGCATAAATCTTTGAGAAAGGCATTATTTAAAAAAAAAAACATAATTCTCAAATAAATTACACTTATTTTTTTCAGTTAAAATGTATCCATAAATAATTCATGTTGCACGTCTATGTATACGAAATGCAGTGAAGTTATCTGCAAGTAATATTACACCATACGGTTAATAAATGACCTTGAATTGTCATCTTTCGTGAACCAAACCATATATGCTAAATATAATATAATTATTTGAGGTAGCTCGTTTAGCTGTTACACCCTGTATAGTCTTAACCGTCTTAACTCTATGGTGTTTAGGATAACTTGTCCAACAAACTATAGAGATACGAAGTCGGTTAAATTAGACAAAAGTTATCCCATTAGGAGACCATTTTATTGGTATTTTGTTATTTGAAAAAAAAAAATGCACAGGTCACTAGATATGACCGAAAATGTAAATTTTGCAGTTTTTTATTATTGCGAATATCTGCCAAGTGTGAAATAATAATGAATTTTGGTTTGCACATCTTTAGGGCACTTTTTATGTTTTTTTGAATGGCGATGCTCAAACTTTTTTATCAGTGTTTGATTAGAGATATGGTATCCAAGTTTTAATTTTCAAATGGACGGCATCATTAAAAATTGTTTTAGCTTTCCAACTTAAATAAAAAAATTAAAAAAGAAAATCCTCATTACATTTGATGTTTTTTTTATTTTTATTTTATTTGTAACTACTCGTATATAGTTGAAGTTTATAGTTGAAGAGATAAAAGTGTAGAGCACATCTAGTAGATATTGTTGTTTCGTCTTGTTATGTTGTATTCTTTCAACTATGAGAATAAGTACTAAACTATTATTTTCTCTTTAGCTCATTCTTTTGGAGGTGCTAGTAAGTAATATTCTCTGCTGTGTGTTGTGTCTTATGTGTACATTTAATTTTCATCTTTTGCACACTTATTAAAATTACTTTGCGTAAATATAATTTTTTCAGAAATTACTATATTATGTAAAATATATAAAAAGTTTAAATAGAATTTAAAATGATGAAACATTTATAACGTGAATTAATGTAAAATAACATTATATGTTTTTGAATAACAAAACTTTGACAATGAGTTCAAAAATAACTATTTTATTCATATTTCTATGGAAGTTTTCATTACAAAGTGTAGTGCTTATAAAATAAATTGTATAATCAATTATTTACATAATGTTGCAGCTAACAAAACATTTTTTTAGGTTAAATTATTTCATATTAAAATTATAATCTCATTTTATGCTAAATATTCGTTTTGTTTTGTGTTAAACATTGTATTTATATAACAAACAAAACATTTTAATAATTAATTGTGTCTTTTGTAATATTTTCTTGCATTTCTATGATAATTTTCGCTTTCTAGAACCGGGAACCGCTCCCAAAAATGTCCAAGTCCGGCCATTAAGTTCCAGCACCATGGTAATCCAGTGGGACGAACCTGAGACTCCCAACGGCCAGGTCATGGTAAGTTGTCACCTTTCATAAAGCCTAAAAATATAATTAGGTACTATACCATTTTTTTTTTCTGGAACTAAGAATTGTAGTGTAAACGCGACTTAAAAATTTTACAAAATAAGCGAGATATGTATTTTTAAAGTTCAAAATTTGGCGTGTGACGTAGCTTGTCCTCACCAGTGCTCGACAAACTGTTAGTCTACGGGGTACAAATTTTTCATGTTAGCATAGCTGAAATATTTTTATACATAAACTTGTTATATTCATGAAAAAAATATTATTAAGCATAAATAACATAATTTTTTTCTAATAAATTATAGAACATTGAAACAGTTTGATCATTATTTGACAATAGTTTAGCCGTGTTCTTTCGGGTTGTGATTCGGAAACTAAATAATCAAATTGATCATGATTAAGAAGCAATATGTTTTTTCGTTTCTTATTCGTTATATCCACTTTCTCATTTTGTGATTACTAGACAATCTTCCCCTTTCCCTTCTGAATCATCCTTTTTGAGTGATCACACGGATTCATTTCAGAGCAAATTTAAAAATGGCTGACGACAATAAGTTTTCAAGCGTAGAAATTTATCGATGTGGAGTTTGTTGCATCAAAAGAAATATGATTTTTCTACAAAAGCATGTAATGAAACACACTTTTGAAAACAAAGAAAATATGTTACATAAAAGATTTGTTTTAAGTTAACATACTTCATATTCCTTACCAAGAACTTTCATATATGTTCCATTTTTACTGCTGACTAAACACTTGACAGTAGATTATTTCTAAAATAAAATAAGTTATTTTGCATTAGTCTGCATATGACATTTGACGCTAGGTGGTATTTATATTATTCAAGTTGTTTTCTTGATATAATTTTTAAATCATGATTCAAATGGATTGCAATTAAACTAATCAGGATTCACAAAATCACAATCACAGCCCGAAGGAACACAAATTATGGTGCGCGAGTCTCACTTTTAAAATCAGGTAACCAATCAAATTTATTTAGAACCTGATACGCCATACTAATTAATTAATTATTAATCGATTTCAATCGCTTGTAGTTTACGAACTAAATATTTAAACAAACTTTTTTCACTAGTACTCATTAATTTATATATATATTTTCGCTTTATTATCTAACATAGTTAAAATTTGACTGTGGTATAGTACCCCATTGTTGTAATCAACGATTCAATTGTTATCATTCTAATTCAATCTAAATTTAATTTATAATATTTTTATTACTTTTTATTTATTTTATAGCAAAATAACTTTTTTTGTAATAACAAAAAGACTATAGCTGCTTTGAGTTAAAAAATAATTTCATTTAATAAGTATAACCGCACGAGTAATAAATCTTTTAATAGTTGTTCATAAGATTATTTGCAATTCAGTACATTGTTAAAATACAATGTAAGTATTTTCTACTCAGTTTTTTAAATAATATATGATATTGCAGGGTTATAAAGTATACTACACCACGAATCCCCAGCTTCCAATGGCATCGTGGGATTCTCAAATGGTAGACAATAATCAATTAACGACTATAAGTGACCTAACGCCCCATACGATATACACTATCAAAGTGCAGGCGTTTACATCAGTTGGGCCTGGGCCGTTGAGTGCGCCTGTTCATGTTAAAACGCAGCAAGGTAAGTAAAAAATAAATATAAAATTGTTGCCAGTAATTCGATATGCTTAGAGCGTCCTAGTAGATATAGATAGGCCTTGTGTTCGAATTCCAGCGAGGTCCATGAATTTTTCACAATTTCTTTCTTCGTTTATTTCAAATCTCCTTGATCTATTAAGTTCATTTCTACGATTAGTTTTTGTTTTTAGTTAGTTTGGTTTGTATACTTATGGAATAATATGCGGTATCGGTCATCATTTTAAAATATTTGTATGTGAATTCAATTATATAAACATGTGACGGACCTTGTATAACTTAACGCATTAGCAAGTTAAAAATTGACTTTTCATAAATCAAAAATATATTATAATTAGACATAGTCAAAACCAAATTTGGTCCGTGCCTTAATTCCTGAGATATAGCTTGTTACAGTTTCAGTGATGACGTCATCTACACTGCTGTCGCACTGCAGCATACAGTGTACCTCTATATACCTCTATATGAGCCAAGACCGCCACCATTAACGGTCCAATGTCAAACGTACTGAGAATTCATTTCCCTATTTATTTGTCAGAAATGTGATATTATATTATAAAGGAATATTAAATAATCACACTATGAATTTATAAAGGTAATAAAAATTAATTTACTTAAGAGATACACAATTATTATTGTCATAGATTTAGAGCTTATATAGAGTATAATAGGTTGTTATCACAACTAATTTAATATGTGTAGTTATTATTTACATAATAAATATATATTCTAAAGTTACCTTTTAAAAATTTAAATGTTTGTGTCTAATATTAGTAATTTTTATTTGTTTTCAACATTATCAGTAATCGTAGTCAGTATCTCAAGAAAATACACAAGTAAATAAAAGTAAAATATAAACTTCAAATAAATATTAAAAGTGTATTTCATTAAAAATAAAACAAGTAGTTGCGAAAATACATAATAATTTGCGCAACAACAACACATTTGACATTAGACATCTAATGGCGGACAAAAACAGAGCCACACCATGACCATATCCTATATATATAGAGCTACCCTACAGTGTGCATAGCGAACTACTGTGAGTCTTGCAAGGATCACACGTGCATTTTTTAAGATGTTTTGATTTTTCAATGTATTATGGCAACTATATCCATATTTATATAAATCTTTTTTAAAAGATAAATAAAATCATGAATTAAGTAATGGAATAACATGGTGTAATTGTAATTGTTGTGAAATACAAGTACAGAATGTTACTTTGTTAATGCTGTACAGAATCGCAGGCTATTAGTGAGTTACCTACGTGGTGACAGTGAATGTATTACAAATCACGAAATTTAAAAAAATACAGTTTTGAACCCACATTCTTTAAAAAGAGATAAATACCACATATTAGTTAAAGCATATGCTACAAAAAAATATATGTTAAAAATGGAAAATAATACTGCCTGGAGGCATGTAGCTTATACCCAATTTGTATATTAGATAAATGTTTGGATACCATTAGGCAAGAAAGAATGACGGGTTATTCCTTCTTTGCGTGATAGAAAAATAAGAGAAAAATATCCGGACGCAAGAAATTATAATTATCAAGGGTTTTAAAGCTGTTAATGAAAATATTTATTTTGATTAATTATTTTATTTTATATTTGGTCATTAAAGCCTATTATTCATGTTTTATTTTTTATATTTGTATGTAATTTAGATATAGTTATTGTGTAGAATTGTATACAAATCACGTCTTATTTTTGTCCGGTATTCTATAAAAGACATATTTTTATTTTTTGTTTTATTATATGTGAATTCAAAAGACAATAAATATAAATAAATCTGCTTTGTACACAATAATTAGGCATTTTAATGTCACAAAATACTAAAACCTACAATCACTGAACTAAATAAACTGCAAATACTTCGCCTGATAAAAAACACACAATGCAATGTATCAGTATTATACCTACTGCGGTACGCGGTGTAGATGACGTCACTGTAGCTGTTTACGGTCTTTTCAAATATCTTTGGAACAAATAATCGCAGAGACATTAAATAAAAACTAACGAACTTCTGTTTTATATTATATTTATTAATGTTATTTGCAAAATATCGAAAATATCTTGCCAATGCCTTTAACGACATATAATGAAACCACTTTATATGCACTTTTTTGGTATGAAACATAGCCTAATAAAAACTTTTAGGCGTCCCAAGCCAACCAAGCAACCTCCGAGTGTCAGACATCGGCGAAACAGCCGTAACACTACAATGGAGTCGCCCCAGCCATTCCGGTGAAAACATCGTCAGTTATGAACTCTACTGGAACGACACCTATGCTAAAGAGAAGCACCACCGCCGTATCCCCATCGCAGAGTCGTACACCCTAACCGGGCTGTACCCCAACACTCTGTACTACGTTTGGCTAGCCGCCAGAAGCCAGCGTGGCGAAGGAGCCACAACGCCACCTATCCCCGTTCGAACTAAGCAGTATGGTAAGAGGGTAATAGGTTAGGTAGAGTAGAAACCCCTCTGCATACCACATACACGGTGAAAAGTGTACACTAAACACAGATAATAATGAAATTGAGTGGAAGTGAGTGATTTACTTGCATTGCATGTTTAGATTTGAGTTTCAGTGGATATTAAGTTGACAAGCACTGCACTGAAGTAATGCTATGCTCGACTCGACTTGTGTGTGTGTGGGTGTGAGTTTAGCACTTTTTTATTGTGTACAACACTGGTGTTTGACACCGTTAATTGTTTAGTTTTTTTGATATATCTCTTTCAAGGTTTTATTCATAGATAGGTAATAATATCCACTCGTCCAGTTAAGTGCTGTAAAATTTAGGCTCAAGAGCTAAAGCTAAGCTAATCAGATGCTTTGGCTTCCTTACGACTCATAAACCATTCAGGACCAAATTTCAGGATATTTATTTTACCGTGAAAATATGTTTTATGACGTAATATTTGTCCACAAGTACTATACTCGCCGTCAAATAAATATGGACTAATATTCAACTTTTTCCCTTCTCCGCACCCTGTCCCGTGCCATTCGGTGTTGCCGAGTCTTCGGAACTTAAATTGATAACAGTGTAGAAATCTCCAGTCCATACTCATTTGACGGCAACTATGCGTGTCCACAAATGTATATCAACTTAAAAAAAGTATATTTTTTTTTGTACTTAATCAGAAAAGTATAATTCTTTGAAATCGTTAAAATGTGTTCATTGCCTTATTAGATAAACAATACTTGTTACTAAAAGTAGTCAAAATTAGTCATATTTGAGACATAATGTGAATTATGTTTGCCACAAAATTAACATATGAGCGAAATTATTTCCTAAAGTAAAGAAAGTAGTTATGGTCGTACCACGAATCAACCGATTCACGTCATCAACTTGCGAAAAATATGAAAAACCAAAAATCCCCAAACGTTCGATATGATTTCGGAAAATATGAATTATTTTAAAACTGGCAATTAAATTTGCGTTTATACCCTGTTCCACTTTATTAATTCAGTATTGTAGAGAATAGGGCATAGTTTTGGACTCTCTAATTATAGTTCATTTCACGTAAGAAAATAGCATTGGTTTAGATAGGAATATAAATTAAGCCCTTTGATTGGTCAGAATTCAAACCTAGTTCACAAAAACAAAAAAAATATCACCGGTCAATTGTCATTAAATTTTTAATATTCAGGTCCTGTTCATTTTTACACATAAAAATATTTATTATTGATAAAGTTTGGCTTCTAATCCTAATTTTTACAATATACTGTGAAAATAATTATAATCTCTCTTTTGCAGAATTGGTCATTTTCATTATTGTAATCAAATATTTGTTCTTCTAATCAAGCTAATTACTTTACTTTGACTCGCTCTATAGGCAACAATCAGAACATAAAACGATTCACTCTCATATAAATTAGCTATAAAGTTTAGTAACTTTCTACTGATGACGTAAATCGGTTGACATTGTTGAACGACCATATTTATTGTTTTATTAAATATTTGGAATGAAACAAAGGACGAGCACGACCTTTTTGGCATCTGCTGTCTTTGTAGCATTACAATCTACCGACTGGGTCATTGTAGCAAAGTAAGGTTATTTCTCTCTATTTCGGTGGTTAACGATGGTAGGGCGTTCCACAATCACCTATTATGTGGGCGTGTAAATTGTAACGACATAGGAGCGAGCGAAATAAGAATAATTTTACTTAATCCGTGCCAGACAATGATCCCGGCTTGTTCAAATTAAGCATCAACACCTAATTTACAGGCCTATTCAACTAAAAAATTATGTATCGTTACGACTCGTTTTTTCGACGATGTTTGCCAAAACACTATTCTGCTAATATGTTTATCGTTACGACTCGTTATTTTATATCGTTTATGAACGACAAGTTCACATGACTCGTTAAAGTACTAAAGTTTGGTATATTTCAAAAACAAAACTAAAAATGACTGAAGGAAATATTTTATTCTGCAAAGATGTCTATTTATTGACTTAATAATTATAATTTTTAATTTAGAAGTAGATATTCGGAATATGGACAGGGAATTTTAATAAAAGGATAAGTTTTCATTATCTTCTTTTAAGGAATTGAATGCTTAACGACAGTCGTATGGTAACGATATTGTAATATGTATGTGTTTTTAGTAGTATAGGCCTGTTAGAAAAATTTAGTCCCTGTCTTCTCGTCTTATCACAAGAATGTATCAAATTCTAAAATTTTGTTATTTGAATTTTCTTGTTCATTGATGCAATTTGTCATGAATTATTGACTTATGGTTAAATATGTTTCAAACGTTCAATTTGAACAAGGAGTACTGAAAGGTGAGACTATGAACTGATTTGTTCATTTGTTGTTGGGAAAGCAAGTATGACGTCAAAAACTTATTTGATATTGGGTTGGTGCTGGGAAACCCCTTATTATTATTAAGTCCTATAATGGTTTATGAGTCCTGTGACTAAACTGCTACGCCATTAGTCCCGGGCGCACCCCCAAGCAACGTATCCGGGGAGGCGGTAAGTCCGACAGCGATTCGCGTGAGCTGGGAGCCGCCACCAGTAGAGCGCTCCAACGGCCAGATCGTGTACTACAAGTTGCAGTTCGTGGAGGCGGGCAGGAGTGACAGCGAAGCCTCCGTCATCAAGCTAAACGCCACAAGTTTCTTGCTCGATGAGCTCAAGCGCTGGGCAGAGTACCGCATCTGGATTCTAGCGGGAACCACCGTTGGAGATGGCCCGGCCAGCTATCCCATCACCGTGCGAACGCACGAAGATGGTACGTTCACCTAGCATTATATCATCTTTGTATCTTTCACGCGATTTGCGGTCTTCTTTAACAGCTCTGCAGTTCTCTCCTTTTACTTAATCTGTTTCGCAGACTCAATTCTACTTCGAAACAACAATAATATAAATTTACTTATTAATAGTAGAATTAACTTAATTTTGCACTTTCACACTCTTATAAAATGTTACTTATCCCAAGAATAACGAGAACTATTTTCTGACGGGTGGTAGGATTCTAGTTCCGACTTCTCCCGCTAGATATGTTTACTAGACACCCTTTTAGATCTGTAGCCCAAGCGTCATCCTTAGGGAACCATCTGAGCGGTCAGTGTGATTTTTTATAAGCGCTGTTGAAGTCGGCGTTTTTTAATGACAGACATTAAAAAACAACGTATTGATACAAAAAATCCGGAGCAATTTCTGACTATTCTTTCAATGGGGTACTATACCATAGCCAAATTTTAACTATCTTAGATAAGAATGCGAAAATATATGTAAATTAATGAGTATTAGTGAAAGAATTTTGTTTAAATATTAATTAGTTCGCAAACTACAAGGATTGAAGTTGATTAATAATAATAATTAGGATGACGTGTCACATCTTTGCAATTTGATTGGTTGTCTGATTTTAAAAGCGAAACTCGCGCTCCTCTTTCGCCCGCCTATCCTTGAAACAAACAATGAAAAAACACTAGTTTTATCCGCCATGATGGTTTGTATCAAAATATTGTCAAACAATGGTCACACTGTTTTAGTGTTTTATAATTTATTAGGAAAAAAATATTTATACTTAATAATAATTTCTTCATAAATATAACGTATGTTTATAATAGGGTGTAACAGCTAAACGAGCTACCGCAAATAATTTCTATATTTATTAAAGATACAATAAAATACTATAAGGCAATCTTATAGAAAAAAAAGGGAGACATTCGATTAGACAAAAAAAAAATTATTTTTAACCAATGGTTCTCAAGTTACAATGCAAAGTTATATTTCTTTAAATAGAATGATATATATTTTTGAGATTCATTCGAAAGAGTATTTTTTTTTAAATTCAACCATGGATTATTTTATACCCTTACTTAACAAAAATATTGAGAAAAATGCAATTGAAATTTAAATAAATTTGATTTTTATAGTTATTTTTCAGTAGGCTATCTATGAAAAACAATTGTGCTTAAATTAAAATGAAACAAATATTTGTTATTAACGTTATAAACAGTGTTCTATATGATTTCTGAAATAATTCAAATTAACGTAGCCTACTAAAAAATGGTTATAAAAATCAAATTTATTTAAATTTAAATTGAATATTTCCCAGTAATTTTGTTATGTAGAGATATAAAATAATTACGTGGTTGAATTAATAAAAAAATAATCGAATGGGCCTAAAAAATATATATCATCCCATTTAAAAAAATATAACTTTGTGTTGTAACTTGAAAACCACTGGTTTAAAAAAAAATTCTAATCGGATGTCCGCCTTGGTCGTCTATAAGATTGTCTTATAGTATTTTTGTTATATCGTTAATAATATAGAAACTATTTGTTACAGCCTGTATACAAATATTTCAGCTATGCGAACATGAAACATTTGTACTCTATATAACTAACAGTTTGTCGACCACTGCTGCGTCACGCATCAAATTCTTAACTGTAAAAATTCTCGCTTATTTCGTAAAAGTTTTAAATCGCATTTGCATTAATTTTTTAGTTCACCCTGTTCTTTTAGAAAAAAAAAAAACTGGCGTAGGATCTAATTGCTAGCAATATCAGATAGTTGGCTCTGTGATCGGCAGAAAGCACACATGGAACGAATTTTGCAGCGCCATGTTCATCTTCAAATTTTCAGTCAAAATTCGTTAACATAAACTTAAAGATACTACAGTGAGTTCCTTCAAAACGGTATCTAGTCAAGACACCTACCGGGAACTAGCATCTTACTACCCGCCAAAAAATAATACTCGTTATTTTTATTTTATGAATGTATACAGGTGTTTATAAAAATTCTATTTCTGTAGATTGGTTGACTTGAGTGAAACATATCTGTAAATGGAGAGATGAAATGATACTGTTTTCTGCCCCATGATTATTCCTTTACTATTTCTATATTTCCAACTGAATTGCTTACTCGAAATGAGTGAGCAAATCAAAACAAAACGAACCTCGACTGGTGCAGATAAAACGACCATCTCATCCATGTTTCTTCACTAGATCAACAACGGTTAGACCTTTCCACTAACACTTCCTATAATCATTATTTCTTTCTTTCTGTTTCTCTATTATTTTAAGTTGAGTTATTGATATTTTGACTGATTACAACCAAAGGTTTTCCTTGTTTTCGCTCGTTTTGAGCGGTTTTGTAGATTGTGGTTTTTGTTTGTAATCAGTCCCGTGCACTCTCAAGTGTATTTGAATGTAGGTTTTTGACATATCCGCAGTGGTATGTTGCAACCGTGCTGGATTTTTTTACAGGCGGCGTGTTGGAGTTTTTGAAGCTGATGTAATATTTTTGTAGACTTTTTTGCAGCATTTTTGGTATTTTTCATCGGCTGGTGGCAGTTTTAATATGTGTCATGTTCTAATTACTCTAACTAATAACTTCTTCTGTCTACAAAAGCGTTTGCAGGAGTCCATCTTGTATAAGGTTTTTCAACTCAGTTCATTGTTTATTAATTGTTAAATTGGACAGCGTCAATATTGCAAAATTATTAATAGACAGTTTATGTCCAGTTTTTTTCTAATTATTTGTTTTTGTTGATAAGTGTTTAGCTACTCACGTTCACATGTAATGATTGCTTAATGAGTACTCTTATGGCACAGAAAATTGCATTGCAATGGCACTATTAAGTCACAGTCGGCACCGTTTTTATACATTTCGTTTTGTTTCTTTTTGTTATCGTGCACCGTTTTTTGGTAATCTAGACACTCACCAAGCATGCTTTTATTTTACCCTTTAACTTACCTTCCTTGCACTGGACGTATATCCACTAAGATTTCCTATTTATACTATTTAGGCTTCAGAGATTTATAGAACAAATTTATAAAATGTCAGAATAGGGTTTTCCAAGGCTATGACTTTTAAAGAAATAACTTTTGCATATATATTATAATATAAAGTATATTAATATAAAAATAAAATAATGATAAATTTATATGCTCTGTTCCATTTAACGCATTCAGCAGATGGCGTTCGTATCAGCGCCAGTTTTAAGTAACCGAAATTACATTGGGTAAACTTGTCTCTTGGCTCAACAGCCAATCAGACAAGTCAAAACTATGCCCTATTTTCTGCAATACTGAATGTGTAAGGTGGAACAAGGTATAAATGAATTTTTTAATTGAAAAATTATGTTTAAAATGGTC
Source organism: Harpalus rufipes (assembly GCA_951394225.1). NCBI lineage: Eukaryota > Metazoa > Arthropoda > Insecta > Coleoptera > Carabidae > Harpalus > Harpalus rufipes. Next base: position 11,092,683 of record OX596288.1, on the reverse strand, counting down.
GCCAAGTGACGTCACGACCCTAGCGAAAACATAACAAAGTTGGTTCATTTGATGATGTTTGTGCGCATGCCTGGCTTTTCCGCGAATTATTTTGTTGCCGTTGATTGATAATGATTAAATAGTCTAGACCCAAAAGTAATTCTTCAGAGAAATTTATTATCACGATTTTTTGTATGCTACAACTAGACGAATAGGGTATTCTAATGTAGTAAAATTTAAAATAAAAAAACTTTGTAAACATTGTGAGTTTTGCTAAAAATAACCAAATAATGTAAGAAAATTCAAGTAACATGTAAAAATTCATATTTCGCTCAAATTATATGAAAAAGAACATATAATTTTAGAGTTATACTCGTGAAAGTTTAATAATGGCTGCCTCATAAAACCACTCTTAGATCAGAGCTGTTTTTTGGCGATGAACCGTATTCAACAAGGTTTTCAAACCTTTTTCGTAAATGATGTCATCGTTTTGTGACTCGCCACAATGTATAGATTTAAAATAATAACGTCTAACGGTGGACTTGAATTTGAAAAGACAGATTTGTCAGTTGTCAGTGTACCATTTGGAAAGTTTATTATTTATAAATTTGGTTGAAGATCAAGAATTGCAAATTTTGTTGAAGTTAATTAAAGATGACTATGAAAATACCATAGAGCAAATTAATTTCCTACGTTTTTTTAGGGATAGTACTGATATAGAAAACTATTCAATAATACTATATCTAATTTATCGTAAAAATTTTTGAAAGCTGGATAGATAGATATTTAGAAGAAGATTTCTATTCATTATTTCGAATGAATTGAATCTGTCAAGTGTGTTTACAGTAACCCTGAGAAAATTGTTGATTAAATCTCCTCCCCCCTACTTCTAAATACACCATTACTGACAGCTGGTTCGAAACTATTGCAAAACGGTCGTAGTGTGACGTCATTGTTTGAATCGTTTTCATTCGAGAAAATAATAAAGTTTCAAAACACTATAAACCAGCATCAAACCAGTGTATCGCCAAAAAAACAGCTCAGCTTTCCTATATATACTAGCTACTAGATAATACCTAGCTGACTCGTCAGCCATCTTGGAGCCAAACTGAACGCAGTAAATTATGAAATAAGTGGAATTTTTATAAGTTCATGTAGTAAGTATTTCTCATAATTAAATATAACTTCCATATTTGTCATATTATATTTATTTAAAATAGTAAAACAAGAAAAAAATACGGATCGTTAAGATTTTTGAGGTTAAAGAAAAATATATGTATTGTATGTTTACCTGTAAAAATTGTAACCGCACAATTTAGAGCAGAAAAACCCGTCATTGTGGATAATCTCTATGATTAATAATACTGTAACACTGATATTAAATGATTGAAGTGGCTTCAAAATGGCGGACGAGCCACCTGTGACTGTGATATATCTATATAGTGGCTTTAGCTGGGTCCGTGACGTCATAGCACATTGCAACATTCTTTTATATTTTACTCCCATTCTATTAATTTTTATGTAAAATAAAAAATATCTAAATATCGTGGAAAACCTTATTTCATCATGTAATAAAATTGAACAAAAAAGCATGATATATTTATCTACGAGTAAATATCATAATAGTTATTGTGATTATAATATTGAAATATTGATTACAACAATCAAAATTTATATATTTGTTAAATATTCATAAAAAATATGAGTGAATAAGTAAATTTGTTGTTATTATAGAGGCGCTTACAAATTTTTGGTAATTTTCGAAATTTTGTGACGTGTTTTGCGTCCATCCGTCTGTCCATCCTCTGAAATACCCAGCGCTCGCTAGGCAGCACAATTAATCTCACGTAGGATGACATGGCGCACTAATTAATATATATCGCACATTTTATTAATCACAATTACCTCACTGTGTGTGATTTACACTTGCACCATTTCATTATATTTGTGTGTGAATGTGTGTGTGATATTTGATAGCTTTCAAAAATAAAAATCTAAATAAAACATTCTCTATTGTATTGAATTGAACAAAGTACACGTAATATGGAATATTTATACACAAATATAACACAAATTCTATTTCTAATGCTTCAATCTAACAAAACGGTCGCTGACTGAAACAATAGCGACCGATTAGGCAGTGTGAACGCACTAATCACATTTGAATACCAATACTTTACACTAGTAGGTGTGAGTAAATTTGTAGCTAATAACTTTTCAGTAAGTCTTCTGATCTTTGCATGCAATAACCAGGATAAAGTTGTATTTCAGCTTTAGATATAACAGTATTTCAAGCTGCCTATTTGACTAATTCACTAATAATAATTGATAATTGCACTGCATTAATCAATTAATGTTAAAGCTTCGGAGATCAGGATGGTAACAAGAACAGACACAACACGTTTTTTGCAATCTAATGTGTGAGCGTGTGTGACAGCCTTTTAACACTCATAACATAGAGTGCGTACACATTAAGTTCAAGATGGCTGCGTTCGGTGCGCGGCAAGGTGAAAGACAATGACGTTGCAGTTTTTGATTGGCTGGTATCAACCATGTTTGTGACGTGTTAAACACTGGGAAATGCTATTGGCTGTTCGAACGCGCAAGCCGGAGGCGTCTTGCCACTGCCATGTTCTTGGTGTAAAAGACGTCACACGAGCCATCGATTTCCTAGGGTCTCATTTATTGAAATTTTAATATTTTTTTTCTGGCCTATTAGAAACTTTTCGACGAAAATACAAAATACTAGTCTAATATTTTTATGTATAGATCATCATATTACAAAATGAAAAAAACTTGGAAACCCTTTTTCGGGCCCCTAGAATTAAACATAAAATACCAGAAAATGTAATATACGAGTATTTAATAAATTAAACAAAAACAATTAGAACATAAATAAACTCATAAAGTAAATAATATACAACTCTAATAATATATAATAAATACAGAATGTCCGGATTTCGAAGGCCATTATTGCGATCTTAAAAACTACGAGTATACGTCCCTGGTGCGCCTTTTTTGGGGCAGCTTGGATGTGTTTTTGTTTTGCCAAAAATTCTAATAAACTACAGATAATAACAAAAATCATTTTTATTTTCAAATAACTCTTAAACAATTGCAAATGCAAAATGTTTCAGTTAAAAAAGTTTTTATTATAACACAAACTGATATTTTTTTAAAAATGATCCCACACATATTGATATTTTACTTTTTTCTTTCGATTGGTATAACGGTATTGTATTCTAAATTTGTTTTACTTTAAAATCTTAGATTTTTCTATATTTTTCATGAATTTTCTTATAAAGTTAGTAAATAACAAGAATACACGTTTTCCTAGCCAAATTGTTTTCCAAAACATAATGCTCAAAACTTGACAAAATGGTCACGTGGCCGGGCCCCTGGCAGGCCCGTACCCTGACGCGCGCGCCTCATGGTCAATCTGGCACTGCGTGGTCTGCAGAACCCAGTTATGACGTAGCCAGCTTGATCTTAACGTGTACGGACTCTACTAGAGACATAACCAACCGCGTACTTCCATTTGATACTTTTTCAGAATCCATTTCCCTGGACTTAGCTAACAAATATACTTTGTTTTTTATCCCTGCGATTTTTTATACGAATTTGATGACTTTTTCAAATCAATACATGTGTGTGAGTATATTTACAACACCATATATGTACCAGATATTTTTGAACATGTGCAGTTTTTTCTTTTTCTATTTTTGAAGAGACGTACCTACAAGCATTTTTGTAGCGGAGAATATACTTTTTTATACATGCTACTCATTTGAATTTTGACTCTTGATATACTAACATGAGTGCTATTATAACATTTTTCAACTGCATTTTCAATTTTTCTATGACTTTTTGCCCCTGACATGGTTCTGCAGCAGTCCGGAGTGAGTATTCGACTATCTGTTGTGTGCTCGTAGTTGCCTCTAGTGCATTTTAGAGTGTAGTTTCCGACAAATCTTATGACCAACTACATGATGTGTCATTTAATATTTTGTGCTTTTCACCTAAGCTGTTTGTTTTTTGTAATACTTAATCACTTTTTACAAACTTTTCGATTAATTGCTGGCGGGGGATCTTTGGATTTTTACCATTTTCATGCAGCCGCCGAGTATTTCAACATACTTAGTTTTCGATTTGTATTAGTACCTATATATTTATATGCTGGCTGTTGCTATGTTCCACTTTTCAAAGGGAAGAAAGGTAACTATGTGACTTGACTGACAGTGATCTATATGTGTTGGTATTCAAATGTACTTGAAACGGCAGTACTAGTACTTTATACGCGACAGATAACATACTTAAAGAAAGAAAAGAACACAATCACGTGTGGTGTGCATGCATGCCAATGAATTCCACAATAAAATGTTAGCTCTGCAGGGGTATAATCTGACTGAGTATCATTTCACAGTGCCGGGCGATCCGCAAGACGTCAAAGCCTTACCCATTAACTCCACCACGATCAAAGTCACGTGGAAACCTCCATTGGCTAAAGACAGGAATGGTATCATTCGAGGGTATCACATACACGTTCAGGAAACCAAAGAAGAAGTATGTTGTTATTATTTTAAGTTATTAAGAATCAAAATTCATTTTAAATCATATTAGGGAAAGAGTCTCCTCAACGAACCAATGCGCTTCGATGTCCTCGACGATTCTCTTCTAGAATTAAACATTAGCGGTCTTCAACCGGATACCAAATACTCGGTACAAGTCGCTGCTTTAACCCGAAAAGGAGATGGTGATAGAAGTCCCCCAGTCAGCGTTAAAACTCCAGGAGGAGTACCTAATAGACCGACCGTAACTTTGAAGTATGCGTATTCATCATAAGTGGTGATGCCTAAAATTTGAGACTAAGCATTAGAAACTTTGGTTTTTATTTGACATTTAAAAACACAATAATGTTACTTTTCATCATTTATTACTTGAGCTTTATAATTCCAATTCAACGAACGAGGTCCAATTTTTTTGGTACGCCTTCAAGTACTGACGCTGGGTCTCAATTTTTGCTTGTCAACCTTTTATGTAAACCATTCTCTTAAGTATTGACCAAAAATTCCCAGTTGAGCACAATTCGCGCACACAAGGTGACGCAACAGATTTGGCGTTATGTGAGGAACTTTACTATGTCCAAATTTAAATAATAAATATCTTTTAATAAAAGGAATAAGCTTTTGCTTAATCCCGTCATTTAAAAAAGCATAATGGTTGATTTCCAGTAAGGACAAAAAATGGTTGGGTTTCTTTTCGATTTTTTTCTTGCTTTTTGTATGAACTTTATCAGGCATGTAAAACCCTGCATTTATATTTTTATCAAAGATATTAAAAATAAAATAACTTTCATAATTCAAAATGAAACATTTTCCGGGAAAAAAATCCGGCAATAGCCAACATCTTGAAAATATTTTTTGATTTTGATTCTCAATTACCGTATTCAGGCAAATATTTTAGCCAGCATTCTTGTTGACATTCCAGAGATGTTGTTAACTTGATCCCAGTGAAGTTGGCACCTGATCGCAGTGAAGTTGGCACCCCCATAGGAATTAAGAGAAAAAACTATTGCATAATTTTGCCCAAATTATGCCCAACTCTTTTTTTTACCCAGCCCCCATAACCAAATTCGATTAGATTAGGTTGTTAGATTAGGTTAGGTAGATACTTAATCCTGTAATTGTGACGAACTCTACCGGTTTTATAAAAAAGGGGGGCTGACCAAATTTTGTCGTATTTGCTTATGGGGGTGCCACACCATAGAAAATCGACTTTTGACTCATGGATTATGAGGGGCTGGGCAAAAAAAGAGTAGGGCAAAACTGGGCATAACTTGGGTAAAATTATGCAAAAGTTTTTTTTCTCTCAATTCCTACGTGGGGGTGCCAACTTCACACGAGTGTTAACTTGCTCATCTAGTCGGCGGTTGATGCCTTTCGGCATTTTTGTGCCTTTTCTATCAAACCCTGGCTTGTGTTTTGAAAAAATACTTTCTTCTCAATGTTTTATGTATTTTTTAGTACATTTTCTTTTAAAAAATGATCTGCCATATATTTATTTCCTTTTGAATTATGTAATTCACAGAACTTGTACATACGCGTACAATTAATAGTTCGTGATTCATAATACAATTTAGATAACAACAATTGTGTTTATTTCTCATAATGAACCACAACTATAGGTTTAAAAATTTAGTTAAAATGTTTTGTATTTAACTACGTGTTTAGTTTTTATGGCCATTCAAAACTAGTCTCAAATTTCAAGCATCACCCCTTAATATCATAAATTATGTTTGTTTAATTGTAATATTCATAGGGTTATCGAACGAGAACCTACTGTAACTATAGAACTGGATTGGGATAGACCTACTCAAACCTACGGAGAACTCCAAGGATATAGGCTGAGGTATGGCGTGAAAGATCAGACCCTCAAAGAAGAATATCTTAAAGGTACTGTTTAATTAAATTTTTAAATGTACATAAACATCAAAATATTATTTCTTTCGTAGGAACTACAACGACAAGTTACCGCATAAACGACTTAGAACGCGGCGTAGAATACGAATTCCGTGTAGCAGGTCAAAACCATATTGGTATTGGCCAAGAAGCAATCAAATACTTAGAAACTCCTGAAGGACCACCTACAGGTCCCCCGACTAACATCACCTACAAGTTTCAAACTCCGGACATCTTATGCGTAACTTGGGATCCTCCAAGTCGTGAATATCGCAACGGTCAAATCATCCGCTATGATATACAGTTCCACAAAAAGATCGACCACTCTACAATAATCGAACGAAACATCACCCAAACTAAGGCTGTCTTCACAAATCTGGAAGAAAATACAGATTATGTGTTTCATATTAGGGCTTACACAAAACAAGGAGGGGGTCCTTTCAGTGAAAAGATCTCTGTGACGACGGAAAGAGATATCGGAAGAGCGCCTATGTCTGTCCGAGCAGTAGCTACTTCAGACTCTAGCGTAGAAGTGTGGTGGGAATCCGTGCCTTCAAGAAACAAAATCCTGGGTTATCAAATATTCTATACAATGACGGCAGTCGAAGATTTAGATGAATGGCAGCAAAAGTCCGTCGGATTGACCCACTCTGCCGATTTAGAAAATTTAGAAAAATTCGCTCAATACGCAATCGCTGTCGCCGCTCGAACGAAAACGGGCCAGCTTGGAAGATTATCTGAAACTGTTACTGTTAAAGTTAAACCGGAAGATGTTCCTTTATCGCTACGCGCACACGATGTTAGCACGCACTCGATGACCTTGTCGTGGTCACCGCCAATTAGACTTAATCCCATTAACTATAAAATATCTTATGATGCTGTTAAAGAATTTGTTGATTCCCAAGGAATTACTCAGACCCAAATGGTACCTAGGAAAGAAATTCAACTCAAACCAAATGTTAGATCTTTCACAATAAACGAACTAAGTCCGTTTACAACTTACAATGTAAATGTAAGCGCGACTCCCACTGATGGTCAGTACAGACCTCCCGCTAAAATAACCGTAACCACTCAAATGGCAGCTCCGCAACCGATGGTTAAACCTGATTTCTACGGAGTCGTTAACGGTGAAGAAATACAAGTTATCTTACCGCAAGCTTCCGAAGAATATGGTCCTATTAGCCATTATTACTTGATTGTTGTACCTGAAGATAAGGCAACTATTCACAAAAACCCTGATCAGTTCTTAACAGAAGAAATGATCGCCAATAAGGGCTCTAAAAACGACTTTCCCAATTCTCCATACATAGCAGCTAAATTTCCTCTTCGAAACATTCCATATACTTTCCATTTAGGCAGCGGAGAAATATATGATGGATTCGTGAATCGAAAACTTGAAAGAGGAAAAAAATACAGAATTTTCGTCCGAGCTGTGGTAGATACTCCTCAAAAACATTTATACACCAGTAGTCCTTTCTCCGAATATTTAACTTTAGACATGAGGGAAGCACCTCCGGGTGAGGTACCAAAAAGGCCTGACCCTAACGTCCCCGGTGACCACGATGTTAAAGTCAATCCCAACCATAAAGAAGCCGGAGTTATTTGGGTTATTGGTCCAATAATTGCAGCTTTAATGTTATCCCTGATGTTAGTCTTACTGTTTTTTATTAAGAAACGTCGGCAACCTTGCAAAGCTCCCGATCAAGCAGCTGTGACACGCCCTCTAATGGCCGCCGATATCAGCAGTAGTTCAGCACCTACTGATCCCGTGGAAATGAGAAGACTTAATTTCCAAACACCTGGAATGATTTCTCATCCTCCTATTCCGATCACTGAACTTGCTAATCATATTGAGAGACTGAAAGCTCAAGACAATCTTAAATTTTCGCAAGAGTATGAAAGTATCGAACCGGGGCAACAGTTCACCTGGGATCATTCCAATATGGAAGTGAATAAACCTAAGAATCGATATGCTAACGTCATCGCTTATGATCATAGCAGGGTTATATTACAACCGGAAGAGGGCGTACTAGGAAGCGATTACATAAATGCGAATTATTGCGATGGGTATCGGAAACATAATGCGTATGTTGCTACCCAAGGCCCGTTGCAAGAGACCTTCGCTGATTTTTGGCGAATGTGCTGGGAGTTACGCACAGCTACCATAGTTATGATGACTAAACTGGAAGAAAGAACTCGTATTAAGTGCGATCAATATTGGCCTAGTCGCGGAACCGATACCTACGGCTGCATGACTGTATCTATCACTGATATTCAAGAGTTGGCTACTTACTGCATCCGTACTTTCCAAATCCATCGTCAAGGACATAGCGAACGTCGCGAAATCAAACAACTTCAATTCACCGCTTGGCCTGACCACGGAGTTCCCGATCACCCAGCACCCTTTCTGCAATTCTTGCGACGCGTGCGTCACATGAACCCTCAAGATTGCGGCCCTATCGTCGTGCACTGCTCTGCTGGAGTAGGGAGAACTGGTTGTTTTATTGTCATCGACTCTATGCTGGAACGGATGCGTCATGAGAAATCCATTGATATTTACGGTCATGTAACTTGCTTGCGCGCTCAACGGAATTATATGGTGCAAACCGAAGATCAGTATATCTTCATCCATGATGCCCTCCTGGAAGCTGTGATTTGCGGGAATACTGAAGTTCCGGCTAGGAATCTCCACTCTCATATCCAAAAACTGATGCAGACTGAAGTGGGGGAAAACATCACTGGAATGGAACTTGAATTTAAGAAGTTGTCGAACATTAAGGCCGATTCATCAAGGTTTATAAGCGCTAACTTGCCGTGCAATAAGCACAAGAACAGGCTGATTCATATCTTGCCGTTTGAGAGCACTCGGGTTTGTTTAACTCCGGTGAGGAATGTGGAAGGATCGGATTACATCAATGCAAGTTTTATTGACGGATATCGATACAGGAATGCGTATATAGCTACGCAAGGACCCTTAACGGATACTACTGATGATCTTTGGCGCATGCTGTGGGAGCATAATTCCACCATTGTTGTTATGCTGACTAAACTCAAGGAGATGGGACGGGTAAGCACAAAACTTTCATACTACAGGGTAGCGTCAAAAAGTACCCGGAATCGTTATTTTTCTTGGGTTGGCAGTGTAACAGGAATACTAAAAGTATTTTTATATATATTTTTATAACACCTTTTTTCAACACAATTTTATTAACCAATTCCGGGAACATTTTGACGCTACCTCGTGTAAAACATAAAAATCGACGTTTGTTTCATTTTTAAATTCTTTAGGAGAAATGCCACCAATACTGGCCTAGCGACCGGTCAGTCCGCTACCAATGCTTCGTAGTGGACCCCATCGCCGAGTACAACATGCCCCAGTACATCCTCCGCGAGTTCAAGGTCACGGACGCCCGCGATGGCTCCAGCCGTACTGTGCGTCAATTCCAGTTCACCGATTGGCCGGAACAAGGAGTACCCAAGTCCGGGGAAGGATTCATCGATTTCATCGGCCAGGTCCACAAGACCAAGGAGCAATTTGGACAGGACGGACCCATCACGGTTCACTGCAGCGCTGGAGTAGGAAGAACTGGAGTCTTCATCACGTTGAGTATTGTACTGGAGAGGATGCAGTATGAAGGTGTGGTGGATGTGTTCCAAACGGCGAGGATTCTGCGCACGCAAAGGCCGGCCATGGTGCAAACAGAGGTGAGAAATAAACATTTTATTTGCTTTTATTGGCGGCAGAGTAGATCACTTGCGAGTCTACACATTCACGGATACGAAGTCATTGGATTTTTTTTTATATTGTACTCACTAGTACAAATAATAGATTTGTTCGTACAACAGTCAGAAACCGTCACAAATCATTCTGAGCATGTACATCGATTTAAAACTGTTTGCACAAGAGAAATTTTAAATCTACGATTAAAAATCATTTATTCGTTCAGCAAAATATTTCAATCCCTGATCAGTTTTCAACTGTCAGAACAGTCCGTGGATTTAAAAAAAAATAGTTTGTGACATGCGCAGTGGAACTTCTGGCTATTAACAAGCATTGTTGTTCCTGTGTGCACTAATATTAGCCAAATTGAGAGAATAATTATTTACATAAGACTCAGGAAAATGGCATATTACTGACGAGGACCCATATTGAAATACGAAGCACATCGTGTCGAGTATTTTACTGACGAGTAATGTATTAATTTTTTTAGACATTCTGAAATTAATATATCCAATGTACAAAACACAACTATAAATATTAATATTCAATAAAATTTTAAATAAAACGTTTAAATGTTTTCGCGACTAGTCATGGAAATCCAACTTTCGCGAAAATAGCACTTTCTCTCAGGTTTCAGAAAAAAATATTATCATTTATTATAAATTCTTCCAAACCAATAAATATTTCCCATATTATTATGTGGATTTTCGAGTGTAAATTTAAGAAAATCAGAAATAATCGCAGGAAATAAATTTTAAACAATAAAGTAATAAGAAAATTTGAATTGCGGTAATTTTTTTAAATATTCATATAGTGAAAATGATTAGGCAGAAGACTCACGTCATCAACCTGAGAAAAAACCTTATAAAATCAAATATAACTTGTAGAAATTATTGGGTGTTATGTATTTTTAAAAGAAGAAGAAAAAGTATTAGTATTAAGTAATGTGTATATTAATGATATTTACAATTATTTCTAAGTCAATCGTTATTCCTTTTACTGAATATAAAATTATTAGAAATAATTGTAGTTTATTTTCGTACCATACGTTGGCACTACTGAGAAAGACTATTTTGTGTCAATTAATTTTATATTCCATAAAAGGAATAAGGATTGACTTAGAAATAATTGTAAATTCATTAATATATACGTTTCTTCAATACTAGTATATTTTTCTTCTTTTTAAAAATAAATAACAACTAATAATTTCTAGAAGTTATATTTCTTTTTATAAGGTTTTTTCTCAGGTTGATGACGTGAGTCTTCTTTCATCATATCTCATTTGTTGTACACATTTTCTTACTCAAAATTATATATTGATAGTCCTACTGCTCTGTACTAATGAATAAAAAAAATTAAAAAATGTCGGAATACCCCATTGAATCTCAATTTGGCTTGAAATTTCCTTTTTAAATTTTTCCAATACACCAAAATAATACCGTTAAGTCCTTGTATAGCAGTTCTTGCATTGATGTTGTTGCAATAATCCCCGAATGTTGCATTTCAAGAAACATACCTTTGGAGTAATTCTGTTCTTCAAAAATCTTCAAATTATCCGAATCAAAAGTGTGTTTTAGTGTATTGGAATGTTCAGCCAGAGCACATTTACTCGCCGTGTTGTTTTGTGTTGATCTATGTTTGCCATTGTTATTTTATGTCAAAGGATTACATGGTAACCAAAAAGAAAATAAACAGTCTGTCGTATTTTGTACAGCTTAATATGAACATCAAAATTGTTTTAGTTTGTATTTAGTGTTTTTTTTTACAATTTAATTTGTTGATAGTTTTTACATAAGTGTAGGTAGAGTTTCACGGCTTGACTTGGTAATCAAGTTACTTGACTTGACTTGAAATCAAGCCAGGCTCAAGTCAAGTAATAGTAGCCGAAAGTAGTCAAGTAGTTAAAATTTTAAGTACTTGAAAAATCAAGTAGTTATTTTTCAAATACTTGAAAAAATCAAGTTGTTATTATTTTAATTACCAGAAAAATCAAGAAGTTCTTCAAGACTATATTTCATTTTCATATACTTCCTTATGTTTTAACAATATCAATAATATACCTTGAAGTATAGACTTTTATTCATAAAAATAAATCATACATTCAAATTTAAAAATAAAAAATCTGTTGTGGCCAGCACAATACCTTCCGTCATTCTCGTGTATAATGTATAAATTCCATAATTTTTCTTACAAAAGATTCTAAATTTCCAGTAAAATTATTTCATAAACAAACTATTCAAATTGCACTTGACACTGGCATCTTCTTCTTCTTTAGCTTTTCCCATTCGGTAGGGGTCGCTATTTTTGCATGTCGTTCTCATTTAGTTCCTTTTCTCTCAAATCTTCCGCAATACAGTCCTTCCATCTTATCTTTGGTCTTCCTCTGTTTCTTTAACGTCCTATTATTAAACTATTCATTCTTGTTCCAATATAATTCTTCATTTCTCCTCATGACATGTTCAAACCAATGTAATCGTCTTGATGTAAGGAAGAGGATTACGAAGAGAACGTTCCTTTTCTCTCAAATCTTCCGCAATACAGTCCTTCCATCTTATCTTTGATCTTCCTCTGTTTCTTTAACGTCCTATTAATAAACTATTCATTCTTGTTCCAATATAATTCATTTCTCCTCATGACATGTTCAAACCAATGTAATCGTCTTTCTTGTATCTTTCTAAAAACTTGTAACACTAGAGTTATTTTCTTACCGTATCTTTCCGTGTATTCCCCAATATCTACTTCAACATCCTCGTATCTGCCACATTAATTTACTTTTTATTGATACTGACATCTGTCAATTTGAATTATATGAATATATTACTAGTTCCCAAGTTTGGCATAGCTGGCTGAATTATAAAATTTAATTTCTTTAAAATTCTTCAACTCTATATCTATTGAATATGAAGTATAAATTGTAATCAAATCGTATAGAGAATAATATATTCTTTACGTTATAATAACGTTAAATGTCAATAAATCAAATTTAACTGTTAAATCTTCAAATGAGACTACTTCCGGTTGACCAATTATAACCAAAATCTAATCACTTGTTCTTCTGGATGTAAACTTGAGGAATACAAAAAAATTATAATTTTTGGAATCGTGGTATTGAAGTTATTGGATCCGGAAATTTTGTTACACACACACAGGCACACATACATACAGACATCATCGTAAAAATGGTAAAATCGTATTATATGGACCCTAAAACGTGCTTATTCAGTAAAAACTCATCATTGAATTTTTTGACCAAAGACAATACCTTCCTTACCTAAAGGTGACGGAAGGTAAAAAAGCGGTCACACACACATACACACACACACATACACACACACACGCACATACGAACACACACACACACACATACAGACATCATCGTAAAAATAGTAAAATCGTATTGTAAAGACCCTAAAACGTGCTTATTCAATGAAAACTCACCACCGAATTTTTTGACCAAAGACAATACCTTCCGTACCTAGAGGTGACGGAAGGTAAAAAAGATTTAAAAGTATAATATATGGACTAACAAACTATTTATAGTATTATGTATTATGGTGGACCTTAAAAGGGGGCAAGTCGAATTTTAACCGGGCCGCCCCCTAAAGTGGTTTCAAATAAATAAAAAAATATACTGGAAATTATTTCGCTTAATTTTAATATTTGACCGTGCCTAAATGCACTTGATTTTTCCCCATTTAAATATCATTCGGTTTTGGCACATTTTGGAACTTTATTTTTCTCCGAGATATTAAGAGGTTTAAAAAATCCATTCATTATTGGAATATATACATACTAGAATGACCCGAGAATATGTGGACAAAATCTGAAGTCCCAATTATTATTCTTAATTCGAAAGGAGTAGGTATAGCTGTTTGGGCTTTTGTGCGATAGTTTAACCATTTACAGTTATCTTAATAATAATGAGTAGGGCTTCAAATTTTGTCGACATATTCTCGGGTCATTGTAGTATATATTCCAATATTGAGTGAATTTTTTAAACCTCTGCAGAAATTTTAACTTGCAGTAGTGAATCAGCACAGCATATGGCGCGCCACGCCGTACCACACACAGCTAGATTACAAGTCTACCGATTCGCGCGTTTTCGTGCATAATCGGTTTGTTATCAAGTAGCTTGAATTTGCTTGAATGCTTGAAATTGCTTGATCAAGTCAAGTAGTAACGATAGAAAATCAAGTCAAGTAATGAATTTTTGAAAAGCTTGATTTTCAAGTCAAGTCAAGTAATTTACTAAAAACATTACTTGACTTGATGAAACCCGAAGTGTAGGGGCTGATCATCCCTACAAATACACACATACAATGACACATATAAAATTTCACCCCCTCAAAATAAAACATATCTTAAATTCCACCATTCTACTATGTTACAATGTTACAGGATCAATATCAATTCTGCTACCGAGCAGCATTGGAATACCTGGGCTCCTTCGATCACTACACTAATTGATATGCCGAGTAACGAGTACTTACGACGAGCAGACAATAACTGCCACGGAGAAATTTCAATTTTACAAATTTGCATCTGCCAATTTGATTTCGCAACATCTACTGCCAACTTCTTGACAATTCATGCAGCCCAGCAGCTACAGCTAACAATTTTAATTGAAATGAAAATAGTGAATTATTCAATGAACTGTAGATAGTGTGCAAATGTGTGCCTATGAAGGACAGACGAAACGTGTGTGATTGATTGATTGTATTGTGCGTTCCATAGACAAGTTACCAGCCAGTCTGTGTAGAAACTGTTCATTTCTCTTGCCTTTATCGAATATTTGTCGTTCTGTGCAATAACGTGTCATCATCAACGTTGTCTTATGTTTGTTAGCACGTTATTTTTATTCGACAAGGTGCTACATCGTTTCGTTTTCCTTACACTTTTCGTTCAACACGTTTCACAGCAGGACTGAATTGTAATTGTTCATCCTCTGTAGGTTTTATAAAATATCAAGCTTCTTAATCAACTGTTCGTGTGTTTTTTATGGCTATATATTCATTTATTGTCTTACAATTCATTCATTTATATTTTACATATAACATCGATTACGATCACTTGAGATTCACGTCATAGTTTGATGTTCGTATGAATCAAATGATTTGGTAGTGACAGGATTTTTATCTGATAATATATAAAAATCTAGGAGTATTGGTAAAAACTCGATGTTAAAATTTGATTTAATAGCAAGATATGAATTTTTAAATGTCTCAGTTTGTAACGTCATAGTCCCGACTTGGTTATGTTTCTCATACAGTTAATTCTATGGGTATCTGCATTGTCTCCATTTGTCAAGTTAATTAATAATGAATAAAGAAATAATAAAAGGTTAAAAAAATAAAATATTGAAATTAAATATAATTTCTATTTCTACACTCCGGCAACATTAGGGGGACGTTTAAAAAGCTATTAAATTCATAAAGTATGAACCCTCTGTTTTTCATATTTGGGTTAGTAATACATCTACAATAAATAACAAATGACGATATAACAGCTAAATATAGCCACCTACTAAAGATTGAATATCAGTTATCAAGTTGTTAAATATTGCTCGGTCTGTAATTTTCTTAAATTATGGGTGTTTAATTCGTGTTCACTATAGATTAAGGGTTAACAATCATATCTTATTTTGTTGTTTCATTTCTAAATATTTAAAGTAGAAAAATTATTTTTAAAAAAATAAGCAGTAGAAAACCTAGATTAATTAAAAAACTAAATTTTCCACTGTTTATATATTATTAATTATTACTACTAAAGATCGAGATATATTTAACGCCTGGATAAATGATAATCAATATTTAGTAGGTGGCTATTTAGATGTTCTATCGTCATTTGTTATTCCTTGTAGATGTAGAATTATCAACACAAATATGAAAGACAGAGGGTTTATACTTTTTGAAATACATTTTTTGGCGTTCCCCTAATTTTGCGGCTGTGTGTAGTAAACAGTCCTTATTGGTTTTTTTCCAATAAATGTTTGTAAGCCCCGATTAAGATATTATTCACATTACCGGTTTTCATCGGTCGACCATGTTCGGCTAACATCGGTGCTCGCTATAGATGGATGCCGAATGCGACCAACTTCCTTTCATAAAACATTTTGAGAATGTCATTAGGATAATTTTAGTGTTACTATATTTCTTCATTTGAATTCAAACAAAAATAACAAATAGCAGGTCTAGATCGACTGAATTCATCAGAAAATTTACGATAATTATCGATTAGGAACTGTGACCTTGTGTTTACAATAATTTAGCCTTTTTATTACAACGAAGTAATATTATTTTCATTTTATTAAATTCTTACCGTATAACTATTGAAGTTTACTATTTCATTGCAATGGTCATATTTTATAATGAATTTAACATATTTTTTTCATACTTTTCGAATTTCGCGGCAGTTAATATAAACAAGATGAGACATTCGGGTACCTTCGCTTATTTCGCCTGAATTTGTGTTGCGAACGAGCCTTCAAAAATATTAAGTATCTACCAACTGATTTCAAATATCTTATTCAAATTTCATATAACTATTTAAATGTGTTATTTTGCGGTTCAGAAGTGAATGACGTAAAGCTCCAGTGATAAAAATCGGTAGCATGAATTTGTCAAATAGATTTTGTATTTTATTTTTGATTTGTGTGTTTTTCAAAATAACGCAGAGATATTTTGTATTTAGCTATAGTTTACTTATAATATCACGTAATCAAGTACAGTTGAGAAGATAATACTTAAATTCAAATGTATTGTGATTATTTTAAATAAAATAAAAGATTTCCTTAACTTCTCAACTGTATTGTCATAATTCCATTAAAAAAATTACATATATTTTTTTATTTGTGAGAACGAGCATATTGTAACTTAGACTGATATTTTTATCATATCATTTTAAACAATAATTTGTATTAAAGTATTAATATAATATTGCAAGTGATACATTTAAGCAGTGCAGCTCAATTTTGAAATTCAAATAGCTCATATCATTCTTTATACGTATATACTCGTTGTCCAATGTTATTATTACTCAGCCATCACGTGAGTAAATGTATCACTCGTGGGGAACATGTATCTTCTTATTTTATTTACGTACATGTTGTAGTTTTATCAACCTCTGACTATTTTGTTCTTAATATTACGATTTTATGTATGTACAATGGATAGTTTATGTTAACTAATGTCTTGAGATGCTATTATTTATTTAACAAGGATTAATTTTCTACATATAAATAATAATAAATTTTATAAATAATAACATGCTCGAATCACATAAATTTCTGTATTGTATGTTTTATATTACCATGTCTTACGTAGAACACAACTAAATGTAAATAAAATAAATAAAAATTTGAAAACATTTTATCTTTTTAAATACAAAACAGAAATCTACTAAATGTAGAATACGATTAATTATAATATTATTTATTCAATTTTGACGTTTTAAACTGTCATTATTAACTCTATAGCAACAACTATAAGTAACTGTTTATTTGCTAGTCTTTAGTCACGAATGGGCCAGAACTAAAACACGAGCATGGCGAGTGTTTTAAGTCCTCTGAGTGACTAAAGATGCTTTACGTATGTGTATCGTACAATACTTTTTATCGACGATATAATGAAAAAACCCAATAAATATAAAAAATACTTTTATTTATGAATTAGGAGCACAATATTAAATGAGAAGTTTGCCATGATAACAAAGTATTAACCCTGGTTATAAAAATTTAGCGTGTTTAAAAATTGTAATCACTCGTTGCTCGGCAACCCGTGACTAAGGGTTTCTAAACAACCGTTTTACGAACTTAAAACTAACATCTAAACATCAATTTTATGCACTATCGTAGATAAAAAAAATTATGTCACTCTCACAGAATTTTAACTCACTCTGCAACAAATAATGCATTTAAAATAACATCAGGCACGAAAATAAAACACACCAGTCTTTATTAGACAGATCAGCTATTTTAATTATTTTTCAAGAAACAAATAACAGAAAATAAATCTTGTTTATAATTTATAAATAAATGACAACGTTTTATGAATAACGATTGTCATGCACAACCTACAAATTGATTATTATTTAATTATAATGGTTTTCCTTATTATTTCGTCAAAATTGACTAAAATATTGTATAAACCACATGAGTTAAGAATATTTATTCACTCAAAGAATTTAACCCACTCGCCCTACGGGCTTGTGACTTACCTATTCTTTCTTTTCATGAATAAACATTATCTTAACTAATTTGGTGTATAAATATCTATTACATACGAGGTGTGTTTAAAAAATATCGAGCTATATTTTTTTCGCGTAAACAAATGAAATACGGGTGGTGTCTTTCAGTAGGTATGTGTAAAGGACATTCATGCGTATCTGTGAATTTTTTCCCGGCCGCAGAATATATGTATCGCTGGCAGTCAGCTTATGAGTTAGTACATATAGTGAACGCTCGTCGGATTTTCAATCTTTGCTAAATGAATGATTTGAGTAGCAATATTGCATAGAAAAGGTTGGCGAAATCCAAGCGGAAACCATTAAGAAAATTCAACAGGTTTTCGGGGACAATATCATGAGCATTTCACGAATAAAGGAATGGTACAATAATTTCAAAGATGGCTGCATGTCAGTGGACAGCGAATCACGTCCCGGTAGGCCACACAAGCTGAAATGACACTGTTCTGTTATTGACCAAGTGAGGATTTTAGTCATGCAGGACCGTCGTATCACTGTCAGAGAACTTGCGAACCAGGTGGGGGTAATCATTGGATCGGTACATTCAATTTTGACCAAGAAGCTAACACTTGGCAGCACCATCACGATAATGCACCCGCTTATTCTTTGCATGATTCCTTGACCAAGAACATTTTCCCCATTCGTCAGGCTCTCTGCTCTCCCGAAATGGCCCCTTGTGGTTTTTGGCTGTTCCCCAAGTTGAAAAAGGATCCGATTTGAGTTGAAAGAAGACATTTATGTAAAATGCGACGACCTAGCTAAACACCATTTCACGAGAAGCTTTCCAAAGATGTTTCCAACAATGGCGGGACCGCTGGGAGAAATGCGTGCATTACCAAGGAAACTACTTTGAAGGGGATAAGCATGTAAGTTTGGCTCATGGTAATATAATATTACTTGCACAAACTTCACTGCATTTCATATGTACAGGCGTGCAGCATTTATAGGTACATTTTAACCGAAAAATATAAGTGTAATTTATTTGAAAAGGATGATTCTTTTTAAATAATGTCTTTCTCAAAGATTTATGTTCTTCATCTATATTTGTGCAAAACATAGACAACATAAACCATGGAATAATAATTAGATTTAAACGTCAGCACAGAGGGCAGTGTAGTAGATAATTAGATACTTGTAACTCTACGACATACGTCATTATTATTTACAGTTTATTTATTTACGTACATAATTACATACGTCAAATAATCTTTCTCTTTCTAACATGACATGTTGCTACGCTCCTGCTGTATAAAATGCTGTGTATTCTTTCTTCAGACAAATGACCTTGAATACTCATATTTCGTGAATTCAAGTATAGCTATGTTTTTCTTTTGTTACAGATATTTAAAACCTAATTTTGCTATCACATCTATCAACCACTCTCTATAATGGGGTCATTTAAAAGAAAGGTCGATTTTTTTTATAAAATCGTGAAATATATCTCATTTAATAAATATAGTAATAAAAAATAATTTGAAATATGCGACTTTTTATTCATACATTTGTTAATAAACTTTTGCGGCTGTAAATACGGAGTACATATGTGACGTCACAGCTTCATACTCACACAGACATTTCCCTCACACACGCACACACATTTATGCTTCATGTGATTTCTGTTTTCATGAAGCTGTGACGTTAGCGTTGAAATTTTTGAAATTTAAGATAACTATCAAAAATAATATCTCTGAATCTAAAACCTACATATTCAATTTGACCTATTTTTTCAAGAAAAAAATTAATTAGAAAATGTGAAATGACCCCATTAAACAATCAAAAACTTATTATATTCTTGTTTTTTTTTGTCTCTAGGGTCCCAATTTTTCATTGAGGAGGAACTGAAGGAGTTAATAATTCTAAGTTTAGCAAGAAAGACAGCGTTGTTTCGTTAGATTCATTGCGATTTGTGATGCAAGCCAACTCAAAAAAGAACCAAGTAAGTTAAAAGTTGAAACAATACTAATTGTAATTGTTTACTTATACAACCTTGTAAATAATTTGTTGGAAACAATTCTAACTTTTAAAATTAATGTTTCTAGTTGCAAAAATATAAAAAAATTAAATAATTTTTCGTTCGTTTTATGTTGTAGATTAAACAATGAGCCATGTGTAGTAACACTATTTCGATGTTGATAATTATACTGTAATATACTACAAGTATAATCATATCATGAAATTAATTTAGTTTCAATGGTTGTACGTGTATGTAAACAGAAAATTATGGGGATAACATTTTTTTTTCGATTGGATTTCATATATTTATATTATAAGAAACACCCCCATTCTAATTAAGTGTGTTTTATTTTTAATTTATTTAAATCGATATGGGTTATATCCAAGAAAATATTAATTGTTAACATACTTAAACCAAATCTCATAATATATCTTACTCATAATAATTATTTTAATTTCTATTATTAAAACGTTTTAACCTTATATCAAGTAATAAAAGCTTTCGAACAATAAAATTTGTTCTAGATGACACAAATCGTCAGATGGTTTCAAATTTCAATATCCCTGCATAATTTTTTTTTTTATCTCATATTACATAAACCAATAAAAAAGAATATATTCATATTTCGCGGTGTAAACAACAAAATTCTTTATAAAATTATGTACAGAGACGTACTTGGTCTCCTATACAAAATTCTATACAAATGTTCCATATATAAGTTCAGCAAGATTCACGAAAAATCTTGTTTGAGAGTACAAGCCTGATTATTGCAATATTTAGCGTAGATGCTGCTTTGTCTATGAAACGGCGACATGGACATACTAATTAACATGTTCTTGCATTGTAAATCTGTTCTATGGTTTGTTGAGCTGAAATTTGGGGGGAAAATGTAAGTTGAACGTCAAAATTGTTATATATTTTTAGTATTAATTACTTTTGGGTTATTTGAAATGATTTTTGAAGATGTACGTATGATAATAAGTATGTAATATATGTATGTAAACCAGAACACGTGTTTTTCAATCATAACATGTGCATCGTGCACAATAATTTGATTTTTTTTTTACAGAATTTTGTCTAACAATTCGTCTATTGCAATAATAATTTATTGAAAATTGGTATACTTATAGAAGAAAAAACGTAGTATCGATTGGTGATATTATTAAAGTTGTATCTTTACCTATTTTTGGACACATAATTTCTACTCAAGAAAATTTTGAGCAACTGTTAGCTTCGCCACATTTTTCTCCTATTTTTACCTCTCGCTAAGAGAGGTATTGGATTTATGCTAAAAATCGCATATCCAGTATTTAATCAATATGCACGTCTTAAGGTCCCCACAACACGATTTTAACATTTTTACGATGATGTCTGTGTGTGTGTGTGTGTGTGTGCGTGTGTGTGCGCGTGTGTGTGTGTATGTGTGTGTGCGTGTGTGTGCGTGTGTGTGTGTGTGTGTGTGTGTGTGTGTGTGTGTGTGTGTGTGTGTGGGGATATATGTGTGTGGGACGTTGGAAGGACGATTACTCAAAAACTATAAGACTTTATATTTGTTTAACTACGTATTTCCCAATCGGACATTCGTGGGAAGATCTGAAAAGGTTTTGGTAACAATTGGACAACCGGAAGTAGCAGATTCTTGAAAAAAAATCTTTTAAATATTATGTTTTGAATTTTTTTCTTGTAATATTCAAGAAAATTAAATTCTCAATCTGACACATTGTTTTTTTTTATTATATCTCTTATAGGTTTGGAGATATAGTATATAATAATATAGAATAATCCGTTGTAATTAATCTCGTTGCCCAAAAAATAGTTGAGATATTTAAATGTTTGTAATTGACAGATAAATGCAAAATGTCAGTGTCAAAAATCAGATTTTTCTGGAAAGTACGAGTACATTTAAAATATATTATTAATTAAATATGTATTTAAATTATAGGTATGTTAATATTACATATATCCTTAAGAAATACTGCTAATACCGCCAATGAATTTGATGAATTTTGAACATATTAGAAGAGTAGGACAAAATTACTCATAGAACGAAACAAGATATACAATTTCAATTATTTGTGTGTACAAGAAATGTTAAATTCGTTACTTATAGGGCGCGAGCAGACATGTGACTTTGTTGGCCTTGGCAAGCAGATTTGTGGGTCCGTGTCAGAATGACAGCTTGTAGTTATTTTCATAGATGTCACAAATGTCATGTCATATTTTTTTATTAAAAATTTCAAAATATTCTGATATGTTGTTTATACATATGTCATCAATAGTATGGAATATACTTGGCGAGGAAAATAATCCACATGGATTTGGAAAATCATAATGTTTTGAATGACAACTTATGATACTTGACACCTATGTACATTATTACTAGCTGTCATTTTGACACGGGCTCCCATATCTGCTTGCCAAGGCTAAAAAAGTCACATAACTGCTCGCGCCCTATGAAACATAAAATGAAAATGGCGAGAGGTATTGTGCTGGACACAATAGATTTTTTTCTGAACAACTAGTTATTGAAAATCATTTTAAACTGCAATAGATATTAGAAATAGTTTGAAAAATTGAAATTTGTTTATTTACGATCTACCTAAGAACCAGGGTTGTTTAATATATTTTTTTATTTCCATTTATATTTTATTTAAAGCCCATTTATCACGATCTATACCTAATTCTGCACAGAATAATGGTTGTAATTATATATAGAATTTTATAAACGGAAATTTCTATCAAGGATTTTTTCTGTCCACAAAATTTAAACAAGTTCCGTTTTATGGACAAATAGTGTGTACATAATATATGTAATATGACATTTGGCAGTGGAATTTATATATATATATATATATATATATATATATATATATATATATATATATATATATATATAAATTCTGTCCAAAATTATTGATCGTGACAAACGGGCTTAATTTTAAACTTCATTTCTAAATTATTATTTTGTAATTATTTTTTGAGGCAATATCAAGCAATTATTTTTATATGATTGTGTAATACTTAGCGTGGCGTACACGCTTGTCTGTCCGTAATTTTGTCATTTGCATACTAGTTGTTTTGCGGCAATCATGCATTTGATTTTGCTGTAAAAAATGCTTATGGAATGAAAGTGCATTTGATTGTAGTTTTAGTACATTTATTGTAATGTAAGTGCATTCATTGCTCTAAGTTGGAGATATTAATAGTTGTTCTATGTTAAGCAATACAGAACTAAATATTTTCTTCATTATTAATAAACTTTTTCTTTCAGAAGCAATACAGCAGCCGAGAATGTATCCGAGTATACTAATTTTCATTGGACGATGTTAACACAATAATTACATATTAAGGGTAGCAATGTATCGGGCAAACGTCTAAAGAGAGTGAAACAATTGGTAAGTAACTTTATATTTCTCAAAATTTTCACATTTTTTAATAAAACCGCTATAACTATGTGTATGTATTTATAATAAATTTTTCTAATTGCAAATATATATATATATATATATATATATATATATATATATATATATATATATATATATTAATAAATGCTCGTTCGTTTCATTGTTATAGATTAAACAATAAACTATGTGTATGTAATTTGTTAGAAACAATTTTAACTTTTAAAATTAATTTTTCTAATAGCTAAAAATATAAAATATTTAATATAAATGCTTGATCATTTCATCGTTATAGATTATATAATGGACCATGTACATATATATAAAACTACTTCGCCTGTGGCTGTAAAAAAACTGTTAGGAACAATTCTAACTTTTAAAATTAATGTTTCTAATTGCTAAAAATATAAAATATTTTTTATAAATTCTTGTTCATTTCATTGTAATAGATTGAACAATGAACCATCTTTATAAAAATATTTTGCCTGTAATTGTAAACAATTTGTTAAGAACAATTCTAACTTTTAATTTTTTTTCTAATTGCTAAAAATATAAAATATTTAATATAAACTCTTGTTCATTTCATCGTTATAGATTAAATAATGAACCATGTGTGCCTATATAAAATTATTTCGCCTGTAGTTGTAAATAATTTGTTAGGAACAATCCTAACTTTTAAAATTAATTTTACTAATTGCAAAAATATAAAATATTTACTATAAATCCTTGTTCATTTTATTGTTATAGATTAAACAATAAACCATGTGTGGTGCCTATATAAAATTATTTCGCATGCAGTTGTAAATACTAATTTGTTACGGAGAATCCTAACTTTTAAAATTAATTTTACTAATTGCAAAAATATAAAATATTTACTATAAATTCTTGTTCATTTTATTGTTATAAATTAAACAATGAACCATATGTGTAATTTTTAGGTAAAGTCTCAGTGAAAGTTTTCGAACAAAAAAAAATTGTTCTAGGTGACTCAAATCATCAGCTAGTTTCAATATTTCTGCATAAAACTTTGTATTTCATATCATATAAACCCATAAAAAATCTGACGTGGCCAGCACCATTACCTTCCGTCAATTCAGGCTGCATTCGGTTTTACGCTCTGAGCGGCCTGAGCACTCGATGCCGTTCGGTAATTACATCTGAGCGATCGTTTTTCTCAGGTCTACGTTCGGTTATTAGCTCACGGAGCGCACAGAGCCCGATCTGTTCACTCGTTCTCCAACCATGGAGCATACAAACAGTGTCTATTCTATGAATGAATGTTGTCGTTTTCGTATATCAATCAAAAATGTTTTAAATGCATAGTCATTTTAGGAAACATATTTCACCATAATTTTCAACATTAAGTTGTCCATATTCATTTTTCACATTCTTAATCAGTATCATCAAAAAAAACGTTCATAACTCGCGCACAATACACATGTTAATAGTTCTTTGTTATTATCCGTTTTTATTCTGGCGCAAATTAATAAGTGTCAAAATGGCAGCTAAACGCTCTATTCGTTCGGTTATTCAAGCTACAGATTGGAAATCGCAGATGAATCCGTCACGTGATCAGATTGCTCAGAGTGCTTGACAGATTTAAATACCGAACGCACCCTCAGTGTATTATGTACAAATTCCATATATAAATTTTCTTTTAAAAGTTTCTATATTTCCAGTAAAATTATTTCATATAGGGGCTCGTGGCCGCGTGGCTGAATGTCTGGTCACGAATCTGGGGAACCTTTTCTCATTCGTTACGGGGTCGCTGTTTGTTTATTTTATTCTTCCACTCATTTGTTTTGCGTGTCGTCCTCTTTCAGTTCCTTTTCTTCCGCATTACATTATTTCCATCTTATCTTTGATCTTTCTCAGTTTCTTCAACCTTCTATTACTAAGCTATTTATTCTTCTTCCAATATATTCTTCATCTTTCCTTATGACATGTTCAACCAATGTAATCGTCTCTCATGTATCTTTCTAGAAACATTATCACTCGAGCCATTTCCCTTACCTTTCATTCCTTACACTATCTTTTCGTGTCTTCCCCAACACCTGTCTCAATATCCTCGTCTCTGCCACATTCAATTTCTTTTCATTTATACTGACATGTCAATTTGAATTATCTGAATATACTAGCAGCTTCCATGGTTAGCATAGCTGGCTTATTTATGAAATTAATATCTTTGTAATTCTTTAACTCTATATCTATTGAATATGAAGTATAAAATGCAATCAAAACGTATAGAGAATAACATATTCTTTAAAATTTATAATAACATTAATCAATAAAAAAATATTTAACTGTATTTTCAAGAAAAACTGTTAAAAGTTGCAATTTAGTGTACTTCCGGTGGACCAATTATAACCAAAATCATGATGTCCGGTCGCATTAATTAAAATAGAACAGTCTGAATAAGACATTGATGGTTTTTTAAACCTTTTACATTTTCCTATCTAATCACATCTTTATCGATCTAAACTCGAGGAATACGAAAAAAATTTAATTTTTGGAATCGTGGTATTGGAGTTATACGATCCGACACGATCAACACACACACACGCACGTACGCACGCACGCACGCACTCACAAACACACACTCACTCACAAACACACACACACACGACATCACCGTGAAAATGTTAAAATTTTATTGTAGGGACCTTAAAACGTGGTCATTTACCAAAATCTCGATATGCGATTTTTAGCACGATCCCTATACCTCCCTTACCAAGGGTAGCGGGAGATAAAAAATACAATGGTGAATGATTTAAATATTACATTTTTATTAAATACAGGCTTTGCAATACTTACTATTTTTTTGAATTACACATATGATAATATTAAAATTAAATAAAAGATATTATAATGAAATATCGGATTGAAATAGATGAAATATTTAATTAATTCATTTTCATTAAATTTGAAAGGTGTAATGTAAAAATAATGACATGCAAAGCCTTATATTTAATAAAAATGTAATATTTTAATCATTCGCCATTGTATTTTTAATAATATAACATATGATTGTTTTTACTATTGCATAGCAAATTTCATGTACTTTTCAAATTTAATTAAATATATACCATTGTGGAATTTTTTTTTCATAATATTTAAAATAATCGAGTTTTAAAAAAGAGCAAATCGATGAATCATCCTGTATACCCTAATGTTGCTGATTTAACTTTCTTTAGATGAACTTAAAAGACTTATGTAGAGTTTCCGTTAGCTAAGAAATAGTAATTAACGTATCAAGGGTGTTATAAGGTGTTATAAGGACAACCCTGAAAGCAGGGTTGTTATGATAACAATAACGTAACGGTCGGACATTAAAGCCATTTATGTCACCAGCGCAGAAACCAATTTTTGTCATTGACCTGTTCACGTGATACGCCAGTGTCGTTCGTGTCTTATTCTGAAGTTTAGTTCTAATGAAAATGTATGGCACGCCACTGCGTACAAAATGTGTGAGCCTACGTCATCACTACGTCATTGCTTCGCGCATCTATTAATGACGTAAATGGCTTTTTCTTAGCTTACGAGCACTCTACAATAGTGTTGTTTTTGTTATAACGTACCATACCAACACATCATTTCCCTTAATTTCGAAGTTGCTGGATGTCCGTAAAACAATGCGCCTTGTGGAACACACCCATCTTTATTTAAGTTCATAATTTTGTTGCTTATGAACAATTAATTATTACGTATTAAGTTCCGTTTTGGGTAAAATTCGTGTGTGTGTGGCCGATACATCTTAAAATGTTTGTAAGTTTCGCCTGGAACTGTGAAAACAGTACTGTAAAATAGAATAGCGTAGATCTAGCTTGTGAAACGTAGCTAGTGTTTCTATCTAGGTCCAAGAAAGTTTCACAGTCTTGTCCAGCTTGAGAATTTAACTTAGAGTAATTAAAAAGACTGTGGAGCAATTTGCCGTATGCTTAAATAATTAATCGCAACTACGACATGCAGTGAACTTAGAAAAGAATGTAAGTAATAATTTTGTACAAAGCCAATTAGTATACGGAAAAGATGCGTCATGATTACTGTGTGTAGAAAAGACTGTTAGCTGTTGTATATTTGATAGTCTGATTTGTACGTAAGATAGGAAGGGTTACAAATTCCAAGACTGGTAGAAACAATGAAATATACTTAAAATTATTGTAGATACATTCTGTTTTTCATGTATGGCTCCGTATATTATCTTTTTTGAAGTACCTTATCTTTTATTTTTGCTTTCTAATATCAGCGTCCAACAATTTCTTTCCAAATAAAATAATTAATCATTCGTTTCATTTTGTGAAAAAAATAGCTAATACAAAAATAAGAACTTTAATAGACACTTACAGAATTGATGTCACCTGCAAGAGAGAAATAACGTATGGGTTTTGAGAAAAAAATCAAGGCTTAATCTGCAAAATAACGAAATTTTATTCATACTTAAATATTAATGGTTAATATTATTAATTTTTCTAAAAAAATGTGCCCGCATTTTTTCGTTTTGGGCCTCCCAACAGTTTTCATAAACTTTTCGACAAAATAATGACCAAAATTCTTCTATTGGCCGAGCTTGAGTGACATTTGGGGGGGTTATCTTCTCTTGGTACATAATTCATGTTATTCTGCTCCAACCATTCCCGAGTCCTCCTGGCATAATGGCACGAAGCGAGATCAGTCCAAAATATTAAATGTTTAAATACTTAGAATAGAAAAACAAAAATCATTGTTAACCCTTGATCTACAGTAAACACGAATTAAACATCCATATTTAATAAAACTAAAGACCGAGCAATATTTAACACCTCGCTAAATGATAATCTTCATTAGGTGGCTATATTTAGGTGTTATATTGTCATTTGTTTTTATTGTTGTTTCTTTTGGAATGTACTCTATGAAAGTGGAGCTTTAAGAAAATTATTCGATTGTATGGATACCACAAAGTATAAACTGAATTTTAAAGTTTACGCTCTATTCTCCAAATTAAGAAATTAGTATACTACTTCTAAAAAACAAACTATGCTCTTAATTCATATAGTGGATCGCAGCCAATTTTGAAACGTGATACGTGTTCGCTTCATCTCCTCGAAATTGCTTGTTCTATGCGCGCGCCGCACGCGTCAGTAGGAGATGAACCCTACTAATAAACGCACGTCATTGTCTCTGCTGCGAGGAACATGCATTTTTTATACGGAAAAACTTGGAAAACTGGTGAAAACTTATGAAGAAAAGCAAGATAAAATGTTTATTAATCGTTTGTAATAATTTTTACGAGAACTTATCGTTTAGTTTGCGAAAATATTAATTTAATAAAGTGCTCCGGTGAAGATGAAATTGTAAGTGGATTTTAGTTATTTATTTATTTAAATAGTTACAAATATACTTCAAACCACTGAAAATATAGTATTTTCATAAATTCTAATCATTTCCTTGTGTATATTGTATGGATTCTTGTATTTAGATTTAGAGGTCTGAACATTTAATCGGCTATTTTGTTCACAAAATGGTGGAATTTATATGTGAAACATATAAAAATGTCTATATTTTACATTTAAATACATATTTTTAATGTAGTATTGACTATGGGTATAAATTCTAATCATTTTATTGTGTATGGATTCGTGTATTTCAAGGTCTCAACATTTAATCGTCTATTTTGTTCACAAAATGGTGGTATTTATTTGTGAAACATATAAAAATGTCTATATTTTACATTTAAATACATATATTTCATATAGTATTGATTTTTTTGTATATATTCTAAGTTTTATTTCGCAAAACTCCGTCTCAAACTTGCACGTTCCATAAATTATTTTGCTTTCATATACATCCAAATTGATCTTAGAAAATTTATTTATTTATATTTTATAAATATTATTTAAATAGGTGATAGTTATATTCAAAAATAAAATATATATTTTTTTAAATATTTCATTATTCATTTAGGTAATAGCATAACAAATTAATTATCTAATAATCACGCCACTGCCTGTTGGCTAGTCTTAGCCATCGTTTTTATTTTATAGAAGTATCATGAATATTTTAATAGTTTTAATAGTGAAATATTGTTGTATATTGTTGCAAATTACCAACAATTGTTAGTTTAAACAATAGTTTAATTGTTCTAATATTTATTTTTGTTAACATGTTTTATTATTGAAATACTTGTATTTTAAAATAAATTATTTTTGTGTTCCAGAGTTCCAGTGAATGAAAACCGATCCATGGGGGTTGCTGTCCAAGGAGCCATCTTGGGGTAGCTGATTTGTCGGTTGCTGAGCTATGTTCATCAATGTAAGTCGTTATCTCCTCTTCACTGTCGCTTTTTTGGTATTTTTACAGCTTAACACAAAAATAAATTCATTATTCTCCTTGTTTATATTAACATCGGGTGTCGTAATTCATTGTTACAATATTGTATAGAATTCGGCGAAACTTTTTTTTAAATTTTTGAGTTAGTTTAAATAAATATTCGTATATTTAGTGATAGGTTTTTCCCCAAAAAATGTATTTGTTTAAATTAATATTTAAACGAGTACAGTTTACACAATAGGTTCCAGCGAAGTTTCCAAGGAGTGTAAAGGCCGGTTTAAACCTTTGATCAACAACAGGGCTTATCTAAAGCTTTATCTAAGTTTTTAAAGACTTTACAGTCACTCTACAACCACAAGAAGGCAGCGAAGAGTTAGGAACATTTTAGTTATTAAAATTGCGATTAATTTTTTGCTAATATTACATTAAAATTAAATTCATTTGTATGTTAAAGTTAGGATAAAATATATTTAAAGTTTCGCCGATACTTTTTCGGGTTCGAGTCGATTTCCGCGATATTTAAGGACAGGGTAGCGTAGTTTTTATTTGGAGTGTCTACCCTATTATTTAATTTAATACTACACATGATTAGTTGTTAAATAAATGGCTAGAAATGTAAAATACTCGGTTTAAATTCAAAAGACATGTACATATTTTAATATTTAAATTTATTTATTTTCGATTCAATAATTTTATTAACTTTGTTTTTGTAATAAAATACAAACTATTCAAATTGCACTTGACACTGGCATCTTCTTCTTCTTTAGCTTTTCCCATTCGTTAGGGGTCGCTATTTTTGCATGTCGTTCTCATTCAGTTCCTTTTCTCTCAAATCTTCTGCAATACAGTCCTTCCATCTTATCTTTGGTCTTCCTCTGTTTCTTTAACGTCCTATTACTAAACTATTCATTCTTGTTCCAATATAATTCTTCATTTCTCCTCATGACATGTTCAAACCAATGTAATCATCTTTCTTGTATCTTTCTAAAAACTTGTAACACTAGAGTTATTTTCTTACCGTATCTTTCCGTGTATTCCCCAATATCTACTTCAACATCCTCATATCTGCTACATTAATTTACTTTTTATTGATACTGACATCTGTCAATTTGAATTACATGAATATATTACTAGTTCCCAAGTTTGGCATAGCTGGCTGAATTATAAAATTTAATTTCTTTAAAATTCTTTAACTCTATCTATTGAATATGAAGTATAAAATGTAATCAAATCGTATAGAGAATAATATATTCTTTAAGTTATAATAACGTTAAATGTCAATAAATCAAATTTAACTGTTAAATCTTCAAATGAGACTACTTCCGGTTGACCAATTACAACCAAAATCTAATCAGTTGTTCTTCTGGATGTAAACTTGAGGAATACGAAAAAATTATAATTTTTGGAATCGTGGTATTGAAGTTATGGAAACCGGAACTTTTGTCACACACACACACAGACACACCTACATACAGACATCATCGTAAAAATGGTAAAATCGTATTATATGGACCCTAAAACAGCTTATTCAGTAAAAACTCATCATTGAACTTTTTGACCAAAGACAATACCTTCCTTACCTAAAGGTGACGGAAGGTAAAAATAGACACTTCATTTAGAAACGAAACTATATTTATCAAAGGTCTATAGCACCTGATCAGGTTGAATTATTTAACTAAAATGTAAATTCAACCTAAACATTTTTTTTTTTTTTTAATGTAACGAGAGTAAAACTTTAATACTTTTATGAATAGTAGAAGAAAATAGAAATATTAATTTATATTTGTTCGGGGTTTTCTAAACACCGAATTAAATCATTGCCTCTTTTTTCAAGCATTCTTCGGACGTCCTCTAAATTTTATTTTTACGTATTCATGTAGTACGAACAAGATTAATTTTATATATAATAAATCTCAAAATGAGTTTTAAATTTAACTCTTGTTTATTATTTTTTAATTTTCTTGATATATTTGTAAACTAGGCTTAGGGGCTCACAAATCATGGTATTTGGTATGATGGTATCGCTTCATTAACATTAACTTTTTATTTTAAATGGGGCACCTAAAAAGGTGTTCATTTTAAATAGGCCTCCATTGCTATCTCGAAATCTATAAGAGCTACAAATATATTTTAAAGAGCAAACAATTTCTATTTCACAAGATAATTTTAATAAAAAGAAAAATTATTTTTTCGACCAGTATGGTTCTAAAATAGAGGACATAAATTTTATATTTCAAATGAGAACATATATTTTTTATTTGCTCATTCCTTAGAGAATTTAATTCTGAATTCAGTGATATAATATTTTTATAGTCTTACATAATGATTTTTTTAAGAAAAATGCATTTAAAATTTTATATTCATTTGGCTATAATAAGAAAGCTGGGAATGGAAAAAATGAATACGTACATAGAATTAGAATGCCATGACAGAAATATACAGTATACAGCAAAAGTCTAGGCACAGTCATATATATGAAATAATTTTTAACATATCTACTATATATAAAAAGAAAAAAGGAATCAAATACATATATAGGAACTTAATTAGAATGTTAAAGTGTATATAGAATAAAAATAATATAATATAAATAATATTTACAAATTTATTATTTTTTAAAAAACTTAACAAGATATTTGAAGGTTGCAAAAGTCTAGGCACATTTAAAATTTTAACAGGAAATAATTAAATTAGTATTTAGTTGGGTATCCTTTTGAGTTAATTACTGCCTGCAGTCTTCTTGGCATGGATTCCACTATTTTTTTAGTTAATTTTGCTTCAATAGTGCACCATTCTTTAATTAATACGCTTTAAGTTTATTTTTGTTAGTAATGTCATGGGCTCTAATTTTTCTTTTCAATACTTCCCATAAATGTTCAATAGGGTTAAGATCCGGACTTTGTGGAGGTGTTACAAGCATATGTGGTGTATATCCATTGGCGTACAATATAAGCGGTGTGCTTCGGATCGTTGTCTTGCTGAAAATAGTACGACCCGTCTACTCCAAGTTTTCTCGCACTGGGATCTAAATGCTTCTTTAATATATTTAAATAAACATTTTTGTCCATCTTTCCTTCTATAATTTCTAAATTCCCAACTCCTGAAGCTGCCATACATCCCCACACCATCATACAGCCTCCTCCATGCTTAATAGTTTTAATTGTATTTGTTGGTTTTAATGATTCCCCAGATTTCCTCCATACTTTTTTGATACCATCTGAACCAAATAAATTGAATTTGCTTTCATCAGTAAATATAACTTTTTTCCAGAATTCATAATCACGGTTTACGTACGATTTAGCAAATTCTAATCTCTTACGTCTATTCGTTTCATTAACGTACGGTTTTCTCCTTGGAGTACAGGACTTGAACTCAAGTCTTTTAATGGCCCTTCTTACTGTATCTGCATGAAAATCTTTATTATATTGTTTTCGTATTTCTTCTGTTATTTTCGGTGCACTTATAAATGGATTTTTTTTAACAATTCGCATAATATCTCGCTCTTCCCGGTCAGTTAGTTTTCGCGGACGTCCAGTTCTGCGGCTATTGTCAATTCTGTGTTCGTTTTTGAATCTACAAACTACATTTCTTATACTATATCTGCTTCTTCCTACAGTATTTCCTATTTCTGCGTATGATTTTCCTTCTTTATGCAACTTTATTATTAATTCTCTTACAGATATTGATATTTCTTTGCGACTCATTTTGATATACTACTTCGTGCTCTCTAATTGACAATATGGTATGAACTACTATATTTAGAAGATTTATTCTTATAAATCAAACACTTCAGACAAGAATATATCTGATATTTACTTGTTAGAAACTATACATTTATACAGTGTGCTTAAACTTTTGCGACATTAGAATATCTGGCTGAGGTTAAAAAATATAATTAGGTTTTGTATATTATGAGGGTCATTCAATAAGTAAAGAGACAAATGGCTATAGCTCAAAAACGATTTATTTCAATCTTTCAAAATTAAGGCTATTTTTCAACATAATCACCCCCCACAGTTATGCACTTGTCCCATCTTTCTTGCAGCTTCCTAATTCCCTTGGCGAAGAATTCTTTCGATTTACCCCGAAGCCACTTTTGCACCGCTTCCTTAACTTCCTCATTGTTAGCAAATCTTTTTCCACGTAGGGCGTCTTTGAGTGGTCCAAACAGGTAAAAATCAGATGGGGCGAGGTCGGGACTGTAGGCAGGATGAGGTAAGACCTCCCAACTCCCAACCCAATTCTTGAAGCTTATCACGGGTCAGCTGGGCTGTATGAGGGCGGGCGTTATCGTGCTGAAGAATGACTCCTTTTGACAAGAGTCCACGGCGTTTGCTCCTGATAGCTGGTCTAACTTTGTGTTCTAGCGTCTCAGAGTAGTATTGGCTATTGATAGTTCCGTCAATCCTCGATTCCAACGAGGGACCAGAAACTTCCACTGGACGTCCACATCGGGGTTCATCACCTACACTTGTTCGGCCACTTTTAAACCGATCAAGCCACTTGTAAAAATTCGCACGGTTCATACAACTTTTACCGTACTGTATTAACATTTTAGAAAAAAATTCACTTGGTTTTACACCTTCTGCGACTAAAAATCTAATGACTGAGCGCTGCTCTTCTAAGGTGCAATCTTCTAGTGGACTTGCCATGGTGAACTGAAAATTTTGAGGTTATGTTGACATAAAATGACGAAACAGCTGATCAGAGCATATCCCAAGGTTGCCAACTAACACCCCTAAAAAGATTGTACACATTCATTGAATAGTTTTAAAATTATAGAATTTGTCTCTTTACTTATTGAATGACCCTCGTATTTACATTATATTAGTTTATTACTTCAACTAGATGTGAAACATTCCGAATAATTCCTGTGTAGTAGTTTAATTTTTTTTTTCTTTTATACTTAGTATAAGTTGAAAATTATTTTAAATATATAACTGTGCCTAGAGTTTTGCTGGATACTGTATTCATAGAAAAAAGTCTTCGTACGACAATAATTTCAATTTATTTTAGGAAAAATAGCAGTATGAAACCCAATATCTTAAGTTTTTTTTTTAATCCAAAATGATAAGCATAATATTAGGTTGTTACATATGAAAATTAAACAAATAATATATTTATTTTATTATTTATTTTATGGATTAAACATTGGAAGTATTCATAAATTCATGACAAAAAATCTGATATGGTAACACAAGTACCCCGTTTAATTTATTTTTTCTTCATTTAAATATTTATCTATGTTCCTATATATTTACTTATGCTGGAAACTATTAAGTTCCTTTCCATATAATTATTGTTCTATTTACTATTTTCTTTTTAAAACGTTAATATTATTAATTTGAAATGGTTAGATTATACGAGCCCAACCCCAAATGTATTCGTACCCTCTGAAATAAATATATTAACAGCAATAAAAAATAAATTTTTAGGTTACAATAGTTAAGACTATATTTGGGTATTTTTAATTTTATTTTATGTATTAATAAAGTACACTGGATTTAAATACGTTATTAACTAAGTTTGTCATTTAAACAATAATCTACAGGCAAATATATGATAAGAACTTATCAGAAATGGGAACCTAATTATGTTGAATTACCCTATTGGTCACAGAGTTGTAAAAATGTCCAATTAGCCTTATAAAAACAAATGTACGTGCGGATTGTAGGTACCTGCTGTGCCCTTACCACTGGTTTACCTTGAAACAGCTGAACCTCACACGACGCTTGGATGACGTCATAACAGTATGTAATAGCTAAACGAGGTACCTCAAATAATTTACATATTATAAAATATATAATAAAATACCACGAGCCCAACCCCAAATGTATTCCTACCCTCTGAAATAAATATTTATACTGGATTTAAATACAATGACCGTTAGTATGAACAAGTGATTAAGGGTGATTAGCGAGCATTTGATTAACATTGTTTTATCTCTTTCAGTCGTTTATGGATTATTTTAGAGAAAAATACTTCAAGTAGTAGTTATAGAAAAATTAATTGCACGCATCTTTTATTTGAGGTATTTTTCTCTAAAATAATCTATAAACGATTAACAGAGATAAAACAATGCTAGTCAAACGCTCGCTAATCACCCTTAATCACTAATCATACTAGCGACCAATGTTATTAACTAAATTTCTCCCTTTAAACAATAATTTACGGGCAAATATTTGACAAAAGACAAGTCCCAAAATTTTTCGTTCCAACAATAAATATTAAGTACAATATTTATGTTAGTATTATCTATAAAACTGAGGTTAAAGGTAACTGACAATATGTATAATCATTTAATTGCCATCTTAAATTTTATTACTTTAATAAAAATCATTTGCGAATTATTAAAGACGAAAACATTTGTCACATGCAGACAATGGTTTATTTGCAAATAAATTATTATTAAACCTAAGAAATTTTATTATAAGTAATGTATTCAAGTTCTATACACTCTATTAATACACCATATTAACATTTGTTGCATTAGAGTAATAATCATAGCATCCAGAAGTTTATTTATTTTTGTTATTAATATAATTGTAGGTGGTACTTTAATAAATAAGTATCACTTTGCAAATAATTTTACTAAAAATATAATATTTAAAATAGTAATTAATTGAATGTACAGTTTCCTTCACCTTTAGTAAATAATGTATTATTTACTCTTGGAAGTAAAAAAATTAGCACGTGTCTGTTGTCATATATTTACCATTAGATTATTGTTAAAATAATAAATTTAGGTAAGTAATAACATTATATTTATTCAGTACACTTTATTAATAAATAAAATAAAATATAGTCTTAATATTGTAATCTAAAAATTTATTTCTTCCTCCTGCTAATATATATTTTTCAGAGGGTACGAATACATTTGGGGTTGGGCTCGTATATACACATACACACACATACAGGGTCGTGACTGTTTCAGCCGAACATAGGACTTTAACATGTAAAATAACAGTTTCGTAATTTCCTGCTT
The DNA here is from genome assembly GCA_951394225.1 of Harpalus rufipes. Classification (NCBI taxonomy): domain Eukaryota; kingdom Metazoa; phylum Arthropoda; class Insecta; order Coleoptera; family Carabidae; genus Harpalus; species Harpalus rufipes. The sequence continues at coordinate 11,055,635 of OX596288.1, read as the reverse complement.
CCCTAATTATTTTAGGTAAAAAAAGCTTCAAATAAAAGTTGTAGGGCATAAAATTCTGCATCTGAATCAATAAGCAAAATTAATTTTGTATGCCTTGTAACGCCAGAAATTAGAAAATGTCGAAAATCACCTCAAAAATAGCAATAGCCATGGAATTGAGACAAAATAAATAACAAATTTTAACGATTTATCTGTCAATTTATTTTTATTATTATTTGTAATGTCTGTTCAAATGAACAAAAATCAAAATAAATTAACAGATAATTGTTAACTGGAACAGAAATTAGAAATAATTCCTAATAAAAATAAATTACCCTAAGATGACAGACAAACCGTTAGATATTTGTTATTTATTTTATCTCCATTCCATGGCTACTGCTATTTTTGAGGTGATTTTCGACTTTTCTAATTTCTGCTGTTACAAGACATACAAAATTAATTTTGCTTATTGATTCAGATGCAGAATTTTATGCTCTACAATTCTTTTGAAACGTTTTTACCTAAAATAATTAACGAAGTAGAATATTAAGAAAGTCTGATTTTACATGTTAAAGTCCTATGTTCGGCTGTGCCGGTCACCAGCCTGTAAATACATATACACACATAGCATTGTGAAAATGTAGAAATTGGATTCTAGGGACCTTAAAACGTGGTCATTTATCAAAATCTCGTAAGTTTAAATAAATCGACTTTGAGCCCGAATTTTGTAATGTGTTTCATTTAACTTTTATTCTTTTTATTATTATTAAATGTATTTATGTGGTTGGAACCGCTAATATTATTGGTAATGCAACAATACTTTATAATCCAAGGATCTTAAATACTAAAATTGAAAATTTTTTGATTATATTTTAATATAGTTATTCATTAAAAACTCTTATAGGCTTCAAGTAAAGTATCACTTCCGGTTTATCAATTTTAGTCAAAATATAATATGTTGTTCCTCTTGATATAAAAGTCTTAAATATTAAATTTGAAAATTTTCGGATTATATTTTAATTGAGTTTTTTAATAAAAACTGTTATAGGCTTCAAGTAAAGTACCACTTCCGGTTTATCAATTTTAGTCAAAATATAATATGTTGTTCCCCTTGATATAAAAGTCTTAAATATTAAATTTGAAAATTTTTGGATTATATTATATTATAGTTTTTTATTAAAAACTGTTATAGGCTTCAAGTAAAGTATCACTTCCGGTTTATCAATTTTACTCAAAATATAATATGTTATTCCCCTTGATATAAAAGTCTTAAATATTAAATTTGAAAATTTTTGGATTATATTTTAATATAGTTTTTCATTAAAAACTATTATGGGCTTCAAGTAAAATTCCACTTCCGGTATATCAATTTTAGTCAAAATATAATATGTTGTTCCTCTTGATATAAAAGTCTTAAATATTAAATTTGAAATTTTTTGGATTATATTCTAATATATTTTTTCATTAAAAACTGTTATGGGCTTCAAGTATAGTATCACTTTCGGTTTATCAATTTTAGTCAAAATATAATATGTTGTTCCCCTTGATGTTAAAGTCCTATGTTCGGCTGTGCCGGTCACCACCCTGTATATACATACACACATATCATTGTGAAAATGTTAAAATTGGATTCTAGGGACCTTAAAACGTGGTCATTTATCAAAATCTCGTATAAGTTTAAATAAATCGACTTATTTTGTGCCCAAATTTTGTAATTTGTTTCATTTAACTTTTATTCTTTTTATCATTATCAATTGATGCATCTTTTGCGGTGTTTATCGAATATCATCACGTATATTTAAATTTCGATCTAAATGGAGTTTAAGCTACCTTTATTTTAAAAACTAATAGTATTTTACGTAATTTTATAAGGGTTTTAGATTATATTTTTCGTATTTTGATATTCTGGGAGTGAAAGTATAATATTAATTAAAATTATTTATTGTTTAAAAAAATTAAAGAGGAAAAGACCCAAGTTTGGGCGCCTAGAACTTTGTTATTGTTGCTACGCCACTGTGCATGCATATGCCTTCTTTTATTTTAAATTTAAATAGAATTGAAAAGACAACAAAAGCAGAAATCATTGTTAACCCTTGATCTACAATAAACACGAATTAAACATCCATATTTAATAAAACAAACGACCGAGCAATATTTAACACCTCGCTAATTGACAATCAATCGTTATTAGATAGCTATATTTAGGTGTTATATTGTCATTTGTTTTTATTGTTGTTTCTCTTGAAATGTGTGAACACTATGACAATGGAACATTAAGAAAATCATTCGATTCTAAGAAATTTTGTACATCACAAACTACATATTCAATTTTAAAATTTACGCTCTATACTCCAAATTAAGAAATTAGTACACTATTTTTAAAAAACAAACTATGCTCTTAATTCATATAGTGGATCGCAGCCAATTTTGAAACGTGATACGTGTTCTCTCCCATCTCGCTTTTCTAAATGCGCGCGCCGCACGCGTCAGTAGGAGACGAACCCTACTAATGAATCGGCGTCTATATATTTGCTGCGATGAAAATGCATTTTTTATGCGGAAAAACTTGGAAAACTGATGAAAACTTATGAAGAAAAGCAAGATAACATGTTTATTAACCGTTTGAGATATTTTTTACCGGGATTTATCGTTTAGTTTGCGAAAATATTAATTTAATAAAGTGCTCCGGTGATGATGAAATTGTAAGTGGATTTTAGTTATTTATTTATTTAAATAGTTACAAATATACTTCAAACTACTAACAATAAAGTTTTTTGATAAATTCTAATCATTTTCTTGTGTATTTTGTATGGATTCATGTATTTCAAGGTCTGAATATTTCATCGTCTATTTTGTTCACAAAATGGTGGAATTTACATATGAAACATACAAAAATGTCTATATTTTACGTATAAATACATATATTTAATATAGTATTGACTATGGATATAAATTCTAATCATTTTATTGTGTATTTTGTATGGATTCGTGTATTTCAAGGTCTCAACATTTAATTGTCTGTTTTGTTCACAAAATGGTAGAATTTATATGTGAAACATATAAAAATGTCTATATTTTACGTTTAAATACATATAGTTCATATAGTATTGATTTTTTGTATAAATTCAAAGTTTTATTTCACAAAACTCCGTCTTAAACTTGCACGTTCCATAAATTATTGCGAGCCCGCAATCTTTGGAAAAGTTCGTCCGGCTTCCATATACATCCGAATTGGTTTTAGAAAATTTATTTATATTTTATAAATATTATTTAAATAGGTGATAGTTATATTCAAAAATAAAATATATATTTTTTTAAATATTTAATTATTCATTTAGGTAATAGCGTAACAAATTAATTATCTAATAATCACGCCACTGCCTGTTCGCTAGTCTTAGCCATCGTTTTTATTTTATAGAAATATCGTGAATATTTGAATTGTTTTAATAGTAAAATATTGTTGTATATTGTTGCAAATTACCAACAATGGTTAGTTTAAACAATAGTTTAATTGTTTTAATAGTTATTTTTGTTCTTAACATGTTTTATTATTGAAATACTTGTATTTTAGAATAAATTATTTTTGTGTTCCAGAGTTCCAGTGAATGAAAATCGATTCGTATTTGGGGTTCCTGTCCAAGGAGCCATCTTGGGGTAGCTGCATTGTCGGTAACTGAGCTATGTTCATCAGTGTAAGTCGTTATATATGCCTCCTCTTCACTGTCGCTTTTTTTGGTATTTTTACAGCTTTACACAAAAGTAAATTCATTTTTCTCCTTCTTTTTATATTAACATCGCGCGTCGTAACTCATTGTTACAATCTTGTAAATAATTCGGCGAAACTTTTTTTTAATTTTTGAGTTAGTTTAAATAAATATCCGTATATTTAGTGATAGGTTTTTTCCCCAAAAAAATGTACTTGTTTAAATTAATATTTAAACGAGTACAGTTTACACAATAGGTTCCAGCGAAGTTTCCAAGGAGTGTAAAGGCCGTTTTAAGCCTTTGGTCAACAACAGGGCTTATCTAAAGCTTTATCCAAGTCTTTAAAGACTTTGAGGTTAATCTACAACCACAAGAAGGCAGCGAATAGTTAGGAATATTTTGTTATTAAAATTGCTATTATTTTTTTGCTAATATTACATTAAAATTAAATTCATTTGTATTTTAAAGTTAGGATAAAATATATTTAAAGTTTCGCCGATACTTTTTCGGGTTCGAGTCGGTTTCCGCGATATTTAAGGACAGGGTAGCGTAGTTTTTATTTGGAGTGTCTATCCTATTATTTAATTTAATACTGCACATGATTAGTTGTTAAATAAATGGTTAGAAATGTAAAATACTCGGTTTAAATTCAAAAGTATTCAATAGACTTACATTGTATAATTATTTAAAGACATGTACATATTTTAATATTTAAATTTATTTATTTTGGATTCAATAATTTTATTAATTTTGTTTTTGTAATAAAATAAAAAATAGACACTTCATTTAGAAACGAAACTATATTTATCAAAAATCTATCTGATCAGGTTGAATTATTTAACTAAAATGTAAATTCAATTTTTGAATAATGTAACTCAAGAGTAATACTTTAATACTGTTATGAATAGTAGCAGTAAATAGAAATATTGATTTATATTTGTTCTGGGTTTTCTAAACACCAAATTAAATCATTTCCTCTTTTTTCAAGCATTCTTAGGACGTCCTCTAATTTTTTTTACGTATTCAAGTAGTTCACGACCAAGATTAATTTTATATAATAAATCTCAAAATGAGTTTTAAATTTAACATTTTTGTTTATAATTATTTTTTTATATTCTTGATATATTTGTAAACTAGGCTTAGGGGGTCACAAATCATGATTTTTGGTATGATGGTATCGCTTCCGGTTTAATCGGAAGTGACATTAACTTTTTATTTTAAATGGGGCACCTATAAAGGTGTTCATTTTAAATGGGCCATCATTGCTATCTCGAAATCTATAAGAGCTACAAATACAGTTAAAGGGGCAAACAATTTCTATTTCACAAGACAAATTTAATAAAAAGAAAAAGTATTTTTTCAACCAGTGTGGTTCTCAAAATACAGCACATAACTTTTATATTTCAAATGAGAACATATATTTTTTATTAGCTCATTCGTTAGAGAATTTAATTCTGAATTCAGTCATATAATATTTTTAGTCTTACATATTGATTTTTTTTAAGAAAAATGCATTTAAAATTTTATATTCATTTGGCTATAATGAGAAAGCTGGGAATGGAAAAAAATGATTACGTACATAGAATTAGAATGCCATGACAGAAATATAGTCATACAAAAAAGTCTTCGTACGACAATAGTTTCAATTTATTTTTAGGAAAAATAGCAGTTATAAAACTCATATATTTAGTTTTTTTAAAATCCAAAATGATAAGCATAATATTAGGTTGTTAAATATGAAAATTAAACAAATAATATATTTATTTTATGGATTAAACATTGGAAGTATTCATAAATTCATGACAAAAAATCTGATATGGTAACACAAGTATCCCCTGTTTAATTAAATTTTTCTTCATTAAATATTTACCTAATGTCCCTATATATTTACTTATGCTGGAAACTATTAAGTTCCATTCCATATAATTATTGTTCTATTTACTATTTTCTTTTTAAAACGTTACTATTATTAATTTGAAATGGTTAGATTATACGAGCCCAACCCCAAATGTATTCGTACCCTCTGAAATAAATATATTAACAGCAATAAAAAAATAAATTTTTAGGTTACAATGATAAGACTATATTTGGGTATTTTTTTATGTATTAATAAAGTGTACCGGATTTAAATACGTTATTAACTAAATTTCTCATTTAAACAATAATCTACGGGCAAATATATGATAAGAACTTATCAAAAATGGGAACCTAATTATGTTGAATTACCCTATTGGTCACAGAGTTGTAAAAATGTCCAATTAGCCTTATAAAAACAAATGTACGTGCGGATTGTAGGGACCTGCTGTGCCCTTACCACTGGTTTACCTTGAAACAGCTGAACCTCACACGACGCTTGGATGACGTCAGTATGTAATAGCTAAACGAACTGCCTCAAATAATTTATATATTATAAAATATATAATAAAATATTACGAGCCCAACCCCAAATGTATTCCTACCCTCTGAAATAAATATTTATACTGGATTTAAATTCAATGTTATTAACTAATTTTCTCATTTAAACTAATTTACGGGCAAATATTTGACAAAAGACAAGTCCCAATTTTTTTCGTTCCAACAATAAATATTACAATATTTATGTTAGTATTATCTATAAAACAGGGTAAAGATAACAATATACTCAATTAATTGCCATCTTAAATTTTATTGCTTCAATAAAAAATATTTGCGAATTATTAAAGACGAAAACATTTGTCACATGCAGACAATGATTTATTTGCAAATAAATTATTATTAAACTTAAGAAATTTTATTATAAGTAATGTATTCAAGTTCTATACACTATTAATATACCATATCAAAATTTGTTGAATTGGAGTAATAATCATAGCATCCAGAAGTTTATTTATTCTTGTTTTTAATATAATTGTAGATGGTACTTTAATAAATAAATATCACTTTACTAAAAAAATAAAATTTAATATAGAAATTAATTGAATATATTGTGTTTCCTTTACCTTCAGTTTTATAAATAATACTAACATAAATATTGTATTATTTACTCTTGGAAGTAAAAAAATATGTTGTGGCTAGCACAATACCTTCCGTCAATCCTGTGTATAATGTATAAATTCCATACATAATTTTTCTTGCAAAAGATTCTAAATTTCCAGTAAAATTATTTTATAAAAAAACCATTCAAATTGCACTTGACACTGACATCTTCGTCTTCTTTAACTTTTCCCATTCGTTAGGGATCGTTATTTTTGCGTGTCGTTATCATTCAGTTCCTTTTTTCTCAAGTCTTCCGCAATACAGTCCTTCCATCTTATCTTTGGTCTTCCTCTGTTTCTTCAACATCCTATTGCTAAACTATTCATTCTTGTTCCAATTTCTCCTCATGACATTTTCAAACCAATGTAATCATATTTCTTGTATCTTTCTAGAAACTTGTAATACTAGAGTTATTTTCTTACCGTATCTTTCCGTGTTTTCCCCAACATCTACTTCAACATCCTCATCTCTGCCACATTAATTTACTTTTTATTGATACTGACATCTGTCAATTTGAATAATATGAATATATTAGTAGTTTTCATGTTTAGCATAGCTGGCTGATTTATAAAATTTAATTTCTTTAAAATTGTTTAACTCTATATCTATTGAATATGAAGTATAAAATGTAATCAAATCGTATAGAGAATAATATATTCTTTAAGTTATAATAACGTTAAATGTCAATAAATCAAATTTAACTGTTAAGTCTTCAAATGAGGGTACTTCCGGTTCACCAATTATAACCAAAATCTAATCACTTGTTCTTCAGGATGTAAACTTGAGGAATACGAAAAAATTATAATTTTTGGAATCGTGGAATTGAAGTTATGGGATCCGGAACTTTTGTGACACACACACACAGACACACATACATACAGACATCATCGTAAAAATGGTTAAATCGTATTATAGGGACCCTAAAATATGCTGATACACTAAAAACTCATCATTGAATTTTTTGACCAAAGACAATTCCTTCCTTACCTAAAGGTGACGGAAGGTAAAAAAATAGCACGTGTCTGTTGTCATATATTTGCCCTTAGATTATTGTTAAAATGATAAATTTAAGTAATAACATTATATTTATTCAGTACACTTTATTAATAAATAAAATAAAAAATGCCCAAATATAGTCTTAATATTGTAAATCTAAAAAAAAAAATTCTTCTTGCTGTTAATATTTTTTTTTCAGAGGGTACGAATATATTTGAGGTTGGGCTCGTATATACACATACATACATACATACATACATACATACATACATACATACATACATACATACATACATACAGGGTGGTGACCGGCACAGCCGAATATAGGACACATGTAAAATCAGGCTTTCCTAATTTCCTAATGCTCCCCTAATTATTTTAGGTAAAAAAGCTTCAAATAAAAGTTGTAGGGCATAAAATTCTGCATCTGAATCATTAAGCAAAATTAATTTTGTATGCCTTGTAACGCCAGAAATTAGAAAATGTCGAAAATCACCTCAAAAATAGCAATAGCCATGGAATTGAGACAAAATAAATAACAAATGTTAACGATTTATCTGTCAAGCTAGGTTAATTTATTTACTTTTATTATTATTTGTAATGTATGTTCAAATGAACAAATATCAAAATAAATTAACAGATAATAAATTGTTAACTGGAACAGAAATTAGAAATAATTCCTAATAAAAATAAATTACCCTAACATGACAAACAAACCGTTAGACATTTGTTATTTATTTTGTCTCAATTCCATGGCTACTGCTATTTTTGAGGTGATTTTCGACATTTTCTAATTTCTGGCGTTACAAGGCATTACAAAATTAATTTTGCTTATTGATTCAGATGCAGAATTTTATGCCCTACAATTCTTTTGAAACGTTTTTACTTTTCCCTAAAATAATTAGAGAAGCAGGAAATTAGGAAAGTCTGATGTTATAAGTTTAAGTCCTATGTTCGGCTGTGCCGATCACCATCCTGTATATACATACGCACATATCATATCATTGTGAAAATGTTAATTGTATTCTAGGGATCTTAAAACATGGTCATTTATCAAAATCTCGTAAGTTTAAATAAATCGATTTTAAGCCCGAATTTTGTAATGTGTTCCATTTAACTTTCATTCTTTTTATCATTATTGAATGTATTTATGTGGTTGGAACCGCTAATATTGTTGGTAATGCAACAATACTTTATAATCCAAGAGTCTTAAATACTAAAATTCAAATTTTTTTGATTATATTTTAATATAGTTATTCATTAAAAACACTTATAGGCTTCAAGTAAAGTATCATTTCCGGTTTATCAGTTTTAGTCAAAATATAATATGTTGTTCCCCTTGATATACAAGTCTTAAATATTAAATTTGAAATTTTTTGGATTATATTATAGTTTTTCATTAAAAACTGTTATAGGCTTCAAGTAAAGTACCACTTCCGGTTTATCAGTTTTAGCCAAAATATAATATGGTGTTCCCCTTGATATAAAAGTCTTAAATATTAAATTTGAAAATTTTTGGATTATATTATATTATAGTTTTTCATTAAGAACTGTTATAGGCTTCAAGTAAAGTATCACTTCCGGTTTATCAGTTTTAGTCAAAATATAATATGGTGTTCCCCTTGATATAAAAGTCTTAAATATTAAATTTGAAAATTTTTGGATTATATTATAGTTTTTACTTCCTTGTACGTAAGTAAAGGAAGTATTGTAATCGCGAAATATTTCGGTTTTCAGATTTCAGCGGAAATATCCATTTTGATCATCCCTGAATCCATTTTGACTAATTTCGTCGTGACGTCAGTACGTACGTACGTACGTACGTCCGTAAGTACGTAAGTAAAGGAAGTATTGTAATCGCGAAAAATTTCAGTTTTCTGATTTCAGCGGAAATATCCATTTTGATCATCCCTGAATCAATTTTGACTAATTTAGTCGTGACGTCTGTACGTACGTACGTACGTATCTCGCATAACTCAAAAACGGTAAGCCGTAGAAAGTTGATATTTTGTATTTTGGACTCCTATAACATCTAGTTGTGCACCTCCCTTTCTGGTTATTATACAATTTCCAGAAGTGGCACTTTACATGAAGCCTATAATAGATTTTAATGAAAAACTGTTTTAAAATATAATCCAAAACTTTTCAAATTTGGTATACAAGACTTTTATGTCAATCGAAATAACATAATAGATTTTGGTTAAAATAGGCTAACCGGAAGTGGTACATTACTTGAAGTTGTTAACAGTTTTTCTTGAATAAAATGATTATATTTTGATTTTAGAAATAAATGCTTGAAATAAAAGTTTTAGAGAATTAATTTCTGCGTCTAGCACATCAAGTATTATTAAATTAGCCCTTTGTATAAGCGAGATATGTAAATTTAAAAGTTATATACTTTTTTGTTTTTGTAATAAAGCTTGCTATGGATTAGGACAAAAACATAAAAAAAATGATCATGTCAAATTACGTTAAATACATGCAATTTTATGATTCGTACAATAACAAATATTATATTTTTATTGTGAAATTAGTCATATTCATTGTTGTAATCAGATATTTCTTTGTTGTAATCAAAACTCTCATTAAAAACTTCCTTTATGGTCGCTATATATCTTACTGTTTTGAAGTTAAAATTAATATTTTGTAATTTATTTATTAAAAAAATATGTATAGTTTAATAATCGTACAAGGAAGTCGTGTGGTGTCCACATCAGATTTTTTATTAAAAACTGTTATAGGCTTCAAGTAAAGTATCACTTCCGGTTTATCATTTGTAGTCAAAATATAATATGGTGTTCCCCTTGATATAAAAGTCTTAAATATTAAATTTGAAAATTTTTGGATTATATTATATTATAGTTTTTCATTAAGAACTGTTATAGGCTTCAAGTAAAGTATCACTTCCGGTTTATCAGTTTTAGTCAAAATATAATATGGTGTTCCCCTTGATATAAAAGTCTTAAATATTAAATTTGAAAATTTTTGGATTATATTATATTATAGTTTTTCATTAAGAACTGTTATAGGCTTCAAGTAAAGTATCACTTCCGGTTTATCAGTTTTAGTCAAAATATAATATGGTGTTCCCCTTGATATAAAAGTCTTAAATATTAAATTTGAAAATTTTTGGATTATATTTGAATATAGTTTTTCATTAAAAACTGTTATAGGCTTTAAGTAAAGTACCACTTCCGGTTTATCAGTTTTAGTCAAAATATAATATGTTGTTCCCCTTGATATAAGTCTTAAATATTAAATTTGAAAATTTTTGGATTATATTTGAATATAGTTTTTCATTAAAAACTGTTATAGGCTTTAAGTAAAGTACCACTTCCGGTTTATCAGTTTTAGTCAAAATATAATATGTTGTTCCCCTTGATATAAGTCTTAAATATTAAATTTGAAAATTTTTGGATTATATTTGAATATAGTTTTTCATTAAAAACTGTTATAGGCTTTAAGTAAAGTACCACTTCCGGTTTATCAGTTTTAGTCAAAATATAATATGTTGTTCCCCTTGATATAAGTCTTAAATATTAAATTTGAAAATTTTTGGATTATATTATAGTTTTTACTTCCTTGTACGTAAGTAAAGGAAGTATTGTAATCGCGAAATATTTCGGTTTTCAGATTTCAGCGGAAATATCCATTTTGATCATCCCTGAATCCATTTTGACTAATTTCGTCGTGACGTCAGTACGTACGTACGTACGTACGTCCGTAAGTACGTAAGTAAAGGAAGTATTGTAATCGCGAAAAATTTCAGTTTTCTGATTTCAGCGGAAATATCCATTTTGATCATCCCTGAATCAATTTTGACTAATTTAGTCGTGACGTCTGTACGTACGTACGTACGTATCTCGCATAACTCAAAAACGGTAAGCCGTAGAAAGTTGATATTTTGTATTTTGGACTCCTATAACATCTAGTTGTGCACCTCCCTTTCTGGTTATTATACAATTTCCAGAAGTGGCACTTTACATGAAGCCTATAATAGATTTTAATGAAAAACTGTTTTAAAATATAATCCAAAACTTTTCAAATTTGGTATACAAGACTTTTATGTCAATCGAAATAACATAATAGATTTTGGTTAAAATAGGCTAACCGGAAGTGGTACATTACTTGAAGTTGTTAACAGTTTTTCTTGAATAAAATGATTATATTTTGATTTTAGAAATAAATGCTTGAAATAAAAGTTTTAGAGAATTAATTTCTGCGTCTAGCACATCAAGTATTATTAAATTAGCCCTTTGTATAAGCGAGATATGTAAATTTAAAAGTTATATACTTTTTTGTTTTTGTAATAAAGCTTGCTATGGATTAGGACAAAAACATAAAAAAAATGATCATGTCAAATTACGTTAAATACATGCAATTTTATGATTCGTACAATAACAAATATTATATTTTTATTGTGAAATTAGTCATATTCATTGTTGTAATCAGATATTTCTTTGTTGTAATCAAAACTCTCATTAAAAACTTCCTTTATGGTCGCTATATATCTTACTGTTTTGAAGTTAAAATTAATATTTTGTAATTTATTTATTAAAAAAATATGTATAGTTTAATAATCGTACAAGGAAGTCGTGTGGTGTCCACATCAGATTTTTTATTAAAAACTGTTATAGGCTTCAAGTAAAGTATCACTTCCGGTTTATCATTTGTAGTCAAAATATAATATGGTGTTCCCCTTGATATAAAAGTCTTAAATATTAAATTTGAAAATTTTTGGATTATATTATATTATAGTTTTTCATTAAGAACTGTTATAGGCTTCAAGTAAAGTATCACTTCCGGTTTATCAGTTTTAGTCAAAATATAATATGGTGTTCCCCTTGATATAAAAGTCTTAAATATTAAATTTGAAAATTTTTGGATTATATTATATTATAGTTTTTCATTAAGAACTGTTATAGGCTTCAAGTAAAGTATCACTTCCGGTTTATCAGTTTTAGTCAAAATATAATATGGTGTTCCCCTTGATATAAAAGTCTTAAATATTAAATTTGAAAATTTTTGGATTATATTTGAATATAGTTTTTCATTAAAAACTGTTATAGGCTTTAAGTAAAGTACCACTTCCGGTTTATCAGTTTTAGTCAAAATATAATATGTTGTTCCCCTTGATATAAGTCTTAAATATTAAATTTGAAAATTTTTGGATTATATTTGAATATAGTTTTTCATTAAAAACTGTTATAGGCTTCAAGTAAAGTATCACTTCCGGTTTATCAGTTTTAGTCAAAATATAATATGGTGTTCCCCTTGATATAAAAGTCTTAAATATTAAATTTGAAAATTTTTGGATTATATTATAGTTTTTACTTCCTTGTACGTAAGTAAAGGAAGTATTGTAATCGCGAAATATTTCGGTTTTCAGATTTCAGCGGAAATATCCATTTTGATCATCCCTGAATCCATTTTGACTAATTTCGTCGTGACGTCAGTACGTACGTACGTACGTACGTCCGTAAGTACGTAAGTAAAGGAAGTATTGTAATCGCGAAAAATTTCAGTTTTCTGATTTCAGCGGAAATATCCATTTTGATCATCCCTGAATCAATTTTGACTAATTTAGTCGTGACGTCTGTACGTACGTACGTACGTATCTCGCATAACTCAAAAACGGTAAGCCGTAGAAAGTTGATATTTTGTATTTTGGACTCCTATAACATCTAGTTGTGCACCTCCCTTTCTGGTTATTATACAATTTCCAGAAGTGGCACTTTACATGAAGCCTATAATAGATTTTAATGAAAAACTGTTTTAAAATATAATCCAAAACTTTTCAAATTTGGTATACAAGACTTTTATGTCAATCGAAATAACATAATAGATTTTGGTTAAAATAGGCTAACCGGAAGTGGTACATTACTTGAAGTTGTTAACAGTTTTTCTTGAATAAAATGATTATATTTTGATTTTAGAAATAAATGCTTGAAATAAAAGTTTTAGAGAATTAATTTCTGCGTCTAGCACATCAAGTATTATTAAATTAGCCCTTTGTATAAGCGAGATATGTAAATTTAAAAGTTATATACTTTTTTGTTTTTGTAATAAAGCTTGCTATGGATTAGGACAAAAACATAAAAAAAATGATCATGTCAAATTACGTTAAATACATGCAATTTTATGATTCGTACAATAACAAATATTATATTTTTATTGTGAAATTAGTCATATTCATTGTTGTAATCAGATATTTCTTTGTTGTAATCAAAACTCTCATTAAAAACTTCCTTTATGGTCGCTATATATCTTACTGTTTTGAAGTTAAAATTAATATTTTGTAATTTATTTATTAAAAAAATATGTATAGTTTAATAATCGTACAAGGAAGTCGTGTGGTGTCCACATCAGATTTTTTATTAAAAACTGTTATAGGCTTCAAGTAAAGTATCACTTCCGGTTTATCATTTGTAGTCAAAATATAATATGGTGTTCCCCTTGATATAAAAGTCTTAAATATTAAATTTGAAAATTTTTGGATTATATTATATTATAGTTTTTCATTAAGAACTGTTATAGGCTTCAAGTAAAGTATCACTTCCGGTTTATCAGTTTTAGTCAAAATATAATATGGTGTTCCCCTTGATATAAAAGTCTTAAATATTAAATTTGAAAATTTTTGGATTATATTATATTATAGTTTTTCATTAAGAACTGTTATAGGCTTCAAGTAAAGTATCACTTCCGGTTTATCAGTTTTAGTCAAAATATAATATGGTGTTCCCCTTGATATAAAAGTCTTAAATATTAAATTTGAAAATTTTTGGATTATATTTGAATATAGTTTTTCATTAAAAACTGTTATAGGCTTTAAGTAAAGTACCACTTCCGGTTTATCAGTTTTAGTCAAAATATAATATGTTGTTCCCCTTGATATAAGTCTTAAATATTAAATTTGAAAATTTTTGGATTATATTTGAATATAGTTTTTCATTAAAAACTGTTATAGGCTTCAAGTAAACTACCACTTCCGGTTTATCAGTTTTAGTCAAAATATAATATGTTGTTCCCCTTGATATAAAAGTCTTAAATATTAAATTTGAAAATTTTTGGATTATATTTTAATATAGTTATTCATTAAAAACTGTTATAGGCTTCAAGTAAAGTACCACTTCCGGTTTATCAATTTTAGTCAAAATATAATATGTTGTTACCCTTGATATAAAAGTCTTAAATATTAAATTTGAAAATTTTTGGATTATATTTTAATATAGTTATTCATTAAAAACTGTTATAGGCTTCAAGTAAAGTACCACTTCCGGTTTATCAATTTTAGTCAAAATATAATATATTGTTCCCCTTGATGTTAAAGTCCTATGTTCGGCTGTGCCGGTCACCACCCTATATATACATACACACATATCATTGTGAAAATGTTAAAATTGGATTCTAGGGACCTTAAAACGTGGCCATTTATCAAAATCTCGTATAAGTTTAAATATTTCGACTTATTTTGAGCCCGAATTTTGTTGTGTTTCATTTAACTTTTATTCTTTTTATTATTATTGAATGTATTTATGTGATTGGAACCGCTAATATTGTTAGTAATGCAACAATACTATATAATCCAAGAGTCTTAAATTCTAAAATTGAAAATTTTTGGATTATATTTTAATAAAGTTCTTCATTAAAAACTGTTATGGGCCTCAAGTAAAAAAATTGGACCGAAAACACTACGTATCTTAACATTTTAACGACTACAATGTCACACAGATATGTACACACACGGACTTAACACTTTGTTTCCCAATAAAAATTACAGTAAAAAGAAGAGTTAATTAGAATGAAATGGTTATATATTTGTCTCTCTGTCTTACAAAAAATATTTTTTTGCGAGTGAGTGTTCCATCCTGTATTGTATTACTCTATGGTCACATAGATATGTACACGTACGGACTTAACACTTTGTACCCCAACAAAAATTACAGTAAAAAGAAGAAGTCCATTAGAATGAAATAGTTATGTATTTCGATCTCTGTCTTACAAAAATAAATATTTGCGAGGGAGTGTTCCATCCTGTCTTTGTTATTCTATGTCGTGTTGTCTCTCTCTTACAATACATTTGTCTTTGTCACACAAAAAGTAACTAATACAGTTTAAAGGTGACAGTATTTTTTTCATCAACAATACCTCCCGATAATTAATTGTGTGATGTACACATATTAAGAAATCTGATGTGGCCAGCACAATACCTCCCGTCAAATCTGTGTATTTTATATACATACATACATACAAACACTAAAGCAACAGTACTTCCCACTAATTAATTGTGTGATGTACACATATTAAGAAATCTAATGTGGCCAGCACAATACCTCCCGTCAAATCTGTGTATTTTATATACATACATACAAACACTAAAGCAACAGTACTTCCCGCTGATTAATTGTGTGATGTACACATATTAAGAAATCTGATGTGGCCAGCACAATACCTCCCGTCAAATCTGAATATTTTATATACATACATACAAACACTAAAGCAACAGTACTTCCCGCTAATTAATTGTGTGATGTACACATATTAAGAAATCTAATGTGGCCAGCACAATACCTCCCGTCAAATCTGTGTATTTTATATACATACATACAAACACTAAAGCAATAGTACCTCCCGCTAATTAATTGTGTGATGTACACATATTAAGAAATCTGATATGCCCAGCACAGTACCTCCCGTCAAATCTATGTGTTTTGTACACATTCTATACCTAAATTTTCTTGCAAAAGATTCTCAAAGTAACTTATTTCTATTTCAGAGTGCATGCATGACCATGAGGGCTTCGGAAACATGGAAATGGGAGCAGAAAAGGGCAGAGCACCTTAAGGAGAAACAGGAGATATGTATAAGGTAAGAATCTTACTAGATTTCATACTATTTACAAATCTGTGGTTTTATGGCAAAAGCCATTTAACTTTTATTCTTTTTATCATTATTAAATGTATTTATTTTGTTGGCTAATATTGTTGGTAATGTAGCAATACTTTATAATCCAAGAGTCGAAACTTGGAATAAAAATGACCTAGTTCAAATCTAGTTACTAGTCAATAAAGACTACTTGAAACATGACATATGCCTAATTATTAACTTGTTCTACTATTGAGTACTATTCAACCATGAGAAATATAAAATATTTTGTTCTCATACTCAACCATGAGAACTTATAGTCAAAGGATTATGACTATATGCCTAATTATTAACTTGTTCTCATATTCAACCATGAGAACTTAGCCAATGCAATATGACTATTATAAATGTCTAAATATTATATCTTGTACTCAAATTCGATTTTGAGAAGAAAGAAATATAACTTTCATGAATGTCTGTATAATATTCAAACAATTTAAAATTGAAATATTGACTATTTATCAATAAAATAAATATCTGGAAACATATGATTAGTATATATCTTTCAGGAATCGGACATCAAGAAGACTAGATTAATATAGTATAGGATTCTTTGCGTAAGAATAACATTGTGCACAGTAGAAAAAGTTAGTTTTCTAGTCGATGTCAGCACAGATTATAGAGCGAATTGAACGAAACATTATTGAACAATGCCATTCTTACGTGAAGAATAATATAGAATATAAGTTAGTTTTAAGTTCCTTGAAATGTATTTTCAGCTATTAATTAAACTTTGGCTCATCGCGCCGTTGAGCAAACACGCGTTTTCTTTAAAAATTTAAAAATAAATTTATTTAACTTGAAGTGCATTCCCTTACGAACATTCATCATAAAATCGTGCGTTTTGATTGCCCAGACGGCATCTAGGGAGAGTGAATGTGAAAAAAAAAATTGTATGAATTGGTGTGTCGGGGCATGATTGCTGTCAAATGGTGAGAGAATCAGGAAGTAGGGGGTGTGAGATTCGAAACTTGTTTGTGGGTTCGGGTTTCCTTATTTCTTTTTTATTATTAAACATCACGGTTAGTGGGATAGTTAGGTAGGGTTCGTGCGCAATATCCATAATTGAGTGGACTGATATGTATAGTAATTCACAACGCCATGTGAAACCTATATTCTGGTGGATCGCTTCACACTTGTGTGAATGTTTCTAGGGACAGTTTAATTCTTTTGTACCAGTGCTGACCATCGTTCGTACTTGGCCGCTGCTCTAGATTGGACGCTTTAAAACCGCTAGACTCAAATGAGAAAAGTTTTAAACAAACCTGAATACTTACACAGGAAGCTCTCTTATGGCGTTATGTGCTCTCCTCATCCGGAGGCAACGTAATCATCGTTTAATTTTTAATGGCAACGAATTATTAAAGACAAAATAAATGTTTTGTTTGATTTAACTTTGTTTGAGCACACGGGTTGACCGCGTTCGGTGTTAGGTGTTTCGGGAATGGCCGGGCGATGCCATCGGGAGTAGCTCTTTATTGCATCCAAGCCGAGGAATATCACTTAATTGCTTCCCTTGTCCTTAATTGGCTCGCGTTGTAGGCCGTACACCCTTGTGGTCGCGACTGGGGTCGGCTTAGCCCCCACGTAAACTACTGTGAGGACCGCCCCGGCGTTCTCATTTTTTGTCTTAGATCGTAAATCTCTCTCTCACTTCATCTTAGCTTAGCATAGTCTAGATATAAGATAGCTTGCGTAGACATAAGATAGCTTAGATATAAGATAGGCAGGGGTTGTTTTTGCTTTTTGAGAGAGAGAGAAAATTAACGTAACTTACCATTTTTAGATTTGCTTTTGTTTGAAAAAGATATTAACGTAAGGTAGGATTTTTTGTGCACTTCATAAACTTAATTTGGGGGGAACTACAATAATTTAAGTTAGATTATAAGGTATTATTGTATACGGAATTGTATTTATTTAATAAATGGTATATACAGTGTGTTAATTAAAAACCTGGCCATAGGCGTTTAACATGGGAAATCAGTTTTTCCTTGCGCAAAAGTTCCCAAATTATTTTAGGCAAAAATACTTCAAATAAATGTTGTAGAGAATTAAATTCTGCATCCAGATTAGTTATAAGATTTTATTTTCGACGTTTCATAACCGAGAAAATCAATTTCAAAGTTTTTCGAAAATTGCTGATTTATAGCGATAGCCATGAAACTCAAACAAAATTACGAACAATTGTATGACATTGACACAATGAATTAGAATTTAACTTTTTTAGAATACATAGCTGTCAACATATACAAAATAAAATAAAAATGAAAACAAGAATAATGTATTTATTTAAAAAGAAAAACAGAAAACTAGAATGAATATAATTTTATATTAAATGTTCAAATAACCCTCCATTTTGCGCTAAGCAATACCCAAGTCTATTATAAAAGCCATGTCGAACATTATGCAGCTGTCTGGCATTTATTTTTCTACATTCATTGGAAATTACAGCTTTAAGTTTTTGTAATAAGATTCTATTGTGGTTTTACTTGGAATTTGTCGATGTGACCACATTACACTTATTAAATCACGTATTTTTCTATAGCTTTGTCCACAGTAACACCATTTTATAATCTGAAGCTTTTCTTCATGAGAAAACTGTTCCATACTTCCAAAAAAATATGTTACTGAACGAAAATCACAAAACACAAACTTTCTTTGACAGTTAAGATGTCATACAATTGTTTGTAATTTTGTTTGACTTCCATGGCTATCGCTATAAATCAGCAATTTTCGATAAACTTTGAAATTGATTTTCTCGGTTATGAAACATCGAAAATAAAATCTTATTACTAATCTGGATGCAGAATTTAATTCTCTACAACATTTATTTGAAGTATTTTTGTCTAAAATAATTTGGGAACTTTTGCGCAAGGAAAAACTGATTTCCCATGTTAAACGCCTATGGCCAGGTTTTTAATTAACACACTGTATATAGGGAGCGTGGGTGGCATTAAGGGTGGTGTCTCTCTATATATACCATTTATTAAATAAAGCGTTTCATTTATAGTTTTAAGATAGTTATAAGTTAAAAGAATTCCCCACCGCCGCTGTTGCCGAAATTGCAGTGCCGATTGCAGTGCGTCTCCATGGCTTCCTCTGCATAACGACTTCTTTAAAATGTTTGTACAATAAAACAATCTTTTAATTTTGCTCATTTTTATTTAAACCCATCACATTAGTTTTAAAGTTAGGTAGTTTTAGTAAAAATTGTAATTATTATTAATTATTTTGACGCGATCAGGACAAAGTTAGATTTTAAGTGTTTATTGTAAACGAAGCTTTATATTAATAAGTAATATATTTTGGTGAGTGGGTGGTTGAGGCGGTAACACCAAAAAAATATATAATATAATTAATATAAAGGTTCGCAAACGGTTTTAAACTGAATAAGAAATCTTGTATCTTTAACATTGAGAACAAGGAATCTTATTTGGGGATGCCAAGTTTTAGTTTGTTAAAATAGTCCATAAGTATTGTAAATGGAACTCTATTTAATATATTTTCTTTATTTTAAAAATATATAATATTAATTTAGAGTTTCGTATCAGCTATAAAACTAAAATGTTTGTTACCAAATAATATTGTTTTGGTTATATTATTTGTTGTTAATTATTTTGTATCTTTATTCTGTAAATAAAAGTTAAATCTTCCGGTTAATTTTTTATTTGCAGAATAAAGATGCAAAATAATTAACAACAAATAATATAACCAGAATAATAACAATTTATAGGGTAACAAATGTTTTAGTTTTATAACTAAACCCTGTGTGACACTTTTATAAATTGTTAATAGATTTGTTAACAAATTTAGTAGAAAATAATTATGAACAGAATTTTTAAACTTAAAATCTTTTGCAATTCAATTGTTACATTTCTGTTCATAATTGTACTAAGTTTGTTAACAAATCGATTAACAATTGACTGTCAAATAGTCCTTTGTAATAATGCCAATAAACTTTAATTTTTATAAGATAAAATCTTGTAATTTCTTACAATACAAATATATTTTTATATTAAACAATGTAATTTCTTATAATACAAATATATTTTTATATTAGAAAATTGATTTTTTTTGTAAGTCCATATCTTGCACGTATGAAGTTTTTAAAACGGCCACCAGATGGCAGCACCTGTCGAAAACGTAGAGTAAAACCGACCAAAAAATATATTTTTTGTGTACATAACGACGTACATACATAATTTTCAATAGCCTTTAGTGTTTAGACTAATTAAAAATGAGATGTTATGCCCATTTTGAATTTTTTTTTTAAGTTCCTTGTACGTATGTAGTTTTTAAAACGGCTATGTTGCAATTGTTCTTACATAAAACTAACTGAAAATTGCCAAAATATAAAAAATAAGATTTCTTGCATTTGTTTTTATTCGTTTTTAACGTCTCACCAATGATTCCAAATTCACAAAAGGCTGTAATTAAAACGTTTACCGGAAGTATGTGCTGCCAACTAACGGTCATTTTAGGAACTATTTAAAATCCTGTATGTACGTATGTATAAACACAGCAGAATTCATCCCCTAAGTAGAAGGTATAAAAAAAAATAGGCAAATTATATTTTAATTTATATTTTATTGTATAAAATATTGTAGATTAGGATAGTTTACATGAAATACCACAATGTAAGATACAAATAAACAATAAATACAAGTAAAATTTATACAAACTATTATTTAAACATCCCTATTTCTAATTTTTCAGAACAAGAGTAAGTATATTTATATATAAAATACAAAGAATAAGAATTAAAAATACAATTTAAGCTATGAACATAATAAAGACAACAATGTATTACAAATAAACAATAAATACAAGTAAAACTTATACTTACTATTATTTTAACATCCCTATTTCTAATTTTTCAGGACAAGGGTAAGTATATTTATATATAAAATACAAAGAATAAGAATTAAAAATACAATTTAAAGGATGAACATAATAAAGACAACAATGTATTACAAATAAACAATAAAAATTAGTTAAACTAATACAAGTTTTTATTTAACAACCCCTTATTTATTCCAGAGGAAAATACCGCAACAAAGAGACAGGGAAGTATACAGTTGATTCAGTTTAAATGAGACAACTAGAGAAATATGAGAACTCTATTATGCATATTAATGAATGTGTAAAATCTGTTCAACTTTTTTAAAACACAAGCTGTCAAATTTCAATTAGGCGATTTTGAAACCCTTGGCCCTTGAAACTTAAATATGTTGTTCTACGACCCCGACATTTCAAAGGATGCTCAGGGAACGCGAAATTTCAAGGAAATCGCTGAAATCTTAGCCGTTTCCGAGATACGAGCCCTTAAAATTTTCCGAAGGGTTGTAGCCTATAATTTGTCTATTTAAACACGCCCTTTCGTTTGGCATGCGCAGAATTGTTGAAAACCCTTCAGTATACAACATTCTTAGCTCTTAAGTTTATGGCAAAGGCCATTCGCTAAATTCGTAATTAAAAGAGCTAGAAGGGCGGGACAAATTTTATTAGGCTAATTTCGATCCGTAGAACACGATTCCAAGATCAGTTTTTTTCCTAAGGGCCGTTTTAAGCCTTTCGCCCTTTAAATACGCCCTTACGTAAAATTTGACTTTAGATTCATAATCTAGGGGTCGAAATTAGTAATTTGTTTCGCATTTCTAACCCTAATAGTTTCAGAGTTACAGTATATTTTTCTTATTTAATGGTATAGCGTTTTGAATCGAAATGTTCCAATTAAAGGCTGTCAAATTTCAATTAGGCGATTTTTAAACCCTTGAAACTTAAATATGTTGTTCTACGACCCCGACATTTCATTGGATGCTAAGGGAACGCGAAATTTCAAGGAAATCGCTGAAAACCCAGCCGTTTCCGAGATACGAGCCCTTAAAGTTTTCCGAAGGGTTGTAGTTATAATTTGTCTATTTGAAGGGCTAATGGGATGGAAAATTGCGTATCAGGGGTATTTAAACACGCCCTTTCGTTTGGTCTGCGCAGAATTGTTGAAAACCCTTCAGTTTACAACATTCTTAGCCCTAAAGTTTATGGCAAAGGGCATTCGCTAACTTCGTTACTAAAAGAGCTAGAGGGGCGGGACAAATTTTATTAGGCTAATTTCAAACCGTAGAACACGATTCCAAGATCAGTTTTTTCCTAAGGGCCGTTTCAAGCCCTTCGCCCGTTAAGTAAGCCCTTAGGTAAAATCTGACGTCATATTCATAATCTACGGGTCGAAATTGATATAATAGAATTTGTTTTGCCCTCTAGCCCTAATAGTTTCGGAGTTAGTCAATTTTTCTTATTTAAAGGTGAATCGAAATGTTTGATTTTTTGCAAAGAACGAAGCTGTCAAATTTTAATTAGGCAATTTTTAATCCCTTGGCCCTAGGCCCTTAAAACTTAAATATGTTATTCGCCCCCGACATTTCCGGGGATGCTAGGGGAACGCGAAATTTCAAGGAAATCGCTGAAAACCCAGCCGTTTCCGAGATACGGACCCGTAAAGTTTTCCGAAGGGTTTAACGCTTAAATTCGTTAATTAAAAGGGATTAAAGGGCGGAAAATAGCGTATCGGGGGGATTTGAACCCGCGCTTTCCATTGATTTGCATAGAATTGATGAAAACCCTTTGGTTTATAACATATTTGCCTTCAAGTTTGTGGCGAAGGGCCTGTGCTAATTCCTGTACTAAAAGGGCTAGAAAGACCGGACAAGTGTTCTTAAACTTACTTGGATCTGCAAAATTGAAATCCGTGGTCGAATTTTCCTAAAGTCTCAAATAAGCCCTTAGCCCTTTATAAAAGGGCGGACTCCTATCGGATGGTTATTTTCGTACCTAGAGAACTTAATACTAAAGGATAGGATAGGAAAGTTCGGAAAAATCCTTAAATATTAGGATATTTCCCTGTCCCTTTTGTTATTACATAGGAAAGGTTAAAAAAACGCATTTATTTATTTATTGTTATAAAAAATCATCTATTTTCTTCATCCTGTGTTGTAGGTACCGTATCCTATCGCTGGGTGTAGTACGGCCCTTCGCGGAACCTGTAAACAATCATAAACATTGTTTATTTTTTGCGCCAAAGTATAAAAGATGTAATCAATTAACACTTAATTAGTGTTAGTTGTTACGTTATAATATTAATATTATATTTTTATAAAGGAGACTTCAGTTCCTTTCTGACTTCGGTGAAGTGAACATGGGGTGCTTGAGAATAATCGTGTATTACGATAGTATAGTGTTTATAACAACCGAGAAACAGTAACTTTTATTACAATCACTCTCTTGTTTGATTTATAGTTCGCGATATAAATAAAAGTATTAAGATTTACGCTAAAACTATATTTATTTGTTCATTATCAAAGTATATTTTAACTTTGTTTTATTAAAGTGCTATAATTGTTAATTTAATTGGTGCGAGTGTTGTGTAATGATTACTTGAGAGTGTATTCTAATCTGTGTAAATCACCGAAGAAAATACAGTTCAGTGATGAAGTACTAGCGGAGGATATGTTGAGAAAATTCGCCTATCATTGCCATTATAAGTAAGTACTAAAGTTAAAAATATTGTTTGTGGCCCTTAAAAATCGCGTTTGCTGAAATCTGTTTCAGCCGACTGAAATATCTGTAACTATGTGTAAAAAAATCATACGTGAAATAAAAAGAAAGAGAATTTCATGCTGAATCCAAATTTTCATAGCCCGTTATTCTAACTTTAACATGTAGGAGTGGTGCATGAAAATATGAGATCTGATGATGTAAAAAATCGCACCATTGTTGGGTGTTGCAGGTTACAATGTCGGGATTCCAAGTCGCGAAGTCTCCAACACCAGGATGTCGGCTTTTCACAGGGCTGCATCTGAAAAGAACATACATATAGTTAATAAAATGTTATAATAAAAAAATTGTAGTATAGTTGTAATTAATTTTACTTATTCTAACTTGAAATGGTATTGGTTTGATAAAAGATTGTAGAAGGCTTTCAGTAATTTTTTTTTTCGTACGATGTGTACCTTACACCTCCAAATATACAGGGGGTTTCCTTTTTTATTTTGAATACCATTTTTCTCGAAATAATTGCTGTACAATCCTATACAATATTTATATTGTTGAAATTAGAAAAAAATATAATTTTATTCTACCGTTTGAGGACCACTGGTTGAATTTTCGGTTTGTTATTACTGAGAAATTAGCTTCTTATTCTTGATCATTTTTTGTGTATAACATTTTTCTCCCAAGTCATTAGTTCGCCAAAAAATCGCTGGTTGTTTTAAAGAAACACCCTGTATACTTTAATATTGTACACATTATATAATGCAATCAGTACTTAACTGAAAAACTGATTGATACATAGATTTCATGATTGAAAATTTTTCAGCGATACAAATATTTTGAAATTATAAATATTCATTCAGAAAGTAAACTCCTAAATCCAAAGTTGTAAGGTACAAGTACACATCTTCAAACAAGCGTTAATAAACTTTATTTCAGCAATCCATAAGTTCTAAAATTCAATATACATACACTTATCCTGAAACAAGCATTGTTGAAATTTTGTTGAGGGGTTCCAAAATTTTGAAAACATACAGATAGAAAATAACCTCCTGAATCCAAATTGGAAAGTATCAGTCATTATCTCTCTTAATTTTTAATTTATTTAAATTAGACTTGAAATAGGAATTGTATATTGAGTTCAAATTTATTTTACATCCCTTGTGTATTCAATTTTTTTTTGCGCTATTTGTAAATTCAAAACTCCTGAATTACCTATTACATAAGAAGCATCTGTTATTTTTAATAACTCATAATTAAATTGTTGATTTGTATTTCTTGGGGTAAATTATCTAACACCCTGACTGTTACATGGATTAATCTTTCAGTTTCTTTGTTGCAGTGCTAGTGTAAAGACGTGTGTGTGGTGTGCTGGTGTACTGTGACCACGAGGAAGACTTCCTGGTGCTTGGAGAGGACGTTAGGATACCTGCAGGACTTGGAGCTATACATGCATAGATTTCATTTATTCAAAGTGAGTTTTTTTTTTAGTTTTATACCACTTTATAGTAGTATTCTTTATTCGATATATTAACCATTAATTCCGAGAGTTTATTCTATATAGACATAAACTATATTTAAATAATTTTTCGTATTATATTGAAAATAGTATGCATAATTGATCTATTTAAAATATTTACCATATACAATCTTCTAACATATTATTCTGTAAAACTCTATGTATATAGCATCGCATATAGTTTTACAGCACGGATAATATTTGAAAATAAAATGTTTTCCAATGTTAAACGCCTAAGTTACGAATTATTGTGTTCACTGTTTACTCTGTATATTATTTAACATATCATATATCATTGTATGATCTATATACGGTATTACGACTTATGGTGACATTTTTTTTTATTGTTGAAACATTATACATCGTATAATCTATAATTAATTGATTGAAATATTAATACAATCTTTTTAATATTGAATATCTCACACTTTCTTTCTTACTAATATTTTTTTTAATAATAATTATGAATAATTGAAATAAAATAATATTTTCTAAGACAATTAACCATATTCATATTTGTTACTTTCCAGTATATTTTCTATTGTTGCAGATTGCAGAACAAGCTGTATACTTCGACAGAATATTCTGCAAAAGTATCCGAGCGAATTGCAGTTCATGAATCCTGATTTCAGAGTTGGAGATTGTCACATTGTTGCAGAGCATCGTACCCCAAAACAACTTCAACAATTATTTTGTACACCTCGAGTCGTTATTTATTAAATTTATGTAAAACAAATAAATGAATAAATAAAACTTCACCTTATACCTATGATCTAACCATTTTAACGTGAAAAATCATCTACTCTACTAATAAAAACTTTATGAACATATGTCTGAGACACATATATATATATATATATATATATATATATATATATATATATATATATATATATATATATATATATATTTAAATAACAGAGAATAAAATCATGTCATTATATAATTACAATTCACATATTTTCATTTTCATAATTATATTTCAATATCTCAAGTATAGGTTCACATCACATACATCACAAACACATATTATAGGTACATGCATATTATTTGAAGGGTACAAGATTCATACATTTGAAAATAAGTATATAAAATCCTCCTACATCCAAATTTGAAAAGTACAAATGATCATTTCTTTCATTTTACGAGATATTAATTTTTAAAAGTGACGTAAGCACACGTCTTGACACTAGCATAACTGATTTTTTTTTTCAGCAATTCATATATTCTAAAATTACGTCTACATATAGTAAATAAATTCGTTGCTATTATTTGAAAAATACAAGTCGCTATATATTTTAATTTTCGTGATATTCATTTTTAAAGATGCTATTTTGAATAAACATATACACGTCTTGAAATAATCATTACTGAAAACATTTTCAGCGATTTAAAGCTTTTCAAATTAAATATACATATAGAAAATTACTCCGTATATCCAAATTTGAATAGTACAAGTCGCTATTTCTCTTAGTTTTCGTGATATTCATTTTCAAAATTGCTATTTTCAATAAACATGTACATGTCTTAGAATAAATATTATTGAATTTTTTTCAGCGATTCAAACCATTTGAAATTAAGTATACATATAGGAAATTACTCCCAATATCCAAATATGAAAAGTATAAGTCGCTATTTTTCTTAGTTTTTGTTATTCATATTCCAAGCTATTATTTTCAATATACATGGTCATGTCTTGAAATAAACATTAATGAAAAAAAAAACATTTCGAAATTAAGTAGGTATACATTAGAAAATGACTTCCTATATTCAAATTTGGATCATATAAGTATCCATTTCTTTTAGTTTTCGTGATATTTATTATCAAATTCGCTATTTTCAATAAACATATACACATGAATTACTGAAATACATATAGAAAATTTCTCTCCGTATCCAAATTTAAGAAGTATAAGTCGCTATTTTTCTTAGTTTCCGTGATATTCATTTTTAAAGTTGCTATTCTCATTAAACATTTACACGTCTTGAAATAAAGATTACTGAAAATGTTTTCAGCGATTTTTTTCTACGTCCGTTGAAAAGGACATTTTGGTTTCGAATTTTATTCTGAATAATTTCATTTAAAAATCAATTTTCTGCTATAAAATGACAGCTTGAAAATTCTCGTTTTAAAATCCACATAGAAATAATTATATTGTTTCACTTAAAAAAAAAAAACAGGTACATACACTCTCACACTATTAATCATACACTCAGGCAATTATTCATACATATTTCCATCATGGAAAAATTCTTATTTTCTATACGCTTTTGTTTACATAAGTTTATGGCGCGAGCAGTTATGTGACATTGTTGGCCTTGGCAAGCAGATATGGGGGCCCGTGTCATAATGACAATTAGTAATTATGTACATAGATGTCAAATGTCAGAATTTTTCACTAAAAATTTCAAGATTTTCTATATTCACGTGGTTAATTTGTCACCAGAAATGTGGAATTTACTTGTCGAGAAAAATAAACCACATGGAATTGAAAAATCACTAAATTTAGAATGAAAAATTATGATATTTGACATCTATGTACATCATTCTGATACGGGCCCCCATATCTACTTGTCAAGTCCAACAAAGTGACATGACTGCTCGCGCCCTATTGTATTTAACATTTCTTGTATACCTACTCGCTACATCAAAAATTCTACTTACATCTATTCTTTATATTTAGATTTTATAATTTTTAATTAATTCCATGAAGAAATTTCGAAATGTTTTCAATTCATTGTCGGAATTGACAGTATTTTTGACATTGACATTTATCTGTCAGTTACAAACATTTTAATATTTCAATTGGTTTTCATGACATTATTTGGGCTGTGAGATTTATTAACAGATTATTATATACCTTATATTTCTTTATCTCTAAATCTATAAAAGATATAAAAAATATTTATATGTATCAGATAGAGAAATTACTCATCTTTAATAAGCAAGAACAAAAAATTTCAAAAAATAATATTTAGAAGATTTTTTTTAAGAATCTGCTACTTCTGGTTGTCCAATTATTACCAAAACCTTAGAGCTCTTCCAAGTAATGTCCGATTGGGAAATACGTAGTTAAACAGATATTAAGTATTATAGTTTTTGAGAAATCGCCCTTCCAACATCCCCACATACATACATACATACATTCACAAACACACACAGACATCATCGTAAAAATATTAAAATTGGATTGTAGGGACCATAAAACGTTCTTAATCATTAAAATCTGGATATGCGATTTTTAGCATGAAGTTACTGTACACCTATCCTGGAAGAAGCATTGTGTAATTTTTTTTTCAGTGATTCCAATTTTTTGAAATACTGTAACATACAGGAATAACTTCCAGAATTCAAATTTGGTTGTATCGTATACATATGTAACTTTATTTACATCTCTTGTGTACTTGATTTTTTTGCGCTGTTTCTACATTCATAAAATTCAAATCACCCTGAACAAATTACCTAATACATACGAAGCAATTATTATTTATGACTCATTATTATTTAATTGTTCACTCTACAGGCAAATTATCTAACACCCTGACATGGATTCTTTCATTCCGTTTGTTGCAGTGCTAGTGTTAAAACGTGTATGTGGTGTGGTGGTGTACTGTGACCACGAGGACGACTTCCTTGTGCTTGGAGAGGACGTTAGGATACCTGCAGGACCTGGATTTACATATATCATAGATTTCATTTATTTAAAGTGAGTTTTTTATTTACTTTTATAATACTTTATAGTGGTATTCTTTATTTGGTATGTTAAGTTGAGAGATTGTTCTAATGTAGACATTAAGTTATATTTAAATCATTTTTCGTACTCTATTGAAAATAGTTTGCATTAATTTATAATTACCTAACCTATTTAATATTTCTAGCATATACAATCTTCTAACATTTTATTCTGTAGAACTCTTATGTATAATGCAACGGATATGGTTTTACAGCACAGATTATATTTGAAAATAGAATGTTTTCCAATGTTAAACGCCTGTATTTTATTTAATATATCATATATCATTGTATGTCCTATATATTTCACTGCATACATTTTGTTTCATACGTAATGATGAATATGTACGATATTATGACTAATGGTGACATTTTTTTTAATAATAATTATGAAAAATTGAAACAATTATATATTATTTTCTATGACCATTAACCACTAATTCATATTTGTTACTTTTGAGTATATTTTCTATTGTTGCAGAAAGATAAGCTGTACACTTCGATAGTCGATTCTGCATAAGCACCCGAACGAGTTGCAGTTAATGAATCCTGATTTCAGCGTTGGAGATGGTCATATGTTGCAGAGCATCGCACCCAAAACAACCCCAACATTGATTTTGTACACCTCAAGTCGTTATTTATAAAATTTATGTAAATAAATAAAACTTCACCTCACACCTATAAAGTATATGATGTAACATATGTCTAAGACACACATATACTTGCATATAAGCGTATTTAAATAACAGAATAAAATTATGTCATTATACAATTCACATATTTTCATTTTCATAATTTCAACATCTCAAAGCGTATTACGTTAGGTTCATATCACATACATCACAAACATACATATTTGTTGAAGAGTACAAGAAACGAAAGAGCTAAGTTCAAACATTACATTCTTAAAATAAGTATACATATTCAAAATAACCTACATCCAAATTTGAAAAATACAAATAGCTATTTCTCTTAGTTTACGAGATATTAATTTTTAAACTTGCTTTTTTCAATGAAGATATACACATCTTGAAATTCGATTACTGAAATTTTTTCAGCGATTCATACATTCTAAAATCAAGTCTACATATAGTAAATAAATTCCTTAATATCATTTTGAAAAGTACAAGTCGTTATATCTCTTAATCTTCGTGATATTTATTTTCAAAATTGCTATTTACAATAAGCGATTGGTACACCTATCAATGACTAAAATTTCAATGATTTAAACTTTTTGAAATTAAGTATACATATAGAAATTTACTCCCTACATCCAAATTTGAATTGTAGAAGTCGCTATCTTTGTTAGTTTTCACGATATTCTTTTTCAATATTGCAATTTTCAACAGGCATGTATACATTTTGAAATACACATTACTGATTTCTTTCAGCTATTTAAATCTTTTGCAATTAAATACACATATAGTAAATTACTCCCTGCATTCAAATTTGAAAAGTATAAGTCTCCAATTCACTTAGTTTTCATGATATTCATTTTCAATGTTGCTATTTTCAATAGAGATGTACACAACTTAAAATAAACATTACTAGTTTTTTTTTTTTTGCTGATTTAAACATTTTGAAAGTAAGTATACATGCAGAAAATTGCCGCCTATACCCAAATTTAAAAAAAAAAACGCGTTGCTATTTCTCTTAACTTTAGAGATATTTCTTTCATAGTTCCCATTTTCAATAAACATGTACATGTGTTGAAATAAACATTACTGATTTTTTTTTCAGCGATTTAAACCTTTCGAAATTAAGATGTATACATATAGAAAATTGCTCTCTATATTCAAATTTGAAAAGTACAATTCCCAATTCAACTTTCGATGTTGTATAACTCTTTTAATATCAACAACATTGGGCCTAAATTTGGCTATTCATTAGGTCTTTGTCCCTAGTTTACATATATGAAATTTCAATAATTTGAAAAAAAAAGTTTTTGCCCAAAGAAAAAAAAACTAAGGCTATAGCCTTAGGTTTATTTTCGTTCGGCAAAAACTTGTTTATTTTCAAATTATTGAAATTTCGTATATGTAAACTAGAAACACAGGCCTAATGAATAGCCAAATTTAGGCTCTCTATATTCAAATTTGGAAAGTACAGTTCCCAGTTCTCAGTTTACGAGATATTCATGATCATATTTGCCATTATCAATAAACATATACATGTAAAAAAAAAACATTACTGAACTTTTTTTATTGATTCAAACCTTTGAAATTAAGTATACATATAGAACATTATTCTCTATATCGTAGTTTAAAAAGTACAAGTCGCTATTTTTCGTAGTTTTTGTTATATTCACTTTAAAAGTTGCTACTTTCAATAAACATGTACACGTCTTGAAAAAAAGATTCCTGAAAAATTTTCAAGCGACTTAAACTAATAGTAAATTACCCTCTACATCCAAATTTGAAAAATACAAGACGATTTTTCCTTTAGTTTTTCATATACTTAGTCATTTTTTAATTTTCTGTTTTTAACAAGTATTAGTAAAACTGAAAATGTTTTCGGCGATTCCAAAGTACTGAAATTACATTTTCATATAGAAAATAATCATATAAATCCAAGTAAGATTAAGATAATTCGCTATCACTCTTAGTTCTTGAGTATTTAATTTTAAAATTACGTAATATAACAATCAGATACCTTTATAATGGTATTTAAAACTTTAAAAATTCAGTATCTCGAAACTATATGAGTAATTGGGACTTAGCTTTTTTTATACCATCATTTGCATCCCTTACATGCATACGAGTGAGTACACACATGTAATTTAATACTTCGAGAAACTTTAATCATTCTAAATATAAGATAGTTAAGGAAAAACCGTTTTATTTGTATTATGATATTTATTAATAACACATTTAACCCTCTTCATACACTTCGTAATACATTCGCACTTAGCAAAATAATCATTTGTAGAGCGGAAAATGATCCTTTACGCATGACATACACGTACTTTTTTCTACGTCCTTTTAAAAAGATGATAAAAACAGAAAGTTGTTCTGTCCACTTCAATTATTAATTGCTGTAAACTGACAGCTTGAAAAACATACTTTCTAAATGGACGTAGAAAAAAAATTGTTTCACTTAGAAAGAAAATCATATGTTATCGTTAAAGAAACATAGTTACATACACTCACACTATTTATCATTATTCTACAGACTGTACATTGTATATTCACATACTCATACTATCTTTTTTCATCTTACGAATAAACGATATACTTTTACACTGTTATACGTATGTTATGTATATAAGATAGTAAAATCATTTACAAAAATGCATAAGTCATTGCATTGTTGATATTGATAATGTATTATTGCACACACATTAAAAATATATATGATACACTTTACATTTCTACTTCTCATATTATTGACCACACTATCTAGTTATGTACATATATAAATATCGCAAAACTGTATCATTAAAATGTACATCTTAATATGTTATGTAAACGCCACAATAAAACTTATTTCTAATAAAATTGGACTACATATTCTATCATTATTTATGCATATATCTATGAGATAAACAATTATGTATAGTATCATTTTCAAAGTCAAATTTGACATAATCAGAGCACATATCATCATCTCTATATTTGTGAAACTACGAACATCTTATAATGTACCACAAATACACAGATCAAAAATTATTTATTCATTGTTAAAATAATCTATTTCATGTATTATGTATTGTAATATCATTATTATGTAACACATCTACGACAAATAAATCCTTGTTATAAATAACAAACTATTTCATTCCAATACACCGATCAAAAATCGCATTCCAAAGATCCAGATTCATATCCCGCTTGCTAGCAAGCATTTTGTTGGCCGCCAATCTGAAACCAGAACGGCGACCTACAAAATCTTGCAAAGCAAAGATCCAAGTTCGATTCCCGCCTACTAGCTACCTGCACCCAGCAACCACCGAGCATATTCACCACCCCATCCTAGCTAGCAACCAGCCACCAACCCGTGCCTAGCCTGCGGTCTAGGGACGGATTCTGGTGGCCAGCTGGCCAGCTAGCTAGAAATCCAGCAAAAGCTTCTACCATAGCTCGATTACGTAATTTCACGAAGCAGAGTGTCCGGTACGATTCCATCTCTCACGCTGAATGGCTGTAAATTCATCAAACAGCTGTATATAAGGCTGAAATCTGTGGTGGGAAGGCTAGGATTCATGAATCCACCACCAGGCGATTGAATTTTAAATTTTGTGAGGGAATGCCTTGCTATAGCCTTTCGATTCTATGATTTTTAAATTTTGATGATCAGATGTCTTGCTATAGCCAGTAAATTTGAATTTTGTGGGCATACGACTTACTATAGCCTTTCGATTCTCCGATTTTTAAATTTTGATGATCAAACGTCTTGCTATAGCCAGTAAATTTGAATTTTGTGGGCACATGACTCGCTATAGCCTTTCGATTCTGCGATTTTTTAAATTTCGTCTTGCTAGAGCCAGCAAATTTTATTTTTGTCGTGTATATACCTTGGGATCGGCTAAAAATCCGCCAGAGAGCTCAAAAATGCTCGCAACGGCAGTAAAGTGCTACTTTTCGGCCGCTACGGCTCTAAATCGTCGATTTTACACGATTTTTGAATTTTGTCGACCAGAAGCCTTGCTGGTGCGCTCGGCCCGGATTTTGCTAGGTAGGAATTTTGTCGTAGGCTACGTGATTATGTAATCTGCTGTGTATTCGGTTGGAATTTTAGCGTATGCGCTCTACGGATCTGATTTTGGTGGCTAGGAATCTTGTGCTCTAATTTTGGTAGTTTGTAGGTTACTTACGTCACATCTTGGAGATCGCTTTTTCGTGCTCTCGTTCGTAGTTTGATGAATTGCACGTTACCTGTATTACGTAATTTTAGGAATTCTATAGGAATGTAAAATAATAGATTGTATTTGTTTCATTCGTATTTATTGTAGTGTAACATATTACATAATATTGGATTTAGCGAAATTAAAATAGATCGTTTTACAACATTTTTAAATGTATATTATATTGGGCGTTACAGAAAATTTTGTATGGTAATTTTGACAGATATTATTTTCGATTATACATAGTTGTCTGACCTTTTTTTTAAATGCGTTATGCATATTAAATGATTTTCTGTAAGGCCTCATATGTACGAGTTATATTATATCTATATTATACATATATCTATCATGCTTTTATTATTTTAAATAGATAAAAGATATATTTATGAAATGTTTTATTAATTATATTTATTGTAACAGTATATTGTAACATACAATAATGAGATATATGTGTTTGTATACATATGACAAAACATGACTTTTAACAAATATATGTTAAGATAATTGGATTTTGCCATATTATGTATATCAATTTATAATAATTTATCTGTGTCTATGCCATCTATACGTATCATAAAATAAAATGATATGTGCTCTATATTATTAGTTTAAATTATACAACCTACTTCCTATGTATATGATCATTATAAATTTAATACAGTAGTACTTCTTATACATTTATAAATGCCCCCCCTTTTTGGAAAATTAATATTTTAATGACCCCCCTACACATTGTTTATAAAAGATTCAACGAGGTTAACTTAAACTAGAAAGAAAATGAAATAAACGCCTTTAAAAGATAAAGTTCATATTAATTCTTATCTAAGGAGGTACGATTTCTCAAATTCTATAAAACTAAAGACCTGTGTAAATACGGATTCCTCAATCTAACAGTAATAGGAAGAGTTAAATAGATTCTGGTAACAATTGGACAACCGGAAGTAGTAGTATTTTAACAAAAATCTTGTAAATATTATGTTTTGAAACTTATGTTATTACAAATATTAAAAAACAAAATTCTCTATCCCGTACATTTAAATTTTTTATTATACCTTCTATACATTTAAAGATATAGATATATGATCAATAAAATAATCTGTTGTAAATCTCACAGCCTGCTTACAGCCCAAACATCTCCATGGTAACTACTTGAGAAATTAAAATGTCTGTAATTGACAGATAAATGTCACAAATGTTAGTGTCAAAAATAGAGATAGTACTGAAGACTTTTTCTGGCAACGATATTTAATATTTCTTATTGTATTATTAATTATATATTTAAAATTATAGTTATATTACATGAACCCTTTAGAAATACCGTCAATTCTGTTAATGAATTGGAAAAACCTCGAACATTTAGAAGAAATGGAGAAAACTTGCTTACAGAATGAATTTAAAATTAAAGAAAATAAGTAAATATAAAGATTAGGTGTAATTAGAATTTTTTGTGTGTACAAGAAGTGTTAAATACAATACTTATATATACCACAACGGAAAGGGCGAGAGGTATTGTGATGGCCACAACAGATTTTTATTTAATGTAAGTCATTACTATTATTATGTGTAAATCTTGTACAATTAGTGATCGTATTTACATGTGTAAAAA
Organism: Harpalus rufipes; assembly: GCA_951394225.1. Taxonomy (NCBI): domain Eukaryota; kingdom Metazoa; phylum Arthropoda; class Insecta; order Coleoptera; family Carabidae; genus Harpalus; species Harpalus rufipes. Next base: position 11,019,766 of record OX596288.1, on the reverse strand, counting down.
AAATTATATGAATTCTTCTACACTTTTTCATTTATTAATCAATGAGATGTCAATTTTTTCTTATTTCTAGGTCATTAAAACGTCCAATGAATGTTTTTTTTATTATTTTGTCTATTCATTTTCATAATTTTATTTTATTTAAAAAAAGAATTAGTTTCATACACTTATTATTATTAAAATCGTTTGATTAAGTTTTTCCATCGAATAATTCATGATTTATACATTTGTCCTAGTCGAAAAGTATGACATCTTTAAAATAAGATAAAAAGTATGGTAGAATTATTATCACCTACTAAATTCATTTTCGAAATTTCTAGTATAAAAAGTACTGTATTAAATGTGTTCTGTTTATTGAAAAATAAATAATTATTTTCTATAACTAAGTATGATTTATTGAAATAATTAATGACATGTATGTATATGCACATGATAAAAGAAAATCATCACCTTTGAAGCATTTAAATTCAAAGGAATTCTAAGAGCCTAAAAACTATATTATATGAAAACATTCTACGAACGAAGGTCATGTCTCATAAATCGTCTAAGTGTCATAAAATTCCAGATTTACAGCCAAAAATGAAACTAATATTTAAAAAAATTGTATGGGTGAACAAGTATAAATATAGTTTGGTTCACAAAACATGACAATTCAAGGCCATTTGTTCGAAGAAAGAATAAACAACATTTTATATAGCGGTAGTATAGCAACATTATGTATTAGAAAGAGATAGATTATTCGACGTATGTCTACGTGATTTATGCTATATGACAGATATACGTTCCATATTCACATTGCTCTCTAAGACACTAAAAATAATAGGAACGTATGTCGATGAGTTGCTGGTATGCAATTATCTATTGAACTGCCCTCTACGTTAAAGCAAATCCACTAGCGGAGTTTGTTTTTTGAATTTGACGCACGATTTGACGTTTAATCAAAATCAACGAATAAGTTTCTAATTTTGTTCCGCGATTTACTTGAATATAATCATGGGAGAGAAAGGAAAAACTTTGCGAAGCCAAGCTATTCAATTTGTGCATAATGAACACAAATATTTTCAACGGGATATAGAAAATAATGAACCATTATTAGATCTTCATCAGGTGCAGCAGGTAAAAAAAAATTGAAATTGCTAGACAAAAAAGGTCTCATGATTCATAAATGAAATTTAGCAAGTATTTTATTTTAGCGTACCGCAGATGCACTACAAATATCTGAAACCACAGTAAACAGGGTATTAAAATGTGTTAATAATATCGAAAATGGAGAACAATTAACTTCTTTTGGAAAAAAAACGACCCAGAAAATCAACTGCAACACTTGCAACAGCTGATTTTGAAACTTTTTAACACCGATGCAATTAGTAGAATAATATACGAAATATATGCTAACAGTAAGTAGTTTATTACTTATTTTCAAAATATGTATTTATATCATTGTTTTCAGTATTTTTGTAATTATACATAGGTGTTGTATCTTTATGTTCATTATTTATATCAAAATAAAATATATCTTTGAAAATGTGTAGACGTTTAACATTTAATTTTGAATGATTAAAATATATCCACAAATATTATATCTGATGCACGCCTATGTGTATGAAATGTAGTGAAGTTATTTGCAAATAATATACCATATGGTTTGAAAATGACCTTGAATTGTCATCTTTCGTGAACCAAAATATACTAATATTTTTTGACTCATACTCTGGGCCTCAGAGTCGTAAGTGTCCAGCAAGTATTTGATGAAAATGAATAGTAATATTAATAAAAGAAGATGCAGCTATCGTTTCGTGCAAAACACTTTTAGTTGAATACTTTAAAACATAAAATGACATTTACAGATCCAGGAGAATTAAAATGCTACAATATTTTGATTCATACGTCGAACTGATCTAAGGGTCGAGAATGTTTTGGATGTGTTACAAGAAAATGAATAAGATTATTAACAAATAAAAAAAGATGTAGTTGTCGTACTTGTTTCGAGCAAAACACATATCCCTTTGAATTTATAAGTTTCATATGTAAATTAAAAATATTTGTTTTATGATTTGAACAAATATACATATATTACTTGCATTTTGATTGTCATATGTACCTGTTTATATGTATTAATGTGTTTCGAATACGTCATATGTTATACAAAAATGATACTGTCGACTTATACATACATATATACAAACAAAAATAATTGTATCTTTATTAGTACCCTATTTATTGTAAGACATAACATATTGTTTAAAACGATTAGTTTATATTGTATTTTACTTTCATGGCCAAATAATATACAAATGGTTAAAAACATATACAATCGTATTGAATGAATAATTTATTAGTCGTAATAATATATTACATCCGATGTGGAATATGTTTCATTACAACCGAGGGCTTATGTATATTACCGAGGGTGCGTTCCAAAACTAAGGTACAGAGTATAGGAATACTCTACTGCGAGTACAATCACGTGACTAAAGTTTTGGGAGTATTTTTGAACGGTGTTGGGTATTAGGTAAACAACATAACCTGTATATATTTTGAAATTATGAATGTAAGGAAGAGGAATCTGTTATTTGCTACGTTACCTGTAATATCAAAACACATTTTACAAATTCAGGTAGGTAATATTATAATAATATTTACTTTTTAATTTAAAACATTTTGATTTTAGCGTAACTAACAAACTGGAGATCTAGATCTAATGATCTAAATTATATTAATGAAGATATAGAAAATGTACAAAATATTGAACAAGGAAACATGTATTTTGACGAAGAAGAAGCTGTCGTCTTGGGTCTTGTGAAGAGATAAAATTGCTATGAATATGTAATTAAATGAAAATAATAGTACAAATTATGATTATATATTTATAGAATCAGTCTTTGTACATACACACATTTAAGTATAAAACAAAAATATATTCTTGTAATTGGAGAAATAAATATAGTAATAGTCTATATCCTAGACATTAATTATACAAAAAAAAAACGAGTATTTGCCTCACCAAAATAAGGTAGTACATAAACAATACATTGAAAATAATTTATCCAAAAATTTTGTCATTATCTCTTTAAAGTCGTCTATAACTTTCTTTTGAATTTCCAAGGTTTCTTTGTCGTTTTTCTCTTTCCCTGCCCCGTTGTTCAAATGAAACAAGTGTGTTATTACTTTTTAGTTTTTTTGAAACCGTTTCCTCATCACAGTTTTCTTTTTTTTACATATACATATCTTCGTTGAACGATTTTTCAACGATGTTGCAATTAATTGTAGATCCTTTACTTGAAGTTGCTATTATTGGTACCACATTGGGATTTTTACTGGATTGTGTTTCGGTTTCTGCATTTATATTTGTTTGTTATATTTTCTTTATTGCGAGGCATGACTATTTAAACAATGGCGCCAAAATTTTGTTGGAGTGTTGTCGTACCCCATAAATGTAGCGGAGTACAATAAGTAAACTCTAGAGTGAGCACACACATTTTGGAACGGCGTCAGAGTAAGCTCTAGGAGTATACTCTGTAGTTTTGGAACTAAAAAGAGCATACTCAATACCCTGGAGTATGGTTTTGGAACGCACCCCGAGAGGCGAAACACCCACCGAGGTATGTACCAATATTTTATTGACAATCATCCTTTTTTTAAATCAATAATTTTCAAAATAAATCAATGCGTTATAACCTTTAATGTTATTCATATTGTTGACAGCTCTATTAAAATTTGTTTACCCTACTTTATTATAGGGATCTATGATAATGTTGCTAGGCAACCCCTACATAAACATTTCCAACCCGTGGGGTGGAAGTGAAATCTATTATTACCCAAGAGATTGTCATTACAGTTAGGAATGATCATATTACAAATTTTAAAAGGTTAGGAATCGACATATTACTATAATGATTGTGAATAAAAATATATATTTGCAAAAATTGTTTTCTTTATTATTTAGCCTGATTTCAGTATAATTTCATTTGCAAACATCATTTAGACCTTTTGATTTGATATTAATTTTGTCTACTGATTTATGATAAATTAAGCACATACAGTGACAGCTGATTTCATAATTTCATACATTTACTGTAAAATAGAATCATTTACCTTGGAAAATAACAGCTGGGCATTAACTTCTACTTCTTCAAAGTCATTTGCAACCATTCGCAATAAATATAACACACAAAAAGCTTTACTTAGCACAGAATAAACACGACGAACTTAGGTGTTTATTATCCAATTCGCCATTTTATCAACTACGAGGTCAATGTACAAGACTGCTTGTCTGTGATTGGTTGAATCAAATTATGTGTAAATTGCAACAATATTTAAATTTGATATTAAACACATTTATTGTAAATCAATTATTGCCAAGTAATTGTGCTTTGTATGTGTTTAATATATGTATGAATTTAAATAAAATATTATATTTGTAAATGAAATGTATCGTAGATCAGTTTTTAATGTATGTATTCGTATGATGAAGATAAAAATGCAATATTATGTCTTTCAGGGTGTATGAAATAAATAATAAAAATATTATTAATAATAATAAACCGTATTGATGATGATGATTATATTAATAATTCTACCAGTATTTTATATATGAATGTAATTATTATTTATTTGTTATAGATATGTATTATTTAATTTTAAAAATGATAATAATAATTAGCAGTGTTGACTTTTAATGATGATGTAGATATTGGTGATTATAAACATATATGGATTCTAATATTATTTTATATATAAACGTAGTTATTATTTATTTGTTTATATTGTTGTTTTATAGGAGGAAAGGGATGCAATAACATATAAGGGGCGAAGTAAGTCCTGGGCGGAGTTTCTCCTTGCGATGCAGGAATTCTTCGGCAGGACTCCAACGCTCAACTCAGGAATCAGGTCCATTCATTACTCCATCAGCTACTCCAGACTCCGGGACGCCTCCTCGTTCTAGAAATCTGCAACAATAGAAAATATAATCAACAATTAATAAAATAATCGTCAAATTATTTTAAATAAATAAAAAATGTTTGTTATACGAAATATTGTTTATGTATAATTTGAATAAATATTTAAATATATCAGTAACATGAAAATAATGTTCATTATGTAAAATATAGATTAGGGTGGTCATTACGTGGTACCTATTAAAAATAGAAATTTAATAATCTGCTACATAATACAACTAAGAGTAACATTTTTTAAAATAAAACTAATAGAATTACCCCTTCACCTTAAAATTATAATAAAAACTAAATTTTGGGAAATAAGTAGGACAAAACTAGGATCGCTAAACAGAGTATAGCTAAGATTACTCAACATGTCAACCATACCAGAGGTCCTAACAACTCTGAAGAAAATAGATTAACAAAATTTTCTTTGTCATACTGGTTTCTAAAGCAACATTTTTTGAACGATTTATAAAAGAAAAAGTGGAACATTAAAGTCCGAGAACTTTAAAATATCATTTTAAAGTTCTGGGACTTTAAAATTTTACCTTCGTAATGAATCCTTCATATATGTGGCATTAAATTGTTCTTCATCTCAGCAGCTTCATCCAAAATATCTCGAGGAATGTATTTTCTTCAATTATAGCGAATAAGAATGTTAATGCAACCAAAAAAATCTGTTGTGGCCAGCACAATACCTCTCGCCACTTCCTTTTTTTGGTTACATAAGTATAGGGCGCGAACAGTAATGTTACATTTTTGGGCTTGACAAGCAGATGTGTGGGCCCGTTTCAGAATGATAATTAGTAATTATGTACATAGATATCAAATGTTAGAATTTTTCATTAAAAATTTCAAGATTTTCTAAATTTACGTAGTTAATTTATCACCAGGAATTTAAAATTTACTTGTATGCCTTAGCTATTTAACATTTAATTCTGCTCCACATGGAAATGGATAATCACTAAATTTAGAATGAGAAATTATGATATTTGACATCTATATACATAATTACTAGCTATCATTCTGACCTGGGCCCCCATATCTGCTTGTCAAGGCCAACAAAATCATATGACTGCTCGCGCCCTATTGTATTTAACATTTCTTGTATACCTACACTCTACACCAAAAATTCTACTTACGCATATATCTATTCCATATATATTTAGATTGTTTAATTTTAAATTCATTTTTGATGAAGAAATTTTGTCCTCTTCTAATTTATCGAAATGTTTCCAATTCTATTAATACATTAAGAAATAATATAATGTATGTACTTCCCAGAAAAAGTCTTCAGTAATGTTTTCGGATTTCTGACACTGACATTTATCTGTCAGTTACAAACAATTTAAATTTTCAACTATTTTCCATGGCCATTCTTTCGGCTGTAAAATTTATTATAACAGATTATTTTACATATTATATTTCTTTTATCTCTAAATCTATATAATATATTATAAAATATTTCAATGTATCAGAAAGAGAATTTATTTTTCTTTAATATTATCAAAAAAAAATTTCAAAAAATATTATTTAGAAGATTTTTTTTCAAGAATATTCTTCTTCCGGTTGTCCAATTGTTACCAAAACCTTTTCAGATCTTCCCATGAATGTCCGATTGGGAAATACGTAGTTAAACAAATTTAAAGTCTTCTAGTTTTTGAGTAATCTTCCTTCCAACATCCCACACACACACACACACAGGCATCATCGTAAAAATGTTAAAATCGGATTGTAGGGACCTTAAAACGTGCTTATTCAATAAAATCTGGATATGCGATTTTTAGCATGAATGCAATACCTCTCTTAGCGAGAGGTAAAAATTCAAGATTCAAGATTTTCGAACAATTGCGACTTAGCCTACTTATACAAAATTTAAACTGCTACAAATTGCTGCATATTTCTTTTAATAAATTTAATAACTAGAAACTAGTATGACATAAAATTATGTATATACCTCAGACGAAAAGTGTCTTTAAGGTACTCACAAGTAATTAAACAATTTGCTCATACCTTAAACATTCACTTTTCGTCCTAGATACATAAAATACTACTAAAGAACAAAACGATTTAGTATTGAATCAAAAGTAGATATAGCTAAGTATTATGGTTTCCTGGTTAAAACCATCGATAAATTTAAAAATCACCAATCCATTTCTAATTTTACAATGTTAACACCATCTAATAAAAGTAATAATAAATATGTAACGTTTCCAAAAGTTTAAATATTTTTTTTAAAAATCAAAATTTAACCGTAACTTACAACCCTTTGAAATTTCATTTTTTTGTTTTTACAAAAATAAATTCAAATTTTTGTAGAATTTAGTGTTTTTAATGGCTTTTCAACTACATAAAAAATGTGTGCTACTAACTAAAGTAAAAAGTATAGTCTTATTTCATGAATTCAAAAGCAAATTCTATGACTATAATAATTAACTATTTTTGTAATTTATAGGTATTTCAGGGGGCATCTACAATTTCTTTAACGACTCTAATGTGGAAGCTATGTATTGCAAACAAGGATGGAAAATTTATGGTAATGATACCCAATAACGTTACATTTTTTAAATAACGTTATAATTACAAAATAACGTTATGTAACCGTAACATAACAAATAACGTTTCAATATAACGTTATCCAAGTTTCCAAATTTTACAAGATTTTTGCCGTTTGACAGTATAATTTCCTGATAATTTATTTTGTGTTTTATAATAAATAGATGTCACTAGTGGTCAAATACAAATGTTGAACACTTTATTTCATTTCTAGAATAAGATATGTGTAAGTTTTTTTAATACATTGTTTTTAATTTTAATTTTTAATACATTTTTATTACAAACTTGAGAAAAATATGGTTATTGTAACGTTATAATAACGAAACAAAAATAACGTTATTTTTCGTTAACGTTACCCCGTCCCTGATTGCAAATTATAAAGCTAAATAAAAATAATAATATTTGAACTTACTATCAATAATTGATATCTCCAGGTGCGTCACCAGGTCCTCCATATGTCCAGACGTCTCTCCAAGCACCAGGAAGTTTTACTGTGAAGTTCTAAGTGTACTTACCGTAAAAGCAGTTATTTCTGGATCGAGTTACATAACAAAATAGTCAAATATGATCAAACCATGTTAAGGTGAAATAACCAAGTGAACTCCAGGTCCTGCAGGTGTCCAAAAATGTCTCCACGTACCAGGAAGTCATCCTGAAAGGCACAGTACACCAGCACACCATACGCACGTCTTTACCCTAGGACCGAAATAAACAAAATGATCAAATAAATTCATGTAATAGTGGGGACGCTGTAATTACACGAATTAATTAAAAATAATGAGATATAAAAATTAGTTATGATTGTTGTGTACATAATTTGTTTTGTATGTATTACATAAGATTTTTTATAATTTTCATATTGTTTATCATATTTTAAATTTGGCCAGCGCTAGAAGTTTTAAAATTTCATTGACACTGAAAAACGGTTTTTTATTTATCATTATTTTTTAATTTCCTTGATGTATTTGTAAACTAGGCTTAGGGGCTCTCAAATCATGGTATTTGGCGTGATGGTAGTATTTGCGGTTTAGCCGGAAGTGACATTAACATTCATATTTCAAAAGGGACACCTATACATTTTTATATTTGGAATCTACGTATATAAAAAAAAAGTTTCCAATAAAATTTGTTTGTTTTTAGTATATACATCCAACGATACCACACGATCTAGGTTCCCATTTGAAATTTTGAATTTTAGTGTAGTTACGAAAATCTGATTTTATATGTCCTATGTTCCCGGGTCGCGCTCACCACCCTATATAGTACCTAAAATATTGTTTTATGGGCAAAAAAGATAGGGAAAGTATGATTTTATTAATGTCTGCTAATAAATTGTTGAAAATAATATTTATTATAAGTAGGCTCTTCAAAACACATGTTATAGGTTATGATTATTAGCCTAAGTCTTAGATATTGCTTATTTTATATACAAAAAAATACTAAATGCAAAATATATAACTAAATGATAGATATGTATAAATTCTTCAGAATTGTAAACATTTTATAAGCATTAAATTGTTCCTAATATTGTAACATTTATATTCAGTATTAACATTTATAGAAATAATTTTCTTTGAATACAATAATTGATGCTTTTCTATGTTTAAAATATCTTATAATTTCTATCACATTTATACGAGAAAAATATGTACTGCTAATATATTTGACATCAAAAATAACTTGTTTAAAAATATGAGCGATTTAACTATCTTTATAATTCTTATATTATATTTTTATATATAGTTTGGTGTTACAAGCAAATAAAATTAGTATTACTTTACAATCTCAACTAGGTTTGAAAAGGTATTTTTCCCAATATTTGAATAATAGTTATTTATGGACTAAGGCTTTGAAGTTCTACTTTCTACTGTAGGGCGGGAAAAAATAAACCATATGAGTGATAGAAAGAAACTTCAGTTCAGAAATATTTAGTTCGTTCTTCTTGTACATTTTTTTTGTCATTTTACGTACAAATTTACATGTGTAATAATTATAAGTTTGGCAACACTGTATTTGCATATAAATTGTCGTATAATGGATTATTCTAGTGCCGATCACGCCTAGGTAACGTCATATTTCTCCTTGTGCTTACGAATGGCTACGATTTGTGTCGAGAGTGAAATAGAAAACTGTAGAGAGAGACGGGGATAATAGGCTACCATTTTATATTTTGCTATATGTAATACCTGTGTTTAAGCCGTTGAATTTACTGTTTGAGGTAATGATTCTAAATTATATTTCCTAAATTAAATAGGAAATATTTTGTACCTTTCTTTACTAGTGGATACAATAGTAATAAAAACATAATTATTTGTGAAGAAGATATTATAACATGGAGTGGTGCAATAAATACTGTAAGGAATAATTGTTTAATTGTTACAATAAGGTGTAATGGTTGTAAAAAGTTTTTAAGGTTATGATTTATATCTTTCTTGTTTTTATACATTATATACGCAGAAAATATTTTAATGAAATATTTTGATTCCGAAAAAGTGTACTGCGAAACTATACGAACCTAACTCCAAATGTATTCGTACCCTTTGAAAAAAATATATTAACAGCAAGAAGAAATAAATTTTTAGATTACAATAGTTAAGACTATATTTGGGCAATTTTTACCTCCCGCTACCCTTGGTAAGGGAGGTATAGGGATTGTGCTAAAAGTCGCATATCGAGATTTTGGTAAATAACCACGTTTTAAGGTCCCTACAATCCAATTTTAACATTTTCACGATGATGTCTGTGTGTATATGTATGTATGTATGTTACTTTTTCTATATATTGTATGGATAAATTTATAAAGTAATATAAAAATTATATACATAGGTAAATGGCGGGAGGTACTGTGTTGGTCACATCAGATTTTTTATTTTATGTATTAATAAAGTGTACTGAATTTAAATATAATGTTATCTAAATTTATCATTTTAACAATAATCTGCGGGCAAATATATGACAATAGACACGTGCTATTTTTTTTAGTTCCAACAGTAAATAATACAATATTTATGTTAGTATTATTTATAAAACTGAAGGTAAACGAAACTGACAATATATTCAATTAATTACTATATCAAATTTTATTTTTTTAGTAAAATTATTTGCAAACTGATATTTATTTATTAAAGTACCACGGTACCACCTACAATTATATTAAAAACAAGAACAAATAAACTTCTGGATGCTATGATTGTTACTCCAATTCAACATATTTTGATATGGTGTTATTAATAGAGTGTATAGAACTTGAATACATTGCTTATAATAAAATTTCTTGGTTTAATAATAATTTATTTGCAAAATAAACCGTTGTCTGCATGTGACAAATGTTTTCGTCTTTAATAATTCGCAAATAATTTTTAATAGTAATAAAATTTAAGATGACAATTAATTGAGTATATTGTCAGTTACCTTTACCCTCAATTTTATAGATAATACTAACATAAATATTGTATTATTTACTGTTGGAACGAAAAATTTTGGGACTTGTCTTTTGTCATATATTTGCTCGTAGATCATTGTTTAAATGAGAACTTTAGTTAATAACATTATAATTAAATCCATTACACTTTATTAATACATAAAATAAAAAAAATACTCAAATATAGTCTTAACTATTGTAACCTAAAAATTTATTTTTTATTGTTGTTAATATATTTGTTTCAGAGGGTACGAATACATTTGAGGTTGGGCTCGTATATCGAATATATTTTTATCTTCTTTCTATAAATCATTAATAATTCTATCATTCTATAAATAAAAATTAGGTTAAAAATCTCGGCTTTGAATTTAAAATCCATATGCGAGAATTTATCACTCTGCAATCATCTCAAATTGCGAAATAATTTGAAATATACGATGCAATTTTTTACTCTAGACTTGCTTCGGTCTTTGGGCAGAATTTACTATGCCGTAATAAATAAAATATTACTCTTTAGGGAAAAACCGTAACCAGCGAGAAAGTGGAGATGAGTTTCATCTTTCCTAAATTTTTATTCCATTACTGACATTCGACCTATGACATCAGATAATCTGACCTTTAGTTAACGAAGATATAAATCATTAGTTAGATAATGTTAATAAAAAATATTATGAATAAATAAAAAGTGACCTGTGTCAAACAGTACAAAAGTGACATCTGTGTGGTTCTATTCTATATGCGGTGCTCTCTCTATGGCAGCTTTGAGCGCCCATTAAGTGACGCCTGGTAAATGCCATCAACAGTACAGATATTTGACATTGTTAAAATTCTGCGCATTTCCGTATAGTTCGGTAAATGGTTATTCGTCAAATATTTTGATCTATAAAAACATTAACATTTCAGGTTTCGGCATCTGTCCAGTTAAATGATTTGAGTATTTCAAGTTTGCATGGCATCTGTCAAAACTTTTTCTGGAAAATTTAATATATCATATTATAAAGCAACTATTATGTATTTGTTACCTAATTTAAAAAAATTCTTAAATTTTTTGTTACATATGTAAGATCATGGAGGCAAATAAGGTTCACCTTAATTAAAAGTGAAATATTTTGTATAATTAATAATATTGAAAAAGGTTTGTTCATGTTACATTTTGTTTTATGTAATGTATGTAATGGGAAGAGCTGAAAAGGTTTTGGTAACAATCGGACAACCGGAACTATTAGTATCTAAAAAAATAAATATTATTTTTTGAAAATTTATGATATAAATATTAAATAATATAAAATTCTCCATCCGATACATTTAAAAAAATTCTTACATACTTATTCTATATCTATAGATTTAGAGGTAAAAAGTATAATATACAAGGTGAGTCAAGAAAGACTCCCCCCTCTTTAACTTTTTTATTATAATAGAAAAAAATCTGATGTGGACAACACATGACTTCCTTGTACGATTATTAAACTATACATATTTTTTTAATAAATAAATTACAAAATATTAATTTTAACTTCAAAACAGTAAGATAAATAGTGACCATATTCTAACCCGGTTCTTTTTAAAGAGAGTTTTGATTACAACAAAGAAATATTTGATTACAACAATGAATATGACTAATTTCATAATAAAAATATAATATTTGTTATTGTACGAATTATAAAATTGCACGTATTTAACGTAATTTGACATGAACATTTTTTTTATGTTTTTGTCCTAATCCATAGCATGCTTTATTACAAAAACAAAAAATATATAATTTTTAAATTTACATATCTCGCTTATGCAATGGGCTAATTTAATAATACTTGATGTGCTAGACGCAGAAATTAATTCTCTAAAACTTTTATTTAAAGCATTTATTTCTAAAATCAAAATAAAAGCACTTTTATTCAAGAAAAACTGTTAACAACTTCAAGTAATGTACCACTTCCGGTTTGCCTATTTTAACCAAAATCTATTATGTTATTTCGATTGACATAAAAGTCTTGTATACCAAATTTGAAAAGTTTTGGATTATATTTTAAAACAGTTTTTCATTAAAATCTATTATAGGCTTCATGTAAAGTGTCACTTCTGGAAATTGTGTAATAACCAGAAAGGGAGGTGCACAACTAGATGTTATAGGAGTCCTAAATACAAAATTTCAACTTTCTACGGCTTACCGTTTTTGAGTTATGCGAGATACGTACGTACGGACGTACGTACGTACGTACGTACAGACGTCACGACGAAATTAGTCAAAATGGATTCAGGGATGATCAAAATGGATATTTCCGCTGAAATCTGAAAACCGAAATTTTTCGCGATTACAATACTTCCTTTACTTACGTACAAGGAAGTAAAAATGGCTCAAATAAAAGTTTTATTATTTTAAATATACTATTTGATGGCAGATATAGATATTTTTATAAAGTCAGGTATACAAGATACAACTATCAACTTTTATTTTTTAAATAATAACCTATATTATTTTACTAAAATATAAACTGCCATTTTTTGTCTTTTCAACGATGTATTAGTTTTTATTAATGCATTTGAAAAAAATTCAGAAAAATAAGATAATTGAGATATATGAGGAATAATTTTTACCTCTCGCTAAAAGAGGTATTGAATTCATGCTAAAAATCGCATATCCAAATGTCAATGGTTAAGCACGTTTTAAGGTCCCTACAATTCGATTTTAATATTTCTACGATAATGTCTGTGTGTGTGTGTGTGTGTGTGTGTGTGTGTGTGTGTGTGTGTGTGTGTGTGTGTGTGGATGTGTGTGTGTGTGTGTGTGTGTGTATGTGTTTGGGACGTTGGAAGGACGGTTTCTCAAAAACTATAGTATTTAATATCTGTTTAACTACGTGATCCCAATCGGACATTACTGGGAAGAGCTGAAAAGGTTTTGGTAATAATTGGACAACCGGAAGTAGCAGATCCCAAAAAAAAATCTTCTAAATATTATTTTTTGAAAATTTTTGTTCTTGCTTATTAAAGATGAGTAAATTCTCTATCTGATACATATAAATATTTTATTATACCTTTTATAGAGTTAGAGATAAAGAAATTTAAGGTATATTATAATCTGTTGTAATAAATCTCACAGCACAAATTGTCATAGAAACCAATTGAAATATTAAAATGTTTGTAACTGACAGATAAATGCCAGTGTTAAAAATCCAGATACATCTTGGAAGTACATACATTATATTATTTCTTATTGTATTAATAGTTAAATATTTAGAATTATTGGTACTCTTCAAAATAACAGTCAATCCTGACAATGAATTGGAAACATTTCGAAAAATTAGAAGAGTGGGACAAAATTTCTTCATAGAATGATTTTAAAATTAAAAAATCTAAATATAAAGAATAGATATAAGTAAAATTTTTATTGTAGTATATAGGTATACAAGAAATGTTAAATACAATAGGGCGCGAGCAGTCATGTGAGTTGGTTGGCATTGACAAGCAGGGCCCCTGTCAGAATGATAGTTAGTAATTATATACATATATGTTAAATCATAATTTTTCATTCTAAATTTAGTGATTTTCCAATTCCATGTGGTTTATTTTCCTCGACAAGTAAATTCCACACTCCTGGTGACAAATTAACTACTTAAATTTAGAAAATCTTGAAATTTTTAATGAAAAATTCTGACATTTGACATCTATGTACATAATTACTAATTATCATTCTGAAATGGCCCCCCACATCTGCTTCTCAATGTAACAGGACTGTTCGCGTCCTATACTTATGTAACCAAAAAAGGAAGTGGCGAGAGATATTGTGCTGGCCACAACAGATTTTTATTTGTGTTTTCCTATATTTATCGTGCACAATCTTTCATTTAAATGTGATTTTTGGTACATGGATCTATTACACACCGGGCTTTATTTGCCACAGGTACTTTACACTTAACAAATTATGCAGATTAACGTTAGGAACTTCTTTCATTTCAGTTTGTAAACAACTAGAGATAAACTTCATTCATTCCACTCAATGAATGGTCCACATCCACATTCAACTGGTCGTTGGATAAATGCCAGAACGCTATGGTAAATTGTCAAATTCGTCGTATCCGAACGTGCCTCTCAATCACAACATATAAATAGATTATCTACCGGTTTGAATATTCACAATCACAATAAAACGACTTGGAACCGAATTTACTCGCGTGAATTCGTGGAAATCGGAAAACGCTGAATGCAATGGAGAATCTGCTATGTAGGTGGAGAAACTCTTTGCATTATATGTACAATATAATGAATTTTTTTGTAAAACTTCGTCAAAAGAATCTTTTTTATATATTCGTAGTTGAGGGTTTTATTATAAATTTTAAGTTTAACACTCAATTGTAGTAGTAGTAGACATATTTTATTCATTAGTAATACTGGATGATATAAAGACAGTTCACTGATTTTTTTTTTCTGGCTGCATAGCTAGGTACTTCATAAGTCGCGGATTTTTTTTTTAATAGATTTTTGTAATTTTCTTTAAACATTTGATTTTGATAATCTAAAATTTCAACAGGATTAAAAGTAAACAATATTAAGTTTAAAATATTGGAGGAATTTCTTGTGAGTTTCAGTTGTTAATAACGTAGACCTGTGGTCTATTTTATTTTGACAGAAACGTCAAACTGTACGCTACATAACCTATCTTTTTAAATATAGTTGTAGTAGTATGTAATATTACATTGAAATGCTCGTATTTTAAAATAAATGTTTGTATTTCAAATAACGAGCAACAGTGCAGTTTCTAAACTTGTGATACAAATAATTATTTTTCTACAGTCTACATAGAAAGTAACCATTTGCGTTTTCTTTTGTCAACGCAAAATGTCACTTTACCGTTTTAGCGCGACAAAGTAGAAAAAACGCTCGCTGTCTAAATTTCTAACTATACAATGTTGAGAAATGTCACTTGTCTACATTCTTGATGGAAACGTTTAGTCAGGAACTAATGGCACTGTAGTAACACATTTACCACCTTTACAAATAAATCTGACATAACTGCTCTGTCGTTTTTACCTTCCGTCACCTATAGGTAAGAAAGGTATTGTCTTTGGTCAAAAAATTCGGTGGTGAGTTTTCATCGAATAAGCATGTTTTAGGGTCCCTATAATACGATTTTACTATTTTTACGATGATGTCTGTATGTGTGTGTGTTCGTGTGTGCGTATGTGTGTATGTGTGTGTGTGACCGCGGTTTCGTCAACGATATCTCCAATACTAGAATTCCAAAAATTACAATTCTTGCGTATTCTCTTCCTTACAACCATATGCAGACTTGATTAGATTTTGGTTATAACTGGTCAACCGGAAGTACCCTCATTTGAAGATGTTAAAAGTTTTTCTTAAAAAACTCAGTTAAATTTTATTATAACTTAAAGAATATATTATTCTCTATACGATGTGATTGCATTTTATATTTCATATTCAACAGATATAGAGTTATAGAATAATAAAGATAAAAAAAAATTATATAAATTTCATAATACATGCTAACTTAACCATGGAAACTGCTGATATATTCAGGTAATTCAAATTGACAGATGTCAGTATCAATAAAAAGCAAGTAATTGAATGAAAGAATAAGGGAAGTAACTCTAGTGTTAGAAGTTTTTAGATATAAGAGAGACGATTACATTGGTTTGAACATGTCATGAGGAGAGATGAATATATTAATAGAAGGTGGAAGAAATATAGGACGACCAAATATAAGATGAAAAGACCGTATTGCAGAAGACTTGAGAGAAAAGGAACTGAATGAGGACGACACGCAAAACAAAAATGAGTGGAAGAAGAAAATAAAAAATAGCGACCCCCTAACGAATGGGAAAAACTAAAGAAGAAGAAGTCAGTGTCAAGTGCAATTTGCATAGTTTGTTTATGAAATCACTTTACTGGAAATATAGGATCTTTTGCAAAAAAAATTATGTATAGGGCGCGTGCAGTGACATGACTTTGCTGCCTTTGGCAAACAGATATGGGGACCCGTATCAAAATGACAGCAATTAATTATGTCCATAACTGACAAGTGTCATAATTTTTCATTCAAAATTTCATGATTTTCTTATTTCATGTGGTTTGTTTGTTATCAGAAGTATGGAATTCAGTTGCCGAGAAAGGGAATCATAAAATACCAAAAATTTAGAATCTTTTGCAAGAAAATTTATGTATGGAATATGTACATAATACATAGGATTGATGGAAGGTATTGTGCTGGCCACATCAGATTTTTTCTTTATATTAATCCTTATTAATTGAGTAGTAGTGTAAGTACAAAGTGTACATTTTTTTTTTGTTATGGTGGAGGACTCCACTGTGGCGACGCAGGAGCGCGGCAACATTCTCTCAATCGACAATGTCCTATTTTGCGCTCTTAATACACAAATAGCTACTGTTTACTTGTCAAATTTTTACTTTAATAATGTCTTCCTGTCAAATAATAGAATATGTTCAATTATTTGTTTCAGTGCTCTTGGACCTGTCAGTGTGATTTTAGATGTCTACTTAAAACATACAAAGCACGATTTTCCTCGTCAAAGTCTAACTACAGATTCATTTATATACTCGATACTGTTTTTGAAGGAAAAAGATCATGTCCGTAAATATAATTAAAAATGACTTTGCCAGTCTGAGTACATAGAACAAAATAACCAAACGCACCTTTAAGTGAATATACGAAGGTAGGTATACTTTGGTTCACGAAAGATGACAAATCAAGGTCACTTGTTCGAGGAAAGAATACACAACATTTAATACAGTAGTACATTAGCAACATTTCATGTTAGAAAGAGAAAGATTACTTGACGGATGTCTATGTAGTTTATGTTGTGTGACAGATATATGTTTATGTTGACATTACTTTCTAACACGTTACAAATATTAATGACGTATGTCGTAGAGTAACAGTTATAATTATCTACTACACTGCCCTCTTTGTTAATATTTACCCAGTGACGTTGACATTTAAATCAAATTATTATTCCATTGTTTTGATCAAGTCTAGGTTATTGTGTTTTACAGAAACATAGATGAAGAGCATAAATCTTTGAGAAAGGCATTATTTAAAAAGAAACAATTTTCAAATAAATGATACTTGTTTTTTCAGTTAAAATGTATACATAAATATTTCATGTTGCACGTCTATGTATACGAAATGCAGTAAAGTTATCTGTAAGTAATATTACACCATACGGTTAATAAATGACCTTGAATTGTCATATTTCGTGAACCAAACTATATATTCGAATATATAAAGGTTTGTATATTCGTTCAGCATGGTTACTTAATAATAACAGTTGTAATACGTGGTAACTTACAAAAATCACGCATTCTTATTGGTTTACAACTTAATGAATGATATAGTCATAAATATTCATATTAAATGAAATTTTGTAATGTTTACAAAATTCTGAAGCGCCCCCTCGGGTTGTAACGCCCCTAGACAATTGTCTAGTTTGCCTAGTGGAAAATCCGGCCCTGATTTGTATTATAAAATATCTATTGAATTTCATAGCTCACTGTTACAAATTACCTTTTTTTCATTCATTGTTGTGGGTGTAACATATTTTTAACAAAGAAAAAAGATGAATGTTTTAGTTGACATGTGATATTTCTCCAAGTCAGTCACCCTAAAGGATAACGACTCAAAACATTCCACGTTATACAATTAAGCTCTGTTTTCAACAGAAACATATTTTTCTTTCAAAATTCTTGTTCCTTTGCTACCCTGTTAAATCCGAATGGTACATAAAAACTGGTCGTTAGCAAAATGAAAAAATATGGCGAATGTAACTGAAGAAAAGAACGCGATATTTTGCTTAACTTTTATAAAAATTTATAACCGCACTGACTGGATTTTTATTAGCAGTTTTATATTCGGATTTTAATTGCTATTTGTGTATATTTGATCATACGGGGCCTAGGAATAGAGCAATATTCGAGTTATTAAACGTGTTCTAAATCAAATAAATTGAAGGTAAAGTTCATGTTTCTTATAGTTGTGTTACCGGGAATTATGCGCGAGGTGTATTAATATTTTAACTATCATAATTTTAATTTCAAAAGTGTAGTGCCAAGTTTTGATGTGTGTGGTAACAGATAAAAGTATAGTATGAAAAAATTCTGATTTAGCCAGCACAATATCTTCCGTCAATCCTGTGTATTATACAAATTTTCTTGCAAGATTTTAAATTTTCAGTAAAATTATTTCATAACTATGCAAATTACACTTGACACTGACATCTTCTTCTCCTTTAGCTTTTCCCATTCGTTCCTCAGTTTATTCAACCTTCTATTACTAAGCTATTCAATCTTTTTCCAATATATTCTTCATCTCTCCTCATGACATGTTCAAATCAATGAAATCGTCTCTCTTGTATCTTTCTAGAAACTTCTAACACTGGAGTTATTTCCTTTATTAATTCATTCCTTATCGTATCTTTCCGTGTTTTCCCCAACATCTACTTCAACATCCTCATCTCTGCCACATTCATTTACTTTTCATTGTACTGACATCTGCCAATTTGAATTATCTGAATATATTAGCAGTTTCCATGGTTAGCATAGCTGGCTGAGTTATGAAATTTAATATCTTTAATAATTCTTTAACGCTATATCTATTGAATATCAAGTATAAAATGCAATCAAATCGTATAGAGAATAATATATTCTTTAAGTTTTAATAACGTTAAATGTCAATAAATCATATCTAACTGTTAAAATCTTCAAATGAGGGTACTTCCGGTTGACTAATTATAAGCACACACATACAGACGTCATCGTAAAAATAGTAAAATCGTATTCTCGGGACCCTAAAACGTGCTTATCCACTAAAAACTCACCACCGAATTTTTTGACCAAAGTTAATACCTTCCTTATTTAATTGAGGCGGTAGGTAAAAACATCAAATTGTATGCCTGTCACAATTTTTTTACGTTTCTGTCAGTCAGATGACCGCCGCCCGCCTAACCATCATTCAATTGACTATCGCGTATTTGATATTTGACTATCGCCCAGCTTTCGCATACCAGGAAAAATGGTATAAATAGTCTTTGTGTTTTCGAAAATGACGCAATCTACATTTGATTATAGTTTAAAAGATGTTGAAACTTGCCATAATGAATTATTTAACTCCCTATTATAGTATTGATTGTATTTTTGAATCCATAAAGACTGTCTTTGTTCTATATGTTCAATTAACTTTTCACTATTTATATGCTTTTCGTACGAATAACGCAACAAAGACAATAGTTATTTGTCAAACTAGAGAGGAAAGCGCTTCTTTTTCCCACTCTAGCCAGAGTGGAAAAAACGCTTTCTTCTCGTGTTAGACACAACATTTTTTTCACCACATGTTTTTAAAAACGATTTGCTCGGCCCTTAAATACACTTTAAGAAAAGATTAGTAGAATAAGGGTAATATATTGTTTATTTGAATCAAAATAGTTTATATTGACATGACTAGTAGAATAAGGGTAATATTTTATTTATTTGAATCAATATATATTATTATTTATAATTTATATTTACACTTTGACAACACAACACACAACTGACACGTCAAAAGTTAGGTTATCAGACGCAAAGCGTTGTAACAATGAACCAATCTTAAATATAAATAAATGTCAAAATGTGATTTAATCTAGAAAAAGAAAAATATAAAACATAATTGTAAGATAATTTAAAGTATGTATATCTCTAAAATAAGAATTTTTAATAAAATTAGGAATTTATTTATATTTTTATTTTGTAAATAACTTTCATGTTGGTACCACTTCCATATTTTCCTATCTAGGAAAATCACATTTTCCTCGCTATTTCGGGAGAAGAAAGTTAAGCTTTTTGTGCATGTCGTGAAAAAAATATTTTGTTTGTATCAACAAGTCGTAAGAACTGTAGCTGCACATATATCTATAGTTGTATGTATTTATTTACTTTTGATGATTTTGTACGAATTCGTACGAACACATTTTCGTATGTATTCGTATCCAGTGTAACCGCCACCTTATAGCTATTTTTTTTTGTTTTTATATATCTATATTTGTCAAATTCTAGGGGCAGTCCGGTAATGAATGAAATATATAAACCTATTTGGAAATTACAGAATTAAAATTGTAATATATTAATAAAGAAAAATAAAATATAACATAATTCAATTATCCAAAGATAATACATTAATTTAACACAAAATTGTGCAGTACATTTATCGAATCTACATAATCCTCTAATTGACAAATCATTTATAACTGGGCAATTTCACAAATTAGAGATTCGAATGCGGTTTTCCGAACAGACAACAATGTGCAATGACATTGAACGAATAACCACAGACAAAAATAGCAAACAGGTGGATTCCCAGTTCCAAAATAAATCAATTCAATTCACCTGCGTTCCATTCATGGTATTTTTAAACTGAAGAATGATTTAGTTGAAGTAGAATCTGTAGACCAACATACATTTGATTAAGTCCGTACGGCATTGACAAAAAATTTGATTGACATAAATCCATATGGCTCTAGTCGTATCATATGTATCAATCAATGGTAATATTTCTACTGACGTATGTAACAGAAATTTTGAGAAAAATTATACGCTCCAAATTTTATTACTAAATAAGGTCTAATCTTGTAGTCACTGAACATTATAAATACATAATAGTTGTTTTATAATATGCAATTTTAAATTTGCCAGAAAAAGTTTTGAAAGTTGTTTAATACATGCTAGTATAAAAAAATTCTACGCGGCAGTAGCATTTCTATACTCCCTGTTCCAGTGGTTGTCAACATTTGAGTACGTGTGGGATAAATGTTCATTATAGAAATATTATTCATATCCTCGTAGGAGCTACAATAATGTCCAATATTTGCATTATGTCATGCACATTCATACCTACATACGCGACAATATTATAGCTTAAAACTATTATTGCCATCGAAATACGACTGTGAAGTGATTTGTTCAGAACAGTAAATAAGACAGATTTTATTGGATGGCAGTACAGATTATAAGTGGAATTATAACAAATCTCAAATCAAATACATATGAAATTCCAAGTATTCGCCATTTGTCTGAAACATGTGGGGTGCATTGTAGGTAGTAATTTTTCCAATAAGTACACGATTCACCTGCATAAATGTCACTATAAAAAAAATGCGATTCTTGTTCATTACTCTGAAAGGTTGCTTATTACATTCCTAATTATCACAAATGTAATTGCTGCATTTAATATGAATGTCAAGACATCACTACTAATTGAAGTAAGTACCGGAAAAAAAGGTCTAGTTGTTTTAAAAATAGCCAGTGTTCTAGTGAGATTTCTGCAATTAAAAACATACTTTTTTTTGAGGGTATGGTAAAATCTTTCTTCCCGGAAACCTACAATAAGCTGACACGGACACTAATTTTGGATCCTATTTTTCAGAGATAGCATTACTTAAATCATTAGCATTGTATCGGAGATTCCACTGTTTATGAATATATTTCGGTTTGAGTTAGAAACAGTTGTTCTTATTTGTTCTTATTACAGTATTTTAATACGCACGACTACGTATTGGGTTATGTATTTAAGTTAAATTAACATTTTAAAAGTGGCAATAAGTTATTGAAATTTTCTCTAAAGAAAAACTCAATGTACGTAAATTAGCAGCTCGGATTAATATCGGAAAATATCTTTATAAACAGCGTTCTATTTGATTTGTATCCTAAATAATTCAAATCGACAAATAGCAGTTTTTGTTCTTTATACGTAGCTTCCAGAAAAATACTATAAAAATGGTATTTATTTAAATTACAATTGAATATTTCTCAATATTTTTGATTTATAAAAATATAAAATCAGAAAAAAATACTCTGTTGAATTGGCCTAAAAAATGTTATCATTCCATTTAAAAAAAATCTGATGCGGCCATTTTCTTGCAAAAGATTCTATATTTCCAGTAAAATTATTTCATAAACAAAGTATAAAAATTGCATTTGACACTAACATCTTTTACTTTACTTTTGTAAGACTAGGTCACCACACAAGTGAGGTCATTAGCACTCAGTAGTAGTAATCACTAATATTGCAGAATAAGCAATATGTAGCAATTATAATATTGTTTCTTTATTTGGTAATTAGGTGATACCTCAATTGTTTGTTGACTTAGCATTACAGTAATATAAAAGACTGCATGGACGATGGGAAGACAGAGTCCGGTGAGAGTCCATCGAGAGGTCCATCAAGAGAGAGACTAGAAGAATACCATTCATCCATACAGTCGGGTCCATCATTTGTAAATATATCAATTCATCTTTATACTAGTCAATAAACTTAGTTATAATAAATCATTATCATTATTTCGAACCTTTACTCTTCTACTAGCAACGTCACAACGGTAAGAACATTTATTATTACTTATTATATTTTTGGCGATTACTAAATTGTACCTCCAGTCTGGCAAGAACCCATCTTAAATATTATTTGCTAATTCGCCTCATAAAGGCGGGTTACAAATTGGTGGCAGCGGTGGGATGTGGTAGCCATACCGTTAATAAGAATTGCAGGAAATATGTTATATATGGTAAACATAGAAAACAAGATTTAGTGTGTTATATGGAAAATCAATCAGTTAGAAATATGGTATAAAAAAATGTTTGTATGTAAGTGTTGATCTTAAGAGTGAAAGAACAACCGTCAGTGCCATGCATGTTGAGGAAACCGCATCAAACCACAGGAAGCAGATGAGCCATCCAAGGAACGACGACCGGCCAATCGTCTCCCCTCAAACTCATCTACAGCCATGGACACCATCCAGCACAAGACCAGTGGTATGCAGTAATTTCCCCCATCAAACATGACATGCTATAAAATATTGTGAATATAGAGACTTTAAGTGTAGTTATAAGAAAAATTGTGCTCCTCCGGAAGCAAATTTTTAAAGAAGGGACCACTTGTGTGGTGACCTAGTCTTACACTTTTTCCCATTCGTTATCCCCAAACCTATGCGAGATATAATAAAAAAATTAATTGTGTCAGATTGAGAATATAATTTTCCTTAATATTCCAAAAAAAAAATTTCAGGAAATAATATTTAAAAGATTTTTTTCAAGAATCTGCTACTTCCGGTTGTCCAATTGTTACCAAAACCTTTTCAGCTCTTCCTATGAATGTCCGATTGGGAATACGTAGTTAAACAAATATTAAGTCTTAGAGTTTTTGAGTAATCGTCCTTCCAATGTCCCACACACATACACACACACACAAATACATCCACACACACACACACACACAGACTTCATCGTAAAAATGTTAAAACCTGATTGTACGGACCTTAAAATGTGCTTAATCTTTAAAATCTGGATATGCGATTTTTAGCATGAATGCAATACCTCTCTTAGCGAGAGGTAAAAAATGTTCAAAATAACAATAACAATAATTATGACAAACAAGGAAAAACAAAAGACTATCCTCAATTGTTTTCCATTATTAACGGCCACTATGATTTTATTGTAATGATAAACGTATGAGTTGTATATGTCAAAAATAAAATATTAAAATCGCTATAGCTCTGAAACTAGGCATTTCCGGATATATGTATATGAACTTTATTTATTGTTTTGAGATGTGTTATCCACCTTTAAATCCGTGACCTCTATTTTTTGAACACCTGTATAAATTATTTGAGGTAGCTCGTTTAGCTGTTACACCCGCAGTATACATTTAGATATGCTCCAAAATATTCCAAAATTCGGAAAATTCTTTTTCATTATTTATTTAATTCTTGAAGTTCAAATTTTTAGTAACACTGGCCGTCAGATATTGCCCACTGTATCTGCTTTTATATTTAAACTAAATCATACACAATAACACAACCAGTTACCCCCTTTACTCTTGCCCCTGTATCCCTTCCACGCCACCCTCGCATTCACACACACAGCGACACACTCTTTGGCGTCGCGACGCTATATAAACGCTCGCCGGACGCGCACACGGCATTCTGTGTTGGAATCGGTGCGCGAGCGTCTTCGTCTCGACGGTTTTCCCACGTCCAATTCGACACGAGAGCGAAAACATGAGCGGCTGGAGCGCACTTGTACTGGTGCTTGGAGTTCTTGCGGTCACGGTGAGTTATATATAAATACCTAGGTGTTATTGTTGCTAGATTCATTGGGCAGTTGCCCAAAATTATTACAAGTATAAGTAGATGGATTTTATATAAAAACTTATAATTTGTCTATTTACAAAAAAAATCCCTATTATAGTTAAATAGTTATTTGTGTATTAAGAGTGTAAAGTGATACTTTGTTGCTTAAAAAAGTGGTTGGTAAATTTTTCAAACCGACAATGATAATTTACACTCGTAACACATTATTTTATCTACGTTCGTTCTATAGGTGATTTTAATGGACCCAGCAAATATCTCGCTTATTTATTAAGTTAGTAATTTCTTTCATATAACATGATTTATACAACAACATGTAAGCTACTTGATGACGGATGTACATTCATGATACCACTTCCGGTTTGTTAGTAATTAATATCAACTTTGAAATTTCAAATAGAACATACCATATTTTTTACAAATTTGAAAAGTACATCAAATTTGCTTTACAATCATGTAAAATAATCCATATGTTTCATTATTAAAAAGTAAAATGGCGGGCATTTTTTTATACACCTAAAACGTTGTGAAAAATGTATTGAAGAGATTGGGAGTCATTTTGAATATTTGTTGCTATTAAGTGTTCCTTATTCTTATTTTCTGTATATTATGACAAAAAAAATATTATTTCGTTTAATAATAATAGTTACAATTGTTTTAGTTCATTGTTTTATTTCAAGCTACAGTCATGGCTCACTATTTTCTTTTCGACTAGGTGTATAAAAAAGTGCCCGCTATTTTACTTTTTAATAATGTAACATATGGATTATTTTACATGCTTGTAAAGCAAATTTGATGTACTTTTAAAATTTGTAAAAAAATATAGTATGTTCCATTTGAAATTTCAAAGTTGATATTAATTACTAATAAACCGGAGGTGGTATCATAACATCCGTCATCAAGTAGCTTACATGTTGCTGTATAAATCATGTTATATGAAAGAAATTACTAACTTAATAAATAAGCGAGATATTTGCTGGGTCCATTAAAAGATAACAGCCTGTATATACGTATATAGATATTTCTAAAAGAATCTGGCAGGCAGAAACTAACGAAAAAAATATCTAACACAGTTTTGAGCTTAGGAATTAATATCAAAAATTATCATAAGTGTAATCTATTTTAATATTGTAAATAATTAAATAAAATAGTTATTTAACTATCAAGTGTGTTAATGAGCGCGATTAATTGTTAAGGGCATTAATCGCCAATTACCACACGTGTTAGTTCAATATTTTTCCGTTGACCGTACCTTCTTACTGAATGGGAAAATCTAATTTTATTCCATGATATTTTTTTTTTTATTAGTACCGTTTGACCCATAAATTTTGACAATTGTTCAGCAATGGTATGTTGTTACCACTAAAATCGTTTAATAATAAAAAATCCTGCATTCATAGGGGTCATTAATGAATGATTTTCTATACATTAACATACCTATTAATAAACGGTCAATGGAAATAGTATATTAAAGAACGAGATTTATAAGGTGTGTGTCAAAATTCAGAAAACAAGCCTTGGCGAGTTTTCTAAATGACAAGTGCGAAAAAAGTCCTTTATACTATTCTTTATATTTTGCGTCTTTTATATACAAACATATTTAAATAAACTACATATTAAACCGAGTTGATTTAGGGAAATTTGTATGTGTAATGTTGTAGTTAGTAACACTGGTTTGACATTTATTCAATTATTTGAAAGTTTATGTCAATACTGAATTATGAACGTAAGTGAATGTCAACTAGTACCAACTTTGTAAAACAAAAAAAAAATACATATCAAAATGAAGGTTATTTTGATACGCAATTGGGTTTCCTAATTACGTCATTATGAACGCAAATTACTAAAAAAAAAATTGTTAATTTTCATTATTCCACTCCAATATTTCATTATTACACCTATTATTTAATATTATCAGATGTCTAATTCAAAAAAATAGTACTGCAAAGCCTTCTGTATTTAATAAAAATCTAATATTTTAATCATTCGCCACAGTATTTTTTAATAGTATAGCATATGATTGTTTATACTGTTGGATATAAAATTTCATGTACTTTTCAAATTTGAATAAATATATAGGTTGTTCCATTTGAAAATATAAAGTTACATACCACTGCGTAAAAATGGAACACCTGTAGCTGGAATGATAGGTCACAGCCAACTAAAATTAAGGAAGATTATTACTCTTTTAAGCAGAGACTAAAAACGAAAAATATTTCGTTCAGTTCTTATCCGAACGAAACCAAAAAATTTCATTTCCGTTCTTAATGTTCCCACCTAAATCTTTTCGTTTTCGTTCACAATAGTTAAATACCGGTTAATATCGGTTATAATTATTAATGAGTAACAATTGATGAAAATATAGAAAAATAATAAGTTTTTTTTATTAAACATGAAAATAAAACATACATATAAAGGAAAGATAATACATATATAAAAATAAGAAGAAAAGCTTGTGCTATGGCCTGAATTTTTTACAATGACGAATCAAGTAAATCTTCCTTTATTTTAGTTATCTTATATAAGTACTTAACATAACGAATACCGCCAGTGTGTGCAAATGAAAATTATCGCAGTCAGTGTCCAATAGAATGAAACTACGAGTATATCGTTTAACCTAACACGTAACAGGGTTAGCTACGGGAGAGTTACTTTGAAAGTCTGCTTGTTTGCAACTCAAATATCTGAAAATTCAATAATATTTGCGTGTAAAATATTTGCTGTAAATAAAAATAAATATTAAATAAAATAATGGATAAAACCGGTAACCGATATTAATTATTTTGTTTTCAATCATGAACGAAAAAAATATATTGCGTTTTCGTTTTCGTTCTTATAAAAATTTCGGTGTATTTCGTTTTCATTCTTATTTCGTTCTTAGTCCCTGCTTTTAAGAGCCTGTAGCTGGAAAACGGTTCGTTTCCGGATATGAGTTAATTAGTAAAAGTCTATTTTGCATCCCTTGTCCCCTACAAACCTTATAACTTTATATTCATAACCAGCCTGTAGCATATGCTTCATAAAATATTTTTTTGCAAAAGCATGATTATAAAATAATACAAAGGAAATCTTACTTAGAAAACATCTGGAGCAGACATAGTTTCAAAGAGGTATTAAGAAGTAACTAATTATTATTGTATTCATTTCAAAGTAATTCTTTAACAAAAAATCTGATGTGGCCAGCACATAACCTCTCGCCGTATATTTTACCTGGCTGTATGCATAAAGCAAAGAATATTTTTATAAATACAAATAATATATTCATATAAATCTATGACGTATAAACTTCTTTATTATTCAATAATAGCATGTCTCAACATAAAGATATTTTACCATAAATTATGTTACAATAAATTACAAAGTAGAGTTTACCATATATAAATATTAGGCTGGTAACAGCAATTTTCAATTCGAACAACCTTGTTTACTTTCTCTTCATATTCTTCTAGTAAAAACATTAATTTTGGGCGGTCTAAAATGTATATATGGATTGTGCATCTATTCTTACATATCTTCTTTTACATTTTATTTTTTCATACTTGTTATATCTAAATAACACTAATTCCCTTTAATAAAGTGACGGATAGATTGCACTCCGATTATTCTTATATCGATGTGTAATTTTGTCAATATTTACAACTTACTTGAGAAGAATTTGATAGCTTTTTCGCAATTCAAAGTTACTCTAGTCTACAGTACTGGTGTACATTGTCCCATAATGTTTGAAACAAATTTAAGTCCTTCAACCTAGACTTGTCATCTCCATAATAGTCACAGATCAAGAATTAAGGGATTCTCCAAATACATTTTTCTTTCATTACTCATTATTTCTGACACTGACATTTATCTGTCAGTTACAAATAATTTAAATTTGCAACTATTTTTCATGGCATCCTTTCGGTTGTAAAATTAATTACAACATGATTTTATATATTATATTCCTTTTATCTATAAAATATGTATAAAAATATTTAAATGTATCAGAAAGAGAATTTATTTTTCTTTAATATTATCAAGAAAAATTTTCAAAAAATAATATTTAGAAGATTTTTTTTCAAGAATCTTCTACTTCCGGTTGTCCAATTGTTACCAAAACCTTTTCAGATCTTCCCATGAATGTCCGATTGGGAAATACGTTGTTAAACAAATTTTAAGTCTTATAGTTTTTGAGTAACCGTCCTTCCAACATCCCACACACACACACACACACACACACACATCCACACACACACACACACAGACATCATCGTAAAAATGTTAAAATCGGATTGTAGGGACCTTAAAACGTGCTTATTCAATAAAATTTGGATATGCGATTTTTAGCATGAATCCAATACCTCTCTTAGCGAGAGGTAAAAATGAAAATAATTACATTATAATTATTCACGAAACCGTGTTCTTGAGTGTCTGATCGCGAATCTGGGGACCCGGGTTCAATCCCGATCGACAAAATTGACCCATGTGGTGCACTTTTCACGACAGCAATGAGTGCCCGTGAGGTGACGCCTGATAAGCACCCACACGGTACAAATATTTCATCATTTACCGATATCTGCGTACAAAGCGGATTGGCATACCCAGCAATGGGTAATACGCCGTGATGATATATTTATTTATTTTATAATTATTCAATTCAAATGGATTTAAAACATCAAATGAATACACATACAATACACCTACATATGGTTTATTATTTTATTTAATACCAAATAAATATTTATGAATTTTAGTCTAGACTATTTATTTTATATTAATTGAATATTTATTTTATACATATCAAATAATCATTATTGATAATATACCTACATACTTACATATAATGGAGTTCTCCATTATAGTAACAAAATAGAAAATTGGTCGTCGTCTATATTGAAACTAATGACTTCCAATCTCATTTTGAACATATTCCCTCCGGGGTTCCCAAAGGTTCACATCTCGGTCCACTTCTTTTCAATATATTTATTAATGACATCAAAAAAATTATAATGAAATTAATTTTCATAAATTTTGTAATTCTTGCTGCGTCACCATGACAGCAGTTTCAGTAATTCAATATTACTAATTTACAGACGTCAGTGTCAAGTACAATTTACACAATATGTCTGTGAAGTAATTTTACCGATTTTTTGATATTTCTTAAAACCAATGAAATGTTTCTTTTTACCTCTCGCTAAGAGAGGTATTGGATTCATGCTAAAAATCGCATATCCAGATTTTATTGAATAAGCACGATTTAAGGTCCATAGAATCCGATTTTAACATTTTTACAATGATGTCTGTGTGTGTGTGAGGTTGTTGGAGACACGATTTCTCAAATTCTATAAGACTAAAATCTAACAGTAATGGGAAGAGTTGAATAGGT
Source organism: Harpalus rufipes (assembly GCA_951394225.1). Lineage (NCBI taxonomy): Eukaryota > Metazoa > Arthropoda > Insecta > Coleoptera > Carabidae > Harpalus > Harpalus rufipes. The sequence continues at coordinate 10,989,346 of OX596288.1, read as the reverse complement.
TCTGGTAACAATTGGACAACCGGAAGTGGTAGTTTCTAAAGAATAAAATTTTAAATATTATTTTTTGAAAATTTGTTACTACAAATATTAAAGATAATTAAATTCTCAATCTGACACACTTAATTTTTTTATTATATCTCGTATAGGTTTGGAGATATAGTATATAATAATATAGAATAATCTGTTGTAATAAATCTCGTTGCCCGAAAAACATTTGCGATATTTATATTTTTGTAATTGACATGTAAAATGTCAGTGTCAGATTTTTCTTGGAGGTAAGAGTACATTTAATATATATTATTGTATTATTAATTAATTATATATTTAAATTACAGATATGTTAATATTACATATATCCTTAAGAAATACCGCTAATACCGTCAATGAATTTGAAGAATTTTGAACATAATAGAATAGTAGGATAAAATTTCTTATAGAACGGAAGAAGAGAAACAATTTCAATTATTTGTGTGTACTTATAGGGCGCGAGCAGACCTGTGACTTTGTTGGCCTTGGCAAGCAGATGAGGATCCGTGTCAGAATGACGGCTAGTAGTTTTTACATAGATGTCACAATTGTCATATGTCATAATTTTTCATTCAAAATTTCAAAATGTTCTGATGTTTATTTGTCATTCATTAGTATGGAATATACTTGTCGAGGAAAATAATCCACATGGATTTGGAAAATCATAATGTTTCGAATTAAAACTTATGATACTTGACACCTATGTATATTACTAGCTCTCATTCTGACACGGGCCCCCACATCTGCTTGCCAAGACCAACAAAGTCACATAACTGCTCGCGCCCTACGCTACATAAAATGAAAATGGCGAGAGGTATTATGCTGGCCACAACAGATTTTTAGTCACGTCTTTGCGTCTTAACTAATACTGCCATTATTATACCTAGAATACAACTCTAGAGATTATTCCCGGGAATAAATATCTGTAGCTTTTGTTTTGCTGACAAATGTCAGATAGTTATCAACACAAAAGTAAAATGAGCGAAAAAGACCGATTTTGTCCCGTTTCTGATCATGAAATAAAACAAAAAATATAGAAACCACTTCTAAAAATGCCATAATTATATATTTCTGATTATATTTATTTTGCCTTGTCAAAACTGTGTTCTAGTCGTCAAAACGGACTTGCCAACTGGGCCATGTAAAATAATGAAATAAATTAATTACGACAGTAGATGGCGTTACAGTAACATGACAGTCTGATTTCGTTGTGTGAAACAAATTTGTGGATCAAATATAATCTAATTACATATAATTCGAGAGTTCGATCAATTGGAAAATAATCCTCCAGTTTCTTTCTCAAGCTTGTTGCCATTAGCCACTCAAGCTCTACAGGCTTTCGTGACTATTGCCTGGTAATAAGTTTTCGAAAAATCTGTCAAATTATTTTCAATTAATTCTCACTCTTTTATTATATTATAATTAAGAATATACTTCATTATTCACATGATATGTTTCCCTTCAATCAACAATCATTATCTCCCTAGTTACATGTCTATCACAGCGATAATAAAAAACAAAGAACTGAACGCCTGATTTATAATCGTTACTAAAGGATTTGTATTCTTTATTTACAACATTGACAGTTAATTTTGAGTATAAAAATGAGTAATAACAATAGCCCAAATTCCGATATATTAAAAATAACTAGTAAGTACCATGTTTTAATATAATATGAATATTTATATCAAAAGTTAGATTACCAGCACACAAAATGTGTTACAAAAATTCATTATATTCTCTCATTAAATATAAGCTCGTGATATGATTAATAATCGAAGATATTGCTCGTGAAACCGAAGCAGCAACTCGATTTCACAGAGAATATCATCGATGATAATCATCACTTGTTATATTACATATAAAAATACAAGAAATTTTCTGTGTGGAATTTATATAAAATATATAAAAATGACGGAAGGTATTGTGCTGACCACAACAGTTTTTTTTGGATGATTCTGTATTTAAAATTCTACTTAGCAATAATATTTAAACTAAAAAATCTGTTGTAGCCAGCACAATACCTTCCATCAATCCTGTGTAATATGTATAAATTCCATACATAAATTTTCTTGCAAAAGATTCTAAATTTCCAGTAAAATTATTTCATAAACAAATTATGCAAATTGCACTTCACACTAACATCTTCTTCTTCTTTAGCTTTTCCTATTCGTTATATAGGGGTCGCTATTTTTTATTTGCTTCTTCCACTCATTTCTGTTTTACGTGTCGTTCTCATTCAGATCCTTTTCTCTCAAGTCTTCCGCAATACTGTCCTTCCATCTTATCTTTGGTCTTCCTCTGTTTCATCAACCTTCTATTACTAAACTATTCATTCTTCATCCAATATATTTTCATTTCTCCTCATGACATGTTCAAACCAATGTAATCATCTCTCTTGTACCTTTCTAGAAACTTGTAACACTACCTTACCTTGCCTATCTTTCCGTGTCTTCCCCAACATCTACTTCAACATCCTCATCTCTGCCACATTAATTTACTTTTTATTGATACTGACATCTGTCAATCTGAATATATTAACAATTTTCATGGTTAGCATAGCTGGCTGATTTAATTTCTTTATAATTATTCAACTCTATATCTATTGAATTATTGAATACGAAGTATAAAATGCAATCAAATCGTATAGAGAATAATATATTCTTTAAGTTATAATAACGTTAAATGTCAATAAATCAAATTTAACTGTTAAATCTTCAAATGAGGCTACCAATTATAACCAAAATCAAATGGAAACTGGAGGAATACGAAAAAAATATAATTTTTGGAATCGTGGTATTGAAGTTATGTGATCCGAAACTTTCGTCACATACACACATACACACAAACACACATATATATATATACATACATACATACATACATACATACATACACACAGACATCATCGTAAAAATGTGAAAATCGTATTATACGGACCCTAAAACGTGCTTATTCACTAAAAACTCATCATTGAATTTTTTGCCCGAAGACAATACCTTCCTTAAGGTGACGGAAGGTAAAACCAGATTTTTGTTTTAGAAATTTTGATATTTTGTAATATTTTACCATTAATATTCTCTTAAAATTAATTGTAATTGCTAATTACCGCACCGCAAATTGTATATTGTTAACTGCGTCGTAATTGACCTTAATAATCTTATTACAGTAATTGCACCCGTGAGTATAACTCGATAGAGATGATTACTTTTTTAAAATTATCTCTACATAAATAGTTCGCAAAATCTAATTCGAAATCCCTGCTGCATATCACAATCATTTAATTACCTTTAATATATTTTTTTAAAAACGAAAACTGGTGACGTTAGTTGGTTTTGAATTAAGCCACAGAAAATAAATAAACCTTTAAAATTTATGCAATTTAAAATAATATATTCATATGTTTAGATTATTATTTCATCTATTTTTAGCTCCTGTATATTTTTAAATTATAAATACTTTGTCATTTATCAATAAAACATACCTATACTCATATCGTAATTATTATTAATGTAACATTTTACTTGCTTAACTTACTTGGAAACAATAAAAGTTTGATTCATATTTACGACCTAAATTGTAAGAAAATTACCTACAAAGTTATATGCATAAATCTATTTTATTAAAAGGTATTTTTAGCACCACCCACCATTTGTAGGATTCTATAAATAATATTTTATTTTTACCCTAACAATGTACATAATAAATTATGCATTTCATTAGAATATAAAATTAAATTTCTTTATCGCAAGTACGTGCAGTACTTCTAATCTGGTTTTCAAATTTCATTGTTCCCAATTTACAAGTTATGATAAAAAATGCGTTCTTTTTAATTATTCTTCGAATTTATGCGGAGTTTAATTTTATTAATAGGTAGAAGATTTCTTAATTGTTACTGACTATTTTGTGACGTGCTGTTTAAGCATTTTAAATATTAATAAATTAAGGTCAAAATGTCAGACGAAACCTTTACCCAAATCAAATTATTTATTTATTTGAAAAAGAAATGTATATATCATCACGGCATATTACCCATTGCTTTGGTGTGCCAATCTGCTTTATGCAGATTTCGGTAAGGATGACATATTTGAACCGTGTGGGCGTTTACCAGGCGTACGAGCACTCATTGCTGGCGTGGAGAATGCACCACAGGGGTAAAATTTGAAATATTTGGCATCGGTCGGGATCGAACCCGGTTCCCCAAATTCGTGACAAGACACTCAAGCACGCGGCTACGAGACCCCATAATAAATAAATAATAATTATGTAACTGTTAATAAGAGAGATTAATAAAAGAGACGGGATTATTAATAAGGTGTTAACAATTACTCGAAAACTTGTCAAACAGCATTTATTCTTACAACACCGACGTTTCGGTGTACACTTGCACCTTCTTCAGGGTCTATATCAAGTAATACAACAAATAATACAATAGTATTAAAGGTTTCGGCCGTTGGCACTTGGTGAAACATTATGGACAAAGAATGAAAATCAAACACTTGATGTAGTTTCACAGAAATTTTATTAGCAAAAAATGTTTTATCGATTTCAGCTTGTTAGGCCATCTTCAGAAACAAACGTTGACTGAATAAGATACAAATTTTTTTTTTAAATGATCTACCTGTCTGCCCAATATAATTATATTGGGCAGACAGGTAGATCATTTAAGATTAGATTTAATGAACACATGAGATCCTTCAAATATAAGAAAACTGACTCTAATATGGCCATACATCTGAATGAAGCAAATCACACCTGCAATATTGAGAACTTGGAAATTTTGCACTTTACCGATAAAGGTCAGCGAATGAACTTCTTAGAAGCATTCGAGATTCAGAAAGCTATTCAAAGCGGCTTAAACGTTCTCAATGACCAGGTAGATTTGTTTCATTCAGCTACTCTTAAGAATTTGTTAATGAATTTTACTGTTAATCTTTGTACAATTTGTATTTAAACTGTGAAAAATTTGTATCTTATTCAGTCAACGTTTGTTTCTGAAGATGGCCTAACAAGCTGAAATCGATAAAACATTTTTTGCTAATAAAATTTCTGTGAAACTACATCAAGTGTTTGATTTTCATTCTTTACAAATAATACATACAAAATAACATGGACATTATCACGTCTTATAGATTGTTACGTATCATGTACACAAAATACATTAGTACTAAATATTCAGTTTTTACACATCGTACAAACAATTCAAAGAGCACACATATAAATCCATTTGTTCTCAAAATCGACAACAGAATAATTCGGAAAACAGCCGGAAACATCTTGCGGAAGGATTCTTGGTGATATCATCAATACGAACTCATATTGCTCGTCTGTATACTATAGAAATTTAAAATAAATGTACGGAATTTAGTTGAATCTCAGTTTGGTCAGAAATTTGCTTTTTTCTTTTTTAACTTTTCCAATACACCAAAATATATGCAAGAAACATACGTTTGGAGTAATTCTGTTCTTCTTCAAGTCAGGGTAGAAGTGTAGACCTGAACCTTCCTCCTAGTCGCGAGTACCGGATCCAAAAATTCAAGCCCAACTTATGATAGTCGTATGATAGTGGTAAAACATTACGGCTCGATATGTTTACTGAGGACGTTAATAGACTAATAATAATATATTACTCTGAAAACTCTTGGTGTAAAAACAGAAGGGGCAAAATTGCGAAAAGAAGAAAGAAAATTTTAATTTAAGCGCATGCAAATATTTTAAACCGCTTAAAGTCGACCGTGTTTAGTGCCCTCCGTCGCGAATAATTTTGTTTAATCAACTTCTCTCCGGCACTTTCTTCCAACTGTTTCTCTTTTCCGTACAAGTTTCATAGTATTTCTCCAGTCGTTTCTCACAAAAACGTCTCTTTCGATTTCCATCACGCGAATTATTAAGATATTCAAACTTCTGACGTAAAATTAAATTTGCTTGAATTGTTTTGAAATATGCTAAACGAAAATTTCATATTGTAAGTGATTAATGAGTGTTTGAAAAATAAGTATATTAAAACTTTTAATATGTTGTTTTATATATGTTTTGCACTAGCAGAGCTGTGACCAGTACTCGAAAAACGTATTTAAGTACTAAATACTAATAAGAAAAGTATTTAAATACTAAGTAAAGTAATACTTTAAATACTTTTATTTACGTACTTACAGTACCAGTACTAAGTATTTTTTTTATGAAATCAGTTAAAATATTACCAAAAATGATCGAATTTAGGTATATCACTCTCATCTAAAAAGATAGTTAAAGTAGCCCATTAATTCTAAAGTACTATACCTATTTAAAAAAAAGTAGTACCTATATTTGTGAAATAAGTGAAGAAATCTGTTCACATGCGTGTAAAAAAGGCTTCACGCATATAAAATGTTTTAAAATAAACTCCATAAGACTCCATTGCATTTTACGCATCACTATTAAAATTCAGACTTCACATACTGTGATTAATGTTTGTAGCTACTACTTCAATCATTGGAGTAGAAAAATTATTCATTTAGTAGTATAATATTGATGAGCAAGTAGAAATATTCTTTAATAAATAAGTTGTTCAACATGTTAAATAAATAAATAAATAAATATTTCATCACGGCATATTACCCATTGCTGGGTGTGCCAATCTGCTTTGTATACAGATTTCGGTAATGATGGAATATTTGTACCGTATGGGCGCTTACCAGGCGTCACCTCACGGGCACTCATAGATGGCGTGGAGAGTGCACCACAGGGGTCAATTTTCATCATAATATATTGCATTACGTCTTGATTTATCTTTATTTACGTCTTCAACTATTAAATTAAAACTATAGATAGCGAAAACTTTAGTACTTTTCTATACTTGCTCAAACTTTGTTGGCAGTAGTGAACAGAACACATATAAATATGTTCTTGCGCATGCGTAAAGTACTTAGTATTTAAAGTATTTTAGTTACTTTAAATACTTTTAGATACTTTAAGTACCAAAAAGTATTTGAAGTACTTTGTATGAAAAAAAAGTATTTCAAGTACAGTACTAAGTACTAATTTTCAAAAGTATTTCAAGTAAAGTATTGTAAATACTGGATGTATTTAAAGTAATACTTTCAGTACTTTTACTTTAAGTAGTTCCCAGCTCTGTGCACTAGGTATTGACAGTTTAATTATCTTACACGATCATGTATACATATAGCTAAATTCAACTAAGAAGTCAGGAAAGCTTTTACAGGACGAAGGTGAGGACTGGAAATCTGCGAAGACACATTGCTAACATAATATCGCTTAAATAATTATTTAAAATTTATTGATAAATTTTTGACAATTAAAAATAAAAACTAACAAATATGATGTGGCCAGCACATTACCTTCTGTCAATCCTGTGTAATATGTACAAATTCATTACATAAATTTTCTTGCAAAAGATCCTACATTTCCAGTAAAATCATTTCATAAACAAACTATGCAAATTGCACTTGACACTGACTGTTCTTCTTTCTTTAGCTTTTCCCATTCGTTAGAGATCGCTATTTTTTATTTTCTTCTTCAACTCATTTTTGTTTTGTGTCGTCCTTATTCAGTTCCTTTTGTCTTCCGCAATACAGTCCTTCCATCTTGTCCTTGGTTTTCCTCTGTTTCTTCTACCTTCTACCATATCTGTACAACGACTCGTACAGCAAAACTACAATAATTTTAGGTTAAAATGTTACCTTTAAACCTCTTTTTGCTAGAGGTTATATTAATTATAAATATATAATATTTTGTGTGAAGAAAATGTCATAAAGGTTACATACAAAATACTAGTAATAACTTATATGTTTATTTATTGAAAGAAACAACACAAGTAAAATTTACCGACTAACTAAATGTACTATCCATGTAGAAACATTCGTTAATATCATTCTACTATTATTTTGGATTTTGGCACACAAATCATCTCACCTGGTAAGCTATCCCTCCCGGACTTACCCTACATATACAATAGGTATATGTTCTAGATTTGCAGTATACCCTATCCAGATAAACAGACGATTCACGTCATAACTGAAATATCACTAAAAATAATGGTCATGTACTGCTGGGTTTACATTGGCATGTCAAACGGATTAGAAGATGATTTGCGGATTGACTGCATACATCTTCATTACCTATTTGATATATTAAAATTTTTAAAGTATATTTAAATTTTATTATATTATAATTAATACAATTTTTATTGTTGCGTTTCATTTAGAAATTACATTAACATATGTGCCATATAGATTTAATTTTTAATCTTAACGTTGCGTATAGCAATTTCAGTAAAATTGTCTACTTCAATAATGGAATTTTTGATCTTTGAAGATATTATGCTTATTGTAGACACATTTAGTTGTAAAGCATTTGCCAAATGCTGAAAAAAATTATAGGTTATAATTAGTTTTCTTCTCATTCTCAAAATAATTTATCAAATGAGCTATAAATTCTTGACTTTGCCCCGCCTTTTCGCAAGTTGTCCAATAGCAACAAAAAGAAAAACACAAAGAGAATAATGATAGTCTTGAAAAAGACTGATTTTTAAATATACAACGCAAACACAATACCTACGTCTGACAAGCTGCTATACACACACTATATTTAGCAATATCTGACTTCAGTGTAGCCAAATGTAAAACGAAAAATTTGGCATTATTTTATTAAAATTAACGAAAATATACTTAATAAAAATGTTTTAAAATATATTTACTAATGACATTGATTTCAAATATACAATAGTATTACAAAAACCAATAAAATACTGTAAATAAAATATATTTTATATTAAATAGAAAACTAAGAAATTCCCTAAACGATGACGTAAATCATCTGATTCGCTGGATAGGGTTTAGTTACGATACGAACTAACATTTCATGAGCCCTTTTCATATGAAATGTATAAAATATTCCTACATAAATGCCTATGTCATGAGCAACATTTGATTATTATATAGTTGAAATCAGTAGAAGTTTAAATGCGAGTTGTGTACTTAATTACAAGCAAACCACTGAACTGTAAAGCGTGTAATAATTGCGAATGACTTTGTAATTGTGTTTTAGCATTTATTATTAACGTAGAGCTCCAATAGGTAGGAGAAATTCGTGCAATACAATAGTATAATAGTTTACAATACCTAATTACTGACTTACAGCAATCAAATATGTTTACATATTCTATGCCCAAGTTGTTCATAATCTATATCTATTGTGCTACAGAAATGTTTAATTAAATTTTACAACTATAATCAAATACAATGCATACAAAAGTATGGGAGCGTATCTATCCACATTATAATTGAGAATATCTTAGGCGAATGCGAGGGTGAATGTGTTTATTATGGCTACCAACGTAATATCTATACTTTTGCTAAGAAATTAATATCTTCTAAACCGACTTTGCTTTGATCGGTTGTGGACATATTTCTTTGTCAGTTTTGATTTGAAATCCCTCGTACACAAGACACGGAGTTCTAAAGTAGGGATACAAAATCTGATGTCAAATGTTCATTGAATCGTGTATCTCCAAAAATTCGACGAATTCCTTTCACTGCTGTCTGAGCACTGTAAATAGTTACAGAAAAGGACGTGTTCGCAAGGGGTGCTGAAAAGATGAATTAAGTACTTTTTTTATACCCGGTTGTTTCTCTAGTAAATTTATTTAAATGGGGTAGGTATCTGTAACCATATTCGCATTGTAATATATGTGATAAAATATTAAAAATAACCCCTATAGTTTCTCATTATAATAATAAAAATCTGTTGTGGGCAGCACATTATCTCGCGCCATGTAATTTTTATTTATTTTAGTAAATACTTCTCGTATTTACCAATAGTACAGATGTATTAAATTTCTTTGTATAATAAATATAGCGATTGTTCATATTTTCTACTCGAAAATTACCGTTATATTAATAATAATAATTCTGAAGATATACAATTTCAATTATTTGTGTGAACAAGAAATATTAAATTCGTTACTTATAGGGCGCAAGCAGTCATGTGACTTTGTAGGCCTTGGCAAGTAGATAATATGAGGATCCGTGTCAGAATGACGGCTAGTAATTATTTACATAGATGTCACAATTGTCATATGTCATAATTTTTCATTCAAAATTTCAAAATATTCTAATGTTTATTTGTCATCCATAGTATAGAAAATCATGTTTTGAATGAAAATTTATGATACTTGACACCTATGTACATTACTGGCTGTCATTCTGACACGGGCCTCCATATCTGCTTGCCAAAGCCAACGAAGTCACATAACTGCTCGCGCCCTATACTACATAAAATGAAAATGGCGAGAGTTATTGTGCTGGCCACAACATTTTATTTTAGTGTAGTTCCTTCCCTATTTTAGAGGAAAATTGTAAATACAAAACTACAGGAATCACATTTCTACGAGAAACAGTTTGTAAATAATTGCCTTCAACCAGATTCGAACACGGGTCGTTAGATAAAACAAAACTGATGTAAAATTAACAATAGAACTATCTTCCAAGCTGATAAAAAGCATGTAGCCAAAATTCTTTTATTTCTCTCATAATAAATCGTACTTTCAGTACATTACTTCACAGCCAAACAAAAAATACAATCCTGAAAAAATTAGTGCAATGAACTTTACAACGCAAAAGAATTAAAACTACAGAGTGTTTCAAGAATATTGCCAAGTTTCGAATTCGAACACGCATTCTGTTCTCTGCTTAAAACAGCACTAAATTTCATTCGCTGAAATATACTCCGGCTTTATCTTTTTTATTGTGTAGTCTGCTGAAAAAATATGTCCGTTTGATGCAGTGGAATTCAAAGCAGAAAAAACTTTCAAACTCTGAAACGAAGTTTTTGCGTAATGGAATAAAATCAGAATAATATTAATGAAATTTGAGCGGGACAATAAACGAGATGAAGACACTAACCGAATCTTGACAATTTCAGGAAGTTAGAACGATCCATGAAAAAAAATCACATTAAATTTTACATCTTTAACTTTGGCTTAAAAATTTCTTTGTTCCCAGAAAAGATCTGCGGTTTTTAACAGGAAGGCATAATAATAGTTGTAACAGGCGAAGAATAATCCTACCGATTAAACGATAGTTCTACCGACAACCGCCAATATAACAGGCGGATAGTTAATGTAACAGTTGAAAGTGTGACATATTATCTTCCCAGCTACTGCCGCCAGCTAAATATACACTTTACAAATATTAAGGCCGGACGCCGGACGTCTCAATGTAGCCTAGGTGAAGGAGAGGATCATTACAACCTGTTCCGGTGGTTAGCGAAGGGTTGGGGAACCACCTATTGCGTTGCGGGCAGGTTGGACCGAAAATGGGAGCAGGCGAAATGTGGACAAAATGGCTGTAACCTTGTGGATTCCACTTCACTACACTTCACTGGGTTTTAGGTTTCTTTCAAAGAAAGTTTAAACAGTTAAATATATTAGAGTAAAAAGAATAATAATATATACAGTGTATTAATTAAAAACCTGGCATTAGGCGTTTAACATGGGAAATCAGTTTTTCCTTGCGGAAAAGTTCCCAAATTATTTTAGACAAAAATAATTCAAATAAACGTTGTAGAGAATTAAATTCTGCATCCGAATTAGTAATAAGATTTTATTTTTGACATTTAATAACCGAGACAATCAATTTTAAAAATTTTTGAAGATTGCTGATTTATAGCGATAGGCATGCAACTAAAAAATAAAATTTGTCTACCATTTTATAATCTGAAGCTTTTCTTCATGAAAAAACTGTTCCATACTTTCAAATAAATGTGTTATTGAACGAAAATCACAAAACACAATTATTTTTGACAGTTAAGATGGCATACAATTGTTCGTAATTTTGTTTGAGTTCCATGGGTACCTCTATAAATCAGCTATCTCCAGAAAAAATTAAAATTGATTTTCTCGGTTGTGAAATGACAAAAATAAAATCTAATTCGGGTGCACAATTTAATTCTCTACAACATTTATTTGAAGTATTTTTGTCTAAAATAATTTGGGAACTTTTGCGCAAGGAAAAACTGATTTCCCATGTTAAATGTTTTTAATTAACACACTGTATATGTATATATATCGGGAGTTTATTTTTATCAGTAAACATAGGGTATGTCATTACCATAGTTACAGTATAAAAGGATTGACAGCAATGCATTAAAGCATTTATTTTATAAGTAAACATTGGGATAATTAACATAGACTAAAATAAATATTAAATTATGAATTAAAGAAACGAGAAATTATTTATTTATGTTTATACACTTAAAAACTACATTAACTAGTGAGGAATTTTTATTTTAAAATTTATAAAACGTATTAATAGCATTTGTTTTTGCTGGGGAGTAACATTTTGTGAAGCTGCACTAATTCTGTTTTTTAATTGTTCAATGTTCATTCTCTCACCATTGTACACATTTTTTAAGTGTCCTCAAAGAAAAAAATCATTTGGTGCAAGCAATAATTATTATAGATTTTTCGAATTGGTGCTAGGCAGGGTCTGGGTCGATTATTAAATGTAGCAGCAGATACATCTGAAACTTATCTAGGTTTATATTTGAAATATACCTGTTATAATCTGCAATTTTATAAAAAAAAAACCATTTTGAAATGTGACAGTTTGACGACTCTGACTACTATTCCCTATGTTTACTCATAAAATAAACGCTTCAGGGTGCGTTCGGTATTTAAATCTGTCGGAACACTCTCAGCAATCTAATCACGTGATAGATTCATCTGCGATTTCCGATCTGTAGCTTGAATAACCGAACGGATAGAGCGTTTAGCTGCCATTTTGACACTTATTAATTTGCCTGAATAAAAACAGAAAATAATAAATAATTGTTAACATGTGTACTGTGTGCGAGTTATGAACGTTTTTTGATAATTAAGAATGTGGAAATGATTATGGATAACTTAAAGCTGAAAATTATGTAGAAAAATGTTTCCTAAAATGACTAATTTATACATTTCAAACATTTTTGATTGATATACAAAAACAGATCGGGCTCTGTGCGCTCCGTGAGCTAATAACCAAATATAGAGCTGAGCAAAAAGATCGCTCACATGTAATTACCGAACGGCATCGAGCGCTCAGACCGCGTAAAACCGAACGCAGCCTCAATATATTGCTGTCATTGCTATGGTAATGAAACTACTCTATGTTTACTGATAAAATATACTCTCTGTATAGCTTAAAACCAAAGCGTGCGTATCTCAAACGCGGGGCGAATATGAAAACGACATACGTAGTATTACGCTTAACTGCTGATCACTAACTGACTCCTCCACCGACCGGTAAGAGAGGTTTAGATGGGCATTTTTGCTAACTTGGCAAAATTTAGCCGTCTATAATATTCAAATATGTCACGCCATAGAAACTACGCAATATGCCATGTCACATAGTTTTAAAAAGCTAGCAATTTGAGAAAATGTTATATTTCATTTCTTTTGGTAAATAAATCAAAATTTTGATGGATGTTGATTCCCAAAGCTCCTTTTCAGTTTAACTTTGGTTGTTTTTGTATATCAAAATGTAGTGTTTATTTAGTTGATTACACAATCAATCTTATTTTCGCCAAAAATTTACATTAATTGTTCTTGAATTATACACATACAAGTACAGTATCAGACATAAATAAAGAAAATCCGTAGAGACTAATAAAAAATACTCGCCCATATTTTAAATATTCAATATATTTTCAAACTTGTTATATAATGCAAAGGTGACATATTCATAAAACCTTAAGGACGTTAAATAAATAATTCAAAGGTATCGTACTAAATTTCAAAAGTACACCTACTTACGTATTTGAATTTTGAATACAGATGTGAGGTGCGGCAAACATAAAGCGACTGTATGTTATATTTACTTTTAAAAAAATAACCAGAATAACAAATTATGAAAGAATCTGTAATTAGATAAAAAATAAACAATGTTACATATTTAATACTTTAATAATTATTTATAATTGATTGCATTCCATGCGCATCTATTTTAATTGGAAATAATTGCTTGGAATATTAATATTATTTCTTGCAATATTTTTGTCAATGGTTTCCAATAGATTGTATTAAAGATTAAATAGACTTATTATTCTTTTTCGTTCACCACTCCCACAAGGTTAAAAATAGGATAATGCGGTTTCAGAATATAAATTCAGCATGAAAATGTCTTTCTTATTATGTATTACACGATTTTAGCGAATGAGTGGTTCATGAATAAAACATAATTTCAAATCCAAAGAATGATTTTCAATATTTTGATCAGATTCAAATCGGCAGACTTCTCACATTTCATTTACTGCTCCGACACCGTTAAAGATATAACGCGGTTTGAATTCGACTAAAATTTTTCTTTCCTATCATATATTTGCAGGATTGTTGCTGAGGAGTGGTTAGTAGGTTTGAAGATGTTCAATATATTACAGAAATTTCTTTGGAATTGAAGTATTTTTTTGGGAACCACTTATTCGCTAAAATCGTGTAATACATAATAAGAAAGAGAATTTCATGTTGAATTCATATTTTATTCTGAATTAATAAATAAACTTACGTGACAGCGAAAATATTATCAACAACGAGCATCGTTTTAAAATGGAATGTCCTAACTTAGTCGAAACAATATGAATTTTTGAAAGACAAGCGTGTTCTATCCATCCTTATTGCACACGCTTAAAGCCTTTGTAAAGGAGGGGGATAAATGCATGCCAATTTGTTAATGATTCAGATGACCTTGATCGGACATCTTTCAAAATTTTTACTGTATGTATGTATGTATGTATGTATGTATGTGTGTGTGTGTGTGTGTGGATCCTGTTTACGCTGTAACTCAAATACTATCATTCAGAAAGTTTTGAAACCATGTATTTCTACCTTATTCTAATATGGAAAGAACTGATTAGATTTTGGTGGCAATCGGATAACCGGAAATGGCAGTTTACTTGAAGCTCAAGATAGTTTTTCTTCAAAAAATACCTTTAAATGTATTTTTTTCTCAATTTGTTATTATAAAAATTAAAGATTATTCCATTTTGTACAAGTTTGCTTTAATACTTTTTCTATATATTGTATGGATAAATTTATAAAGTAATATAAAAATTATATACATAGGTACATGGTGGGAGGTACTGTGTTGGTCACATCCGATTTTTTTAGGGTAAATATAAGATTTTTATAAAGTCGCTCTATTTTTGTCCCACATCATTATTCAAATACATAAGTCCTTGTAAAAATTTAGTATGTACGATAGTTTTGAATTACATATTTTAACGTCCATAGGGTTTTATGTATATGTCACTTTTACATTATATTTATATTTAAAATATGGGGGCGTATTTTTTATTAGATCCTACGGACTCGCTCTGTTTATGTCCCCTATGTGTGATTAAAAATTTACCACATTTAAAAATATAAGTAAAAATGTGATGTATTTACATATGCGATTATAAAATTTTAATATATTTTCCTGAAAAAATAAACCACTTTCAGCATATTTTCCGTAGACCTGAATATGCAAAGTTTAGGTACCTAAATATTTTAAACCCTTCGCATTTTTCATGAGTTCCTGAAATCAAAGGGAATTTGTTGAAGCGAAATTAATTTAATGATAAAATAAAAATTTATATTACATCCTATGTCCACGGATTTCGCATAAATTTGCAGCCTCTAATGTATAAATGAAGTCAATGTATTTATTTAAAATTGGCGGAGATAAAATAATTAATGAGGGGGCGGGAAATTTGGAATAAATTTATGTCTGTCAGTAAAATAGAGGAGGATATAATTTAAATTAATTTTTGTATATGTATTTATTTTGAAGCTACGTATAATTAAAATTTAAATATAGAAGATAAAATTGATATTTACATTTATTTAAATTTTAAAAGTGGGTTACAGTAAATAATATAGATTACGTTTTAAATATATTTCATAACCGATTTTAATATTAGAGTATACATTACTTTTGAATATTATTATAACTGTTGCAGTAATAATAGATATTTATACACCAAGTGAAGTAAGATAATTTGGGGAAAGGTACAAAAATAAATACAATAAAACAAAAAAATAATGTTTTATTGTATTTATTTTTGTCATTTGCATTGTACCTGTTTTGTTTATTTTTGTATTTTGTAGTCTTTACCGGACTTTGAAAATGATCATGTAAATGCTCGAAACCGGTCAGTCAAATTAAAAAGTTGGGTAGCATCCATTTTATAATTAAGATAATATATATTAATGAAAAGAAAGTTTAAGCTACGAGCCTGTAGGGCAAATGAGTTAAATTCTTTCAGTGAATAAACATTCTAAACTCACGTGGTTTACGCAATATTTTATTCAATTTTGAGGAAATAATAAGTAAAACTATTATAATATTTAATTTTCACAAAATAAAAAGCTAATTAATTAATAGGTTGTGCATGACAATCGTCGTCGATAGATGTCAAGTCATTTATTTAAAAATTATAAACAAGTTTTATTTTCTGTCATTTGGGTCGTGAAAAATAATAAAATGGCTGATCTAATAAAGACTTCGGTGAGTTTTATTTTCGTGCCTGATATTATTTTAAATGCATTATTTGTTACTTATACTTGTTAGTATGGGGTTAATAATGACAGTTTAAAACGTCAAAATTAAATAAAGATATGTTTTCTGTTGAATCTGTTGCTGAGAATTTTTTTTAATACTGGGATAGATATTTTGCATGAAATTACCTATTTTATCGACTTTCATCACACCGGATACCGTTTTTTATACCTTCTATTATTATTAGACCCGTCTACTCTATTTTCCTCAAACTTTAAACGAAATTAAAATCATATTTGCACGTAACTGAAGCTGAAGGTATGATGCAATGGTTTTTATCCGGCAGACTACAAGATCCGAAAATATTAAATTTAACTTGTGAGTAAACATTTTTACCCAATCTTTTGTTTGTTTACTTGCCTCAAAGGAAATTTCCTGGCTACAACTCAAGCATGAAGATTTGTTTTTTAATCACCAATTCGTTGTAACAACACAAATGCTCTCTGATTGGTTAAAATAGTCGGTGGGGCTGTATATAAGTTGGTAGTTATCAGTCATGAAACATACCACTACATACAGTGACGGACAAAAGTAAAATATGGAAACTTTTTTATATTTAGGACGTAATTTTAATTAATATTTCTGTGGATAACTAATAATAATATAAATAATAGTATATTATATACAGATTTATTAAAGAATATTTAACACAACAAAAAATATTTAATAACAATACCCGTATTTAAAGAAAAACCCTTGGAAAAAAGTATAGAAACAAATACATTATTTAGAACTAAAACAAATAAAATAAAATAACAATTAGTATTTTGTTGCATAATCGTTTGCAATTCGTACAGCTTGACATCTTCGGGGCATCATTATGCCACTCATATATTTTTTTCGAATTTGTCGCTCTAAATGATCCTAAAGATGCTCTATAGGATTTAAGTCCGGAGATTGAGAAGTCCATTTTAATACATCAATTTTTTATTCTAAAAACCATTCTTTATCAAACTTTGATTAATACTTCGAATTGTTGTCCTGTTGAAAACGCCAACGCAAAAGGCATTTATTCTTCAGCAAATGGTAGCATTACCTTTTCCAGTATATCCCTATATAAAAAAATCTGAATTTTCTTGCAAAAGATTCTAAATTTCCAGTAAAATTATTTCATAAACAAACTATACAAATTGCACATGACACTGACCTCTTCTTCTTCTTTAGCTTTTTTTTCATTTTTCATTTTCTCCTCCCACTCATTTCTGTTTTGCGTGTCGTTCTCATTCAGTGCCTTTTCTCTCAAGTGTTGCGAAATACAGTCCTTTCATCTAATCTTTGGTTTTCCTCTGTTACTTCAACCTTCTATTACTAATACTAAGTTATTCATTCTTCTTCCAACATATTCTTCATCTCTCCTCATGACATGTTCAAAACAATGTAATCGTCTCTCTTGTATCTTTCTAGAATCTTTTTACACTAGAGTTATTTCCCTTATTCTTTCATTCCTTACCGTATCTTTCCGTGTTTTCCCCAACTTCTATCTCAACATCTTTATCTCTGCCACATTCATTTACTTCTCATTGAAACTGACATCTGTCAATTTGAATTATCAGGCTATGTTAGGAGTTTCCATGGTTAATATAGCTGGCTGATTTATTAAATTTAATATCTTTATAATTCTTTAACTCTATATCTATTGAATATGAAGTATAAAATGCAATCAAATCGTATAGAAAATAATATATTCTTTAAGTTATAATAACGTTAAATGTCAATAAATAATATTTAACTGCGTTTTTCAAGAAAAACTGTTAAATCTTCAAATGATGGTATTGTCGGTTAACCAATTATAACCAAAATCTAATCACCTCTTCTTCTAGATGTAAACTTTTGGAATACGAATAAATTATAATTTTTGGAATCGTGGTATTGAAGTAATGCGATCCGAAACTTTCGTCACACACACACCGACACACAAACACAGATACACATACAGACACACATACATACATACATACATACAAACAATCGTAAAAATTGTAAAATCGTATTATATGGACCCTAAAACGTGCTTATTCACTAAAAACTCACCATTGATTTTTTTAACCAAAGACAATACCTTCCTTACCTAAAGGTGACGGAAGGTAAAAACGAAACATTTTCTGCACTCTTGTTACAATTGGTCCTTTACCAGAGCGAGAAAAACATCCCCACACCATGACATTACCTCCTCCATATTTAACAATCGGTTTTTGGTATTTATAATCATACCTCTTACTCACTGGACGTCTAACATATTGTCTCCCATCGGAACCAAATATGTAAAACTTAATTTCATCGTTCCAAAGGACAGTATTTCATTCTCCACTCGTCCATTATGAGTGTTCCTCAGTAAAAGCAATTCGGGCCATCCTTTTTAAATTATCCTACATCACGAAGCTGTCACGTCGTCTCACAGTAGGATCACTTACTGACAGACATCGAATGGTTTTGTCAATTCGAGCACTGGTTTTTCTTGGACGACCGACTTTTGTATTAGTGTTAATACTCTCATGTTGTGAATATTTATTCAAAATTTTTGATAATCCATTTACAGAAAATGGCGAGAGGTATTGTACAACAGATTTTTTCTTCAAGTGTTTCAAAGAAAACTATGGATTTTTTAAATATATTTTTTGGAATTGGTTTAATTGTAGAGTTTGCAATTTCAGCCAAAGTTGGCTGTGTACACTACAAAACACAAACGATACAACTGTCAAATAACAATTTTCAATATGGTTTGTGTTGCTGTGACAACTACTGCCACCAGCGGTGAACTATGGAGCTAACATTTTTTTACTAGTACAATAATGAATAACATTGTTGTACATTTTAGGAAATTCTTTGACAAATAGTTTATCTTCATAAGACAGTTGATTAAATGGATTTTTGTTAATTAAAAAATTAACATCTTCAGAATTCCTTATATTGTTACTCAATTCTTTTAAAGTTGAAGTCGAAGCCATTATTTGTTTTTTGTTTTCAACTAAGATTCAAATTACAAAAACACTACGTGAGTAAACTATAAAAACGAAAAAATAAAATAATTAAATATTTACTGCAATACGTATCAGTCGCAAACCAGAGCCTATTAGAATAAAAATGCTAGACAAGACAGATTATGTTACGTTTGTTTATTGTCGAATGCAATTTGCAGCTAATATTATTTAAACTTGCTTGCAAAAATATGCAGTAATGTCGTGAACCTACTTACAAAATTTATCAGTACGTGGCGTTGATTGTATTCATGTATGGTAACGGCCTCTATAGGGCCGGGTGGAAGGTAAAGCGACTATCTTATATCCTTTACGCACTCATTGCATTTAGCATTTGTAGCAGTGCCTCAAACAGCTCTTTGTCTAGCGCACGTTTTTCTTACCGGAATTAATGCTTTATCAAAAACATTAGGCAGTTATACTATTCATTTCGAGAAGCACTTTATAGGGTGTAAATTAGGTGAACTGCATTACATATTAGTTATGGGAGCGGCTTAAATTATTCTTTTGATATTTCTAAAGACAAGCATTAACGGAATAAGTTAAAATTTAATTTACATACTACTTTACTTGCAGCTTTATTTCTTTTCTGGTGAGGCACTGTCTCACCTGCCTACCCTGACGAGCCGCCACTGATTATAATACGCTTGAAGAAAAAAATATTTATAATCGTGAGTGTAACGATATCATATCGCTAATATACACGAAACTCAATGCACTCAGCTTTTGTATCTATGGCATCATTGATCGTCATACACTTCAACTTCAAAGATTAATTATAAATTACTTATAATACAATTAATTTCTTCATCAAATACATCCACCGTTTGTAATAAATTTTCCTGGATTAATTTAATCATCGTATAATGTATAGTTTACCCTATCGATTATCCTTCACATGCAGGACGACTGTATAAAATCCTGTCTATCCCATCAGAAAAGAGTGGCAAAGTGACATATTAGTTTAAAAATCGCTGGCCTGAAAAATTGATCTCAGGATGCTATGAATATTAAACATATTTGCCAACAGATATTGGAAATTGCTTTAAAGAGTTATAGAATTGGAAATTTTGTATTAGACGTTTGGATTACAGATGAGCTGTATTTCAATAAAATTAAGTTTGTTATTTTAAGAATTTGGGAGTTTCGATATAACAAAGTTTGGAACCAAAAGTTTGTATTAATTTTTTCTTAAACTTTGACGAACTTTCAAAGTTAGAATATACTTTAGAATTTATCAATTTATATTTGATTTAGCAGGCGGTGTAGCATTTTAGCTTGAATGACAACAGAATCTTGTTTTGTTTCGATAACTGCCAGAGCTTTACAGCGTTCTTCGGTAGATGGCCCTGCATGTGGTTAGTGATCTACAGTCCATACGATGTAACTTGGCGAATTGGAGTAATTCACATTATCACTGCGGTAATAGGAAAGTTATAAAATCCATAGGCGTACCGAAGAAGAATGAAGTTCAATGAAATTACGAATATTGAAAAAAAAGAAATTATTTATACAAAAAAAAAATATTACAAATATTGGAATGATTATTTATTATATAAATCATATTATAATTAATTATTTTTTAAATTAATAAAGTTAAGAAAATAAAATTTCTATTGCTATTGAGAAAAAAATGCACCAACGCTTATGTATGAATATAACTTTGTTGGGTTGAAAAGTACCTAACATCCCGAGTTTGAGTGTATTAGGGTGAAATTTGCTTTGTGTAAGGCAATAAAACATTGTAAAATCACTATTTCACTTCTGAAGCTGTGCGGCATCGAAGTAAAAGTAAATATTTGACAAAACGCAAGTTAGGAATAGTGAACTGAATTACATTCTTTTGGATCGCCAAGTTACATCGTATAGACTGTACCTTATGAAATAGTGTAATGTTGAGCCCAGTTAGTTTAGTTAGTCATTGGGTCTGCAAAGAGACGAGAGTTATTCCCATAGAGTTAAGAATATACCTATGTCTCCTTAATACTATAACTAGGTAACTCGAATTTTAGGGTTTTCGAGTTATCTACATGGTCTTGTCTCGTTTTTCCTTTCGTTTTAGTGCTATAACTAGGTAATTTCTATGTTATTCTAAAAGCGTAAAAATCCAATAGCCTCAAATAGATAACTATAAGATTTTGCCAAATTTTCATACTATTAGTTGATTACTTGAGTAATCATACTAACTTTGAGATAGCTTGTTATAAAATAAAATAACTTGAGATCTGACTGCTTAAGATATCTAGTTTTGTAATAAAGTTTCTGCGTTTACAGGCTCAGTTTGTGTGTTTCTTTTTATTTGGAAAAAGTGTCAAAGTGATTTTAGTGATGATAAAATGAATTTTTACCTCTCGCTAAGAAAGGTATTGGATTCATGCTAAAAATCTCATATCCAGATTTCAATGAATAAGCACGTTTTAAGGTCCCTAGAATCCAATTATAACATTTTTACGATGATGTGTGTCTGTGTGTGTGTGTGTGTGTGTGTGTGTGTGTGTGTGTGTGTGTGTGTGTGTATGTGTGTGTGTGAGGTTGTTGGAGACACGATTTCTTAAATTCTATAAGACTAAAGACCTGTTTGACTACGGATTCCTCAATCTAACAGTAATGGGAAGAGTTGAATAGGTTCTGGTAACAATTGGACAACCGGAAGTGGTAGTTTCTAAAAAAAATATTTCTAAATATTATTTTTTGAAAATTGGTCACTACAAATATTAAAGATAATTAAATTCTCAATATCACACATTACATAATTTTTTCATTATATTTCGTATAGGTTTGGAGATATATATATATATATATATATATATATATATATAAAATAATAATAATAATAATAATAATAATAATAATAATAATAATAATAATAATAATAATAATAATAATAATAATAATAATAATAATAATAATAATAATAATAATAATAATAATAATAATAATAATAATAATAATAATAATAATAATAATAATAATAATAATAATAATAATAATAATAATAATAATAATAATAATAATAATAATAATAATAATAAGAATAATCTGTTGTAATAATTCTCGTTGCCCGAAAAACAGTTGCGATATTTAAATTTTTGTAATTGACAAATAAACGCAAAATGTTAGTGTCAGATTTT
Source organism: Harpalus rufipes (assembly GCA_951394225.1). Lineage (NCBI taxonomy): Eukaryota > Metazoa > Arthropoda > Insecta > Coleoptera > Carabidae > Harpalus > Harpalus rufipes. The sequence continues at coordinate 10,966,639 of OX596288.1, read as the reverse complement.
TCTGGGAGGTATGAGTACATTTAGTGTATATTATTGTATTATTAATTAATTATGTATTTAAATTACAGGTATGTTAATATTACATATATCCTTAAGAAATACCGCTAATACCGTCAATGAATTTGAAGAATTTTGAACATATTAGAATAATAGGACAAAATTTCTCATAGAACGAAAGAAGAGAAACAATTTCAATTATTTGTGTGTACTTATAGGGCGCGAGCAGTTATGTGGCTTTGTTGGCCTTGGCAAGCAGATATGAGGATTCGTGTCAGAATGACGGCTAGTAGTTATTTACATAGATGTCACAATTGTCATATGTCATAATTTTTCATTCAAAATTTCAAAATATTCTGATGTTTATTTGTCATCCATTAGTATGGAATATACTTGTCGAGGAAAATAATCCACATGGATTTGGAAAATCATAATGTTTCGAATGACAACTTATAATATTTGACACCTATGTATATAACTAGCTTCTGACACGGGCCCCCACATCTGCTTGCCAACAAAGGCACATAACTGTCTACATTCTTTTGTTTTAAACATGAATAAAACATGAATTATTTTTAGAGAGAAAATATTGAAAATGATTAAGAAACAAATTACAAACACTATTACTGATCACTTTTTGTTATTTCTAAAGTTACTTCTTCAGTTTTTCTCATTATTTCAATTTATATACCTCAGAACTCAGAAAGCATATTAATAATTTTTTTCGACTTATGCCGAAGCCAACTATAACGTAGATAAAATATAATTTATCTTTACCCCGAAAAAATTAATTAAAAATAATTTAAGAAGAGAATTAATAGATATAGAATTAAAATAAACAAATGATGATCTGTAATAAATTTTTTCCTTTGTTTCTTATGCATGTTTAAAACAAAAGAATGTGTAGACTTTTTATATATCATTGAAATGGTTCCTATTTAAAAAATCATAATTTTGTGTTATATCTCGGCCATTATTTTTTTTTTTAAAAATCTAATTTCGCCATTTTATTCTACGTAAAAAACGGTACAAAATTTATTTAAACAATATGTCTCTAACTATCTTACTAAATAAGATATGAGATATTTTCGAAATTAGCGAAATTTGTCCCCGCAGCTCAGAAATAAAAGAAGATCGAAAATTCCTGTGGCGACTATTTAACTTTTACCAAAAAGTTGACCCTGGAATGTGCATATGGTTTTGCTCTGTCGTTAATATCATCTGAGATACCTTAAAAAACATTGAATAGGTATGTGACACATGTAGACTGAGTTTTTTTTATCGAAAACTAGTAGCTTTTCTCGCAACGGTAACATACCACCGTATGTTTACGAGTACATGTTGTTATTTTTAAAATGTGAATGTAAATTTAACACATCACATAACCCAATACGTAGTCGTGCTTATTGAAGTACTGTAATAAGAACAAATAAGAACGACTGCTTCTGACTCATGCTAAAATACTTAAACAGCAGAATCCCCGGTACAATGCTAATGATTGTAACTATCGTTCGTATATGAGAGGTCATTTCTTAAAAATGGGATCCAAAATTAGTGTCTGTGTCCGTTTAAGATTGTGTCCTTTTAAAAAAATCAATATAAAAATTCCAGTTTCCGTAAAATTGTTCAGTTAATCATTAGGAGAAATTTGACTGTATATTATTTACTCTATGATACACCACACAGATGTTGCTGCAATCCAGTAAAAGCGGCCGTTACTAACTAACTGGGCTTGGCTAGCATCTGAAAAATAACCGAGAGGGTTATTCAGATGCTGAAATCTTGTGGATACTATTTTTTAATTCTTTATATGGAAGATGCTTAAGACATGAAGCGTCACACAATCAATCGCTTTATACGTAGTTTGCGAACGAATGAATACCTATTTAAACATTTTTTTTACTAATAATCGATTTCATAATACACTAATCCAAGCTACTCCATGGACCTATAAACAGTGGTGGTTCCTCTATTGTAATTTGGCCAATCAAAGCAGAAAAAAAGCGAAAGAATAAAAATATTAAAATATTTTAAATTTAATAATTAGCGTTTCTTTCACACGACACCACCGTGTTGAAATCAAGACAACAAATGGTAAGAGTGCGCGCGTTGCTTGGGTTACATGCGTCAAACAGAGACAAACGAATCGAAGGAGGAATATGCGATTTTTTGTCAAAATGAGATCTGCGGTTATTTAAAAAAAACGCTCTGTACTATCAATTAGTGCAACAACGAGTTTTTTGTAATTATTGAGTTGGCAACCATGCTCCAATATACACATACATTCTCTTTCGTTTGATGCAACACGAAGGTATTTGAAACATATACCTGCCTTTTGCAACAAACGATTCTATTGATATTCTGTATTTTAAAAAAACTATTAAAAATAAAGCGAAAGAAAACTGCAGTGTCCCAAAATAAGGTGATCGAATATTCCAAAGAGCAGTTATCTTATATTCTCGAAATTTGTAATATAAAAAATGCCAGAGGAATGCCCAGATATAACAAGGAATAAGTTATATAATCCAGATTTCCCTTTAAAAAAACTAAATATCATAATGTGAATGAAGCTTGCAAGAGAGTACGTTTCATTGGCGAACATATCCTACTATTGGTGCGTTCGGGTATAACAATCTTTTTGCTCTTTTTGCTCTAAATGCACTTTGTGTGTTCGGGTATTCAATTTGGAGTGAATAGTACTTTTACAAAAGCGTTCGGGTATTTCGGAGTAGAGCACTCCACAAGTGCCACCTCTAAACGAAGGAACACCAGAGCAGGCATGCGCAATGTGAATTTTGTCTTGAATAAAATATAACCTAACCTTTTTACCTTCCGTCACCTATAGGTAAGGAAGGTATTGTCTTTGGTCAAAAAATTCGGTGGTGAGTTTTCATTGAATAAGCACGTTTTAGGGTCTTTACAATACGATTTTACTATTTTTACGATGATGTCTGTATGTGTGTATGTGTGTGTGTTCGTATGTGCGTGTGTGTGTATGCGTGTATGTGTGTGTGTGTGTGTGTATGTGTGTGTTTGTGTGTATGTGACCGCGGTTTTGTCAATGATATCTCAAATACTAGAATTCCAAAAATTACAATTCTTGCGTATTCTTCTTCCTTACAACCATATGCAGACATGTTTAGATTTTGGTTATAATTGGTCAACCGGAAGTACCCTCGTTTGAAGATTTTAACAGTTTTTCTTGAAAAACTCAGTTAAATGTTATTATAACTTAAAGAATATATTATTCTCTATACGATTTGGTTGCATTTTATATTTCATATTCTACAGATATAGAGTTAAAGAATAATATAGATAAAAAAAATCATATAAATTTCATAATTCAGCCAGCTATGCTAACTTAACCATGGAAACTGCTAATATAGTCAGGTAATTCAAATTGACAGATGTCAGTATCAATAAAATGTAAATCAATGAAAGAATAAGGGAAGTAACTCTAATGTTAGAAGTTTCTAGATATAAGAGAGACGATTACATTGGTTTGAACATGTAATGAGGAGAGATGAATATATTAATAGAAGGTGGAAGAGACATAGGAAGACGAAATATAAGATGAAAAGACTGTATTGCAGAAGACTTGAGAGAAAAGGAACTGAATGAGGACGACACGCAAAACAAAAATGAGTGGAAGAAGAAAATAAAAAATAGCGACCCCCTAACGAATGGGAGAAACTAAAGAAGAAGAAGATGTCAGTGTCAAGTGCAATTTGCATAGTTTGTTTATGAAATAACTTTACTGGAAATATAGGATCTTTTGCAAAAAAATTATGTACAGGGCGCGTGCAGTGACATGACTTTGCTGCCTTTGGCAAGCAGATATGGGGACCCGTATCAAAATGACAGCAATTAATTATGTCCATAACTGACAAGTGTCATAATTTTTCATTCAAAATTTCATGATTTTGTTATTTCATGTGGTTTGTTTGTTATCAGGAGTATGGAATTCAGTTGCCGAGAAAGGGAATCATAAAATACCAAAAATTTAGAATCTTTTGCAAGAAAATTTATGTGTGGAATTTCTACATAATACACAGGATTGACGGAAGGTATTGTGCTGGCCACATCAGATTTTTTTCTTTACACATTCGCTAAACCTGAGATCACGGCCTCAGATATTCTTAATTTTGTATGTAAAATGAATGTTAAAAATGATACACATATGCCAATTTTTTAAAATGGAAATATAATTGCTACAGACAATAAGATTCTTCTTTATAACAGTATTAGTAAATTTCAGTATAGTTCTCTACTTTTGGTAATAAATTCTCGTCGTTATCTGAAGAATTAACTTCATAGTACATTCTTGCCATATGCACAACAGGCTGAATGAAATTATTCATTTTACGAAATAGTTATTTTAAACGATAACGGTCATAACTCGAACTGTCAAATGAACGAATCGTTCTAGTGATTCGAGCGTTCGTTTGGGTATTGTTTATTTCAGAGCGCTTCAATGTCACGTGACAAAAATCCACTCCAACTCCTTTCGTACACAGTGCGTACAAGCCGAACGCACCATATGAAGCTTTATAAGACGAGGACGAGGTAACTGGTGGGGCGGGCAGGGTACGTGCCCCGGGCGCAGTTGTTGATAGGGCGTAGAAATATGTCCTTCACTTGTTAATTCTCAGAAAAATTCATAAATATAAACCAAGTACAATCTTGGATTTCTTATTGCACACTGCGAATTAATACTGTTTTTGTGCTTATTGTGCATGTATTGAATTGATTTTAAAGTTCGCGCGCAAGGCACAACCACCGCGTGGTAGTCCGGTCAGGGAATAGTAAAATGTAGAGACTTTTCCATCGTCTAGATCTAGGTGAAATATATACCAGTTTGGAGTGTTTTATAATAATTCATTTTACCTTGAAGAGAACCCATATCTCGTTTTTTTTTATACTTCTCACACAAATGTCTTTAAAGATCGATCTACTGATCACATTTGCCTATTTGACAGGCATATCTGGGATAGACACTCGGCGATCTTCTATAATAGGTGCCTGTAGAGCGTAGAGCACGGTCATCCCTTTTATAATCATCAAAAACCGTCCAGTTTTAACGTGTCTCCTGTATTAATAAACTGAAAATTTGTTTCTCGTCGTTCCTAACGAATACTTTTTGCTATTTTTTGTCCAGAAAGCCGAGTTTTATACGCAACAATAATACAATTTCGCATATTAAAGGACGATAAAGACTTTCTGCGTACTTTTTTAACAATCGTACTATATTGACATGTCAACAATAAGTTTTAATTGGTTTCTTAATGTAAACTCAATAATATATTTGAAGAAGAAAACACATTGTTTTGATGAAGATATAAACATATAACTCCGCGTTCCAATTATGGTCCAATTCATAGGCGCCGGCTTTGTGGGTGCCCATAGGCTTAAGCCCCACATGAACAGTTTCGTATGGGGCGGAGCCCCACATGAAATTTATAATAGATTGAATTAAAAAAAAAATGTAAATGCCGATGGTTGATCAATTTTAATTTTAAATAGTGGCGTGAATCGACTATCGGGACACGGTTTGTTCTAACTATGAAGTAAATTTAGAAATACCAATGCAAGTAACAATAGTACTTTGGATATAAATAAAAACACTTACCATAATAACAATAAAGATAAAAGTTAACAGGAAATAATAATATCAATCCATGGATATTATATAAAAATCAGTAAAAAAAATTGCGATACTTGTAAAAGCAATTAGAATAATAAAAATGCGATTTTTTTTACTGCTAATAGGCTGTAAAATGTCACTTCCACTGCATAGACAGTAAAAATATTTTTACTGCCTCTTACATGGCAACCACTTAACAAACGCGTAGCAACCGTTCAACAAACGCATAGCAACATAATTTGACATCGATAACTTGTCAAAATAGGTATTAAAAATAATCACTAAATTAATATTAATTCTAAAATCGGCAAAAAAATATTGTGTTCAACACAGATTTACAGAGTCGATAGAAACTGCTATAAATATGGTATTTTAATGCCTAGATAAACAAATAACTATTGTCTCACAATCATCAAATGATACACGTTCGTAAGAACGAAACAAAATGTTTAGACAAAGATAAAATTACAAATGAAATCAAAATAATCATTGAAGAAATTTATACTATTGCAGAGCAATGATTTATTTTCTTTTTTCTTGTCAAGTATCTATACATGATAGTATACTTACTAAATGAAATATATGGTATATTTTTTGTTTTATTCTGATAACAATAGCAAAATTTTATTTTCTTTAATATCCCCGATTCCTACATTTTAACTTGAAGTTGAGCCCCAGATGAAATTTTCGAAAGTCGGCGCTTATGGTCCAAGATATGCGCGGACATAATGTCTTTATTTTGTTTTTTCTACAAATAATTTATATTTAATAAATTATAATTCTGAGAAATTAATTTTCTGCCCAAAATTCTTTGGTTCAATACATATGCGACAGGCCTCGTATATGTTTGTATATAACTACTCGTATATGTGTAAAAAAATATAGCAATTAATTTAAGTTTTTTTAATAATAATTTCCTAAAAATGATGGGAGGAGGCGCGCAATTTTATATATTGTGATAATGACGATGACATATTTGTTCCGTTCGGGCATTTACCAGACGTTACCTCACGGCCACTCATTGCTGGCGTGGAGAGTGCACCACAGGGGTCAATTTTGTACCATTTAAAATTCGAAATATTTGGCGTTGGTCGGGATCGAACCCGGTTCCCCAGATTCGCGACCAGACACTTAGGCACGCGACCCCAAGACAACATTTAAAACAATTTGAATAAATTTTTCATATTAATAAAATTATATTATTTACAATGTGACCCATCAAATCTTCAACCCACGAGCCGCCACTGCCTATAACAATATGTCAAAACTGATTTTCAAAACCCGTATCCAGTATACCTTATTATCAATACCCTTATTTATTATATGAACCCACTCTAAACCTATTAAATACACACAATTAGCTCGTCGATTGACGTGCATAATATTGTTTTCACCTCCCACTAATAATCAGAACAAAGGCGAGTTAATTTCATGAATTGCGCTTTATAGATTCTATTCTATGTATGCCCGTATATTGCAGAGGCAACAAGTTTGTCATATGCACTATGCGGTGCAGGTAGGGGAGGAGAATATATGTGGAATTAATTCCAGATGAACTAATATTCTGCCTCGTGCTCATTTAGAGATAATTCAACGAGGAATTATTGGAATTGCAATTGCAAATGTATTTACGGCGAAAATTAATTGGGTGGTTTTAGAGTTGTTTACAACAAGGCACCTATGATAAAAATCTGTTGTGGCCAGCACAATACCTCTCGCCACTTCCTTTTTTGGTTACATAAGTATAGGCGCGAACAGTCATGTTACATTGTTGGCCTTGACAAGCAGATGTGGGGGCCCGTTTCAGAATGATAATTAGTAATTATGTACATAGATGTCAAATTTTTCATTAAAAATTTCAAGATTTTCTAAATTTACGTAAGTGTGGAATTTACTTGAAATTACATGGAATTGGAAAATCACTAAATTTAGAATGAGAAATTATGATATTTGACATCTATATACATAATTACTAGCTATCATTCTGATCATCAAAGTTAAGTGTAAGTGTATATGTGTTCGTCCTTCGGTTAATCAAGTCGTGGTCATCGTTGGTAAAAGAAATGCAAGAGCACCATCATCAGAGCTTCTGTAACATCCCGACCGACGCCAAAAATTACATCGCATTTTAATGGCACAAAATTGACCCCTGTGGCGCACTCTCCACGCCAGCAATGAGTGCCCGTGAGGTGACGCCTGGTAAGCGCCCACACGGTACAAATATTGCATCATTACCGATATCTGTGTACGAAGCAGATTGGCACACCCAGCAATGGGTAATATACCGTGATGAAATATTTTTTTTTATATATATATATATATATATATATATATATATATATATATATATTTTTTTTCTGTTAACATGTGTACTGTAAACGAGTTATGGACGTTTTTTCTCTGATGATACTGATTAAAAATGTTTCCTTAAAGGACTAATTTATACATTTCAAACATTGTTGATTGATATACAAAACGACAATATTCATTAATAGAATAACAGTTTGCATTGCCGGCGACAAACATTTTAAATTTGCGCTTATATACGCATGCGCCAGACAACTGCTCAATGCTCCATGGTTAGAGAACGAGTGAACAGATCGGACGCTGTGCACTCCGTGAGCTAATAACCGAACGTAGAGCTGAGCAAAAAGATCGCTAAGATGAATTACCGAACGGAATGGGGTATTCCAGTAATTTTTTTTTCTGAAACTTCCATAAATTTGTAATACAAATGTGAAAATTTGAGTTTTTTATTGTGACATTTCCGCGAGATATGAATTTTTGAATTATGCTTAAAAATTTGAATTATATGGTATGACGTCTATTCGCTTCATCACGTGATCTGTGGAAAGACTACAGCTGTTAGTCGCTTGGCTTGGAGCGAGTAAGGGGAGGGGAATTGGTTTGTTCACAGTGTCAGATGCTATTTTGTTTTGGATGACTTTCATTTGTTTTATTTGTTTTGTTATCCGTGGATTTTAGTTGTAACTATATTAAAGTATTATTAGTTAAGAATTTGGTTGCTGTCATATCAAAACTAGCAAGAAACACAAACAAAGATCAGCTGAGAAACGAGAAAGCATCAATGGTGAACGCACTGCTTTTTCTTTTTCCACAAGCAGACAAGTACGTCATTACATACGTTATAGAGCGAATGAACGTCATACATCACGTGAATATTTTCCGCGCTAAAATAAAACACATGGAAAATAAATAAAATAAATAAAACAATTTTGAGTTTATTTTTCAGAATTCGGTCGTTTTTCAACCTAATTAATAACATTATAATGTTTTTCTTTTAAATTTTACTACACTGGAATACCCCAGAGCGTAAAACCGAACGCAGCCATTGAGACATTAATTGTTCACTATATGCAGTTTAATACGAAACCAATGTATTTATTTTTGAATTCATTGCAGTGGATAGTTCACTTTTTAGCGACTCTATTGTGCTTATAAAATGTAAATATGTACCGAGATATGTACGAAGAATACGCAGTAGGTATGTTGATGAAATGCAAATAAAATTGTAAATGAGACAAATGAACAAGAAAGTTTAGTAACTATTTGACTGAGCACTGAGGCATGCAATATAAAATTTCAGATTTTCTTCGCACACATTTCCAAAGATTCGTGTCTTGTTGACGTCGGTAAACTTAATAGAAAATGTTTGTTACTTATTGAATACCTTTACTAATTTTTATCATGATATGAGTAACAAATACTACGAATTGGAAATCTAAATCTTATACACAGAAAACGCGTCATTATGCTTCTAATAATTATTCACAAAATGTCTAATTAGTATTTTGTAAAAGAATATTATGTACAGTATAATGATTAATTAAGCTTTTGTTTAATGATAAGCTGTCACATATTGTAACAAATTTCATTAAAAGTATTAAAACAAAAATGTGACATTTATTCAATAATATTACCAACAACATCTAATGTTATAATAATGCGAGTCAATTACTACACGTTAAAGTTGTAAAAGAAATCTTTCACTGAATCTATTTTATGAATATACATTAATCCATTGTTCATAAATGCACTGATGATATGTATTGATCAAATAATGTTTTACTATTTTTAGCTGTACATAGTGATAGTATCTGTTTAACAAATACCCAGTTTCTTTAAATTACAATTTTTATCACGGCAATCGTGAGTTAAATAATGAAGTAAAACAATAAAAATCTACCTTGGAAGTTTCATATTGGTGTAAACTAGAGCATCACGGCACGAAAAGAAGTCAGACGATTATTACAGTTTGTTTAGTTCATTGCATTTTTACCTCCCGCTACCCTTGGTAAGGGAGGTATAGGGATCAAGCTAAAAATCGCATATCGAGATTTTGGTAAATGACCACGTTTTTAGGAGTGTGTGTGTATGTGTGTGTGTGTATGCGTGCGTGCGTGCGTGTGTGTGTGTGTGTGTGTGTGTGTGTGTGTGTGTGTGTGTGTGTATGTATCCTCTTTACGCTCTAACTCAAATACTATCATTCAGAAAGTTTTGAAACCATGTATTTCTACCTTATTCTAATATGGAAATATCTGATTAGATTTTGGTGGCTGGTTACTTGAAGCTCAAGATAGTGTTTCTTCAAAAAATACCTTTAAATATATTTTTTTCGGAATTTATTATTATAAAAATGAAAGATTATTCCATTTTCTACAGTTTTGCTTTAATACTTTTTCTATATATTTTATGGGTAAATTTATTAAATAATATATAAATTATATCTCGGTGCTTATGCTTTAAACACATCTCAATGGTTACATAGTTCAGCTCAAATGTATGTAACTGACAGATAAATGTCACTGTCAAAACAATAATAATTTCAAATTAATAATAGTAACGTTTTAAAAGGAAAATTGTAAATAGAACAAGAGTTTTATGGAAAGGAACTTAATATACATAATTTATAGCATTAGTAAATATGCAGGTATGTATTTACATCAAAAATAAATAAAAATATTATCACGGCATGTTATCCATTGCTGGGTGGTCAAATCTGATTTGTACACACATTTCGGTAATGACGATGACATATTTGTATTGTGCGGGCGTTTACCACAAGGGTTAATTTTATGCCATTTAAAATTCGAATTATTTGGCGTTGATCGGGATCGAATCGGATTCCCCAGATTCGCGACCAGGCACGCGGCAACGAGACCCCATACGTAAATGGCGGGGGGTATTGTGATGGTCACATCAGATTTTTAATAATATGTATACATAAATTTAACTCACATCTCGTAAAGTTATTTGACATAAACAGTGTCGTAGCTAGGGTAAAATGGCGCCCAGGGCAAGATTTCAAAATTGCGCCCTCCAAATTTATTCTGAATGTATTCAAGTAAAACATTAAACATTATTACATATAATAATTATTTATTAAGTGGGTCATTTTAAATAAAAACAAGAGCTTTAGAAGGATGTAATAAAATATTTTAATAGTAGTTATTTATGCAACAAGAGTGTAAATATAATCTTTATAACATGAGGTCAAGTATTTCATGACGAGGCTTGCCGAATCACGAAAATTATTGACCGAAAGTCATAAAAATTGTTTACACTTGAGTTGCATACAATATTTTTTATATGACCTTAAATAAAATTCCTGAAACAAAGTAGAAATTTGACAGACGAGCAGACGACAATTTGAACACACCAAATACCGAGTTCACGTTTAACAGATAACAGATCTGAAGTTGAATACTGCAGTTCTGTCAGTATTACCACCATGAAAAATAAAATAAATATATCATCACGGCATATTACCTATAGCTGGGTGTGCCAACCTGCCTTGTAGACTAATATCAGTAATGATGAAATATTTGTACCGTGTGGGCGTTTACCAGGCGTCACCTCACGGGCACTTAATGCTGGCATGGAAAGTGCACCACAGGGGTCAATTTTATGCCATTAAAATTCGACATAATTTTTCGCGTCGGTCGGGATCGAACCCGGGTCCTCAGATAGAAAAAACTAAAATTAATTAAGACAATTTAAATGCCAAACGTGTATTGATGGTGGTAGCTCTGTAATGTATAAATAAAATAAAATACGAAAATCGTTTACTTTACACATTGTCTGCAGTGTGTAAAGTATTAACTTTACACATCGGAGTATAAAACAATAATTTCATTACTTTTCTACACTTTTCACTAACCATTTTGTCTATTAGTTGCTATGCAGCGGCTAAAGCCCTTCTCTGATCCTTCTAAATTCCATGCAAGAAACCTTTTTTTACTGGTGGCATTCTAAATTGGAAAAATGAATAATTTCTACTTTTTACACAAGAAGACAAAATTCATTTAACTTACAGCAATCGTTCGAAAATTAAGGTATGGTACTTGTTCGTTTTCTAGAATAACTTTTCTAATAAAACTGGAAGTATAATGTGATTGGTGTACAGAAAGCAGGGAGAGGTTTAAATTCATTAATGTCCGATTGAGGAATACGTAGCTAAACAGATATTAGGTGTTATAGTTTTTGAGAAATCGTTCTTCCAACATCCACACACACATACACTCTCACACACACACACACACACACACACATCATCGTATAGATGTTAAAATCGGATTGTAGGGACCTTAACACGAGCTTATTCATTAAAATCTGGACCTGCGATTTTTAGCATGAATCCAATACGTCTCTTAGCGAGAGGTAAAAAGTTTTGCTCAGTGTCTTAAGAAGATTTTGGGGGCGAAATTGACAAGGATGTAATATTAAAATTAATAGTATACATGCTGAAATCGAAGACCGTGTGCCTGAGTGTAGGGTCGCGAATCTTGGGGACACGGGTTCGATCCCGACCGACGCTAAAAATTACTTCGCATTTTAATGGCACAAAATTGACCCCTGTGGTGCACTCTCCACGTCAGCAATGAGTGCCCGCATGGTACAAATATTTCATAATTACAAATATCTGTGTACAAAGCAGATTGGCACACCCAGCAATGGGTAATATGCCGTGATGATATATTTTATCTGAAATCGAACCGATGAAGAGAAGTAATAAATTATGATTTTCATATCAATTTTTAAGTTTGTTGCTATTTTTATGTCCAGATAAGAAACAAAGTTTTACAAATTAAATATTTTTTTAATTTTTTGCCCAGCCCCTCATAACCCATGAGTCAAAAGTCGATTTTCTATGGTGTGGCACTCTCATAAGCGAATACGACAAAATTTGGTCAGCGCCCCCTTTTGTATAAAACCGGTAGAGTTCGTTACAATTGCAGGATTAAGTATCTACCTAACCTAACTTAACCTAACCTAATCTAACCTAACCTAGCCTAACCTAACCTAACCGAATTCGTTTATGGGAGTGCCTCACCCTAGAAAATCGACTTTGGACTCATGTGTTATGGGGGGCTGGGCAAAAAAATAAGTGTTGGGCAAAATTGGGCCAACTTCACTGGGATGTTATTTTTAATGTAAAATACACCAGTTTCAAGGGAACGTTAATTCTGTAATTTATTTCTAAAAATCCGCTTTTTCCTTGAGAGTAATTGAAAATTTTAAAAATTGCTATCTTTATGGCAAATAATGTATGTATGGCCAATCCTAAGATCAATTAGCAAACATTGTTAATATTTAGGCTGCAAAATGTTACTACGATTGTTACATCTGCTGACAAATGTTAGGGAGCATTGTTCGTAAACAATATTCACTAACAATGTCAATTCGACTTAATACACCGGCAAAGAGTATAACAAATGCTCGATTTATATGCTAATAAAGAACCTATAGCTAGTAATTTGAACAATTTTTTATGCACAGTCAAGCTTGTTAGAAAAGCACTAAATTTAACCGTGTAAAAATTAATTATTCCAAGAAAACATCTCTTCCTGAATAGCAGCTGTTTTCATTATGAAAATATCGTTGATTCTGTTTCAATTTCCTGCCCAAATGACATTAATCAAGCAAATTGCAGACCCTGCAATGAAAATGTCCATGTCCAGAGCTAAATCTAGCGAAATATGATTCAGTTATACGCGTAATTCATCAATTTCATTGAAAATTGCTTGCAAATTACGTAAAACAAGGGCATTGGGGAAAATTTAGTAGTAGATGTACATAATTCCATCAATTATGCATCTGCTGAAAACAGGACAAGTTGAGCTCACGAGGAGAAGCGAAGATGCCCGAGGATAGGATGAGTTTGGCATTTGTTTTGTGATTAACTAGGGGATGTCAGGGACTGATGTCAAGTGGATATCAATAGGTTTAAAACAGGGTAGGATTGAGTGAAATTTCTCCGAAATGCGGGGAAATAAATACTACAGTTTATAAGAAATTCTGAAATATACAGGGAGATTCATTGGTATGTTCTTGTTTAATAACTCGATTGTTTTAAATATTATGGAAAAATGTTTCAAACAAAGTTTATTGTAAATTAAAATGTTTATATATTCGCAGTATAAGTTTTTATACAGGTGTTCCATTTTTATGCAATGGTATACAGGATGTATCAATATAATGGAACAGTTTAGATGATAGCTCTTTCCATAGCCACCTCTTTTTATAGTCAGCATTATACGTTTAAACATCACACGCATAGTGTAGGAGTAATTAATTCCTTATTTAAAGATTCTTTCATGGGAAAAAATCTGTTGTGGCCAGCACAATACCTCTCGCCACTTCCTTTTTTTGGTTACATAAGTCATGTGACATTGTTGGCCTTGATAAGCATATGTGGGGGCCCGTGTCAGAATGACAATTAGTAATTACATAGATGTCAAAAGTACGAATTTTTCATTCAAAATTTCAAGATTTTTTAAATTCACGTAGTTAATTTGTCCCCAGGAGTGTGGAATTTACTTGTCGAGCAAAAATAAACCACATCGAATTGGAAAATCGCTAAATTTAGAATAAAAAATTATAATATTTGACACCTATGTACATAATTACTAGTTATAACACTGACATTTATCTGTCATTTACAAACATTTTATTTTTTCAATTGGTATTCATGACATTATTTGGGCTGTGAGATTTATTAGAATATCTTTATCTGTAAATCTATAAAAGATATAATAAAATATTTATTAGATAGAGAATTTACTCTTCTTTAATAAGTAAGAACAAAATTTTTCATAAAATAATATTTAGAAGATTTTTTTTAAGAATTTACCACTTACGGTTGTCCAAGTATTACCAAAACCTTTTCAGCTCTTGCCAGTAATGTCCGATTGAGAAATACGTAGTTAAATAGATATTAAGTATTATAGTTTTTAAGAAATCGTCCTTCCAACTTCCCCATACACATACATCCATACACACAGACATCATCGTAAAAATATTAAAATCGAATTGTAGGGACATTAAAACGTGCCTAATCATTACAATCTGGATATGTGATTTTTAGCATGAATTCAATACCTCTCTTCGCGAGAGGTAAAAATACGGGATATTGTCTCCGATCTAAAATTTCAATTGTCTCAAGAATAGGTTTTACTATTTTTGCGATTACGTCTGTCTCCTTTACTTCAAGATAATTACAAAATTATGTGGAGTTCTGATTGGTCTTGGAGTTGTAAAAAATGAATTCTATATAATACCTATTGCATCAGCTAAAATATATTTACAATATTTTATTTATGATAATTATAGAAATCAATGCAAAAGTAATAAAATTTTCATAATTTCCAATAAATATTAATGTTCAAAATAATAAAATTGTTTTCCAATAACAATCAACAAAATTACCTTTAAATTAATATTTCTAATTAAACTTTCCTTTGCATAACACACAAACCTACATCGCATCTTTTAAAAACATATACATATATTTAAATATTCCTTTTCATATCATATTCCAAAGGACATTGTGGTAAACAAAACGAGCATTACATCTAAATTCACAAAGTAGGGCAGGAGATACGAACGACGACCACAGTTGAAACAAGAAGATTATATCGAGGATGAAATCTGCGCTTTGATGTATTGAAAACTGAGACAAAACGAAACAGCGAAACGACATATGCAGCGAAAATCGGATGTTGTTATTCTGACCGCAGAAAACGGATACAGATGATGTATTGAGGGGCTTACATTACGAAAATAATACTGTACTAGACAAAAATAGTTTTAGTTGATTTGTTTCAGATTTTGTAAATTTAATATAACAATACCGGAGCGGACAAAAGTGTGCGGCAGTTTGTTGGAAAATAAATATTTTCCGATTATTTTTACATCCCGCTACCCTTAGTGAGGGAGGTATAGGGATCGTGCCAAAAATCGCATATCGAGAGTATGGTAAATGACCACGTTTTCAGGTCCCTGGAATCTAATATTAACATTTCACGATGTCTGTGAGTGCATATATACATACGCAGTGTGTTAATTAAAAACCTGGCCATAGGCGTTCAACATGGGAAATCAGTTTTGCCTTGCGCAAAAGTTCCCAAATTATTTTAGACAAAAATACTTCAAATAAATGTTGTAGAGAATTAAATTCTGCACCCGATTTAGTAATAAGATCTTATTTTTGACATTTAATAACCGAGAAAATTAAGTATAAAGTTTTTTGAAGATTGCTGATTTATAGCGATAGCGATGCAACTAAAACAAAATTTGTCCACGATTTTATAATCTGAAGCTTTTCTTCATGAGAAAAATGTTCCATACAAAGAAATATGGTATTGGACGAAAATCACAAAACACAAACTTTTTTTGACAGTTAAGATAGCATACAATTGTTCGTAATTTTGTTTGAGTTCCATGGTTACCGCTTTAAATCATCTATCTCCAGAATAATTTAAAATTGATTTTCTCGGTTATGAAAGGTCAAAAATAAAATCCTATTACAAATTCTCTACAACATTTATTTGAAGTATTTTTGTCTAAAATAATTTAGGAACTTTTGCGCAAGGAAAAACTGATTTCCCATGTTAAATATATATATATATATATATATATATATATATATATATATATATATATATATATATATATATATATATATATATATATATATATATATGTGCGCTGTGTGTGTGTACGGATCCTCTTACGCTCTATCTGAAATACTATTATTAAAAAAAAATTGAACTATGTATTCTTGCTTTATTGGAAAGAGCCCATTAGATTTTGGTGCATACCGGATATCCGGAAGTGGCACTTTCGTCAAAGCTCAAAACAGTTTGTCTATAAAAAATACCTTACATGTCATTTTTTCGCTATTTGTTATAATAAAAATTAAAAACTACTAAATTGTCTACAATATATAAAATAAATAAATTAATAAAATTATCTATTTTAATAAATCCCGCAGCCTATGATTTATGTATAAACACATCTTCTTGGTTACACAGTTGAGATATTGGTATCTCATTGACAAATAAATGTCAGTGTCAAAAAACTAATCATTTCAAATTACAAGAAATAAACGTTAATGTCACAATATAAATTTGAATTAATATAACGGTAAGGCTTTCGAGTAGAAAATATGAACAATAGCTATATTATTATACAAATAAATTTAATACATTTGCATTATTGGTAAATATTTAGTAAAATAAATAAAAATTGCATGGCGGGAGATAATGTATTGGCCACATCAGATTTTTTAACGAGGGATAGGTCAGAATTATTGAGAATCTAGGAGGAAAAGTGAATCTTTAAATAAGCAAATAATTATTTGCAAGTACCTTAAATACTCTTTTCGTCTGAGGTACATATACCTAAATAGTTATTATAGTTGCGTACAAAAATATTGAGCCAAACTATTTTAAAAGATTTTTTTGTAATACATTTACAGGTTACGAGTAGGAATGTTAATTACATTATCATTACTATAGCTGACATGTATTAAAATTTATTTGCATTTTATCTTATAGCTTCAATGAAATTGTCCGTGTTTTAAAGTATCGAAATGGTAAAATCCATCCATTATCAGTTAGAAGCATAGGCGCCGATTTTTAAAATGGCTCGGGGGGGGGGGGGGTGCAATTATTTTTAATGAGTAATATTTGTTGGAGTTAAGTTCTGTACGCAAAACATTATATTAATAAAGCTATATTATACAAGGTAGTGACCGACACAGCCGAACATAGAACTTTAACATGTAAAATTATACTTTCGTATTTTCGAATTTTAGTTAGAGCGTAAGAGGATACACACACACACACGCACATATCGTGAAAATGTTAAAATTGGATTCTAAGGACCATAAAACCTGGTCATTTACCAAAATCTCGATATGCGATTTTTAGCACAATCCCTATACCTCTCTTACCAAGGGTAGCGGGAGGTAAAAAGGCGAAACTAAATTTTACAAAACATATCAAAATTGGAATGAAGTCGACCAGTGGAAAAGTGCTATTTTTAGATAAATAAAAATTTGTTTTTTTACCTCTCGCTAAGAGAGGTATTGGATTCATGCTAAAAATCGCATATCCAGATTTTATTGAATAAGCACGATTTAAGGTCCATAGAATCCGATTTTAACATTTTTACAATGATGTCTGTGTGTGTGTGTGTGTGTGTGTGTGTGTGTGTGTGTGTGTGTGTGTGAATGTGTGTGTGTGTGAGGTTGTTGGAGACACGATTTCTCAAATTCTATAAGACTAAGGACCTGTTTGACTACGGATTCCTCAATCTAACAGTAATGGGAAGATTTGAATAGGTTCTGGTAACAATTGTACAACCGGAAGTGGTAGTTTCTAAAAAAAAAAATTTAAATATTATTTTTTGAAAATTTGTTACTACAAATATTAAAGATAATTAAATTCTCAATCTGACACATTTAATTTTTTTATTATATCGAGATAGGTTTGGAGATATAGTATATAATAATATAGAATAATCTGTGGTAATAAATCTCGTTGCCCGAAAAACAGTTGCGATATTTAAATGTTTGTAATTGACAAATAAATGCAAAATGTCAGTGTCAGATTTTTCTGTGAGGTATGAGTACATTTAATATATATTATTGTATTATTAATTAATTATGTATTTAAATTACAGGTATGTTAATATTACATATATCCTTAAGAAATACCGTCAATGAATTTGAAGAATTTTGAACATATTAGAGTATTAGAATAAAATTTCTCATAGAACGAAAGAAGAGAAACAATTTCAATTATTTGTGTGTACTTATTTAATTTCAAAATATTCTGATGTTTATTTGTCATTCATTAGTATGGAATATACTTGTCGAGGAAAATAATCCACATGGATTTGGAAAATCATAATGTTTCGAATGAAAACTTATGATATTTGACACCTATGTATATTAATAGCTCTCATTCTGACACGGGCCCCCACATTTGCTTGCCAAGGCCAACAAAGTCACAACTGCTCGCGCCCTATGTAACATAAAATGAAAATGGCGAGAGATATTGTGCTGGCCACAACAGATTTTTTTCTTTTGAAATGATACGAAATATTTTCGACGATCAACAAGTGATAGATACAATTCTAGACATCAAATAACTACTGTTAAGCATAGCAGAAGAAATGTGATTTTATGTTGTGCATTTTCTCATAACGGTTTGGGTAATGGACCATGTAAAGAAAGAATATACTTGGATTTTCAGGACGGCGATCTTAAATTTCGGAAGTAGTAAAATAATTTTTAAGTCAAAATAGTCCAAATTTTTGCCTGACCAATCTTCGGATTTAAATCGAATAAAACATTTATGGCAGAAGTTAAAAATACGCGTCGAACAAGGAAAAGTCGGCTGAATTATGGAACCATTGTGAAAATAAGTTGCAAAAGGTTGCAAAAAACGGTATTACAAATTTAATTAAATCAATGCGTTGCAGTGATTGGATTAAAAGGAATGATAAAACTATTAAATATGGAGTATTAAACCGATTTTTAGTAGTTTTGAAATACGTATGTCTTTGGCGCAATAAATTATTTTTCACTACATAAGTTTATTTAAATACTTTGTATTTTATAATATGAAAATATTTTATGCACATATGTATATGTTTATTAATATAATTGTTTCGTTTATTATCACCTTTATAATATATAATCTGTTTGGCTCAATACTGTACATAATTTTATTTCATACTGGTTTCAATTTTCTTATAAAATTTAAATAATTGCTGTCAAAAAATAAGGTTGCGTATTTTCATATCATTAAATTTACTATGGAAATAAATTTAAATGAGCGATTTTAAAGCCGGATGTAAAGGTATTATTCTTATCTCTCTAAAATGTAAGTAAGGTATATTTCATCTCTTCAACAGAGTATTAAATATTTTTTACCAAGCAAAAATTAATTATTTTCATCTTAAGGAGTGTTTTTACTGCAGTCTAAGCTCTTTGAATCTCTTCATTAAATGTGAACGCGAATTATTATATTGAACCTTAAAAAACAGAGAATTTCTAGAGGAAGAAGGATTTAATAAAGAATACCCTACAGCCTACACTTGTCTAGTTTTTTTTGAATTGTTATTATTAGGTGTATTATTTTAGGACGATTGTATCATTTTCTGTTCGGTTCACCCACTGTTGATTTTGCGACTGATAATAAAGTAGCATGTTTACAAAGGTATTTTCTTGCTTTGAAAATTTAAAAACTACTTCAAAGAACTGCGTAATTGTATGCGGGAACATTTTATTCAGAATTTTTCTAGAAATGTGCTACAAAGTGATGTTTACGTATCGATAAATTCAAAGGAACATAAAATGTATTTCATCAGTCTAATTTACACGCATGTGCCTTATTCAAAACAGAAATATAAAAAGACAGAAGGCTTGAAACTAGTAAAATTTAGAATAGATTCAATATGTGACTGCGAGAGAGGAAACATAACAATGCTGTGATGTTGAATATTTTAAAAACTAATGTAGTAATGATTGTCCTTAATAAGTATATAGATGGTCAATTTTTACTTCTCGCTCAGAAGAGGTATTGGAATCATGCTAAAAATCGCATATCCAGATTTTAGTGAATAAGCACGTTTTAAGGTCCCTACAATCCGATTTTAATATTTTTACGTTGATGTCTGTGTGTGTGTGTGTGTGTGTGTGTGGATGTGTGTGTGTGTGGATGTGTGTGTGTGTGTGTGTGTGTGTGGATGTGTGTGTGTGTGTGTGTGTGTGTGTGTGTGTGTGTATAAGGTTGTTGGGAGGTACAATTTCTCAAAGTCTATAAGACTAAAGAAATTACTTTTGACTAAACACAAATTTTGCCCATACCTTTCGGAAAGTTAGTAAATAAAATTAACATTTAAAATATTTTTATTTAAAAAAATATGTTGTGGCCAGCACTATATCTCTCGCCACTTCCGTTTTTGGTTACATGTGACTTCCTTGGGCCCCCGTGTCAGAATAATAACTAATAATTATGTACATAGATTCAAAATTTCAAGTTCACGTAGTTAATTTGTCACCAGGAGTGTGGAATTTACTTGTCAAGGAAAATAAACTACATGGAATTGGAAAATCACGAAATTTAGAATGAAAAATTATGATATTTCACATCTATGTACATAATTACTAGCTATTATTCTGACACGGGCCCCCATATCTGCTTATCAGGGCCAACAAAATCACATGACTCCTCGTGCCCTATTGTATTTAACATTTCTTGTATGCCTATACACTCTACACCAAAATTCTACTTATATCTATTCTTTATATTTAGATTTTTAAATTTTAAATTCATTCTATGAAGAAATTTTGTCTTATTCTTCTAATTTTTTGAGATGTTTCCAATTCATTGCCGGAATTGACAGTATTTCTGTTGGATATATGTAATATAACTATAATTTTAAATATGTAACTAATAATACAATAAGAAATAATATGTGTGTACTTCCCAGAACAAGTCTTCAGTAATATGACCGAATTTCTGACATTTATCTGACAGTTACAAATATTTTAATTTTTCAATTGGTTTCTATGGCATTACTTGGGCTGGAATTTATTACAACAGATACAACAGATTATTTTATATATTATATTCTGTTATTTTGAAATCATTAAAAGACATAATAAAATATTTATGTATCAGATAGAGAATTTAATCTTCTTTATTATTTGCAAGAACAAAATTTTTCAAAAAAATATATTTAGAAGATTTTTTTAAGAATCTGCTATTTCCGGTTGTCCAATTACTACTAAACCCTTTTCAACTCTTCCCATTAATGTCCGATTGAGAGATACGTAGTTAAACATACATTAAGTCTTATAGTTTTTGAGAAATCGTCCTTCCTACATCCAAACACACACACACATACATATATATACATACACACACACACACACACACACAGACATCATCGTAAAATGTTAAAATCGGATTGTACGGTCTTAAATCGTGATTATTCATTAAAATCTGGATATGCGATTTTTAGCATGAATCCAATACCTCTCTTAGCGAGAGGTAAAAATATATTATCCTCAAATATTGGGAAGATAAGTGATTTCGCAAGTCTGTCTTAATGAGACCTGCCGCAGTACGTGTGTGCTCCTTTTTTCAAATTTCTCGACATTTTTGTGAGATGCAGGAGGATTGGTCGAATGAACGAAATTCTGGGAATTATGTATCGAGAAATAAATATCGCCGATCCTGATATATCTCTAAAAGACAATATCGCTGAAATATCGGTTGCATCCTTGTATTTTAGTAGGCGCTGCACTCTGAACTAGATGCTGGGTTGGGTGCTACAATGTAAGACTCAACTAAGCCGTTAACGCACAATTATATATTTACTTTATTCTTAAATTTTATACGCGGAACGAGTACCTAATCGATAAGTAGATGTTCATAATTTTTTGATACTTTATGTCCCTTGATTCCAATTTTTAAAAAGTTCTATTCGAGGATCTATTGCATTGGAAGACAGCTATATTAATTTTTGCACGATCAGGTTTTTTAAAACTTTACCGATAGGGTTTCCAAGGCAGTAAGTTTTGTTTACAAATTACTGATCAGTAAGAGATGTGGTACTGATCAGTAAGTGATGTGACTGACCGGTAAGTGATGTGACTACCTACCGATCTGGAGGCTGTGAAAATTACATAAATAAAAAATAAATGTACAATTTCTAAAGCTTTAACGATAACAAAACAACGATTATAGCTTACTTAAAAATGACAACTATTTTTTTTTTAAATGTAAAAATAATTTTTAAATAATTCTAAACTTTAATTTGCTGTTATTGGGACGATCGTGCAAAAAATATAATAAGCATTGCGGGCATTAAGTGCTTCTTACCGGTATCGGAATCCTCAACCGGTATATCAGTTGTGGAATTTAAACCTAGGATTTCACACTCATAACGCGAATATGCCAACAAATACTCCGCCACTTCCCGTTTATTTTTGGGATATTCTTGCCACGAAGTAATTATATTTATTAGCTATTTTTTCCACCAGTGCAATTTTATCTTGTAAAAACCCGCAGTGATATTCTCTCCGGAGTCAGGCTTCCGGAATTAACGGCTCGTTATGAGCTGAACTCCGCACTCCGGGATTCCGGTGTGGAGGACTTTTCGCCCGTTTCAGAGTAGAACGGGAAACCAGCGCCCTAATGGCGTGGATATTCAAGCGGATTGAGAATTGGACATTGTTTGTTATAATTGGATTATGTGGGCGGGATAAACAAACAGGGCAGCACTTAGGGGGAAAGGTGGTTATTAGTTATTAGAGAGAGAAAAGAGCTTGTGTTTAATTGTGGATGATTTGGATAATTGTAAGGATTAATGCCGAATTATAGAATTACCAAAATTTTCATTTGTTAAATTAGTTACTGTAAAATGTAGGCGTAAATCAGCCTCTAAAGAGAATAATTTAAAGTATAGTTTTTTATCTCTCGCTAAGAGAGTATTGGAATCATGCTAAAAATCGCATATCCAGATTTTAGTGAATAAGCAGGTTTTAAGATACCTAGAATCCGATTTTAATATTTTTACGTTGATGTCTGTGTGTGGATGTGTGTGTGAGATTGTTGGAGACACGATTTCTCAAATTCTATAAGATTATAGATCTGTGTAACTACGGATTCCTCAATCTAACAGTAATGGGAAGAGTTGAATAGGTTCTGGTAACAATTGGAGAACCGGAAGTGGTAGTTTATAAAAAAAAAATCCAAATATTATTTTTTGAAAATTTGTTACTAGAAATAATAAAGATATAGTTGGAGGAAGAAATATTTGGAACTCATTATAGATTCTGCCAATTGGTCGTTATAAAGTTTTATGGACTTTGCGGTAATGATACTCGGAGCCAGGTAGAGTTTTCTGTCCTGGGCCGTACCCGAAATTTGCATTCAAGATGTACTATTAAACCTGTATTAAAATAATAATTCGTTTTAAGTGTATTTTTTCTAAGGTCAATTTGTAAAGTGAAAAGAGATTAAAATATTATAAGATGTTTGCTAATTATGTACTTTTAAATCTGTATTCAAATAACAATGCGTTTAAAACACACTTTTTCTAATATCATTATTAAATACGGCCCATTTCTTACCCTAAAATTGATTCTTCAAGTTCGAATAATTTATGAGTCCTGACCACAAACAAACCCAACCGTCCATAAAAGATTGTAAACCCTGCATAAGTCAGTTCCAAATATTTCTTCCTCCAACTATAATTAAATTCTCAATCTGACACATTTAATTTTTACCTCTCGCTAAGAGAGGTATTGGATTCATGCATATCCAGATTTTATTGAATAAGCACGTTTTAAGGTCCCTACAATCCGATTTTAACATTTTTACGATGATGTCTGTGTGTGTGTGTGTGTGTGTGTGTGTGTGTGTGTGTGTGTGGATGTATGTGTGTGTGTGTGTATGTATGTAGGATGTTGGAAGGACGATTACTCAAAAACTATAAGACTTTAAATTTGTTTAACTACGTATTTCCCAATCGGACATTCATGGGAAGATCTGAAAAGGTTTTGGTAACAATTGAACAACCGGAAGTAGAAGATTCTTGAAAACAAAACTTCTAAATAATATTTTTTGAAATTTTTTCTTCATAATATTAAAGAAAAATAAATTTTCTTTCTGATACATTTAAATATTTTATAATATATTCTATAGATTTAGAGATAAAAGAAATATAATATGTAAAATAATCTATTATAATAAATTTTACAGCCGAAAGAATGGCCATGGAAAATAGTTGAAAATTTAATTTTTTTGTAACTGACAGATAAATGTCAGTGTCAGAAATCCGAAGACATTACTGAAGAGTTTTTCTGGGAAGTACATACATTATATTATTTCTTAATGTATTAATAGAATTGGAAACATTTCGAAAAATTAGAAGAGGACAAAATTTCTTCATCAAAAATGAATTTAAAATTAAACAATCTAAATATATATGGAATAGATACATGCGTAAGTAGAATTTTTGGTGTAGAGTATACAAGAAATGTTAAATACAATAGGGAGCGAGCAGTCATATGATTTTGTTGGCCTTGACAAGCAGATATGGAGGCCCATGTCAGAATGATAGCTAGTAATTATGTATAAATTTCTCATTCTAAATTTAGTGATTTTCCAATTCCATGTGGAGCAGAATTAAATGTTAAATATCTAAGGCATACAAGTAAATTTTAAACTCCTGGTGATAAATTGACATAAATTTAGAAAATCTTAAAATTTTTAATGAAAAATTCTAACATTTGACATCTATGTACATAATTACTAATTATCATTGTGAAACGGGCCCACACATCTGCTTGTGAAGCCCAAAAATGTAACATTACTGTTCGCGCCCTATACTTATGTAACCAAAAAAAGGAAGTGGCGAGAGGTATTGTGCTGGCCACAACAGATTTTTTTTTTATTATATTTCGTATAGGTTTGGAGATATAGGATATAATAATATAGAATAATCTGTTGTAATAAATCTCGTTGCCTAAAAAACAGTTGAGATATTTAATTGTTTTTAATTGACAGATAATTGCAAAATGTCAGTGTCAAAAAAAGCAGTTTTAATAACATTACTGGAAGAATTTTCTGGGAGGTACGAGTATATTTAATATATATTATTGTATTATTAATTAAATATGTATTTAAATTATAGGTATGTTAATATTACATTTATCCTTAAGAAATACCGCTAATACCGTCAATGAATTTGAAGAATTTTGATCATATTAGAATAGAAGCACAAAATTTGTCATAGAATGAAGGAAGAGATACAATTTCAATTATTTGTGCAGTCATGTGACTTTGTTGGCCTTGGCAAGCAGATATGGGGATCCGTGTCAGAATGACGGCTAGTAGTTATTTACATAGATGTCACAATTATCATAATGCCATAATTTTTCATTCAAAATATTCTGATGTTTATTTGTCATCCATAGTATGGAATATACTTGTCGAGGAAAATAACACACATAATTAGGAAAATCATAATGTTTTCAATGAAAACTTATGCTATTTTACACCTATGTACATTACTAGCGGTCATTGTGACACGGGCCCCCATATCTGCTTGCCAAGGCCAACAAAGTCACATAGCTGCCCGCGCTCTACGCTACATAAAATGAAAATGGCGAGAGGTATTGTGCTGGCCACAACAGATTTTTTCAGATGTATTTTACTTGAAGGGTCAACCCCGTTTTTGCAAAAGTTTCTTCTATCAATGGAATAGTATATAATTAGCATAAATTCTATAGCTTAATGGAAGAAAAACCTATGTCAACATATTGTACTTTTTGTTTTTCGATTTAAAGTCAACTATATATAGGACTTTAACATGTAAAATCATATTTTCATAATTTTTTGCTTTCCTAATAATTTCAGGTAAAAATGCTTCAAATAAAAGTCGTAGAACATAAAATTCTGCATCTGAATAAATTAGCAAAATTAATTTTATATTCTTTGTAACGGCAGAAATTTGGTATGAAAATGTCGAAAATCACCCCAAAAATAGCGATAGCCATGGAATTGAAACAGATACATTAACAAAAGTTTGACGTTTTACCGGTCAAGTTAGGTTAATAAATGATTAGGTATTACTTGAAATATCTATTCAAATGAACAATTACTTTTTAATTTAAATAAATATTTTTTGACTTTAACAGAAATTACAAATACTAACGGCCGAATTCACCATTAGTCCGTTGATTAGTAATCAGTTGATTAAGGAATCAAGCTGATCTATAGATTAACGTATGTTCTAATTCATCAACTTGATTTCTGAATCAAGGAATCATGATCAATTGATTCACAGTTTTGTTTTAGTTTTTGACAGTTAATGTAAGTGTCATGGAATTTTATTCGTGGAAAAATTGTACTTTCCGTTAAAAAGGTATTGATACGTAAGTTTGTCATTCATTTATAAAATATATTTTATAATTTTCCAAAATTATATTATATTTTTATTTTGATATAGGTAGAAATTACACTGATTCCAATAAAGGAGTGTTTTTAAATATAGTGAAAATGAAAGATGTAAATGTATAGTTAAAAATAATAAAACCAATGCGGTTCTAAATAAAGATAAGGAAGAAGGATGAGGCAAAGTTACACATGGGTACAACAGCCAGAATCCTAACATAGCTATAAATGTCAAAATTAGGATTCAAAGATGTGATCAGTCCTTGATTCATGGAATATGACGAATCAGTTGATCATTGATTTTGATTAGTGGATTAGCTTGATTTGTAATGGTGAATTGGATTGATTTAGGATCAGCGTTGATCTGTGAATCAACTCATGATTAAGGAATGGTGAATTCGGCCGTAATAAAAAAAAAAAAAATTACCTATAGTACTCGTACAAATTTTTAAAGATGACCGATCAAGGTCATCTGTATCATGAACGAATTAACAAATTGACATACATTTATATCTCGCATTTGTAAACACTAGAAGCGTGTGCGATATATAGGATGTATCACCGAAAGTGAAACAAGGCGTTTAACATGGGAAATCAGTTTTGCCGTGCGCATTGCTCCCCTAATTACTTTAGATAAAAAAATTCAAATGGTTGTTGTAAAGCAAAAATTTCTACATCCGAATCAATAAAAAAATTCATTTTGGCTACTTCATTACTGCAGAAATAAAATTTGAAAATTCACGGAATTACAATTTAATAGTATTAGCCATGGAATTAGAAACAAGAGACGAACAAAAACGTAATGTTTTATAGAAAATTAGTATTTACTACGTAAAATATTTATTTTAACAATCATTATTCTGACACTGACGTAATAAAATAATTTCACGAATAAATATAATTAAATATGAAGTTGAAAAAAATTAAGTTTAGAGTACCTCATTTTGGATACATCAAGTAATTTTATTTATGTATAAATAAATAATATAAATTTCACTTACATTCTCAACGATTTATATGAAATTTCATTTTATTCCTTCCACGACCGCTTGCAATCTGAAAATAAAGACCATTTTATTACAAAAATTATCAAAAAAAAGTTAATAGAATCGTGAAAAACATTTTGCCAACATTAAATTTTACATAACATAGAACAAAAGTATCAATTTTATTTCCCTTCTGTAATATATCTCACAGCATAATGTACCATTCGTAGTTATTTTTTCTTATTACACGTATACTAATCTTTATTTTCCACGTCTATGGTCTCACATATGGACGAACTCTACAATTTCCAGACGACCAAATCGGCTGGAAACAGAAATGATTCCGTAGTTTTATTACATCCAGGAAATAATCCATTGTTCCGGAAGGTAATGGAGTCTCTGTAGCCAAGATTGGGAAGAATTAATGGCTGGAAATATTTATATCTGATTTTTAATATTATTAAAAGAGCGAGGAATATGAAGGTTTCTCAGGGTATATAAATTACTGTCAGACGTTGAAGATAAACGTAAGGGGGGATTTATAAGCCAAGCAAACTTCGTTTATCTTGAGAGTATATTTGCAGATATAATGTAAATTTAAGTTTATAGAAGTCCAAATATGTAAATGCTAAATGATGAATCAGTTTTGTGAGAAATATAATTACAATTTTTACCTCCCGCTACCCTTGGTAAGGGAGGTATAGGGATCGTGCTAAAAATCGCATATTGAGATTTTGGTAAATGACCACGTTTTAAGGTCCCTACAATCCAATTTTTAACATTTTCACGATGATGTCTGTGTGTATGTATGTATGTATTTGTGTGTGTGTGTGTGTGTGTGTGTGTGTGTGTGTGTGTGTGTGTGTGTGTGTGTGTGTGTGTGTGTGTGTGTATGTGTGTGTGTGGATCCTCTTGACGCTCTAACTCAAATATCATTCAGAAAGTTTTTAAACCATGTATTTCTACCTTATTCTAATATGGAAAGAAGCCATTAGATTTTGGTGGCAATCGGATAACTGGAAATGGCAGTTTACTTGAAGCTCAAGATGGTTTTTCTTCAAAAAATAACTTTAAATGTATTTTTTTTGTAATTTGTTATTATAAAAATTAAAGATTATTCTATTTTCTACAGGTTTGCTTTAATACTTTTTCTATATATTTTATGGATAAATTTATAAAATAATGTAAAAATTATATCTCAAATGTATGTATGTAACTGACAGATAAATGTCACTGTCAAAAAAAATATTTATTTGAAATTAATAATGGTAACGTTTTAAAAGGAAAATTGCAAACAGAACAATAGTTTTATGGAAAGGACTTAATATACATAATTTTTAGCATTAGTAAATATGCAGGTATGTGTTTAAATAAAGAAATAAATAAATATATTTTCATGGCATATTATCCATTGCTGCGTTTGATAATCTGATTTGTATACACATTTCGGTAATGATGATGACATATTTGTATTGTGCGGGCGTTTACCACAAGGGTTAATTTTATGCCATTTAAAATTCGAAGTATTTGGCGTTGATCGGGATCGAATCGGATTCCCCAGATTCGCGACCAGACATCAGGCACGCGGCAATGAGACCCCATAGGTAAATGGCGGGAGGTATTGTGTTGGTCACATCAGATTTTTTTATTCATTCTACTTATAATTCTTTGTGTTCTGTGAATACTTTTACATTCAAAAATAAATACATCATCTCAACACATTGCCCAATACAGTAAAATCTTTCTTAACAGATACCTCCAATAAGCGGATACCTCTATTAACTGTGACACGCTTTTAAACGGACACGTACACTAATTTTAGGTCCTATTTTTAATAAATGACCTCTCATATACGGACGATAGTTAAAATCATTAGTATTATATCGGGGATTCCACTCGGCTCCATTTCGGCTTGAGTCGGAAGCAATCGTTCTTATATGCACGACTAGTCATTGGGTTATATGTTAAAGTAGCATTTTAAAAATGACAACACGTACTCGTAAATGTATGAACGTTGCGAGAAAAGCTACAAGTTATTGAAGTTTTTGATAAAGAAAAATTGAGTGTAGATAAGTAATTTAGTAGCCCGGTTTAATATGTGGAAATCTCAAGCAGGTGAAAATATAATAAAGGACAGAACTATTGAAAATGTTTGATTCACATGTTAATTCACAACAGACGAGAAGCTTTTTGAAAACAGATGGGCGCAACACAGACAAACTTACACATGAATAGGCGCGAAATATAATATTAGAGCGAAAGCAAAGAAAATTTTGGAACATTTAGGCTACGAAAATTTCACTGCTTAAATTTCTTTTTCCCTCTAAACGGACACCTCTTTTAACCAAACAAATAATCGGCGACCAGTGCAGTCCGCTTAAGAGAGATTACACTGTAATGAGAGTGCTAATAATATTTATTTGCAGATTTCAGTTATGACGTCATGTATTTGAATCTTATCAGGCGTCACCTCACAGGCCTTTCAAAATTGTTGTAAAATAATAATAACTACCCATTAGAATCAGCAAACAGAAATGTACTTTTAATCTTAATCTTGTAAAAACCAATTACGAACTTCGTGCCCCACTTCGAATGCTTTGTAGAATTTATAATTTATGTGAATGTAAAATAGAACTTGATATTTTCAATGATTCCTTCAACACTTTTAAAAGGTCTTTATATGCAAATTCAGTTTTACTATAATTGTACATATACAGTAAAATTTTTGAAAGATGTCCGATCAAGGTTGTCTACGAATTGTATGAATTCAGATGTTTGCTCCGCCCATCATGACATATTCAGTAGTGTCGTTTGCTTAGTTTTTATGAGGGTACGTAAGATACTACTGTTATTTTATTATTATAAAAATATATATTACAGGAAAAGCATTCAAAATTCAAAAATAAGTCAACTAGTAAGTTTATAAGCAAATGTAAAACCAAATATGTAAAAAATAAGATACTGACACAATGTCAGTGTCAGTGACTCTGACAGAATATAATGTTATACGTACGGCTATGAATCCAGGTAATGTATCTGAATTAATAAACTTACGTTACAGCGAAAGTATTATCAACAATGAGCATCGTTTATAAATGGAATGTCCTAACTTAGTCGAAACAATATGAATATTTTAAAGACAAGCGTGTTATATCCATCCTTATCACACACTCTTACAACCTTTGCAAAAGAAAGAGATAAATGTATGCCTATTTGTTAATTCGTTCGTGATACAGGTGCCATTGATCGGACATCTTTCAAAAATTTTACTCTACAAATATATTTATTTTTCGTCTCTTTTCGCTCTGTATTTGTTTACAATGATTTGTAATTATGTATTTTTCAACCCTCAATAATTGGGATTTTTTTCAATCCTATTGAGTGGTACCATTAATAAATAAATAAAATAATTAAATGCAATACATTATAAAGTGCTAGAATACCTACCACAGTCATGAATCCCAGTTGGCACCCCCATATAGGAATTAAGAAAAAAAACTATTGCATAATTTTGCCCAAATTATGCCCAGTTTTGCTCAACCCATAACCCATGAGTCAAAAGTCGATTTTTTAGGGTATGGCACCCCCATAAACGAATAACTTGGGCAAAATGATGGCTTACTTGACTTTATCGAATTCGCTTATGGGGGTTCCACACCATAGATATTCGACTCGTGACTCGCTTATGGGGGGCAATGGGTTATGGGAGGCTGGGCAAAAAATAAGTGTTTGGCAAAACTGGGCATAACTTGGGCAAAATTATGCAAAAAAAATTTTTCTCTCAATTCCTACGTGGGGATGCCACTTCACACGGGTCAGTCCTGACAAGATATTTTTAGAGGATTATACGCACAGGTCAACAAGTACAAAAACTAAGATATAGTGACTAATGGGTAGTTAACATTTAGAATATAAAGAATTGTGTTGTTCGAAACGCTTTTCATAGCTAATAAGTTGATTACTAAAATATCGTAAATAAAAATAGTTAAAATATCTTTATGAAAAGGATTTTTTTCTCCCTATACAGGATGTTATATTTTAATGGAACCAGAAAATATCTCGCTTATTTATTAAGTTAGTAATTTCTTTCATATAACATGATTTATACAGCAACATGTAAGCTACTTGATGGCGGATGTACATTCATGATACCACTTCCGGTTTATTAGTAATTAATATCAACTTTGAAATTTCAAATGGACCATACTATATTTTTTTACAAATTTGAAAAGTATATCAAATTTTCTTTACAATCATGTAAAATAATCCATATGTTACATTATTAAAAAGTAAAAGGGCGGGCACTTTTTTATACACCTAGTCGAAAAGAGAATAGTAGGCCATGACTATGGCTTGAAATAAAACAATGAACTAAAACAATAATTGTAACACGGTAAATGTCAACCTAAAAATACTCAGTAATAATTGTTCTAACCTTTATTATTAGCAAATTTCATTGTAGTACCTTATTAATTTATTATAAAATGAATTTATCTAACTCAGAAAAAGTTGATATGCTAGATGTGTATTTTCGATGTTTAAAAAATAAACGCATAGCTGCAGAACTTTATCGACTGAGTATTTACAGGTTGACATTTACCGTGTTACAATTGTTTTAGTTCATTATTTTATTTCAAGCCACAGTCATGGCTCACTATTCTCTTTTCGACTAGGTGTATAAAAAAGTGCCCGCCATTTTACTTTTTAATAATGTAACATATGGATTATTTTACATGATTGTAAAGCAAATTTGATGTACGTTTCAAATTTGTAAAAAAATAGAGTATGTTCTATTTGAAATTTCAAAGTTGATATTAATTACTAATAAACCGGAAGTGGTATCATGAATGTACATCCGTCATCAAGTAGCTTACATGTTTCTGTATAAATTATGTTATATGAAAGAAATTACAACTAAATAAATAAGCGAGATATTTGCTGGGTCCACTAAAATATAACACCCTGTACATGTTTATTCTAAATTATCAAAAACAATAATTATCTTTGCTTACTAAGTCCGCTATAGAAGTTTAGCACAAGTAGCACGCCAATTTTGTCTGTTATTTGAAAAGCAAAAACACGATTTTTTTTGCTTCACTACCCATATCATAAATCACAATAACCACGAAACAATACCGAATCGATTGATGTATAATTTATTGTTCATATCAATCATTTTACTACGAAAAACTTTAAATAACTACGCGATGTACGACGAATATTACGCAAACTCGGGAACTAGACAAATGAATTAATACAAGCATAAAGGTGGCTTCCCACGGCGTGTGATTTCACGGACCGCGCCGCGCCGCGTCGATTTGTGCGGGCGAGCACGCGCCGCAGGCGAGCCCGCGCCGAACTCTTCCCATGGCGCGTGTGGGCCCGAGGCATGATGCTTAGTTTGGTTTGAAGAACTATTCCAAAATGTCGCTAGAAGAAAGCATTGCTGTTGCTGCAGCCGCTCTTGTATTATTCAGTGGACACCATTTACTGAACAAAGAAAAAAAGAAGAAAAGACGCTGGTGGATGTCGTCATTCAATAAAAATGTGGACATGATATTATAAAATGGCCAATCAGGCTTAAAAATTTCATCTGCACCACTGCCCGTCTTCGTAGATTCTTTAATTCTACTTCGTAACTTCCTATAAGTTGACATTATGTTGTCCCTTTTCTTTTTTATTTCTTTGATTGGGACGTTACCACCTTCTAATTTACTTTTTATTCGAGTCCACGCATCGTGCACGTCGTTTCTATTTTTATGCTCTGCTTTTTTTGTATTCCATAAAGCTGGTTCGTTTTCATATAAAGTCAAAACTCAAAAATAGCCTCGTTCGACCACTGCATATTGACGTATGACAACACGAAGGTACGAATGAAATGAAATGAACAAGAAATGACACGCTCACCAGCAACAATCCGCGCCATCACGGGCCGCCACGCGCGCGCTCGCGTCGCGCCGGTTCACGCCTTTGAAATTACCGACTTCCAGCGGATCGGGCGCGCCCGCACAGGTCAGGCCGCGCCGCCACGGATGGTACCCTTCCCACGGCGTGTTGGTGCGAGCTGGCCCGACGCGGCCCGCAATATAACGGGCCGTGGGAAGGGAGCTTTAGACAGCGGAGGACAGGCAACTAACTACCCGCAAAAACCTGCCTTTTATCAATAATTATAAATCTATATACTGGTTTTATATTTTTGTAAAAAAAAAATATTGAAAATACTCTATAATATGTTTGTGAAAATTGTGTTTTGCATGTATTTGAATAAAAAAATCTGATGTAGCCAACACAATACCTCCCGTTTAATTTAATTTTTATTCATGTAAATGCTTAAAATTAAATTAAATTTAAATACCGGGTTCGATTCCGACCGACGCCAAATATTTCGAATTTAAAATGTCACAAAAATGATGGAAATTAATTTCGTATGCCTTGTAACATCAAAAATTAGGTATTAAAATGTCGAAAATCACCGTAAAAATAGCTATAGCTATAATTGAAACAAAAATTTAACAAATGTTAATGATTTGTCTATCAATAGAAATAACATCTAATAAAAATAAATTAATCTTAACGTAACAGATAAACCGTTAGACATTTGTTATTTATTTTGTCTTAATTCCATGGCTATTGCTATTTTTGAGGTGATTTTCGACATTTCCATACCTAATAACTGCCGTTAGGCACACAAAATAAATGTTGCTTATTAATTCAGATGCAGAATTTTTTGCTCTACAACTTTTATTTAAAGAATTTTTACCTAAAATAATTAGGGAAGCAGGAAATTAAGAAAGTATGATTTTACATGTTAAAGTCTTATGTTCCGGAGTCGCGGTCACCAACCTATATTGACATCATCGTAAAAATAGTAAAATCGTTTTCTAGGGACTCTAACACGTACTTACTCATTAAAAACTCATCACCGAATTTGTTGATCAAGGCAATACCTTCCTTATCTAAAGATGACGGACGGTAAAAAAAATAATTTAAATTTTCGCCTAAGTATATCTAATGAGCTATACATTTTTCTCAAATAACAAAACACCACCAAAATGGTCTCCTAATGGAGTAGCCTTTTGATTTCGTATCTCTTATAGTTCTCGGGATCCCCATGTTGGGCAAATTATCCTGGATATTCCTTACAAACAAAATTTGTTTGAAGAATTAGAAATGAAAATTCTGTCCCAGAAAATAGTAAATTTGTGGTGCAATTTTTTTTCTTTGGTCATATCTGAATAAAACAGTGCCGATTCTACCTGAAATGTAAGACTAAAAGGACAAGGAAAAAATCTGATGTGACCAACACAATACCTCCCGCCATTTACCTATTGGGTCTCGTTGCCGCGTGCCTGTCCTGTCGCGAATCTGGGGAATCCGATTCGATCCCGATCAACGCCAAATAATTCGAATTTTAAATAGAATAAAATGAACCCTTTTGGTAAACGCCTGCACAATACAAATATGTCATCATCAATGTGTGTATAAATCAGATTAGCACACCCAGCAATGGATAATATGCCGTGATAATATATTTATTTGTTTCTTTATTTAAATACATACCTGCATATTTACTAATGCTATAGAAATTATGTATTTTAAGTTCCTTTCCATAAAACTATTGTTCTATTTACAATTTTCCTTTTAAAACGTTACTATTATTAATTTGAAATGATTATTTTTTTGACAGTGACATACATTTGATCTGAACTATGGAGATGTGTTTAAAGCAAGTTCCGAGATATAATTTTTATATTACTTTATAAATTTATCCATAAAATATATAGAAAAAGTATTAAAGCAAACTTGTAAAAAATGGAATAATCTTTAATTTTTATGATAAATTGCAAAAAAATACATTTAAAGGTATTTTTTGAAGAAAAACTATCTTGAGCTTCAAGTAAACTGCAATTTCCGGTTATCCGATTGCCACCAAAATCTAATGGCTTCTATATTAGAACAAGGTAGAAATACATGGTTTCAAAACTTTCTGAATGATAGTATTACACACACACACACACACACACACACACACACACACACACACACACACACATACACACACACACACACACACATACACACAGACATCATCGTGAAAATGTTAAAAATGGTTTCTAGGGACCTTAAATCGTGGTCATTTACCAAAATCTCGATATACGATTTTTAGCACGATCCCTAGACCTCCCTTACCAAGGGTAGCGGGAGGTAAAAAGTAAATATGCGATTTTCAGTATATTTTTCATAATTTCCTTATCTAGGCTAAACGGGTCATAAAAAATATGCACATATCAAAAAACTAAATAAATATCAACCCAAGTGTGCCATGAATTATACTTGCTGTAAAAATTAGGATGC
Organism: Harpalus rufipes; assembly: GCA_951394225.1. Classification (NCBI taxonomy): domain Eukaryota; kingdom Metazoa; phylum Arthropoda; class Insecta; order Coleoptera; family Carabidae; genus Harpalus; species Harpalus rufipes. Next base: position 10,930,370 of record OX596288.1, on the reverse strand, counting down.
ATGGCCACGTTTAAATACTGGTTGCATTTTTCATGCAAATAAATGTTAATGTTTATGTTTTCGACATGTCTGCTGATGATTATTTAATTGCTACATTAATCGGGCATTTGTAAGCATTTCTAAACATTTTAAGTGGATACATGCATGAAATTGGAAAGGATATGTAATAAATAACAAATTGGTAATGGATTGCTATGAATACGTAATAACTCGTGGATAATAACAAATACATATGGTAATGGGTGTGTCAAACTTGATATGTGGACTGATATGTTATTCATAGAGCCCAGCAATTCTGAGAATTGTTATTACCAGATGCTTCGGTGCATGTGCATATGACAATTAAACATCTCCTCCAGTATTGATAACATTGTGACAAACTCTGGGTACTCTTCCAAATTCTGCCAAGGAAAGTTAACAATGGTTAATCTACCTTTGATGTCTTATCCTTTTGGTTATAAAATAGAAATTCGACAGGGTTAAAAAGAAGGAAGGGAAACCAGATAAAAAATAGATAAAAGGTTCGGATGTAACCATCTAAACCAGTAATATATAAAATAAAACTATTATTGAAAGAGAAGTTGTAGTTGCTATTTGGTGGAGAATATAATTCCTTAGTCACGTGACATGTTTTCCACCAATCAACATTCAGAATCTCCCTAGCTACAAGTTTATCACAGCGATGATAAAAAACAAGGAAATTATCACCGTATTTATAGTCGTTACTAAGGGATTTCTTTTCTTTATTTGTGCCATTGACAGTTAATTTTGAGTATAAAAATAAATAATAACAATAATTCAAACTCCGAAATATTAAATAAAACTCGTAAGTAGTATGTTTTAATACAATATGAATATGTATATCAAAAGTTAGGTTAGGTTAGATTGCAAAAATTCATTATATTGTCTCATTAAATATAAGCTCGTGATATGATTAATAATCGAAGATATTGCTCGTGAAACCGAAGCAGCACATTTCAACTCGTCCTTCGGACTCGTGAAATCTGCAGCTCGGTTTCACTCGAGAATATCATCGATGATAATCATATCACTTGTTATATTACGTATGAATATATCTGAATATTAAAATAAATAAATATGTTATTACAGCATATTACCCATTGCTGGGTATGTCAAAATCTGCTATGAAGACAGATATCGGTAATTATTATGACATATTTGTACCGTGCGGGCGTTTGCCGGGTACTCATTAATGGCGTAAAAAGTGAACCACAGGGGTCACTTTTGTGACATTTAAAATTATAAATATTTATTTTTAGCGACGGTTGAGTTCGAACCCGGTTTCCCAAATTTGCGACCAGACACTCAGGGCCTTGGCCCCGAGATCTGATGTGGTCAGCACATTACCTTCCGTCAATCTTGTGTATTATGTACAAACTCAATAGGGCGCGAGCAGTCACGTGACTTTGCTGACCTTGGCAATCAGATATGGGGGCCCGTATCAGAATTAAAGTCATGTTATCTGCTTGTCAAGGTCAGTAAAGTCATATTTTTTGCTAGTAAAATAATTTCATAAACAAATTATGCAAATTGCACTTGATACTGACATATTTTTCTTTAGCTTTTCCCATTCGTTAGGGGTCGCTATTTTTTATTTTCTTCTTCCACTCATTTCTGTTTTGCGTGTCGTCCTCATACATTTCCTTTTCTCACAAGTCTTCCACAATACAATCCTTCCATCTTATCTTTGGTCTTCCTCTGTTTCTTCTACCTTCTACTACTAAGCTAGTCATTATTCTTCCAATATATTCTTCATCTCTCCTCTTTACATGTTCAAACCAATTTAATCGTCTCTCCTCTAACTTTTAGAAACTTCTATCACTCGAGTTATTTCCCTTAACTTTAAATTCCTAAATTTGTTGAATAAACAGAGATTTATGCCAAATGATTGGTATATATATATATATATATATATATATATATATATATATATATATATATATATATATATATATATATATATATATATATATATGAGGATGGTTAACAATGGTTGACTACACACAACACCGTCTCATAGACGGAAAAAACAATCGTTCGCTCCGGGCGACATGGGAGAGGGCTTCGCCTCCCGGCGAACGAACAGATATTCAATTCGATATCCGGCGGTCTCTTTGGGTTCAGGCCTGAGGGTGAATCTTACACACTCAGGTTTGCCTCAAGGCATCCCGCCTCAGGGAAGATCTCTCCAGTAAACTGGAGCGTGTGTAGCCACCTTCAGGTCGGATCAAGTAGAGACAGGCCTGTATAAAGTACGCACCCTCCAGCAACGCAAGAATAAATGTAGAAAAGAAGTACAAAATACATATAAATAGAATCTCTGATTACACATAAGATATAAAACTTAAATATGAATTACCTACGTCTGTATGTCGTACGCTTTTCAATTTGTAATAATTCTTTGAAATCAATTCAAATACAATATCCACTAATACTATAAACAAGTTTAAATTTCTCTGATGTCGCCGATCTAAAATTAGTTTTCATCGAATAGCAATATCAGTATCGCACAAAATATACACAGTCCTTTATAATACGTACACGTTCCAGTCAGGCGACTCCCGCACTGCACAGGTAGGTACAGTGGAATGGGATAATAAAAATAAAAGCTAACCTCTGCCGCTGACATTTAGACTCGCTCTCACAATGTTTTCCAATTTCCGAATGATGTATTGACAGAGAAATAAACCGAGTGAGGTTGATTTATGCTTCGCGGAACTTTAAATACCGGCGTTGGTAACTTTTTATGTACAAGAATGACAAATCTTGCTGATAAATGATCTCATTTACATTATGTGAAACGATAAATGAGGATAGGAAGTAAATATAAACTGGAACAGAATGAGTAGATGAATAAATAAGTAGATAAATGGGTATATTTCAACCATACTTCACGGGAAAAAATTCTATTAAACTTATACTACTGAGCAACAATACTCGAAAACAAATTTTAAAAAAATCTGTTCTGGCCAGCACAATACCTCTCGCTGTTTTCATTTTATGTTGCCTAGGGCGCAAGCAGTTATGTGACTTTGTTGCTCTTGGCAAGCAGACATGGGAGCCCGTGTCAGAATGACAACTAGTAATAATATACATAGGTGTCAAGTATCATAAGTTTTCATTCAAAACATTATGATTTTCCAAATCCATGTGGATTATTTTCCTCGACAAGTATATTCCAGACTATTAATGACAAATAAACATCAGAATATTTTGAAATTTTTAATGAAAAATTATGACATATAACAATTGTGGCATCTATGTAAATAACTACTAGCAATCATTCTGACACGGATCCTCATATCTGCTTGCCAAGGTCAACAAAATCACATAACTGCTCGCGCCCTATAAGTAACGAATTTAATATTTCTTGTACACACAAATAATTGAAATTGTATCTCTTCTTTCGTTCTGTGAGATATTTTGTCTTATTCTAATATGTTCAAAATTCTTCAAATTCATTGGCGGTATTTCTTAAGGATATATGCAATATACCTATAATTTTAAGTGCATATATAATTAATACTACAATAAGATATATAAAATGAAAAATCTTTCAGTAATGTTAGTAAAACTGCTGATTTTTGACACTGACATTTTGCATTTATCTGTCAATTACAAACATTTAAATATCTCAACTGTTTTTGGGCAACGAGATTTATTACAAGAGAATAATCTATATTATTATACTCTCCAAACCTATACGAGATATAATAAAAAATTTAAATGTGTCAGATTAAGAATTTAATTATCTTTATTATTTGTAGTAACAAATAAAAAAAATATTTAGAATTTTTTTTTTTTAGAAACCACTTCCGGTTGCCCAATTGTTACCAGAACCTATTCAACTCTTCCCATTACTGTTAAATTGAGGAATTCGTAGTTCCACAGGTCTTCAGTCTTATAGAATTTGATAAATCGTACCTCCAACATCCTCACACATACACACACATCCACACACACACACACACACACACACACATACATCATCGTAAAAATGTTATCATCGGATTCTAGGGACCTTAAACCGTGCTTATTCACTAAAATCTGGATATGAGATTTTTAGCATGAATCCAATACCCCTCTTAGCGAGAGGTAAAAATCTGATATGGCTAGCACATTACCTTCCGTCAGTTCTATGTATTTTGTACAAATTCCATACAGGCAGTTTCCAGTAAAATTGCACTTGACACAGACATCTTTCAATTAGAATTTTCTTAATATAGTAGAAGTTTCCATGGTTATTGCATAGCTGTTTTATTAAATTTAATTCCTTTATAATTTTTTAACTATGAGCAAGTTTTCTCCATTTCTTCTAAATGTTCTAAGTTTTTCCAATTCATTAACTGGATTGGCGGTATTTCTGAAGGGTTCATGTAATATACCTATAATTTTAAATATATAATTAATAATACAATAAGAAATATGAAATATCGTTCCCAGAACAAGCCTGCAGTACTATCTCTATTTTTGACATTGACATTAGTGACATTTATCTGTCAATTACACACATTTAAATTTCTCAAGTAGTTACCAAGGAAATGTTTGGGCTGTGAGCATTTTATAGTTTATATTTCTATATCTTTAAATCTGTAGAAGACATAATAATAATTTTAAATGTGTCGGATAGAGAATTTTGTTTTTTAATATTTGTAATAACAGAAATATTAAAAAAATAATATTTTGAAGATTTTTGTTAAAACACTACTACTTCCGGTTATCCAATTGTTACCAGAATCTATTCAACTCTTCCCATTACTGTTAGATTGAGGAATCCGTAGTTACACAGGTCTTTAATCTTATAGAATTTGAGAAATTGTGTCTCCAACAACCCCACGCACACACACACACATCCACACATACACACACAGACATCATTGTAAAAATATTATTATCGGATTCTAGGGACCTTAAAACGTGCTTATTCACTAAAATCTGGATAAGCGATTTTTAGCATGATTCCAATACCTCTCTTAGCGAGAGGTAATTATCATATTTTGTATTGAAAGTTTGTAATATGAATTCATGAAATATTCTTAACATATACCCCTCGTGCTAAAGAATTGATTAAATTTGATGTCTGGCTTCTTTATAAAATTTTGCTTTAAAAAAGTGCTATCGTCCATAATAATTTGAAATTATTATGTACTCAAACACTTTTTAAGCAAAATTTATTGCATGAGCCAGACATGTCAAATTTAATCGATTAAATTCTTAGCACTCGGGATATAACTATTGAAAAGCGTCATAGTTTTTAAATATGTTCAGAATAGATGAATATAGAGATATTTGATCTTGTCAGTCAGCCGTAAGAAAATCAATTCATGTAACCATTTTGTAGATGTGTAGATATATGTATGAATTAGCAATTTCGGATACAACATACATATTTATTGATGCAGTTGTCTTTGGATTCCTTAGGGTAATGACTTATGGTAATTCCAGTAGCTGATATATTCATGTTCGCATGGTTCATGCATATTAATATGGGAGGAATAACCAACATTCCCTACGTTAAATTCTTATTTTAACTTTGGAATGCATCCAAATTGTATTACTTTAAATTACTAACACTTCACTAGCTTTACTACTTTTCAATAAATTACATAACTGTCGACTGTATCAGAAAAAGATGTCTGTAGGATTAATATTCATTCATGCTCAAAAATATTTAACAATTTTTTACCTTCCGTCACTTTTAGGTAAGGAAGGTATTGCCTTTGATTATAAAAATCAATGATGAGTTTTTAGTAAATGAAGCACGTTTTAGGGTCCATATAATACGATTTTACCATTTTTACGATGATGTCTGTATGTATGTATATATGAGTGTTTGTGTGTCTATCTGTGTGTCTGTGTTTATTCCTCTTAAAATTCTTCTCTTTTCGCCTACTTAACACCTGATTCCTAATTCCTTTCTACACAATCTACACCAACCGTCGCCATAACCACATCTTAAAACTTTTCAAGTATTTTTATCTCCTTCGTATAAACATTTTGTAAATCGTTTTGGAAATTCTATATTAACGAACCTTGCAGTTCTAGTTTGGTTCACGAAAGATGACAATTCAAGGTCATTTATTAACCGTATGGTATAATATTACTAGCAGATAACTTCACTGCATTTCGTATACATAGACGTCAACATGAAGTATTTATGGATACATTTTAACTGAAAAAAATAAGTGTAATTTATATGAAAATTATGTTTCTTTTTAAATAACGCCTTTCTCAAAGATTTATGCTCTTCACCTATATGTATTTGCAAAACCCAAAAACATAGACTTGACAAAAACCATGGAATAATAATTTGATTTAAATGTCAACGTCACTGGGTAACTATTAGGACAGAGGGCAGTGCAGTAGATAATTATATATCTGTAACTCTACGACATACGTCATTATTATTTGTAATATGTTGGAAAGTAATGTCACCATTTACGTATATCTGTCACACAACATAAACTGTGTAGACATACGTCAAATAATCTTTCTCTTTCTAACATGAAATGTTGTTAAGTTACTTGTATAAAGTGCTGTGTATTCTTTCTTCGAACAAGTGACCATGAATAGTCATCTTTCGTGAATCAAAGTATAGTAGATATTGTAATTTACTGTATTCAGCCTTTTCGTATGAAATTCTGTTCTTATATAACTACTGTTTGTTTTAATGAATCCTATTTAGAATTTTATCATTTTAAAATGATTATTCGTTTAATTCTAAATGTGTAAAAACTGCAGGTCTTTTACAAAGTTTGCATAATAACAACAACATATGCAATTACAATAAAAATAACAATTACCCGAGAATAAAGTTATTATTTTGCGCGCCACAAGAGAAAAGTAATCAAATTATGTATAGAGGTTATAAAAATAATATCTTTGTAAATACTGAGCATATACACTCTCAATATGGATGCACTTGACAACAATATTCTATTCACTACCGTATTGACTAACATTTTATGACTGTGAAATCACTTTACGTAATTGAAATCAGAGTATAAAACGAAGGGTGTAGTTTTAAAGACATAACAATAAACCCAACAGCTTTTCACAATATTGTAAAATAAAATTATAGGATATTCTGAAAATGAAACGAATCTCAGGGCAGGTTTTCAATGTTGGGGTTTACATTCCAGAGAGTAAAGGTTATCTTGGAGAAAAATTGGATGATATATGGCAAGTAGATTATGAATATTGGAAAGCAGGAGGGCGTGACAAGACGGCCTATTATTAAACTGGAATTTATGAGGATGGAAGAGTTACTGATGTCTTTCACGAATTCCATGAAATATTTTTAGAACTTTCGAAAAATAGTCTGATTTTATTGGAAAATACTTATTGCTGTTTGAAATTTAATATAGAAATTGGATTTTTATACAAATAATAAATAAATCATCTTCAATTATACGACAAGTCATATCCGGTCAAAACCGCAAGTATCGAACTGGATATTTTTACCTTCCATCACCTTTGGTCAAAAAATTCGGTGGTGAGTTTTTAATAAATAAACACGTTTTAAGTCCAAAAATTACGATTTTTAAGTATTCCTTTTCCTGACATTCATATGTAGATGTGATTGTATTTTACATAGAGTTAAGAATATATATAGAGGGAGCGTGAAATATGATTGTTGGCAATGACCTTGATGCCTAGTGACGGAAGAGGAATGAAGCGTCAACCATATTGTGTAGCTCCATTTTAGCGCGTTATTTAAATGTTTCCATTTTACACCTATTTGTAAAATAAAGTTACACTGTGGTATAGTCGTATGGAAATATATTTTTCTGAAATAGCTTTAATCAAATAAATAATATGATTTCCCATTGGATTCTGATCATTGGCGTGTTCAGTTAAATTTTCAAAAAAAAAATATTTTGATAATAATGTAACACTAATGTAACTGAGTACAAAAAAGAAAACTTTTTCTTCAAGTGAATTCCACCACTTTCTAATAAAGCTTGTCTTATGATTTTTTCCGCAATTTTAAAAATATTTCGTACACATGACGAAGGATACAAAAGGTCACATTTATTTTTATCATTTATTAGAGATGAATTATTACTGCTTACATGGCCACTACGTTCATTTTCTTCAAGTGCTTCAACACATTCTTCACAGTGAATAACTTTTTTCAAATGCCTAATCACTTACTCTTGACGGATTCCATCCATTTCTTCGTATCGCTTTTAATCAAGCATTTATTTTTTCCAAGTTTATCGGAAATGTTAATACAAAAATTGAAAAATAACAGGAAACTACTTATTTCGAAAAAAACACTTTATTATGAATATATTTAAAATACGTATGAAAGGTTATTTTTCTTTTCATTTCAATAGTTTTTTGCGCAGCTGATTTCCTCTCAGTACGATTTCTGTAGCCCAACACAGAGCACACTGGCATATTTATAAATAAAATTTACTAAACATACCCAGAAAAGTTTAAAGAACAAATTTGAAATAGTACCCGTCAACCCAAGCAAAAGCATACAACGAATCAGGGCCCGTATTCTTGAGCGTTCGTCATTTCGTTCTTATTCGTATTCGCGTTCGTTTGCATGTTAGTAGTCACAGTAGTCTGTGTTTTGAAAACAATATTGGATATGTCATTGTCAGTGTCAACTGTATTGCAGAATTTATTCACATTATTTACAAGTTAAAAAAAATATTTAATAATCGTTAATAAATATATGATAAAAGTGAACTCTTAACTTGTAAGTGATCTGTATAAATGTGACAATACAATTGACACTGACACTGACATATATAATATTATTTTTGAAACACAGACTACTATCACTACTAACATGAAAACGAATGCGAATACGAATACGAATGTAATTACGAACGCTGAAGAATAAGGGCCCAGAAATGGGGCTGCACAAGATGGCGGACCATTTCCACGCACGGTTTCAAGATTTCAGACTTACGCTCCCTCTAGTAAATATTCTTAACTCTACGGTATTTTAGTTATAATTGGTCAACCGAAAGTAACCTCATTTGAAGAGTTTAACAGTTTTTCTTGAGAAAATGTTAAATATAATTTTTTCACATTTAATGTTATTATAAATATTAAAGACTATTCTATTCTCTATACCATTTGATTGCATTTTATACTTCATATTCAATGGATATAGAGTTAAAAAATTGTAAAGATAATAAATTTCACCAAGCAACTAGCTATGCTATAACCATGGAAACATATAGGTACTGCATTAATAAAATTCTGATTGAAAGATATCAGTGTCAAGTGCAATTGACATAATGGCTGGTACCACAAGCCTTATTTTAACTAAAACGCTGTTTTAAGAAATGTCAAATTATAATAATAATCTGTATATAAACTTTTACAGTAATTACAATTGGTGATATATACGTATGGGGATGAGTAGTTTATTTCATTATATTTATTTTAATATTACACTTGTTCACGCTGTGTTGATGGAGATACGATGAAAGGATAATAACAAATATCCAAGCTTCTGGTGGGAATCGAACCCACCATCCCAGGATCTGTAATGGTCGCTTTGAGCGCTGTCGAAACACGTAGCCTCACACGCTCGGCCACCGAGGCGGCAAGAAATGTCAAATTCAAATGAAATATGGAATAAACGACTGTGTTGTGGATTAGATGAAAAAATAAACAGGATTGCAGTCCAAAAAATTATTTTATTTAGTCTGAAGCCAACGTTTCGCTGCCACTTACAGCCTTATAGTTAAAGAACGATTTTTTGTATGTATGCTTGTTTGAATACAAACTATAATCTGCTTTAAAATCATAATTTGATAAATTTGATATTATTATTATTAAATAATGAAATTTGGCATTTCTTAAAACAGCGTTTTAGTTAAAAAATGTCTTGTGGTACCAGCCAGTATGCAGAGCTGGGACCAGTACTCAAAAAATATTAAAATAAATATAATGAAATAAACTACTCATCCCCATACGTATATATCACCAATTGTAATTACTGTAAAAGTTTATATACAGATTATTATTATAATTTGGCATTTCTTAAAACAGCGTTTTAGTTAAAAAATGTCTTGTGGTACCAGCCAGTCAGTATGTTTGTGTTATAATTTTATTGGAAATATAGAAGCTTTTGTTAGAAACTTTCTGTATGCAATTTGTACAAAATACATAGAATTAACGGAAAGTATTGTAGTGGAAATATAGAATTATTTGCAAGAAACTTTGAATAGAATTTGTACAAAATATATACATGGACATGACGGAAGGTAATGTGCTGGTTATATCATATTTTTTAGTCTAATAATATAATTATTTACGTCAGGATGTAAAGCATTTTGTTAAAATTAAAATTGAAGGTATTTATTTTTAGATACATTACACAATAACTAATTATAAATTTTAACTAATTTAATTTCAAATATAAATGTCAAAATAAATTAAATTCAAACGTTTATTGAAACTGTCAGTGTTATCAACCATGAAATTTTAATATTGTTTTTAAAAAATATTTTTTAAAGTAAAATAAATAAATATGTCATCACGGAATATAATCCATGCTGCGTGTGTCAATCAGCATTATATTTAGATATCAGTAATAATGACGACATATTCGTACCGTACGCGCGTTTGCTACGCGTAGCCACAATGACACTCGTTGCTGGCGTGGAGAGTGCACCACAGCGAAATAAGAAAATTATTTTGAAAAACACGTAGGTACATATTACAATGTCTAGACAAGAAATAACAACCTATGTTCTAAAAGTTTTAGCACAAATTTTAACAATTTTTACCTCTCGCTAAGAGAGGTATTGCATTCATGCTAAAAATCGCATATCCAGATTTTATTGAATAAGCACGTTTTAAGGTCCCTACAATCCGATTTTAACATTTTTACGATGATGTCTGTGTGTGTGTGTGTGTGTGTGTGTGTGTGTGTGTGTGTGTGTGTGTGTGTGGATGTGTGTGTGTGGGATGTTGGAAGGACGGTTACTCAAAAACTATAAGACTTAAAATTTGTTTAACAACGTATTTCCCAATCGGACATTCATGGGAAGATCTGAAAAGGTTTTGGTAATAATTGGACAACCGGAAGTAGAAGATTCTTGAAAAAAAATCTTCTAAATATTATTTTTTGAAAATTTTTCGTGGTAATATTAAAGAAAATTAAATTCTCTATCTGATACATTTAAATATTTTATTATATATTCCATAGATTTAGAGATAAAAGAAGTATAATATATAAAATAATCTGTTGTAATAAATTTGACAGCCGAAAGAATGCCATGAAAAATAGTTGATAATTTAAATTATTTGTAACTGACAGATAAATGTCAGTGTCAGAAATAATGAGTAATGAAAGAAAAATGTACTTGGAGAATCCCTTAGTTCTTGATCTGTGACTATTATGGAGATGACAAGTCTAAGTTGAAGGACTTAAATTTGTTTCAAACATTATGGGACAATGTACTATAGACTAGAGTAACTTTGAATTGCGAAAAAGCTATCAAATTCTTCTCAAGTAAGTTGTAAATATTGACAAAATTACACATCGATATAAGAATAATCGGAGTGCAATCTATCCGTCACTTTATTAAAGGGAATTAGTGTTATTTAGATATAACATGTATGAAAAAATAAAATGTAAAAGAAGATATGTAAGAATAGATGCACAATCCATATATACATTTTAGACCGCCCAAAATTAATGTTTTTACTAGAAGAATATGAAGAGACAGTAAACAACGTTGTTCGAATTGAAAATTGCAGTTACCAGCCTAATATTTATATATGGTAAACTCTACTTTGTAATTTATTGTAACATAATTTATGGTAAAATATCTTCATGTTGAGACATGCTATTATTGAATAATAAAGAAGTTTATACGTCATAGATTTATATGAATATATTATTTGTATTTATAAAAATATTCTTTGCTTTATGCATACAGCCAGGTAAAATATACGGCGAGAGGTTATGTGCTGGCCACATCAGATTTTTTTTTTCGTGATATAAAATTTATTTATTTATTGTGGATATAAAAAAAAATTCTGGATGGCAGTCAAATCAAAATTTTATTCTTCGGCCTCTACATGTTTCGGCACCGCATGTGCCTTCTTCAGGAGCTATAAATATTTGAACAATTACACAACCTTAATGACAATTTTAATTGACCAACTTACGTGAATTTTTTTTTAGTTTTTAAAAAACAACATTGAGACTGAACAACACAAAGATACAAAAAATTACATATATGTATGTAACGTCGAACAATAAAACAATAAATAAATAAATTAATTAAAAACACTCTGAAGTCGTCAAAAAATAAAGCATCTATGGAAAAATATATATCATATAGAAAACGTGTGCACTCCATGAAAAAATTATTTTAAGTTTAAACACGTTCCGAAGGTCACGTGTATTATAATGGCGCTGATATTTTTAAAAAAAACCTTGTCTCTTCTTTTTGTTTTGAGTACTGATTTTAATTTTATGTTTAATATTTAGTTTAATTGTATTTTACGATATTGATGTCAAAATTTAATTTGTGTGTGGTATCTGTTTTTTAGAAAATTTTCTATGGATGTATGAAAGAGGAATATGAAAGAACTATAACTTTTGGAATTGTAGTATTGGAGTTATCGCAGGAGAAATTTTTGTCACTCACAGAAACAAACACACATACACGCACATACAGACATCATCGTAAAACCAGTGAATTCGTAATGTAGGGACTCTAAAATATGTTTATTAATCAAAAACTCACCATCGATTTTTTTGACCAAAGACAATACCTTCCTTACCTATAGGTGACGAAAGATAAAAATAAATTGTTGAAATTTGTGCCAGAACTTTTAGGACACACTTTCCTTGTCTTTAAATGTACTAATCTTAACTTTTTTGATATAAACTTTTTGTATGAAATTAATAAAAACGAATTATACTACCTTATTGAAATTGAGATCATACTGCTGTGTCTTCATTGTTACAAACTTTTCAATATAGTACATATGAAAAATCTTTTACAACATTCTTTAATATTCAAATATGAACATACAAAACCTGCATTCCTGAAATGTCATACAATGTACTGAAAACAAATGTCTGTCTCCCATTTATTTTACTGTTCATTACCTTAACAGTATACATCCAGTTATTTTATTTCATTCTGTAATTGGATACAAACCGAAGAAGCATGCTCGCTCATAATTTAAAACTTGAAATGAATAACTCAGTGGTATAGGTTTCTCAGAACGAGATAAACCTTGACAGATCTTGGGAGATATTCCATTGTGTAGCAATCAAATACAAATATCCTTGTTCCTGACAGGATTTAATTAAAAATAATTCACAGGATTCTACGGAATGTCCTGTCACATTCAGATGGGAAATATTTAATGTAGGTAGGTAATTAAAATTTGAATTGTTTGATTGTTTCAATGATTGCACTCGTTTTTAGCCCTGAATGAATTTATTTATAAGAAAATTTCCCCGAATATAAGGAAATATAATGGTCTTTCAACAAGTGTTATTAATACGTGGTCTGGCTATTAAATAACGAGACTGCGCGGGCAAAAGACGCCCTAGAGGGGTGTAGGGGGGGGGAACGAATGCAGCGTTGGATAGCTGGAAGTGTCTACTATTCCGATACGAAAACACGTTTTTGTCGTTGTAGTAGTATTTTTTCTATATAGATTAGAAACGAACGTGTTTTTTTCTCGTGCCGATAACAATGTGTGACGAAAAACACGAGCAACGGATCAATGTGAAATTTCTCGTTAAATTAAAAAAAAACTCCGACTGAGTGCTATAAGTTGTTGAAAGAGGCCTATGGTGAGAAGTCTCTATCTCGTGCATGTGTTTTCCAATGGTGTAAACGGTTTTCTGAAGGCCGAGAGAGCACCGAAGATGACCAATGTCCAGGTCGACCTGTCTCTGTTTCAATTCCGCAAACAGTGACCAAAATCAATGAAATTATGCGCGGAGATCGTCGTATGAGCATTCGGATGATTGCTGAGATTCTAAACACCGATAAAGAAACTGTCAGAAAAATTTTACATGATGAATTGAACATGTAGAAAGTCTGTGCGAAGTTGGTCCCAAAAAAATTTACCCCTGACCAAAAGCTCGTCCGTCAACAGATCTGCTCAGATTTTCTTGAGAGGTCAGATGAAGAGCCTGAATTGATGGAAAACATCATCACTTGCGATGAAACCGTGATATTCCAATACGATGTTGAAACTAAGCGACAATCGATGCACTGGAACACTCCTGCATCGCCAAGAATGAAAAAAGCAAGGATGTCGAAATCAAGATTTAAAACCATGCTAATCGTTTTTTCGACTTCAACGGCATCGTGATGACTGAATGGGTTCCAGAAGATCAAACTGTAAACCAAACTTACTATTTGAAAGTTTTAACAACACTGCGAGAACGAGTTCGTATGTTGTGGAAAAACAAGTCGTGGATTTTGCACCAGGACAACTCACCTGCCCATAACGCACTGTCTGTGAAGCGTTATTTAGCCGCTAGAGGCATTCCAGTGCTCGAACACGCGCCGTACTCGCCTGATTTAGCACCCTGTGACTTTTTTCTGTTTCCGAAGATCAAGTCTGCCTTAAAAGGAACCCGGTTCGAGTCGATGGAAGAGGTGAAGCGAAAATCGGCGGAGCTTCTAAACGCTCTTACAAAAGAAGACTTCCAACATTGCTTTGACCAATGGAAAAAACGAATGGAACGGTGTGTGGCGAGGGGAGGGGAGTACATTGAAGGGGAGCATTCGATTATAAAATAATTTTTAAAATACTCTTTTTCATAAGCAGTCTCGTTATTTAATAGCCAGACCTCGTATGGAATTATATAAATTTGTCCTTTATTACATAAAATTTTATAAAATCTTTCTTAATATTATTATAATAAAAATTTGCTGCCAATAGCCAGAGAAATTAATACTTTATTTATACTGTCGGAGCTACTAATATTTCTGTACATAGAGACGTATTCGGGTGGGTTCTGTAAAGCCATTCTGCAGTGCGGTTAATGTTCTATCTTGATCTAGAGCGCCAGGACTTGACGGCAGTGATCCCATTCCTTCTTAGACATTAAGGCCCATCCACACTGTATAACATGTTGTAATATATGTTATACAACAAAGTTTTTTAATATTGTACAACTTTCAGACGTCCACATCTGCCTATAACTCTACAGTTAAAATGAAAATGTCATGCGTAATTATTTCAAAAAATCTGATGTAGCCAACACATTAGCTTCCGTCAATCCTGTGTATTATGTACAAATTTTTGCAAATTTTCTTGCAAAAGATCTTATATTTCCAATAAAATTATTTCATAAACAAACTATGCAAATTGCACTTCACACTGACATCTTTTTTAGTTTTTCCCATTCGTTAGGGTTCGGTATTTTTTATTTTCTTTTTCCACTCATCATGTTTTGCGTGTCGTCCTCATTCAGTTCCTTTTCACTCGTCTTCCGCAATACAGTCGTTCCATCTGCTATTCATTCTTCTTCCAATATATTTTTCATCTCTCCTTATGTCATGTTCAAACCAATGTAATCATCTTTCTTGTATCTTTCTAGAAACTTCTATCATTCGAGCCATTTCCCTTATCCTTTAATTCATTACGCTCTTTTTTCGTGTCTTGCCCAACATCTATCTCAACATCCTCATCTCTGCCACATTCATTTTCTTTGCATTGATACTGACATCTATCAATTTAAATCATCTGAATACATTAGCAGTTTCCATGCTAAGCATAGCTGGCTGATTTATGAAATTTAATAACTTTAATTTTTTAACTTTATAAATAAATAAAATAAATATATCATCACGGCATATTACCCATTCTGGGTGTGCCAATCTGCTTTGTACTTGTTAAAAGTTGCAAATGAGATCCTTCCGGTGGACCTACGAGTATTATAACTAAAATCTAAGCATGTCTACATATGGAGCTAAACTCGAGGAATTCGAAAACAATATATTTTTTTGGAAACGTGATATTGGAGTTATTCGATCCGAAATGATCGTTACATACACACATAGACACATACACGCACACACATATATACAGACATTATCGTGGGGTGGATATGAAATTTGTTATTTCCCACCCAAGAGTTGTGATTGCAGTTAGAAATGACGTATTTCCGAACCTCTAAAAGGTTAGGCATCGACATATTACTATAATGATAGTCAATAAAATTATTTCATGAGCTATGTAAATTGAACTTGACACTGTAATCTGTCCATTAATAATATTTTTTATGTTTCCATAATGACCTTATAGCTGTATAAGATTTATGATTTTTTTTTTATCTCCAAATACCTTAAATACGAAGAAAATATACAATCAAATCGTAAAGATAATAAAATATTCTTAATATTTATGATAACGTCAAATATCAAAAGATAATAAACTGCGTTTATTCAAAAAACCAATTATAGCCAAAATCTAATCAACTCTTCATACGGACGTAAAAAAATAGTATATGAAAGAATTATAATTTTTGGAATTGTAATATTGGAGTTATCGAAGATGAAATTTTTGTGGTACACAGGGACTCTAAAATGGAAGGTAAAAAATCTGTTGTGGCCAGCACAATACCTTCCGTCAATCCTGTGTACTATGTACAAATTCCATACATAAATTTTCTTGCAAAAGATTCTAAATTTTTGGTATTTTATGATTCCCTTTCTCGGCAACTGAATTCCATACTCCTGATAACAAACAAATCACATGAAATTTTTGAATGAAAAATTATGACACTTGTCAATTATGAATTGCTGTCATCCATATCTACTTGCCAAAGGCAGCAAAGTCATGTCACTGCACACGCCCTATACATATTTTTTTTTGCAAAAGATCCTATATTTCCAGTAAAGTTATTTCATTAACAAACTATGCAAATTGCACTTGACACTGACATCTTCTTCTTCTTCTTTAGATTTTCCCATTCGTTAGGGGGTCGCTATTTTTTATTTTCTTCTTCCACTCATTTTTGTTTTGCGTGTCGTCCTCATTCAGTTCCTTTTCTCTCAAGTCTTCTGCAATACAGTCTTTTCATCTTCTATTTGGTCTTCCTATGTTTCTTCCACCTCCTATTAATATATTCATCTCTCCTCATGACATGTTCAAACCAATGTAATCGTCTCTTTTATATCTAGAAACTTCTAACACTAGAGTTACTTCCCTTATTATTTCATTAATTTATATTTTATTGATACTGACATCTGTCAATTTGAATTACCTGAATATATTAGCAGTTTCCATGGTTATGTTAGCATAGCTGGCTGAATTATGAAATTTATACGAAATTTTTTATCTTTATTATTCTTTAACTCTATATCTGTTGAATATGTAATATAAAATGCAATCAAATCGTATAGAGAATAATATATTCTTTAAGTTATAATAACATTTAACTGAGTTTTTCAAGAAAAACTGTTAAAATCTTCAAATGAGGGTACTTCCGGCCGACCAATTATAACCAAAATCTAAACATGTCTGCATAGGTTGTAAGGAAGAGGAATACGCAAGAATTGTAATTTTTGGAATTCTAGTATTGGAGATATCGTTGACGAAACCGCGGTCACATACACACACACACACACGCACGCACATACGAACACACACACACACACACACACTCATACAGACATCATCGTAAAAATAGTAAAATCGTATTGTAAAGACCCTAAAACGTGCTTATTCAATGAAAACTCACCATCGAATTTTTTGACCAAAGACAATACCTTCCTTACCTATAGGTGACGGAAGGTAAAAACGCGGAAAGATGAGGTTTTGGGTATATCTAAGATTGCTCTTTGGAATATCGCAGCAAGCATCATGTTTGCGTTGGCGATTCTTGAATTTTTATTTTTTATTCTTTAAATAAGTCTATAAGTAGAATAGTAGATTCCTTTGACCACTGCATTTCTGTACATACACACACGTACAGTTCAAACTGAACTTTATTAAAATATTATTAAACATTTCAAGTGTGGATGTGTTGTAACAGGTCTGTTTGATCTTTACGGCTCACAAAGCGAAAACATATAATGTTGCATATTGCTATAAATACAATATTATGCTATATTATGTTGAAATTTCTGTAATATGTTACAAAACATGGTTATATTACCGTGTTATATATATTATGTGGACGGGCCTTTAGACAAACCCTAGCACAATATAGAGTCCACTGTTATTGTAGTAGCTTTGAAATACACTGTCATTTATCAGAGAGCTTGTGTATTTGTCTAAAAATTGCAACAGTACCTAACCTAACTCACAAAAGTTGGCCCGAGTTTTCCAAGCGTGACTTTTGTGCGTTAGGTGTTATTTAGCGCCAGATCAAAATTTTCGTTGTAAATGGGTACACGAAAATGCTTCTGATTAGCTTACATTTTTTTTAACAAATCTTGTACGATCTTTTACATAACGGCTTATTTTATCTATAATCTATACAAAACAAGGTACTAATTCCTTTTTACCTCTCGCTAAGAAAGGTATTGGATCATGCTAAAAATCGCATATCCAGATTTTAATGAATAAGCACGTTTTAAGGTCCCTACAATCCGATTTTAACATTTTTACGATGATTTTTGTATGTGTGTTTGTGTGTATGGATGTTGAAAGAACGATTTCTCAAAAACTATAAGATTTAATATTTTGTTATCTACGTATTTCTCAATCGGACATAAATGGAAAGAGTTGAAAAAGTTTTGGTAGCAATTGGACAACCGGAAGTAGCAGATTCTTAAAAAAAATCTTCTAAATATTATTTTTTGAAAATATAAAATAATCTGCTGTAATATGTCTTACCGCCCAAATAATGCCATGGAAACTAATTGAAAAATTAAAATGTTTGTAACTGACAGATAAATATCAGTGTCAAAAATCCGGAGACATTACTGAAGATTTTTTTCTGGGAAGTACATACATATTTTATATCTTATTGAATTAATGGTTAAATTTTTAAAATTATAGGTATATTACATATATCTTTCGGAAATACTGTCAATCCCGACAATGAATTGGAAACATCTCGAAAAATTAGAAGAGTTAGGACACAATCTCTTCGTAAAATGAATTTAAAATTGAAAAATATAAATATAATGAATAGGTATAAGTAGAATTTTTGGTGTTTAGTGTAGGTATACAAGAAATGTTAAATACAATACTTATGTAACAAAAATGGAAGGCGCGAGAGGTATTGTGTTGGCCACGACAGATTTTTTTCCCTGGGATATAAAGAATATTGTTATTTTATTTAATTATGTTATTTAAATTAATTGAAATTACGGAAACAAATGCATTTAATTTAATTATTTTTGAGTCGAACTGAATGGATGGCTCAGACGTGATCCTTTTTCTGTGGCGAATTCATGTTTGGGGTGGGACTATCACTTGTGTTGGCGGCATTTTGATTGTTAGTTAGAAACTATCAAATTGACATTTAAGAAGTTCTGTTGTTTCTTTCCAATCGCTTGAAGTTTTGTTGTTTTTTTTTGTTTTGCTGCATTTTTAGAACTTTAATGCTCATATTCATAAACCTTCGTAATAATTTCAACAATTCAATTTTTATCCAGTAAAATCAGTCGACACTGAAAGTAAAATCGAAATGTAATTTGTCAAGTTTAATTCCATTTGTCAAAAATTGAAACGAGCCGTTTTGAAACTTCTCGAAGGTTTATGAATATGGGCTTTAGTGTGTTTTATTTATTGTTCTTTCGTTTCGAAATTAAAGAAAAAAATCTGATGTGGCCAACACAATACCTCCCGTTTAATTTAATTTTTATTCATGTAAATACTTAAAATTAAATTAAATATAAATACCGGATTCTATCCCGACCGACGCTAAATATTTCGAATTTTAAATGGCACAAAAATGACTCCTGTGGCGCACTCTCCACGCCAGCAATAAGTGATCGTGAGGTGACACCTGATAAACGCCCACACGGTACAAATATGTCATCATCGTTACCGAAATCTGTGTACAAAGCAGATTGGCAGACCCAGCAATGGGTAATATGCCGTGATGATATATTTATTTTATTTATTTATATAAGTATATCCATTGCCGGCGTGGAGAATCCATCACAGCGGTCAATTTTGTGCCATTTCAAATTCTAAAATATTTTGCATCGGTCGGAATCGAATCCATTCCCTGGTAACGCCTGCACGGAACAAATATGTCATCATTATTGCCGAAATCTGCATACAAAGCAGATTGGCTCACCTATCAATGGGTAATATGCTGTGATGATATATATTTTTATTATCTTACCTATGTTTTTACATATTTACTTATGCTGGAAACTGTATTAAGTTTCTTTCCATATAATTATTGTTCCAGTTACTATTTTCTTTTTAAAACGTTAATATTATTATTTGATTAGTTTGTTGACAGTGACATATATCTGTCAGTTACAAACATTTGAGATTTGAATTGTGTAACCATGTGTATGAGTTGTGTTTAACTTTAAAGCGCAGGCTCCGGGATTGAAATTATAGTTTTATAAATTTATCCATAAAATATATAGAAAAAGTATTAATGGAAACCTGTAGAAAATTTTATAATCTTTAATTTTTATATAATATAAATGTCGAAAAAATAACATTTAAAGGTATTTTTCGAAGAAAAACTATTTTGAGCTTCCAGTAAAGTGCCATTTCCGACTATCTGATTTACTCCAAAATCTAATGGCATCTTTCCATATAAGAGTAAGGTAGAAATACAAGGTTTCAAAAGTTTCTGAACGATAGTATTTGAATTAGAGCGTAAAGAGGATCCACACACACACACAGACATCATTGTAAAAATGTTAAAAATGGATTCTAGGGACCTTAAAACGTGGTCATTTACCAAAATCTCGATATGCAATTTTTAGTACAATCCCTATACCTCCCTTACCAAGGGTAGCGGGAGGTAAAAAACATTTGAAACGTTATGAAAGTGAATAGATGAGATGTGAGTCCATCGTTTGAAACAGAAACTAAGCTGAAATACTACCTTAGGTGCAAAACCAAAAAGTTTGTTGTGTATAGAAATAGAGGAAACGTATTTATAAATGACAGTTTTAAATGTTGTTTGTTCAATAAAATGTGTGTTTTTTACAAATTTCCTTTAGTTTTTGCCTTTCTCTCATGGTTAAAATGACTAATCAGTCTAGGACAAAATTGCACAAAATGTGATTATGCTTATCTACAACGTATAGTGTAATAGTTGTACAACATTTATCTAAAGTTCAGCAAAATCCATTCACTTCTATGTATGCACAATAATTAATAACGTCACTGTCACAAGTTATCGTCAACAATGTGTCATTAGGTTGTTTTGTCGCTCATGATACCATAGTAGCAACCTGTATTCAACCAACACATTAAACTTGAACTTGGGCGTTCATTGTTGAAGTTGTATCGCAGTTTGAAACTGTTCAAGTCGCACTGAGGAAATAAAACCGAGAATGCAGTCCGTTTCAGCAGAGATTGTTTTAAATGAGCAGCGAACTCCAGAATTAAACGAGGAGGTGTGAAGTTTAACTGAATAAGTTTGCTAGGAGTGGAGTGGAGTATTAATTAATACATAGAGTAGTGGAATGTTAAATTAAATAAGCAGTTCTGTTTCATAATGGTCATACTTTGCTAAAGTATTCGCATTCTTACATTTTCGTAGTTTATTTTTAATTACATTTGTAGGAATCGTGTAAAAATCGGATATCAAGATTTTGTTATATAAACACGTTGTAACGATCATAGAATCTGATTTTTACCTTCCGCTACCCTTGGTAAGGGAGGCATAGGAATCGTACTAAAATAGGCATATAGAGATTTTGGTAAATGAGCACCTTTAACGTCCCTAGAATCTAGAATCCAATTTTAACATTTCCTCGATGATGTCTGTGTGTATGCGTGTATGTGTGTGTGTGTGTGTGTGTGTGTGTGTGTGTGTGTGTGTGTGTGTGTGTGTGTGTGTGTGTGTGTATGGGTCCTCTTTACGCTCTAACTCAAATAATATCGTTCAGAAAATTTGGAAACCTCGTATTTCTATGAAAATTGGGAAATAATTGGACACGCAGTCTGTGTAAAATTAACTTATTTATTAATAACAATCCCATTAAACAAAACAAATTTTGACAAAGAACTTAGGATGATTAAACAAATAGCAGTTAATAATGGTTATAAAGTGGATTTGATTAACAAATTATTAAGAAATAAAAATAAAAAACGTATGTTGCACATTATGTATACACCAATACAAACAAACAATAAAGAAAATTGGGTTTATTTAAATTATATTCCGAAAACTACACAGAAAATTTCTTCAATATTCAAAAATCTTAATATTAACACTGTTTCCACTAATAAAATGACTTTAGGTAAATTGCTGATAAACAACAAACCAAAAATCGATAAAGATGAATTGTCTGGAGTATACGAAATTCAATGTAAAGATTGTGATGCTATTTACATAGGACAAAGCGGCAGAAATTTTAAGATAAGGATGAAAGAACATTTAAAATCCATAGACACAAATACAAATACAACTGGTTTCTCCCAACATTGCATCGAAAATAACCATTCCATAAAAGATTATAAAATTTTGCATACCGAACCGAAAGGCCTTAAGCTGAACACATTTGAGATTTTGGAAATTCACAAAGCGTCTAATTCAAAGAAAAACATAGTGAATGAACAGCTAGATCTAAGTAACTCCCCCCTACTCAATATTATATTTTAGTTATAAGTGATGTCAATCTGTAAATGTTTGTAATATAATAGTACACCTGATGATGACCGAAGGGTCGAAACGCGTTGTGTAAAATATAATAAATAAATATTATAAATTCGTGAAACTTACCAAGTGTTTTTTATTTTAAATAATATCTGTATATATCAGGTCAAAACTAGCTGGAACGTTGGAAAAAAAGGAAAAAACTTTTTAATTATTAACTTTCAAAAAGAAAAAGGGAGAATTTTTTGAGTCAAAGTCGAAACGTAGGCCAGGAAATAAATTAATTTTACACAGACTGCGTGTCCAATTATTTCCCAATTTTCATTCTACTACCAGTTGATCATCGTATTCAGCCCCGCTTGTATTTCTACCTTACTCTTATATGAAAAGATGCCATTAGATTTTGGAGTAAATCAGATAACCGGAAATGGCACTTTACCTTTAAACGTTATTTTCTCGATATATGTTATTATAGTAATTTGGAAAGGTGAAATAATAGAGATTCAGTTCTTGGTTAAAATATTATTTAATAAAAACAATACCGACGTTTCGATCTCAATTAGACCATCCTCAGGGTTCTGGAAACATCACGGAGGTACCTTTCCAAATCATCATTAACAGAGTCGATTAAAACTTATTGCAACATTTAACACCTGTGGAGCTAAAGGTTAGTAAGGATGGAAACCATTTTAAGATCGTATGACACACGGATATCAGATAATGTAAAACAAATACTCAAACTCAATAAATAATGGAGTATAGCCACAAACCAGCGAATTTTTCTCCTGAGATATCGTAGGGCATCGATAAACATGTAAGTGCCCATTTTCTTAAAATTTGTAGAACATGATATTTATACCTCCATGATGTTTCCAGAACTCTGAGGATGGTCTAATTGAGACCGAAACGTCGGTATTGTTTTAATTAAATAATATTTTAACCAAGGACTGATTCTCTATTATTTCACCTTTCCAAATCATCATTAACAGTCGATTAAAACTTATTGCAACGTCATATAATAATTAAAGTTTTTTAAATTTTCTACAGGTTTGCGTTAATACTTTTTGTATATATTTTATGGATAAATTTATAAAATTATCTATAATTTTAATTCCGGAGCCTACGCTTTATACACAACTCCATGGTCACACAGTTCACATCTCAAATGTATGTAACTGACAGATATATGTCACTGTCAACAAACTAATCATTACAAATAATAATATTAACGTCTTAAAAAGAAAATAGTAAATGGAACAATAATTATATGGAAAGGAACTGAATACAGTATAAGTAAATATGTAGGAATATAGGTAAGATAATAAAAATATATATCATCACGGCATATTACCCATTACTGGGTGAGCCAATCTGCTTTGTACACAGATGTCGGTAATAATAACGACATATTTGTACCGTGCGGGCGTTTACCAGGCGTCACTTCACGTGAATCTGAGGTACGAGTTTGATCCCGACCGACGCCAAATATTTTAGAATTTTAAATGGCATAAAACTAACCGCTGCTTAAAATAAATAAAAATTAAATGACGGAGAGTATGTGTAGGCAAGTTAGACCTATTAAATTTATGTTCAAGAAAAGTTTGTATAAGATAATGAAGAACCGTTTGTATTCCATTAATGCACCCTTAACTAACGTAATTTTGAGTCATTACGGACTTTTGATTTAAATTACACAATGATCTAAATTCTAAATGTTCCACTTTATGAAATTGAAACAGTGATAAAAAAAATTAACAGTGCGGTTTGGAGCACTCTCATTGAATTAAAATGCGCTCTAATTCTTGATTTGGTAGACTGACATTTGTTCCAATTAGTAGTGAAGAATTTAACCAACATTTTTACCTCCCTTACCTACCCTTGGTAAGGGAAGTATAGCGATCGTGCTAAAAATCGCATATCGAGATTTTGGTAAATGACCACGTTTTAAGGTCCCTACAATCCGATTTTAACATTTTCACGATGATGTCTGTGGGTGTGTATGTGTGCGTGTGTGTGTATGTGTGTGTGTGTGTGCGCGTGTGTGTATGTGCGTGTGTGTGTATGTGTGTGGGTTTGTGGATATTCTGGGCCGTCTAACTCAAATACTATTATTCAGAAAGTTTTGAAACCATGTATTTCTACCTTACTGTAATATGGAAATTACTTTTAAATGTTACTTTTTCGCAATTTGTTATTACAAAAATTAAAGATTATTCTATTTTCTACAGGTTTGCTTTAATACTTTTTTCTATTGTAACGTTTTTATTTATATGGGTGAAGTGTAAAACACAGACAAATATTATTAACCAAAAGAATGCGTTTATTAAACGATAAATAAATAAAGATTAAATATTAAAAGATAATAAGAACAACTAACACTATGATTAAATAATTATAAACACTAAGAATATTATTAAATGCTTAAACACTACGATTATTTATTTAACTAACATTTATATCACAACACTTATTTATATAACTACATTTATTTATGTTAACAACTGTTAAACTGTTTATTTATATCACCGAGTTCATATCTGGTTGCTGGTATATATGAGACTGTTTCTTCGCCTTCTCTCGGCCGATATTTATACAGCGCAACAGTCTAGAAGCCTTCCAAGCGACAATGACCCGTATACAAAGGAACGAGGTCACGGCGCAATTAACCTGTCTCAGCGCGTCGGGGATTGCATTACGCTCTGGTACGTTCTTTCGAAGGGATTACGTCATTGTTCGCGAACATGCCATCAGTAGCGGCGCATGCATACTTTTCTCTCAGGGGCGCACGTCACACTATATATTTTTTGGGTAAATTTATAAAGTAATATAAAAATTATATCTCAAAGCTTATGCATTAAACACAAATCCATGGTTGCATAGTTCAGCTCGAATGTATGTAACTGACAGATAAATGTCACTGTTAAAAAAATTATCATTTCAAATTAATAATAGTAACGTTTTAAAATGAAAATTATAAATATAACATTAGTTTTATAGAAAGGAACTTAGTACCTATATATAGGTAATTTCTAGCATTAGTAAATATGCAAGTATGTATTTAAATAAAGAAATAAATAATTACCAAGAGTCACTTCACGGGCACTCACAGCTGGCGTGGAGAGTGCACCAGAGGGGTTAATTTTATGCCATTTAAAATTCGAATTATTTGGCGTTGATCAGGATCGAATCAGCTTTCCCAGATTCGCGACCAGACATCAGGCACGCGGCAACGAGACCTCATTGGTAAATGG
Organism: Harpalus rufipes; assembly: GCA_951394225.1. Lineage (NCBI taxonomy): Eukaryota > Metazoa > Arthropoda > Insecta > Coleoptera > Carabidae > Harpalus > Harpalus rufipes. Next base: position 10,904,369 of record OX596288.1, on the reverse strand, counting down.
CGGGAGGTATTGTGTTGGTCACATCAGATTTTTCATCATAAATTGCAGACGACAGAGTAATATGAATAGAATTATTGCACTACATCTATTAAATCAATAAACAAGGTGTTATAAAAAAAATCAATTTAACTTTGAAATGCGTCCCTTATAAATTAAATTGATATATTTATTTTACTACTGCCACTTGCAGAAACTATCGCAGAATCTCTTTAAATTTCCTGGAATTGAATTATATCACAAACTGTTCCAATTCGCACTGCAATATATCTAGACGACGTGAGAATGACAGAAATTTATTGTATCTCAATTTTCCAAAGACGAATATTGAGGACAGGCTTTAATTAGATAAAATTAACTGTCACTTACATTGGCTTCGTAGACAAATAAGACGAGGAACGACCACCGCACGAAAATTGCAAGAGAAAGAGTATTTAACGATCGAAGAAAGAATAAAGTAAATGAAATAAAGATATTAAAAACTTTGATCAGTGAACGGGAACATTACGGTTAAATTCCAGTAATTAGAAACACGTTTTGTTTTACTTTAACAAATGGAAATTTCGAAATAAGATATTAGATTTTATATGCAGAAGCTCATTCTTAGAAAGTCTTCCTCGGAAACTTCTAAATTGATCTGATTTCCAAAGGTTTTATTGCATTTTGTCTTTATAGACAAAGGAGATTTTAAAATAAATGGAGTTTTTTACAGGATTCTTTATGAAATTACTAATATCTTTTTCACAGGAAATTGTTTTAAGATTATATACTCGGTAACCGACTATTCGGCCACTTTTCTAGTCGACGAATAGTAGGTAAAAAACAATTAATCGGATTAGTATTTGATAAGCTGTGATAAGGTATACGAGTAATTTACAATTTTTAAAATTAAAAAATAGAACAATTTTCTTTTTTGATTTGTACGTATACAGGACGTTAACTCTTACAGTTCTCGAGACAGCAATATTGGGCAAAATAAACATTCTGTATATGTATATGAAAGATTAGATGTTATTAATATGTATTTATTTCATTATTTATTAATCAAAGGTAGATTGTGATGAAAAAATGTTAGGCAAAGGCACATTTGAGACTGACACACTATACATTGAAAACAAACGAATATCAGTGAACCACGGCTTTTAGCGATGCTTATTCGGTTGGGCTAACTAATCGGCTTTTAAAATGGCCGAATAGCCGGTTAGTCGGCCAAAACCATAGTCGGTACTTGGTACATTACTAATAGTTTCTATACAAATATTTTGAAATAAATAATTAAATATTGGAATTTGCTATTTTTAAAAACAGCATTTAAAACAAGGCTTATGGTAAGCTAATGAATTTAATATTTGAAACTTTGAAAATACAAAATAGGGCAAACAGTTTTGAATTTTTAGTTTATGGTGAAACACGTCAAATCATTTTTACCTCCCGCTACCCTTGGTAAGGGAGGTATAGGGATAGTGGTAAAAATCGTATATTGATATTTTGGTAAATGACCACGTTTTAAGGTCCCTACAATCCATTTTTAACATTTTCACGATGATGTCTGTGTGTATGTATATATTTATGTATGTGTGTGTGTGTGTGTGGATCCTCTTTACGCTCTAACTCAAATACTATCATTCAGAAAGTGTTGAAACCATGTATTTCTATCTTATTCTAATATGGAAAGAAGCCATTAGACCTTGGTGGCACTCGAATAACCGGAAATGGCAGTTTACTTGAAGCTCAAGATAATTTTTCTTCAAAAAATACTTTTAAATTTAATTTATTCTCAATTTGTTATTATTATTATTTGTGCCTGAGTGTCTGGTCGCAAATCTGGGGACCCGGGTTCGATCCTGACCGACGCCAAAAATGAAAGATTATTCCATTTTCTACAAGTTTGCTTTAATACTTTTTCTATATGTTGTATGGATAAATTTATAAAGTAATGTAAAAATTATATCTCGGAGCTTATGCTTTAAACACATCTCCGTGGTTACATAGTTCAGCTCAAATGTATGCAACTGACAGATAAATGTCACTGTCAAAAAAATAATCATTTCAAATTAATAATAGTAACGTTTTAAAAGGAAAATTGTAAATAGAACAATAGTTTGATGGAAAGGAACTTAAAATACATAATTTCTAGCATTAGTAAATATTCAGGTACACTGGCTTGCAAAAAAATCGCGTACACCTTAAAAATCAAGTAACCGAGTTTTTACTTTTTTTCAGCTATGTAAATACGATTTTTTAATCAACTGTCAATGGAACTGTCATTGTTGTCACTATCACGTCACTATTTCATGTATTGTAGAGGAAGTTCTTCATTGTGTTTTATATACATATACATATATTCTAAAAAAAAATTAAAAGATTAAAGAACAACCAAGTATGTATTTCTAGTTTTCTTTTAACTTTGACATCTTAATTGACACTAATGACATTGACAAGTTAAAATTCAAGACAGACTCAATACAGCAAAAAATAGGTGTACGCGATTTTTTTGCAAGCCAGTGTATGTATTTAAATAAAGAAACAAATAAATATATAATCACGGCATATTATCCATTGCTGGGTGTGCTAATCTGATTTATACACACATTTCGGTAATGATGATGGCATTTTTGTATTGTGCGGGCGTTTACCACAAGGGTTAATTTTATGCCATTTAAAATTCGAATTATTTGGCGTTGATCGGGATCGAATCGGATTCCCCAGATTCGCGACCAGATATCAGGCACGCGGGAACGAGACCCCATAGGTAAATGGCGGGAGGTATTGTGTTGATCACAGCAGATTTTTTATCTAGAACTTACGTGCAAATTGAGGCACATTAGTAATAAATCACCGCAAAAAGTAATTACAATATTCATTTCATACTCGTTACGTCAAATAAGGGTCGATATATCCTTTTGACATTCAGAATCCATTTTCCATCTATAAATGAATGAATTATTAGTAGATACTTTACCGTAGAAATGATAAAGGATTAGTCAACAAATTGCAATACGTATGTGGGCTAAAATTACATGCAAATGTAGCAATCAAATTAGGAAGACGACATTACTGTTAATGCATATTTAATACGGAATATATGTAACTACAAATTGCGTTAACGTTCTCTATCTTGTTACCTATATTTATTAAGGTATGTATTAGTATATATTTTGTACTGTATTGTAATGTAGGTACTTAGTGGCGAGATTTGGGGGTGGCAATTGCCCCCCCCTCAAGTTTAGGCAATCATATATATTGATAATTTGAGAGGATTATATAGATATTAAATGGTAATAATTTTGTAGCAAATATTAAAAATAAAAATTTAATAATTGATAATTTAATCATTTTTACCTTCCGTCACCTATAGGTAAGGAAGGTATTGTCTTTGGTCAAAAAATTCGGTGGTGAGTTTTCATTGAATAAGCACGTTTTAGGGTCTTTACAATACGATTTTACTATTTTTACGATGATATCTGTATGTGTGTGTGTGTGTGTGTGTGTTCGTGTGTGCGTGTGTGTGTGTGTGTATGTGTGTGTGTGACCGCCGTTTCGTGCACGATATCTCCAATACTAGAATTCCAAAAATTACAATTCTTGCGTATTCCTCTTCCTTATAACCATATGCAGACTTGATTAGATTTTGGTTATAATTGGTCAACCGGAAACCGGAAGTACCCTCATTTGAAGATTTTAACAGTTTTTCTTGAAAAACTCAGTTAAATGTTATTATAACTTAAAGAATATATTATTGAAAGAAGAATACAAATAATAAATTTCACATAAATTTCATAATTCAGCCAGCTATGCTAACTTAACCATGGAAACTGCTAATATATTCAGGTAATTCAAATTGACAGATGTCAGTATCAATAAAATGTAAATCAATGGAAGAATAAGGGAAGTAACTCTAGTGTTAGAAGTTTCTAGATATTAAAGAGACTATTACATTGGTTTGAACATGTCATGAGGAGAGATGAATATATTAATAGAAGGTGGAAGAAACATAGGAAGACCAAATATAAGATGAAAAGACTGTATTGCAGAAGACTTGAGAGAAAAGGAACTGAATGAGGACGACACGCAAAACAAAAATGAGTGGAATAAGAAAATAAAAAATAGCGACCCCCTAACGAATGGGAAAAACTAAAGAAGAAGAAGATGTCAGTGTCAAGTGCAATTTGCTTAGTTTGTTTATGAAATAACTTTACTGGAAATATAGGATCTTTTCCAAGAAAATTTATGTATAGGGCGCGTGCAGTGACATGACTTTGCTGACTTTGGCAAGCAGATATGGGGACCCGTGTCAAAATGACAGCAATTAATTATGTCCATAACTGACAAGTGTCATAATTTTTCATTCAAAATTTCATAATTTTCTTATTTCACGTAGTTTGTTTGTTATCAGGAGTATGGAATTCAGTTGCCGAGAAAGGGAATCACATAATACCAAAAATTTAGAATCTTTTGCAAGAAAATTTATGTATGGAATTTATACATAATACACAGAATTGACGGAAGGTATTGTGCTGGCCACATCAGATTTTTTTAGAAATTAGAATAATAATTGAAATTAAAACCAAAATATTGTATTTATTGATAATTTATAATAATAGTCTACCAGATGCCACGTGTCTGTTACATATTGTGTACAGCATTTTTTTTTTAAAAGATGTCAGATGAAGATCATCTGTATCATGAACGAATTAACAAATTGGCATACATTTATCTTCCTCCTTTACAAAGGATATAAGCGTGTACGATAAGGATGGATATAACATATGTACCCTAAAACCCACTTGTTCACTAAAATCTCATCATTGAATTTTTTGACCAAAGACAATACCTTCCTTACCTAAAGGTGACGGAAGGTAAAAAGTCTTAGAATTTTAGTTTTTTCTGAACAAATTTATACAGAACCAAATTCTCCAAGTGAACACAAATTCATCCTTAAGTCAAACAAATATTAACTTCTACAATTTCACATTGAATATTCCGTGCATTGTGTGCTGCTTTAGTTGCATCCTAACTCCTCCTAACATCTTGAGTGCGTTCTGAAGAACATGAGGAAAAACTTCAACGTTTGCCGCTGGGCTTGTGGATAGTCTGTCAGAGAGAATTACGTCAGACGTATTTACCCTCGGCATAAGAGGAACTGGAGGGTGTTTCGGAGAGCAAATATTTATTAGAACCGTAGATATATTGAATCGAGTTGGGTGACAAGCTTTAGAGCTATTTGGCAGGAAGTGACCGGAGGGTTTTCGGGAAGGACAAATTGGGAATGTTAAAATGCGGAATATTACGAAAAAGGGATACATACCAAACTCATAATAATTCGGCCGATTTATATTTTCAACAAATTATAAAATCTACACAAATCGTTAGAAATTTCTGCAAATTTGTTTCGACTACTTTAAGGTAGTTGTCACTCGAGTGTACCTATTCAAAAACTTGTTGTAGGTTCAAAATAAAAATTACGCTAATGCAGTTTATATTTGCAATAACTTATATTTTTAACATTATATTATATACACAGATTGTGTAAAAATAGTTAAAAGCTAATATCGAACACTGTAACAGATGAATTTTCTTTAATTTTTGGTAGAAAAGTTATTATTTTTAACTGTCCCACTCGCACTAACACATACACAAGTGTCGTATTTCAATGTTGAAGACTAACCGTGGCATCGTCGCACCTAGACATTTATTGGTACATTCGGGTATAAAAATAATAAGATATTTTAAGATATAATATTAATTCTAAACTACAAATGGAAACTGCAGAACAAATTAATATATTTTTTTCTTAAAATTACAAAAGTAGTATTATATTATTATTGTTTAAAGTTTTCATGCTTTTCACGTAAAATACCAATTTAAAAAATATTTCTTTCGAATGTACGTCTGAAACTCCTTTAACCAAAGACCACCTCTTATTCGCTAATACCAAGCGGGTGTTAACTTATCTGATACTCCATCTGAAACGCTTGTACATAGTTGCCAAGTATAATTCTACCCATTTATCGTATCTTCAGATTATAATTTTCTGGAGGCAATAAAATTAAGTCTGGGTGGTAAATAATTTTCTAATTTTTACATAAAATTCGTTAATTAGTTTACTATAACATACTAGTTTTTCGATTAAATGTCATTATGGATATAAAAGTTATAATTTAAAATGTTGTGTTTATTTTGCCATTTCCTATTCTTCACGTGTTAAAAAGGCCAAATTTAATTGCAAAATCTCAGGTACCGCGTGGTCAATTGTTTTAAAACATGGAGAGCAGGTAGATTATACTTCAGTTGAGATGTACTTAAAATTTCAATTAATTCTGATATAATGGTTTCACGATGTAACTACCTTAAACATAGACTTAAAATGATACAACCTTTTTAGTTTTAGTTCTGTTTATTGTTATAAAAAGCCGACGTTTCGGTAGCATTAACTACAGCCTTCTTCAGGAAATAAACAACAAATCAACAAATATATAAATAAAAAATAACAAACACATTAACAACAGGTAAACATGGTGACATTTATTTATTTATTTATTTATTAACACATATACGGGGTAAACCCATTTACAGTGAAAAAAATACAATAATTTGTATAAACATAGCAGCATTGGACAAACATAATGGTAAATAAATGTATGTATTATTAATAAGTAAAATGGTATGAATGTGCCAATAGTAATATTAAATAATGAAGATGATTATAGTTTGTAGTAAATATATAAGTAATAAGGTTCATACACATATAATATCTTATCTAAGTTATTTAAACAGAGCTTTCAGATTTGTTTTAGAGCAATTGAATAAATCTACATTTGATGAGTGATAATTTACTGTTCTTTGACATCGCAACATAGGTGAATTAAACATATAATTATTGGAAACAGACGGTATTGAAAAAATATCACTAGTTCTAGTTAAGTATGCGTAGGAACTTTAAAGTTTAGTAAACTTAGCAATTCTGGACAATTTATTATATAATTAATAATATCATGTTGGAACCACACATTTTCTTTATTTGTTTCGGCAATTTCTGGCCCAACAACATTCATTAATAAATTCAACTATGATTCCGAATTTATTCTTTTAATGAAGAACGGGCCAATAATTTTATCTCACAGTTTGTCGATATTGTGTTCGAGACTCTATAATATTATGTGGATTATTTTGGGACCAATATCAGTAATTATGACCGTTGGGTTCGCTATTCATGGTAAATGTGCATCTGTGAATAAAATATTGCTTAAAAAGTCTCTATCATAATTTGACTTCACCATCATTATTTCACAGAATGATGCACGCAGTTCTAAATCTCGTTCCAAAATATGTTGATGATTTTGAAATTTAAAAGGAATGTATTTGTTTTTTTAAGAATTCTATGAACTGTCGTAAAATGAATATTCATTTCTCTGGAAATTTCTCTCACACTCATTGGTTGCTCCAGTTCTATTAAAGCAAGAACATTTTCATCATTTTCATTGTAGTTTTCGTTATTTTCATCCTTTTTTTGAAATTAAGTGTACCTGTCTTCTCAAACTTGGCAATAAATCGTTGAATAGTAGGCAACCACGGAATATCATGATTTTGCCAAATAGCATTAATATAATCTCAATTATTAATTTTTTTGTAAATAATTAACTCTAATATCGATTTATTACCACAATTTGTCAAAATAAATACTAATAATTTGACGTATAAAACGTTACGCTTTTGTTCGTCTCTTTATACGCGTAGATTGTTGGGTGGGCAGTTTGGGTGGGCATGTTGCGTGGGCAACGCAATAATTTATACTTTCTCTAAAACAGCTAGTGGAAGCATACATCAACTAGACAGTGTATGCACTGACTGAAATGTATACTTTAACTGTAAAATATATACGGGAATTGATGACGTATACCGTATAACTTATACCGTGTGAATATTATTATTCATCAAAATTCGAAGTAAGACATTTATTTCGCAATAATAAATCAATTGAATAATTATGATGTAATGCCAAAACTCACAGTATTATAATAAATATAACCTATATTGTGTCAGTTTTGTTATTCATCAAAATTCGAAGTATAAATAGTTATTTAGCAATACTAAACGAATTGAATAAATACGATATAAGTATAATGGATGAAATATAGATACCTCTTTTTCTTGTCCAAAAGCAATATGTTCCAATAATTGTCGGCAATCTTAGAAACACCGTATTTGCAATAGCAAAATTCCCAATATTATACCAAGAATTAACAAAACTACCAAAACACAACGAAATACAAATTCTCGATGCCAGAATTATAAAAATCATTTTTATTACATGATTGACAGAATGACTTCTATGACATGAATATTCAAATAATTCAAATATTTGAAAATTACATGTTATTGTTTCCGCGGTTACAATACAAGTTCTATTTCATTTTTTGCCGTCGGTTGGACGGTTCCAAATACCAAGGATAATGGGATAGCGACATGGGGATCAACTCGGAGATACAGAGTGTACAGTAAAATTTTTGAAAGATGTCCGATCAAGGGCACCTGTATCACGAACGAATTAACAAATAGGCATACATTTATCTCTTTCTTTTGCAAAGGCTGTAAGAGTGTGTGATAAAGATGGATATAATACGCTTGTCTTTCAAAAATTCATATTGTTTCGACTAAGTTAGGACATTCCATTTATAAACGATGCTCATTGTTGATAATACTTTCGCTGTAACGTAAGTTTATTTATTAATTCAGATACATTACCTGGATTCATAGCCGTACGTATAACGTCAGAGTCACTGACACTGACATTGTGTCAGTATCTTATTTTTAACATATTTGGTTTTACATTTGCTTATAAACTTACTAGTTGACTTATTTTTGAATTTTGAATGCTTTTCCTGTATATATATATATATATATATATATATATATATATATATATATATATATATATATATATATATATATATATATATAATTTTACTTTTCAAACTTATTCAATATATTAATTTACCTGACATGAAAGAAAAATGTGAATGTATGGCAAAAACTAATAGTATCTACGCTTTGCAAAAACTTAATAAAAATTCGCAGATCGTTGCAATAAAACAAATATGTGCAGATTAAAAAATATATCATGTGTATTACTTTTATCTCTGCATATACATAGGTACCTACCTCTGATGTGACATTACAAAAATTCATTTCAAATTAAACATATTTGACATACATATGTATGTAAATCGTTTTTACGAGTACCTGCAGCGAATTTATGAGATAAAAATTTCAACTGACAATATGGCTGTAATATACAGAGATAAAATAATGATTAATGGATTTGTTTGTTGAGTACATACCGCAGGTACCTTACAATTAAACTGTAGTTTCATTTATAATTCAATGGACCAATTATTTCTAATTGATCGGATGAGACACAATGTTGCATTTGTCCTTATAGGTCGTGCCAAGTAGAAATGACCTGCGCGTAAAACGCATTTACGCATTCTCCGCCCTTCTTACTTAAAGAGCCAATCGCATGCACTGTACTTAAGCGGGTTTGTCTCAGTGGCGTCCGAATAATATTATTAAAGATTTAAATTTATTGTGTATAGTGAAGTTGACTAGAAAACATGGTACTAAATAGTAAAAGTAGTTGTTAGTGTACAAGGTAATCAAATTTATGGAGAATATTAAATGATCTTCATTTATTTTTAGGTATTTTGTACATATTTTAGTTTTTAAGCTTAATTTAAATATTCTAAATACTATTGTTGCCTAATTATTTCTACGCCACTGACACAACATAGTGTTTACATCCATTGTCAGTTGAACGCTTGTGTCTTCATCGGTTTTGCATTTATGTCATTACAGTACTTACACGAGCGACTAGTGGGCAGTCCCTAGAATTCTTTTTGGGTAAGCGGCACACGGAAAAGGTGCATGTATCACTATGAAATGGATAGTGAGAGATTACTCCGCTCTAAAAATAGTGGTACACAGTATATGCGCAAGAAATGATTGACAGGTCATTTCTATTTGGCACGACCTATAGTTCTGCATTTTTATCGGGCAGCGTTTCTAGATGTAAAATACAACAAAACCAATCCGTCTCTAACTGACATTCTAAGTGTGACATATTGTCATAAAGCAGCAACTTTTGAATGACAACACCGCCATTAGACGGAATACAATTTTGCAAAACAATGGTTGTCTCATCTTAGTTTTACTCTCTTACTGCTTGTTGCAGCAGAATTTTCATTTCTAATAAGAGACGGGCGTCTACGAATCGACTTTAGTTGTCTACGTCTATGTGTCGACAATGCCTAGACATAAATTTATACGTAAACAATACAGACAATAGGTATGTTCGTTTGTTTTACACTAACTTGCACAACATGTACTGAGAATATGTCATTAATGCAGTTTAGTACATAATAATACAAAATTGTTTTCTAAATACAAATACAAATTAGACAAGTTGGTGCAGATATTATAGGTTAATTAATAAAAATTAAAAAATCTGTTGTAGCCATCACAATATCTCTCGCCCTTTCAATTGTAGTATATATAAGTATTGTATTTTAACATTTCTTGTACACACAAAAAATTCTAATTACACCTAATCTTTATGTTTACGTATTTTCTATAATTTTAAATTCAGTCTATGAGCAAGTTTTCTCCATATATTCTAATGTTCGTTTTTCCAATTCATTAACGAGATTGGCTGTATTCCTGAAGGGTTCATGTAATACACCTATAATTTTAAATATATAATTAATAATACAATAAGAAATATTAAATATCGTTCGCAGAAAAAGCCCGCAATACTATCTCTGAATTTTTGAGATTGACATTAGTGACATTTATCTGTCCATTATGGACATTTAAATTTCTCAAGTAGTTACCAAGGAGATGTTTGGGCTGTGAGCAGGCTGTGAGATTTATTACAACAGATTATTTTATAGATTATATTTCAATATCTTTAAATCTATATATAATAAAAAATTAAAATGTGTCGAGTACAGAATTTTGGTTTTTAATATTTGTAATAAGATAAATTTTCAAAAAATAATATTTAGAAGATTTTGTTAAAATACTTCTACTTCCGGTTATCCAATTGTTACCAGAACCTATTCAACTCTTCCCATTACTGTTAGGTTGAGGAATCCGTAGTGACATAGGTCTTTAGTCTTATAGAATTTGAGAAATCGTAGCTCCAACAACCCCACACACACACCACACACACACACACACACACACACATCCACACATACACACACGCACACAGACATCGTCGTAAAAATGTTATAATTGGATTCTAGGGACTTTAAAACGTGCTTATTCACTAAAATCTGGATATGCGATTTTTAGCATGAATCCAATACCGACCAATAGCGACAGGGAAAAAAATCTGTTAAATTACTAAAGATGCGACGAATCAAAGCCTTCTGACGTTTTGCTAATGAAACAGTGGCGTGACATAGCAGCTATAAAACGCTGTCAAAAGAAAAAACAAAAGAAAATGGAATACTTTAAAAAAAAATAATATGCCCACTGAATAGTTAAAGTACTGTATATACACTATGGAACACCTTTTTTTGTAAATACTGTACAGTACACAAAATTAAAATACATTAACATTGTACAGTATTGCCTTCATTTACTTTGACCTAAAACTTCAAAAAACTATTCCTAATCTCTAAAAATGGTATTTCAATTATTATCCGAAATTTTGGTTATCCGAAACCCCCTCCCCCCTTTGTTTCGGTTCCAATTAATTGTCAGGATTGACAGTATTTTTGAAGGATATATGTAATATACCTATAATTTTAAATATTTAACTATTAATACATTAAGAAATAATATAAATGTATGTACTTCCCAGAAAAAGTCTTCAATAATGTCTCCGGATTTCTGACACTGACATTTATCTGTCATTTACAAACAATTTAAATTTTCAACTATTTTCCATGGCCAATCTTTCGGCTGAAAAATTTATTATAACAGATTATTTTATATATTATATTTCTTTTATCTCTAAATCTATAGAATATATTATAAAATATTTAAATGTATCAGATAGAGATTTTAATTTTCTTTAATATTACCAAGAAAACTTCAAAAAATATTATTTACAAGATTTTTTTTCAAGAATCTTCTACTTCCGGTTGTCCAATTGTTACCAAAACCTTTTCAGATCTTCCCATGAATGTCCGATTGGGAAATACGTAGTTAAACAAATTTAAAGTCTTATAGTTTTTGATTAATCGTCCTTCCAACATCCTACATACATACACACACACACACATACATCCACACACACACACACACACACACACACACACACACATACATCATCGTAAAAATATTAAAATCGGATTGTAGGGACCTTAAAACGTGCTTATTCAATAAATCTGGATATGCGATTTTTAGCATGAATCCAATACCTCTCTAAGCGAGAGGTAAAAATATTATATAAGGAATATCTTATTTAAATCCATGACCTTTCGCCTATAAAACAAACACACCAAACCCAAATCAGCACTTTTTCGTTTCCATTTCCTATTTTATCGAAAATGATTCCACTTTAGGTTATGTAAACCAGATTAGAATCACATTTGTTACAACGAGCTTTTCCTATAAAAATCACCTCCGCCCCAATTTTTATCGCCCCCATTTCTGCTGTATGGTTTTCTCCGCACGCCAATGATCTCCGACGTTGCTACGTCTCGACGCCGCAATCTCGGACGCTGTCGGTAAATGAACTCTGTAATGGGAACGTGTCATGTCTGACACCCACACCGGAAAAATAAGTTTCCACGTATTAACTTGACTATTGTACTCAGATGCCAGCAGCAAAAATAAACTCTTTGTTGCGAACAAAACACTCGAGAGGGTTTTAAAAGGAAATGTTGCCAATTAGATGGAATTTAAAGGTTTTTCACCAAGTTTTTTCGATGGTTATTTAAAGATCATCTTTCCAATTATTTTTAATTTAAAAGTAAATACGAGTAGTTTTTTGTGTCTGATGGATACATTAACTATTATTTTTCCATTCCAATTATTACAATAAAGAAATAATGAACGCCTTTATTTATTTTTTGTGGCTATTTTAGTTAGCTATATACAAATCTACTAGTGTTTTGGACGAAACGAGATGAAAGCTATTTGAACTCACGAAACGAGACGAGACTTACATGTCGAGATTCTCGATAATTATTGCGAGATTTCACGACTTTTTTTAAAAAAAAATTATTGGAACATTTTGTAAATTTAAATTTTAAAAATCTGATGTGACCAACACAATACCTCCCGCCATTTACTTATAGGGTCTCGTTGCCGCGTGCCTGATGTCTGGTCGCGAATCTAGGGAATCCGATTCGATCCCGATCAACGCCAAATAATTCGAATTTTAAATGGCATAAAATTAACCCTTGTGGTAAACGCCCGCACAATACAAATATGTCATCATCATTACCGAAATGTGTGTACAAATCAGATTAGCACACCCAGCAATGGATAATATGCCGTGATAATATATTTATTTATTTCTTTATTTAAATAGATACCTGCATATTTACTAATGCTAGAAATTATGTATATTAAGCTCCATTGCATAAAACTATTGTTATATTTACAATTTTCCTTTTAAAACGTTACTATTATTAATTCGAAATGATTATTTTTTTGACAGTGACATTTATCTGTCAGTTACATACATTTGAGCTGAACTATATAACCACGGAGATGTGTTTAAAACATAAGCTCCGAGATATAATTATATATTACTTTATAAATTTATCCATAAATTATATAGAAAAAGTATTAAAAAACCTATAGAAAATGGAATAATATTTAATATTTATAATAACAAATTGCGAGAAAAATGCATTTAAAGGTATTTTTTGAAGAAAAATTATTTTGAGCTTCAAGTAAACTGCCATTTCCGATTATCCGATTGCCGCCAAAATCTAATAGCTTCTTTCCATATTAGAATAAGGTAGAAATACATGGTTTCAAAACTTTCTGAATGATAGTATTTGAGTTAGAGCGTAAAGAGGATCCAGAAGTAGTCTTGCTACATGTCGAAAATAATTTAGCAAGACTACTTCTCCTGGAATCCTACGAAATTAAGAAAGCCATTTCCAATAACACCAATTTATGAATGAACAGTTAGACTTGGTACATTCCCCATTACTTGAAACCTTAATCCCCAAATCTCCACCGCTAAACTAGATACAAAAGGACCCGCTGTAATATATTCTTGTAGTTCTTCTGATGATGTCCTAACAGCCGAAATTGTACAATAAAGAATTTTCTTTATTTTTGTGAAATAACTGAGTGTTTTTCTTATTCATTTTTAATTGATTAAATTAAATTTATTAAAGAAGTTAATTGTCATTACTTAAATTTCCGAATGGAAGGTGATTGGTTCACCTAAAAATGGGTAATAATACATTTATTATATTACATGGAAGAGCATTAATATTCGTAAAGGAAACGTTCAACAAGTAGTAATAAAAACTTTAATGTATGCATTTTAAAATAAATTCTCCCCCTGAGCGCGTCCCTGGCCGCCGTCTCGGCGCCTGTAATTAACCCACGATGACGCCTTGTGCTACTATCTCCAGCCGCAAATTGTCCCGGATTTGCTTGAAAATTTATATGGAAATTACCTCCGTTTATAATCCATCGAAAACTTAGCAATCAAGAAAATTACCTCTATCTTATTCAATTTGTTGTTTTAGGTGAAACCAGACGAAGACCAAGATGCTTCCAAGATTTCCACGTGCGAGCTTAGCTTAGCGCAACTTCTACTTCTCCCTCCAGACTCCATGCAAGTTCAAGCTTTAAGAAGAGAGCTTTATCAATACCTTCAAGACAAGCTTGAACTTGATGAGGACGTTACGAAAAGGTCATTTGTTTCTTTGGTACGAGATGGAAATTTACCATATGTTCCCAAAAGAAGTCTTCAAGCACTTATAAGAGCTGGATATTTTAAGCCTGAAGTGTTGGATGAGTACACAGATGAAATGAAAAGAAGTATTGCTAATTTAGCCAAAAATGGACAACTACCAACATTCCAAAAATCAGACGACGATAAGCGAGGCATAGAATCTTTAGCTAGAAATGGCGACTTACATGGAAAGCGTAAACTGGACAGTTTATTGGAAGATCTTTATGGAAAACGAAATATCGGATCCTTAGCCCGAGGCTTCAATTTTCCAGTAGCCGGTAAACGTTACATCGGAGCACTAGCTCGTAGTGGCGACCTCCGCTATCCAATCTCTGAAGACGACTACGATAAAAGAAACATTGCTTCCATCGTCCGTAACGGCAAACGCAACGTTGCCAGCTTAGTCCGTTCCAACAACCTTCCAGGAGGAGGCAAACGCTATCTTTTCGATGAACTGAAACGCAACATGGCTTCCATTGCTCGAGGCATGAACCGCTATCAGGGTAAAAGAGCTGTTCCAACTGCAGCTCTTCTAAGACAAGACAACTACATGAAGCATGAAACTAGTCATTATGACCAAGACGATGGTGAAGAGAAACATCAAGGACATGAAGAAAATCAAACTGAAGAAAAGAGGAATATTGCGTCTTTGAAAGCTCAGATGAAAGGGAAGTTCAAGAGGTCTACGAATGAATCTGCGAAAGATGAAACGAGAAACAAAAGGCAAGCGGATTATTGGGAAGCAAATGAAGAATATCCAGTACCTGTGTATCAAAACAACAATGTGTATGATTATGAAGAGCTGATGCATTCGTTAACCGGGGAGTACCCAAATCAAGAAAAGAGGTTCCTAGGTGAGTCTTATTCATATTTCTACACATTTTGAAAGTTATGAAACGGGTAATTTTCGTACAATACGGTTGTAGTTTATATATACGAGTAGGTGATGTATATTTTATATTGCTGTTTTAATTGTGAGATAAATTTTTCTATATTATATTTATTAGGATGAATAAACACACAAAATATTTCTAATATGAACCTGCATATTAAAAAAAAAAACTCATTTAAAATATATGTGTTTCTGTGAGCCCAGCTATAAAGTTTTAAAGAGTACACAAGTTAATTATTAATTATGAAAAAGTACACAATACAACAAGGTGCATACATTATTTACACGTGCCTACCGTAAGCGGGCCACCATTGCTAACTTTCGTATTTGAAGAGATAGAAAGACAGTTAAATAAACAAAGTTGGGCGATATTATACGACAAATTTAACGGTGAAAAATGTAATACAATTGAACATCAAATACGCAACTTATTCAACAAAATAACTTTTTTTTAAAAATGGAATGCCGTATTGAAAGTGGTACCATTTAAAAGATTTTTTTATCTGAATATAACAGTTAATTATCACCATTCCTCTAAAATTAGAAACAACACAGATATTTCAAGTTGAAATTATATTTCTTATTTGAATACAAATATGACATTGTTGCTATGGAAACAACAAAAACTAACATTAAACAAAGAACAATTTTGTTTATTTATTTACATTGTTGATAGATGCTGTCAAAAAAATGAAAAAATATACTAATGATAAATTGGTTGATATGCTTTTTGTTTATGCAAAATGTAATAAAAATTCTATAGCTAGTGCGCAAATATATTTAAAACCATATCCTAATAGACGTCAACCCAGTAAAAAAATCAATGTTACTTAATAATTAATTTCGTTATTTGTTTTTGTTGTTTTCATAGCAACAATGTTATATTTGCATTAAAATAAGAAATATAATATTTAAATAACTCTTTTGTTTTTAATTTTAGAGGCATAGTGATATAAAATTTTATATTCATACGTAATATAACAAGTGATATGATTATCATCGATGATATTCTCGAATGAAAGCGAGCTGCAGATTTCACGAGTCCGAAGGACGAGTGAAATGTGCTGCTTCGGTTTCACGAGCAATATCTTCGATTATTAATCATATCACGAGCTTATATTTAATGAGAGAATATAATGAATTTTTGTAACACACTATGTTAACCTAACTTTTGATATACATATTCATAATGTATTAAAATATGGTACTTACGAGTTTTATTTAATATATCGGAGTTTGATTTATTGTTATTACTTATTTTATACTCAAAATTAACTGTCAATGTCGTAAATAAAGAAAACAAATCCCTTAGTAATGACTATAAATGTGATAATTTCTTTGTTTTTTATCATCGCTGTGATAGTTGACTAAGTGACATTTTAACCGCAAGGGTAGATAAAGTAATACTTTAACAGCAAGAGTAGATAAAGAGCTTTAATTTTTATTTAAATAAAAACACATTACAAATTTTGGTGATTCATATTAAATATAACTTCAATTTTACAATTAATATGTTAATGTTCTAGGAACAGATCCACAACTTGTATTTTGCTGTACAATTGAGCATCGAGTAATAGGACCATAATGTAGATGGCTTGACATTCTTTGATTTCTCAGAAAAATATGCCAGGAGCACCTTTTCATTCATGCTATTGATATTCGTCGCGCTTTTCCATTTTTGAAAGCACTCGTATTCGTTTTCATCTGTTTTTCGTGATTTTTGAGGCAATAATTTATCTAATGCATCTGATGCCTCTTCTTCGACATTAGATGGAAGTTTTTTTTTGACAGAATAAAATGAAATTATTTTCAAACAAACTTCGTAACAACCCACGCTTGTGAGATTTTAAAATTGTTCTTAAATAATTTAATTTATAATCGGTTTTTCTAATTTTTGCTCTTTAAAATCTGCTATAGAAAAGAAAAATAGGATTTTATACACGACGATAAATTTAAATTATTTAAATATAATTTTATCGTTTTGTATACAAATTAACTATTAAATGGTCTCACTTTCAATATGGCATTCCATTAAAAAAATATTATGTTGAATAAGTCGCGTATTTGATGTTCATTTGTTTTGCATTTTCACCGTTAAATTTGTCGTATTATATCGCCCAACTTAGTCCTTTTAACCGTCTATCTATCTCTTCAAATAAGGAAGTTAGCAATGGGGGCCCGTTTATGGCAGACATCTGCATGTACACTATTGGTCGTTGAAATCGGAACACCAAAAAATAATAAGAATAAACGGACGAAATTCAGCACAGAACTTGTTTATTATTTGATGAATAAATGATTAAAATTTCACATAAATAAAATATACAGGAAATGAAAAATTCAATAAGAATTGTGTCCTCCACGCGCTTTTGACACCGCTTCTTCTCGTCGAGGCATGGATTGAATAAGATTGCGAATAACATTTTGCGGTATTTCGTTCCACGCCATTTCGACTATATTTGATATTGGCGTCTGGATAACTCGCCGGCCGTTATGGATACTTTTTCACTTTTGTTTTTCGTTCGTACGTCCGTTATAATCCTTCACGGCCGGCGTCCATTATAGATCCTTTTTCAGTTACGTATTTAGTTCTGTTAAATCATAGTAATAGTATGGTATTACGAAAAGTTTAAACCTGTATATTTTCTGAACAAATGTTCGTAGCGATTTCAAATTTCATATATTCTTCTACTAATAAACAATATCTGTGCTGAATTTCTATTATTTGTTAGTGTTCCAATATCAACGACCATTAGTGTGTAATGAACATGTTTTATGGAGATGTTTACACCTAATTTGAAAACACATTGTTTTGTACTAGGCGTTTATCGTTGTACAAATTGAAACAAACATCTAGACAGTATTGAACGAAGGTTGTCTGAATCTGTATTAAAAAAGGAACCACATATAATTTCAATTCATCAAGCTTGTGACCATTTATCTAACTTTATATTTACAAAAATAACACCAGGATTATGGAATAACGAAGTTTGATTAATTAGAATTTTTTAACAGGAAATTAATTTTTTTCTAGGTTTTTTTATCATTTCGCAGATTGAGATTATAAATAGCTATTAAGATACATACAGAGATTAATATAAAAAAGTGTAATCAATACGTTGTATTTACTGTGATTAATTAATCTAACTTTGCCATTATTTTCATTGGCAGAGAAAAAGGATCGAGAAAGTTTAATAAAATTATTTCATTACTTTTCAATACAAATAAGAGTTGGTTGTTTTGTTGATCTTCCCGCAGACATAACATCCAAGGAAGTCTGAAATGAAACACTGATAAATACTAGCGAATGATATTAGAGTTTTAGAATAACAAACTTCCTTGAATCATTAGGCTCAAATGTCATTTATATTTTTTTAGCAAATGTATTATTTTAAGAAATATTCTGCATTGCAAAATTAGTTTTCTTACGGAACTATGTTACTTTTTGCAGTTGTCTCTTAGACAATAAATTATTTATTTAAAATTTTCAGATCGTATTTATTTACTTTTGTATTTAACAAAAGTTTTGATAAAAAATTAGACTTCTTCATCAAACAGAAAGAATTATTTTATTGAAACATTGACAAAGAGGTTGTTCCTATAAACTAAGGATAAAAGAAATCTATTATTACAACACTGATAAGAATCCAGTATCTTCAATACGACTGATTTTTAATATAGTGAAAATGATTAGGCAGAGGATTCACGTCATCGACTGAAAAAAAACCTTATAAAATGAAATATAACTTGTGGAAATTATTGGGTGTTATTTATTTTTAAAAGAAGAAGAAAAATCAGTACTAGTATGAAGTAATGTATATATTGATATTTACAATTATTTCCAAGTCAATCGTTATTCTTTTTACGGAATATAAAATTATTTGAAATAATTGTAAATTAATTAATATATACGTTTCTTTAATACTAGTATATTTTTTCTTCTATTTTAAAAAATAAATAAAAAACTAATAATTACTACAAGTTATATCTTTTTATAAGGTTTTTTTTCAGGTTGATGACGTGAGTCCTCTGCCTAATCATTTCTATCATAGCTTGTCTCTGGACGATATTAAATCTACTTCCCAGATCGTCGGAAATATTCTTGTGTGTAACTATGTTTCTTTTTGTTATTCCTAGCCATTATTGTATACTTTTCTGCTAAGAAATGCACAAAAGTCTTTAATTAGTCCTCGATTTAGGGCAGTGGTTCCCAACTGATGGTACGCGTACCACTGGTGGTACGCAGAAGGGTTCAATAATAATACAAAACAAAAGTACTGGGTTAAAACTGAGAACTTTTCACAAGAAAAAGGCGAGCCAAAAAAGATGTGGAAGTGAAAAAAAAGAATGTTTGCTACATCTAATCAATGACAGTTCAATGAAAGACTCTTTCAGTTCTTTTTAAATATTAAATTTTTTAATTTCATTTGTAACAACGTATTTATGTGAATCCACATGTGTACAGAATTTATTTGACTTCCCTCAAAAAGTTATAACGTAATCAGTGCTACGCCACGATCCTAAAAAATTCTCAGGTGGTATTCAAGTATATAAAAGTTGGGAATCACTGATTTAGGGGGTTATACTCTCTTTCTTTCTATTTTCTATAAAATATTGTCTGCTAAATGCTCTGCATCATTTGAAGATTCGTTCCTGTTGGAAAATTTTCGCAAATTATAGGTTGTAACGAATCCTGATAGATAAAATGGCATTTGTTTGTCTTTTTGTTTGATATTTATAAAAAATTGAATAAATTTAATAATTAATTTATGGAACTAAAATATTACGTAATTTACATATATTTTTTGTGCAACCGGCCACGAAATAAGCATTTCGCAGCCGCAATATAGGCCACGAAATAGAATTTCGCGGTTGTTGTTATGGCAACGGCCGCAAAATCCATTTCGCGGCCGCTGTCATGGTAGCGGCCGCGAAATTGAGTAAACAATCACTATGATTTTTTCAAAACTAATTGTTTTGTTTATCAAATGTCAATTCCATAGCTACCTTGAAAGCCAACTTTCAATTTACAGTGAAACTGTTTAAAATTAATAAAATTTGTAATTACATATTTTTTACGAATGCACAAAAAATATTGTGTACACCTTGTCCGCGAAATCCTTTTGCGTCCTCGAGATTGTCTTGCCTCGGCCACAAGCGGCCTCGGCGACAATTTTTCTCTCGGTACGCTAAACAGTGATTTCGCGGCCTTGATATACAAATAACTATAATGACATTTTTATGTTTCTATTCATACTACTTCCATTGTTGTTAGTTGAAACGGGGAGCAACTGTCTACGAAAAAACTATTTTGCCGTGGTAATGGGTTATATTCGGGTTTAAAATATTCACCCGGTATAGTAATAAAATTTGGAGCGTAAAATTTATTTAAAAACTTTTATTACATACGTTAATCATTATGGTGTCGAAGATACAGTTACTTAGTTTACAATTTATCTATTTATGGTTAATTTGTTATTTAGCTTTATTTTTGGTGGGGTGCTTTCCAACGATTCCTTATTCAATGCTCTATCCTGTTCAAAACCATTATCTAAATCAGATGAGAGTGAAACACGACCGAATCCGAATCTGATTCTGTTAGCTAGTCGAACGAAGAGGAAAAACTGTTTGATTGTTACGGCGATTGGATCTGCAGATCAAATAAGATTGCGGAAAGGGTGTTATAGAAAATTTGTAAAATTTTAATAATACCTATTTTTGTTGCGAAACTTTTGAAAACACGGAAGGAAGTGTCTAAAAAATCTCGGATATTACGAAACCGAGTTATGAGAGACTAAGAAACAATGCATAATAGAAAGTTAAAGGGTGATGCTTAAATTTTGAGACTAGTTTTGAATGGCCATACCAAGTAAACACGTAGTTAAATACAAACCATTTTAACTATATTTTTAAATCTATAGTTGTAGTTAATTATGAGAAATAAACACATTTACTAAATAATTCCTGTTCGCCGAACATAAATGAGTAAATGAGTTTGTATATTTGGGTAGCATGATGTCGAGGGATGGTCGAATTGATCGAGAGATAGAAAGGAGAGTGAGTGCGGGATGTAAGGTAATGGGTGCTCTGGGTACGTTTGCACGAAACGTTAACGTATCAAGGGATGCTCGGTTAAGTGTATATAATGGAGTGCTAGTGCCTGCTTTGATGTATGGAAGCGAATGCTGGGCATGGACGGGAAAGCATAAAAAGAGAGGTATGTAAGAAGGGATCGCGTGAGGAATAATTTGGTGTATGAAGAATGTATGGTTAGGAACAATGTGATTAAGAGAGTTGGTGTGAGTCAGTTGAGATTATTTAGGCATGTGGAGAGAATGGCGAATGAACGGCTTGTTAAGCGTATATATCTTGGTGTAGTTGAGGGTTTTCGATTGCGTGGCCGACCAGTGTGTAAATGGATGGATGTGGTTGGTAGGGTGCTTAAAGAAAGAAAGTTTCCAAGTTAGAAGAGAAGAAGAGCATGTATGAATGCGATTATGAGTGTGGCCGAGGCGAAAGAAGTCTGCTTAGATAAAAATGTGTGGCGAAGGATGATTGTTTCCTAACTATTATTGTGATCCAGATGCGGTATTTCGCTACCGAAAATCGGTCACTTTAATATGTTTAAGAATAAGGATTGGATGTATGATGTTGATGTTATTCTTATTGTTTTCGGGTTTGTGTAAGTGGGACATGCGTGATTTTATGTATGTACGAGTATGTATGTCTGTCGAACGAGGTCCAATTTTTTTGGCACTCCTTCAACCATCTTTTGTACAAGGTTAAGATCAAATTTTATGATAAAGTACTTAATGTGATTCTGAAGCTCGGTCTCAATTTTTGCTTATCAACCTTTTATGTAAATCATTCTCTTAAGTATTGACCAAAAATTCCCCATTGCGCATAATTCGGGCACACAAGATGGATTATTGTTGCTCGCAACAAAAAAATTGTTTTCAACAACAAATACACTTGCCACAGATTTGGCTTGTTCAAATTTAAATAATTGCTGCTAACATGATATCTTTTAATAAAAGGAATAAGTCTTTGTTTAATGCACTTATTTAAAAATGCAATCTGGTTGATTTCCAATACTGAAGGACAAAAAATGGTTGGGAGATCTCAAAAAGTGAAATTGCCAACCATACGGGAAGATCTTTTCGAATTTCTTCTTGGTTGAACACTATCAGGAATATTCTCAATGTAAAATCCTACACTGGAGTTCTTAAAAGTAAAATAACTTTCATCATTCAAAATGAAACATTTTCCGGCAATCGTCAACATCTTGGATATATTTTATGCTTTTTAACCTCAATTCTCTCGAGGATCGCAGTCTTCTTTGTGTATCTAATGTTACATTTGTTTCTTAGTGTCCTGGCAATATGAGACTCGGTCCAATTAAAATATTTTAGCCAGCATTCTCGTTGAAATTGTTAATTTGCTCATCCAGTCGAATGTTGTTGGCTTTCATTTTTATGGCTTTCCTACCAAACCTTGGCTGTTCCAAAATGTAACAAATAACTATGATAGTATGTTCGGAAAATCATTTTAGATGATGGTAGATTTCGTGAGTCGTCACGAATTGATTGAAAAAGTATAATATAAAAATATATTGACACTGGAAATACCTAATAACGTAAATATATATATATATATGTATATATATATATATATATATATATATATATATATATATATATATATATACAGGGTGGTTTTGAATTTATAAATTTAAAGGTAAGTAGTATGACATGTGTAGATTACGAAACAAAAAGAATTTTTTAAAAAAATCGCATATTTAAGGGTAGTTTTCATGAAACTAACATTTTTGGTACCACTGGACCACTGGCAACGCATTTGTATTATTTTATCTATTACACAATTATTTTCGTTATAAAGGCTATTTAATTTATTAAGAATAATATCTTATACAACTAATTTTGTGTAACACGAGGGGGGTGTTACAAAGGCTCTAATGATGCTGGTTGTCTTATACTTCTTTTACAACGATGAGCATTTGTTCGACCACCGCATGATTACGCAGGATGGAACACAGACACAATTGCACTTAACTTTGATGGCCGATGAACACACTTATAGACACTTATATTATGGACACAGACTGTTAATATTACTAACTAATTTCTTTATTTACATGATTAATATTTACACTAAACTTATTATTATTGATTACACTAAACATAATTAAACACACAAACTAAACTGTTACATTGTTGTAACCTTGCGTACTCGCGTCTAGTACGTGCTCAACATAAAACCCGAGACTACATCTCGTCAATACGAGTATCTAAGACAGACTATCTTAAACAAAGCGTTACTTTCGTGACAGGCTTATTTCTGAGGGGTTGAAGAGGGTATAATATGGCAGCCATATCAAAATATCAACCCTGCACGTTGGCTTGCAATAACTTCTAGACTTTTAACTGTCAGCTAGACTAAACAGTCAGTTAATAAAAGATGATAACTATTTCTAAACAGAATTTTGACAAAGATAACAAGTTAAAATATTATTCCTGAAACTATAATTTAGAAAAGATTCTAAAAAGTTATTTATTTGTTATTGCTCGCCTTGTTACATTTGAATGTATTTTTGATAACCATATTTTTAATGAAATATTAATTGAAACAGCAGTAAAAAAAAGTTTCCTTAAGAAAAGTCGAATTTTCTTTTATATATACATATTAATATTCTATTGCCAAAATAGATGCAATATTTACAAAAAAAAAATATGTACTTAAATTTAAAAATTAGCCGTTTTCTAGGAAATCAGATTGCGTTATGTCTTTCAGTAATATTGTTAAGAGTTGATAAAATTATAGAAAATGATAAATCTGTATTGGTCGACGGAGATATTCCATTTATAAAAGTTTTGTTTTTCGTTAGCTGAAAGTAATAGACTCCCAGAATTGTTTTTTCATTCTATACTTTATTTAATTTGTACAGATTACAGCTTACATGTCAAAATGTGGCATTACAATTTTTGACAGTAAAATTGAGATAGTTTTAATATTATAACTTTTTGCCAGACATACATATATCACGCGTATTAATTTAGTTAATATAACTATAACGACCCTAAAGACGCAGGAATTTTACTTGATTTTTGTTGATGTTTACTTACATTTAGTGGTAGGAATAGATTGTTTGCTAAGCCTCTGTAAGATGTAAACAGCTTATATTGGATTCCAGACCAATAATACCTATTGGAGATTTTATAACCTAAATGCATAAATTTTTGTGAGATGTTCAGATTTCGAACGTCGTCATGTTCTTCCGTTTCAAGAAACTTATATTCAGTAACGACTAAAAGAACAAGGCGATAAGGTGTTTCTTCCGAGAAAAAGTATGCGCGAACATATAATAACAACGAATAATATGAAACCAAGGCGTAAATCATAGCTATACTTCATTTACTTTGTTTTCTTTCATTACTCTTGTTTATTTTATAAGTTTCTCATATTCTCATAATAAAAATCTGGAAGTTTTTAATAATTTGTAATTACAAGAATTTCAAACTCTTTAGTTTCATTAATAATTTTTCTTTCACATAGTTTTATAAGTTTCCACGAAGTTCAGAGTTTAATTACTGGAAGAACAAAATAGTGAAAACAAAATTAATTACTGCTAGGAGTTGCTACAATTTGTAAAACACATGCTTCTTATTATTACTGATATACACACATACCGGGAGTTTCTTTTTTTATCAGTGAACACGGGCGTATGTCATTACCATACTTGCATTTAAAATAATTAACAGCAAGTATTATAGCGGCTTTTTACCTTTCGTTCAGAGAGTTATTAAATTCATGCTAAAAATTGTATATCCGCATTTTATTGAATAAGCACGTTTTAAGAAACCTAGAATACGATTTTAACATTTTTACGATGATGTCTGTGTGTATGTGTGTTAGGATGTTGGAGGTACGATTTCTCAAATTCTATACTACTAAAGACCTGTTTAACTACGTAGTTAAAGAGATCTTAAGGCTTATAATTTTTGTGAAATTGTCTTTCTAGACATCATCGTGAAAAAATTAAAATCTGATTCTAGGAAGCTTAAAACGTGCTTATTCACTATAATCTAGATATGCGATTTTTAGCATGAATCCAACACTTTTAGCGAGAGGTAAATAACGCGATAATACGTTGCTGTCTATCATTTTTAAATGTAACTATAGTAATGACATACGAGCATATTCTGTGATTAAAAAATGTTGTGGCCAGCACAATACCTCTCGCCACTTCCGTTTTTGGTTACATAAGTATAGGGCGCGAGCAGTCATGTGACAAGCAGGGGGCCCGTATCAGAATGACAGTAATTATGTACATAGATGTCAAATGTTAGAATTTTTCATTAAAAATTTCAAGATTTTCTAAATTCACGTAGTTAGTTTGTCATACTTGGCCTAGACAAGCAGATATGGAGGCCCTTGTCAAAATGACAGTTAGTAATTATTTACATAAATGTCAAATGCCATAATTTTTTACGTGATTAATTTGTCACCAGGAATATGGAATTTACTTGTCGAGGAAAATTAACCACATGGAATTGAAATATCATCAAATTTGGGATGGAAAATTGACATTTGACATCTATATACATAATTACTAGCTGTCATTCTAACTCGGGCTCTCATATTTGCTTGTCAAGTCCAACAAAGTCACATGAATGCTCGCGCCCTATAAATTTTACATGTCTTCTTTATGTTTAGGTTGTTTTTATAATTTTAAATTTATTTTTTGAGGAAGTTTTCTCCTACACTTCAAATGTTCGAATTTCTTCCAATTTCTTGACAGGATTTCTAATGGGTATATGTAGAAATAGTAAACTTACCAATATTACAGAAAAAATCTTCAATAATGTCAGTTAAACTTCTTCATTTAACGTAAAAGCGTAATTTGACGTTTTACTATTATGTTGCCAAAAAAATTTTTCTAAGATTTAGTTTCAGCTAAAATCTACATAAGACTTATATTCGTACCATGACAAATTTTGAATCGGTTCTTATCCACTGTTATGTGTTTAGTTAAAATATACTTAAGGTCATGTTTTAGAATTAAGCTCCCAATACCGCCCAAATAGGTTTATGAACTACTGTTGGTTTTTGACACTGACATTTTTCTGTCATTTACAAACATCTGATGGTTACTATGGAGTTGTTTAGGCTCTAAAATTTATTACAACAGATTATTGTATATATTACTTTTTTTATCTCAATATATAGAAAATATAAAATTTTAAAACGTATCGAATACTAATAATAAAAAAAATCAAAAAAATAATATTTAGAATTTATTTTTAAGATACTACTACTTCCGGTTTTCCAATTGGTACCAAAACCTATTCAACTCTCCCCATTAATGTTAGATTGAGGAATCCGTAGTTAAACAGGTCTTTAGTCTTATATAATTTGAGAAATTGTGTCTCCAACAACCTCTCTCTCACACACACACACAACATACACACACACACAGACATCATTGTAAAATTGTTAAAATCGGATTCTATGGACCTTAAATCGTGCTTATTCAATAAAATCTGGATATGCGATTTTTAGCATGAATCCAATACCTGTCTTAGCGAGAGGTAAAAAAAAAACTATCGCTACGTAGAAGTCCAATTTATCATATATTTTTTTGTTAATATTTGCATAATTTCATTTAGAATAATTTGATTTTCCGTTTGATAATAAAGAAACAAATTTACAAGACACATCGCAGGAAAATACGTGGACTTTTTAAAACCATCCACTTTTAAGAGGGTGACAAAGGCTAACCAAAAATTAAAGATACATAGACTACCAAAAATCGAAAATATTTTACAAAAACCTTACAGGGTGTAGGTAATCATCTTGTCTATTATTCTACATAGTTCATGTTAATTTCATACTTTGAACACACAAAGACATTTTGACGTTGCCACCAACCACCTAATCGGGAAAACAAAATCGAACTCCCGATCTCACGTTCAGTATAAGAGAGCACTAACCACAAAGCCACCACTGTTCTAAATTAGTAGCTACTTTGCATTCAAATTTCATTAGCCACTCTTTCTTGTGTTCTACTGCCCATTTATTTTAATTTTCGTTAGAATAAACCATCTAACATCCGACTATCCCGCTTTATAAATACGCCGTAAGCTGTGAAAACGAATTCCTATAACAAACAAGCTCCGGGAACGTTTTTCTTCCGGGGGCTTAGCGTTCCGGTAGTCCGGAATGTAAGAAAATAGCGCGTTTGTATTGTATGGAGTGGAATTTAGAGGGTTAGGGTAATATATGTGAAGCTTATTTGAAACATAAATAAAAATACAAGAAATAGAAAAGGGGAAGATATTAGAATGTTCGGCAATAGTAAAAAGAAAAGATTGGTGTTCCGATAAGGCTATAAAATAGTTTTTTTCTGGGAGGGTAAAATCTGTGTGAACAAAAACAAATATATTTTCGAAAAAGGTACGAATCCAGTTGATATATCTGTGACAACTGTCAGTTAAGATAAAACATTGTATTGATATTATAATTAACAAACAATTTGTCTCTTTGTTTACAGATTTTAAAATCGGATTTTATTCTTGTACGCACAATAATTCAACGTGATTTTTTTAGGTCGCCATTCATTCTTAAATTAAAATATTTTCGAAATACATGTAATTTATAGGACGACTTTTTACCTCTCCCTAAGAGAGGTAGTGAATAAGCACGTTTTAAGGTCCCTAGATCCAATTATAAAATTTTTACGATGTTGTCTGTTTGTGTGTGTGGGTTTGTGTATGTGTGTATGTATGTGTGTGTGTATGTGTGTGAGGACATTGTATAGGTACGATTTCTGAAATTCTATAAGACTGAAGACCTATGTAACTACGGATTCCTCAATCTAACAGTAATGAGAAGAGTTCTAGTTAGACAACCGGAAGTGGTAGTTTCTAAAAAAAAAATATTCTAAATATTATTTCTTGAAAATTTGTTACTACAAATAATAAAGATAATTAATTTCTCAATCTGGCAAAATTCAAAAAAATATTATATCTCCTGTAGGTTTGAAGATACAGTATTTAATAATGTAGAATAATATGTTGTAATAAATCTCGTTGCCCAAAATACTCCATGGAAACCAATTGAAATATTTAAATGTTTATAATTGACAGATAAATGCAAACTGTCAGTGTCAAAAATCAGCATTACTGAAAGTTTTTTCTGGGAGGTACAAGCACATTTAATATTTCTTATTGTATTATTAATTAAATATGTTTTTAAAATTATAGGTATGTTAATATTGCATATATCCTGAAGAAATACCGCTAATACCATCAATAAATTTGAATAATTTTGAACATATTAGAAGAGTACGACAAAATTCGTCATAGAACGAAAGAAGAGATACAATTTCAATTATTTGTGTGTACAAGAAATGTTAAATTCGTTACTTACAGGGCGCGATCAGTCATGTGACTTTGTTGGCCTTCACAAGCAAAAATGGGGGTCCGTGTCAGAATGACGGCTAGTAGTTATTTACATAGATATCACAATTGTCATATGTTATAATTTTTCATTCAAAATTTCAAAATATTCTGATGTTTATTTGTCATCAATAGTATGGAATATACTTATCGAGGAAAATAATCCACATGGATTTGGAAAATCATGATGTTTTGAATGAAAAATTATGATACTTGACACCTATGTACATTATTACTAACTGTCATTCTGACACGGACTCCCATATCTGCTTGCCAAGGCAAACAAAGTCACATGACTGCTCGCGCCCTATGAAATATAAAATAAAAATGCCGAGAGGTATTGTGCTAGCCATAACAGATTTTTTGTTTTGATTTACACACGGGCCCATTCGGTTTTTGATGCGGCACTGAAATTAGCAGAATTGGAGACGTAACGTCGCAACATTATTAAATATTTTTTTATTTCACTTTTTAGTAAAATAATTTATAATAATCATTATCTTAGTTTAATTACAACATACATAAGGCCGAAATTGATATGCAGTATAATTTTTTTTTAAAGGCGTTCCCTTGGAATGCGATAAGCGAAAAATTTTATAGGATCGAGATCGGTGACCAAATGATTGAGATTGCACTTTTTACATGGCTGAAATTTCTGAATTTTTTTTTATTTCCATTTTGACATCAAATTTGAATAGCTGTTAAAATTCAATCATAGCATTTTGTAAATAAATCTTTTTTTAGTTAAAATTAGATATTTATAAATTAGTTGAGTAAAATAAGGCGAATATTTATATAGTTGAATATGTAACAAATTAAATTGTGATTTTTTGTAATTTATTTACTGTGTGTTATATAAATTATTTTTATTTGAAATCGTCACTAAAGTGCACAAAAATGGTCATTAAAATTTCAGAAATCGGCACTAAAGTAATCCATTAAACGACGATTTCATACAAATGTAGTGTTGCCAACCTTATGATAATTATTGTACATGTAAGATAATTTGGGTAAATGTACGATGTAGAATAATAAATTTGTACGTAAAATAACAAAAAATATGTGCAAGAAAAGAACTAAATAATTCCGATGAACAAGTTTGAGATAAAACATATAATTTTGAGTGTTCTCTACGATAACTTGAATGTCCGAGATTAGCAACATTGAATGTTAGACTGACAGTTATGTATATATAACCTATAAAAATAAATATTCCTTTTATTTTCACAATTTTTCAAATAAAATATAATATACACCTTGGCACTGAAGTTCCTTTTTATCGCTCATATTAAATGAAACTGATTTTTGGACTACCATTATCTTTATTGTTCTTACACACACACTAAACACAACGTTTCGACCGTCATTAGGTGAACTGATACTACGAAGAAGAACAATAATGAAGAACAATAAGGATAATGGAAGTCCAGAAATCAGTTTCATTTAATAACGAATCATTATCGTACAAATTCAAAGACAAACTCATATGATTTATTTTCCTCGGCCCTAAGGGCCTCGGGAAATAAATTCCACATTCGTGATAAAAAATAGAACTTCAGTGCCTTGATACATAAATAACTATTATTTCCGATTTCAGAAGAAAATAATGAAGAAAATCCTCTTACATATATTTCTATTTCCGGTCTGGTTAGAAAGAAAATACTGCGGTAGACGCAGACGGTAAAGATTTTCAGGAAAATGTAATTTTAGGATTTTATTATATAAAATATATATTCTCAGTTAAAATGTTAAAGCTGCATATTATATCTTGAGAACCACTGGCCATTTGTACCTCCCGCTACCCTTGGTAAGGGAGGTATATGGATCGTGCTAAAAATCGCATATCGAGATTTTGGTAAATGACCACGTTTTGAGATCCCTAGAATCCATTTTTAACATTTTCACGATGATGTCTGTGTGTATGTGTGGGTATGTGTGTGTGTGTGTGTGTGTGTGTGTGTGTGTGTGTGTGTGTGTGTGTGTGTGTGTGTGGATCCTCTTTACGCTCTAACTCAAATTTTGAAACCATGTATTTTATTCTAATATGAAACGAAGCCATTAGATTTTGGTGGCAATCGGATAACCGGAAATGACAGTTTACTTGAAACTCAAGATAGTTTTTCTTCAAAAAATACCTTTAAATGTAATTTTTTCTCAATTTGTTATTATAAAAATTAAAGATTATTATATTTTCTACAAGTTTGCTTTAATACTTTTTCCATATATATTTTACGGATAGATTTATAAAGTAATATAAAAATTATATTTCGGAACTTATGCTTTAAACACATCTCCGTAGTTACATAGTTCAGCTCAAATGTATGTAACTGACAGATAAATGTCACTGTCAAAAAATAATCATTTCAAATTAATAATAGTAACGTTTTAAAAGGAAAATTGTAAATAGAACAACAGTTTGATGGAAAGGAACTTAAAATACATAATTTCTAGCATTAGTAAATATGCAGGTATGTATTTAAATAAAGAAACAAATAAATATATTATCACGGCATATTATCCATTGCTGGGAGACCTCATAGGTAAATTGTGTTGGTCACATCAGATTTTTTATTAACAATTCAACTTGTGTACCAAAATTACAATTTCAAATTTGTACAATATCATGCATACACAAATCATTTTCAATTCAGAACTGATCAATATTTATTTCTCTCCTACATTCCTCATTAAAATGAAACAACCAAAAAATACAAAGTCCTTAATCATATAAGCATTTTTTGGCATAAAAACCAATATTATGCTATGATGATGAAATAATATTGGCACAACAAGAAGCTTATGCATACAAGAAGTGGTGTTCACAGCTAGGCGTATTTTGATAGGATCCATTATTAAATTTCGTTGACGTCAGCCTCTCCATTACTAAACTGTCAATCGGGCCCTTCAGCACTTCACAAAATAGACGGAAAACCCTTCAGTCACTTCCTCCATTAGGCACGCGCAAGCACAAAGGCTTCGCGGAGAATTTTTGCTTTCTCAAATCGATAAGATATGCAGATTCTTTGATCACAACAATAGCTCTAAAAATATCGTGTTATCTACTGTAGGTATAATACAAACTTTCTCCTAAAATAAAACCACCACCAAAGATCAAGATCTACTCTACTCAAAAGTGAAGAGGGAATAAAGATATCAAAAAAGTGTTCTATGGTAGCGAATCATTTCTTATGTGTATGTCTATCAATGATTCGACGAAAAGAAACTAATTTAAATAAAAATAAACACAAAAATATAAAATCGTGGTTATGTATACAGTATCGGACATACACAAATAGAGCGACTCCGTAGGAACTAATAATAAATACTCCCCCATATTTTAAATATTCAATATATTTTCCAACTTCTTATGTAATGTAAAGGTGACATATTTATAAAACCTTATGGATGTTAAATAAGTAATTCAAAAGTATCCTATTAAATTTCAGTACTTATGTATTTGAATACAGATGTGAGGTGCGACAAAATTAGATCGACTCTATAAAAATCTTATATTTACTTTAAAAAAATTGAAGTGGCCCCCACAATACCTTCCGCCAATCCTGTGTATTATGTATAAATTCCATACATAAATTTTCTTGGAAAAGATTCTAAATTTTCAGTAACATTATTTCATAAACAAACTATGCAAATTGCACTTGACACTGACATCTTCTTCTTTAGCCTTTCCCATTCGTTACGGGTCGCTATTTTTTATTTTCTTCTTCCACTCATTTCTGTTTTGCGTGTCGTTCTAATTCAGTTCCTTTTCTCTCAAGTCTTCCGCAATACAGTCCTTCCATCTTATCTTTGGTCTTCCTCTGTTTCTTCAACCTTCTATTACTAAGGTATTCATTCTTGTTCCAATATATTCTTCATCTCTCCTCATGACATGTACAAACCCATGTAATAGTTGCTCTTGTATCTTTCTAAAAACATCTTACACTAAAGTTATTTCTCTTATTCTTTCATTCCTTACCGTATCTTTCCGAGTCTTCCCCAACATCTATCTCAAAATCCTCATCTCTGTCACATTGATTTATTTTACATTGATACTGACATCTGTCAATTTGAATTATCTGAATATATTAGCAATTTCCGTGGTTAGCATACCTGGCTGATTTATGAAATTTAATATCTTTATAATTCTTAACTATATCTGTTGAATATGAAGTATAAAATGCCATCAAATCGTATAGAGAATAACATATTCTTTAAGTTATAATAACGTTAAATGTCAATAAATGATATTTAACTGCGTTTTTTCAAGAAAAACTGTTAAAATGTCCAAATGAGGAAACTTCCGGTTGACCAATTATAACCAAAATCTAATCACCTCTTCTTCTGGATATAAACTTTAGGAATACAAAGAAATTATAATTTTTGGAATCGGGGTATTGAAGTCATGCGATCCGAAACTTTCGTGACACACAGACACACACACACACACACACACACACACACACACACACACACACACACACATACACACACACACTCACAAACACACACAGACACACATACATACAGACATCATTGTAAAAATGGTAAAATCGTATTATATGGACCTTAAACATGTTTATTCACTAAAAACTCATTAAATTTTTTGACCAAAGACAATACCTTCCTTATAAAAGTGACGGAAGGTAAAACAAATTAACCAGAATAACAATTTATGAAAAAACCTTAAATTATTAAACATAAAATAAACAATGTTACATATTTAATACTGTAATAATTATTTATAATAGATTGCATTCGTCGTGGCATTGAATTAAGTAAATTATCGATGATTTTGTGGTTTATGTATCCGTTATAATTTGAAACAATTACTTAGAATTATTAATATTGTTCCTTGTAACAGGACCGTATTACCGCCTAGACCCACGAGGCCTCGGCCTAGGGCTCGCTTTGACATGGGGCTCGCAGGGGCCGGTTGCTATGAAATAATTTTTACCTCTCGCTAAGAGAGGTGTTGGATTCATGCTAATGGAAAGATTAATTAAGAGTAAACATTAGTAATTATATACATAGATGTCAAATATCATAAGTTTTCATTCTAAATTTCGTGATTTTCCAATTCCATATGGTTCATTTTCCTCGACAAGTAAATTCCACACTCCTGGTGACAAATTAATTACTTGAATTTAGAAAATCTTGAAATTTTTAATGAAAAATTCGGACATTTGACATCTATGTACATAATTACTAATTGTCATTCTGACATGGACCCCCATATCTGCTTGTCGAGGCCAACAATATCACATGACTGCTCGCGCCTTATGTAACCAAAACGGAAGTGGCAAGGGGTATTGTGCTGGCCACAATATATTTTTTTATTGTGTAATACTTTAAATATAAAGTGTACATTTTATTACATGTTAGGACCCCCATTACAATCGTTCGTCTGTTGTTTCATAGCTAGTTTGTTGAAAAGCTCGAAAGATATTAAAAAAGAAAGCGTAGTAGGCTTGACGACAAAAAGAAGTTGAAAAACAAAAAAAGTAAAGATGAGAGATAGAAAGGTGTGGGAAATTTCTTCAACACTTTATCATGTAATTTCATTAGATTATTTTGCCAAAGTTTTCATTAATGAACAAAACTTTTCATATTAGGTATATTACGATTGTCCAAAATTAATTAGAAAGATTCAGACAGAAAATATTTAGAAAGTTTTCGTACAAATACTTGAGAGTTAATGCATTAAAACAAATATTAATAATTAAATGAAAAAAGTTTCTAAATTACCTAAAAATTAATTAAAATACATTTTCATGAGAAGAATAAAAGTATATATTCATTTTTAAAAAGCTAATTACACCATTAACATTTAATGAAATAATTAAAAATATAAAAGCTTAGTGTCCCATTATATGTAAGTATGTATTTAATTAGGACAAAAGCCTCTCGAATTAAAAATGTATATAATATAAACAAAACTTAATTGTTATTTCAGCTAATGAATTTTAATTCTAACAAATATAAGTCCTAGATAGGGTATGTCTAAAAATGATTTAGTTTTAATGTCAAATTTCATTGACCAAAAATATTTATAGACAAAATATAGGATGAAATAACAATTTCCCATTCCATAAAATACATAAATTACTGAGGGTTATAATAATTTCTTTAACCACTATTGTAATAGTTATTTTTGCGATACAAGTATGTAAAGCTAGCTTTGGTCACAAATGAGTCAGAATTAAAACACGATCGTACAATATTTTATCTACGATAGAATCTAATAACCCATAAATATATTTTTTTATGAATTAGGATCACAATATTAAATGACAAGTTTGCCATGATAACAAATAGTTATTTGCATACCAAGTGTTGAAAGTGTTTCTTTGTCTAACCAAAACGGAATTTGCAGCCTGATCGAAGCGAAGGTTGCAATCGTTTGTGTTCGACAAAGGACTTTCAACATATGTTATGCACACTATTTTTTTTCTACTTCTGCAAGATAAAAAATCTTTTGTGGCCAGCACAATACCTCTCGCCATTTTCATTTTATGTTGTATAGGGCGCGAGCAGTTATGTGACTTTGTTGGCTTTGGCAAGCAGATATGGGGGTCCGTGTCAGAATGACAGCTAGTAATGTACATAGGTGTTAAATATCATAAGTTTTCATTCAAAACAATATGATTTTACAAATCCATGTGGATTATTTTTCTCGACAAATATATTCCATACTATGGATGACAAATAAACATCAGAATATTTTGAAATTTTTAATGAAAAATTATGACATACATATGACAATTGTGACATCTATGTAAATAACTACTAGCCGTCATTCTGACACGGATTCTCATATCTGCTTGCCAAGGCCAACAAAGTCACATGACTGCTCACGCCCTATAAGTAAAATTAAAATTTCTTGTACACACAAATAATTAAAATTGTATTTCTTCTTTCGTTCTATGAGAAATTTTGTCCTACTATTCAAATATGTTCAAAATTCTTCAAATTCATTGACAGTATTAGCGGTACTTCTTAAGGATATATTTAATATTAACATACCTATAACTTAATTACATATTTAATTAATAATACAATAATATATATTAAATGTACTCCTACCTCCCAGAAAAATCTGATTTTTGACATTGACATATTGCATTTCTCTGTCAATTACAAACATTTAAATATCTCAACTGTGTTTTGGGCAACGAGACTATTCTATTTTATTATATATATATCCCCAAACCTATACGATATATAATAAAAAAAAATTGTGTCACATTGAGAATTAAATTTTGTTTAATATTACCAAGAAAAATTTTCAGAAAATAATCTTTAGAAGATTTTTTTTCAAGACGTAACAAATATTAAGTCTCATAGTTTTTGATTAATCGTCCTTCCAAGTAAAAGCAAAATAGCATTCGCCTGTTTTCTATGATAGAATTCTAAAGTGCGTGCTGCCACTACTGAAGTAGAAAAAATAAATATTCACATTGTTTTGCAAATATGGTGTGTTTAAATTTTTTTTTATTCTGCGTCTGTAACAAAGCTATTACAGCACCCTAAAGAGTTCGTTAATAGGTCATTCGAGTTCTCTAATAAATTAGTACATTTTTTTTAAAGTTGGTGGGTATGAATGTCAATACATATCAAATGTCAAATGTGGCTAAAGAAACGAACATAAACGATTGTTAAGAATTTTATCTTTATATAATTTTGAATTTAAAGGTAAGAGTAAGAAGAGAAGAAATGTAGTAATAAAGATAGAAAGACATAGAAAATGTCGTAGATTAGTATCACCAACTGACATCAAATTTCCTAAATTTTGAAACTACGATCTTTTATTTAAAAATGGCATAACGTGTGCAACAAAAGTTTTGAGAAAAAAAATACACTCCGAATTTTATTATTAAATAAGTTCTAATCTAGTTGTCCCTGGACATAGTAAATACATACTCGTAATAGTTGTTTTATAATGTACAATAAAAAATTTGCAAGAAAAAATTTTGAAAGATGTTATTATTAAAATACGCGAATCTATCCATAGGTTAGTTGGACTAATAGCCGTAACGATAAATTATTGAAGAGTTTGGAGATCAAAATATTGAACAGACGACTATTTACCGAACTATACGGGAATGTGAAGAATGATTTAAAATTTCGAAAAAGAAATAATGTAACCAAATAGACAGCGTCCCAGTTGGAGCGAATCTTTAGATGTTGCAAAGCATTAAGGAGCCTACATTTTATAGAATACAGAGAGGGAGAGTATAATCCGCCAAATGTTTCTCAGGCGCGACTGATTGAAGACTTGGGCATTTCTTAGTAGAAAAGTATACAATAAAATACCAAAACGAACAACAGTTCATCATTATTTAGGCTTACGGTTCATTGAGAGATCCTGCCGCCTCTACTACTTTCCTCCAGCTGTTTCGATCCTTCGTTTTTACTCTCCAGTTTTTCTCTCCGAGTTTCTTAGATCATCCAGGATACCGTCAATCCACCTATTTCTTAGTCTACCTCTTGGTCGTGTTCCTGGCGGATTTGCTTTAAATATCTTCTTGACAGGTTCGTCATCATTCATTCTCTCCAAATTCCCCAGCCATCGGAGTCTGTGCATCTTTATAGTCGCTACCAGGTCCGGTTCTTGATATAATTCTCTTAGTTCGGCATTAGTTCTAATTCTCCAAAGATCCTCGTTAATTTGAATTGAT
This sequence comes from Harpalus rufipes, assembly GCA_951394225.1. Lineage (NCBI taxonomy): Eukaryota > Metazoa > Arthropoda > Insecta > Coleoptera > Carabidae > Harpalus > Harpalus rufipes. Next base: position 10,866,383 of record OX596288.1, on the reverse strand, counting down.
CCAAAAATGGCTCTAAGTATTTTTCTTTCAAAGCAATTCAAATTTATTTCCAATGTTTTCTTAAGTGTCCAGGTTTCGTTACCATAGGTAACTACTGGTTTTACGATAGTCTTGTAGATTTCTAGTGTAGTTCTTCTAGACAGTTCTTTGGATCTCAGTAGCTGTTTCACTGCGTAAAAACATTTGACCCCGCTTGCAATTCTGGATTTAATTTCTTGTTCTAATCCTCCATTAGTATGTATGACAGACCCTAGATATCTGAATTCATCAACAATCTCAAAATTGGAGTTCAGTAGATTTATGTGTGTTTCTGCGGTTCGGGGTCTCCTGGAAATGAGAGATTATTTGTTTTTACCTCTCGCTAAGAGAGGTATTGCATTCATGCTAAAAATCACATATCCATATTTTATTGAATAAGCACGTTTTAAGGTCCCTACAATCCGATTTTAACATTTTTACGATGATGTCTGTGTGTGTGTGTGTGTGTGTGTGTGTGTGTGTGGATGTATGTGTGTGTGTGTGTGTGTGTGTGTATGTATGTAGGATGTTGGAAGGACGATTACTCAAAAACTATAAGACTTAAAAATTGTTTAATTACGTATTTTCCAATCGGACATTCATGGGAAGATCTGAAAAGGTTTTGGTAACAATTGGACAACCGGAAGTAGAAGATTCTTGAAAAAAAATCTTCTAAATAATATTTTTTGAAAATTTTTCTTGGTAATATTAAAGAAAATTAAATTCTCTATCTGATACATTTAAATATTTTATTATATATTCTATGGATTTAGAGATAAAAGAAATATAATAAATAAAATAACGTTATAATAAATTTTACAGCCGAAAGGATGCCATGGAAAATAGTTGACCAGTTGAACTGTTTGTAACTGACAGATAAATGTCAGTGTCAGAAATTCATAGATATTACTAAAGAGTTTTTCTGGGAAGTACATATACATTATATTATTTCTTAATGTATTAGTAGTTAAATATTTAAGATTATAGGTATATTACATATATCCTTCAAAAATACAGTCAATCCTGACAATGAATTGGAAACATTTCGAAAAATTAGAAGAGGACAAAATTTCTTCATATAATGAATTTAAAATTAAACAATCTAAATATAAGGAATAGATATATGTAAGTACAATTTTTGGTGTAGAATGTAGGTATACAAGAAATGTTAAATACAATAGGGCGCCTTGACAAGCAGATATGGGGACTCATGTCAGAATGATAGCTAGTAATTATGTATATAGATGTATCATAATTTCTCATTCTAAATTTAGTGATTTTCCAATTCCATATGGTTTATTTTCCTCGACAAGTAAATTCCGCACTCCTGGTGACAAATTAACTACGTGTATTTAGAAAATCTTGAAATTCTGAATGAAACATACTGACTAATTATCATTCTGAAACGGGCCCCCACATCTGCTTGTCAAGGCCAACAATGTAACATGACTGTTCGCGCCCTATACTTATGTAACCAAAAAAGGAAGTGGCGAGAGGTATTGTGCTGGCCACAACAGATTTTTTTCTGTGTTTATTTGCAGTCCTACAAGTTTTGTGCAGGTTTCCACGTCGTCTAAAATATTTTTAAGTCCTTCTTTGCTTTCTGGTACTACAGCGATATCGTCCGCGAAAGTGAAGAGTTGATGTGTAGAGGTAGTGCCAAATGTCATGGGCTATGAAATGCGCAGATCAAGAAGAGAGACAGCTAGAGAAAGATCAAGCAATAGGAAGAAGAGAAAGAGAAAGAAAAAGTTTTGCCTTCTGCGCAACAGCTCATCACGTTTGGCACGGACTCTACCGTTCAGTTTTACCCCAAAGTTATTGGATTTTCTGTCCCTAATGGCTTTTCTAGGATAAGATTGAATAAAACAGGGGATATGCTATCACCTTGTTTTACGCCCTGATTAATTTTAAAGTAATCTGATATTTTGTTTCCGATTTTTACTAAAGTTAATGTATCAGTTAAAGTCATTTTTACTAGATTTATATATTTTAGTGCTAGGCCCAGTTCTTCTAAGGCTTTTAGCAGTTCATTTCTGTTTATTGAATCGAAGGCTTGCTCGAAATCAATATATAGGACGAACAACATTTACAAACAATAATATCTTTAACGATCCGGGAAGTACATACATAGATTTAACATCGTCCAGAGATAAATGAGACAAATTATTAAAAAATGCGTCGCATTGAAGATAATAGTCCCATATGAGTGTTGTAAAACTAGATTTATTATCCTATTAGTTTATAGGAACAACATCTTGTGTTAATGTTTCAATAAAATAATAATAGTATAATCTTCATAATTGTTCATTATTTTGTTCGATGGATTGGGCCACTCCGCTCTGCGTCGTGACCCAAACTTTCTTCTCACAAAATAAAATGACATTCGTTTTTTAATATAACCACTCGCTGCTCGGCAACCCCTGGCTAATAAAACCTTGTTACTAAACAACCGTTTTACAAACTTAAAACTAACAATTAAACGTCAATTTTACGCACTATCGTATCGTAGATAATAGTATATTATTCAATGAGCATGTAATGTATGCTATTACTCATGATAATAAGGCGAGTGATGTAAATCATTCGAGTGAGTAATAGCCATTACATGCGAATAGAATACTATACTTTATCCACAACTGTCAAATAATGGCATACTGTACTATGTACGATAAAATCAGAAATAACCTCATAAATTTTAGAAAATTGTTTGTTTACAAACATAAACATAGTTAGCCTTGATCGCTAGGTATTTGTTACAACAAAAATATGAAGTGATTTGACATTTAACAGAAAATTTTAAACTGACTATTCAGCTATATTTTAAGCTTAAGTAAAATAAACCTATAAAAAATGAGAAAAATAGTGTAATTTTGGCTTTTGTGTGGAAAAAAAAATATTTATTAAAAGTAATTTTTTTAATCTTTGAAATTTAAGGTTTTAATTTGACAAAACGATTGAATAATATTATTCCATCAAACTTTCAATATTATTCAATTAGCAACAGTACCGAAGGTCATTAATTCATGAAAACGGTTGAATTATGGGTATATTTTCGAAATAAATTATGAAAATGTGAAAAGATGTCAGCCACATGGATTTGAACCATGGGCAATTACTTTGCCGGAGTAACGCTCTACCAACTGAGCTATGGCCAACCTTATCCAATGGCTGACTTTATCTTCCACTTTAGCCGCTAATGTATCTCTCTATGGAGAATTCAGTTTTGTGTCACGTTGTATGATGTGGGGTTGGATTACCACTACATTTAAACATCATTGTGGACATGTCAGAAATTACTCTTGACCCTATCGGTCCAGTTTTTTTGGTATATAATTTGACAGTCTTGGATAAAAACTTTAATATCACATAAGAAGATATTGCAAATAAAAATTTACCATTTATAATTTCCTTGATAGATACTACTTTGACTATAATAATAATTTATTTAATTTTGAGCACAAATTGTATCTCAGTACAGTAAGATCATAAGTAATTATGATATCGGAACTATTTATAGTGTAGCGATATAAAGTATTTAATAATTAAGATTAAAAATTCTAAACTCTAACTGAAAAGAGTTTCAGTACAAAAATAAATTTTCCGGGAATACATGAAAGAATATACATTTCATATTTATGTTGTATGTTATTGTGCTCTATACAAAGTCTTTGAAGTAACTCAAATAAAAACAAGGGCCGTTTTGTGTAATACAAGCCATTTATTACATTGTTTAGCTACTACGCGAACAATAGTTTCGAATTTTTCCGGGTACATTGTATTGTTGAAGCAGTTGTTATTTCAATTAAGAACAAATAAAAATGATATTAAAAATATGTAATTACAAATAAATTACAAAGAAAGAATTATTATTAAAATGGATACAATAGAAATGTTTGAAATTCTTCCAAAACTCCAAAATTTAAGGAAAGAATTTATGAAATTATTTGCATTACAATTTACAGCAAAAATTTAAAATTTATTTTTAGTTTAACTTTTAATCTTTATTATATTTATGTTTGTGACTTCCAGGAAATTGTATATCCTACGTTAATAATAGATTATGAACTTTTAATACGCTGCTACAGTTTAAAAAATATTTACTCACGGATCAAGTTACAAATTACATTATGAAGTTTATTTATGTTTTGAAAAACAAGTAAATTTTTACTATGTAGTTCCATACCCTGTCATTCTCTGTATACAAACAATATCGTTTAAAACATTTATGTTATGAGTTTAACGTAGCACGAAATGTCACAATATAAGTGTCACTTAATGCAGTTGAGCGGGAGATGAAGTACGGCTTAATATAAGCGTCACTTAGTAAAAATTAAGTGGAACTTAAGGTTTGGTGAAAAGGTTTTTAGTAATTAAGTACCACTTATTACTAAGTGCAACTTAACTAGTAACGGTGCAAATGGGCACAAGTAAATAAAAAGTTTTGTATTTTGGAAATAGAAATTTATGCACACTGTGAAAATGTGCTACATTATGCTTAGTTCCTAAAGAAGAAGAAGTACGAAAAGATGCCCGAAAGTTAACGGCGCCGTTAAAACTCGCGAGATTTTGTGGAAACTTTTTGACATGCACCTAACTTCTCATCTATTATGACATTTGTAAAGAAAAAGAGGTTAGGATCACAAAAACTTTGATTTTCGGCGTCGATTAGAATAATCCATGTTTATAAAAATTGGTTTATTTCAGTGTAGTTTATTCGGAAATCTTATGTAGTTTAGTTTACTTCATAAATTTAGTTTGGTTAGAATTCTTAATTATCTTAATTATAAGCACATATAGTTTAGTTCATTTCTCCATTTAATTTTAGTTAAATTTAATTCCTATATGTAATTTTGTGTACTTCTTGTTCTCTTTCGAAAAAATAATTCTCCAAGAGCCTAGAGATTTCACAAAATTTTACTAAAAGTTTCTCCGTGTGCACTAGGCATTATTGAGATTAAGATTTCTTTGAACAAAGAAGGGACCTGTCCACTAAAACTTTATACTTTGCACTTTTCATTTATAAATTTTGTGCCACCATTGATACATAATTTTGAAAATATAAAGTGTGTAAAAATACTCTTAACCAGAGGTATGTACAATATTTTTTCTCCGATAAGAAAGAATAATCGATTTTAATTGTAAATAAAAAAATTGCAATTTTCCACTTACATACTAAATTTACGAGAAGGTACCCAAAAATTACGAGAATTATTTTCCGGCGGATAGTAGGGAGCTAGTTCCGATTTCTACCGTATTTGTTTTCTCAGTGGCATGTCTAGAGCTGAAATATGTACTCATTAGGTTCTTGTCTCCATCCGGATGTGCAAAAAAATGTTTCGTGTTTGATTTGATTAAACATCTGACCAAAATTTAAGTCGTCTTCATTGCATATACTGAAAGTACTTTCTTCTGTACTGAAAGTGGGGTTTGAGCCAGTGTTACTTTATTTACAAGCACTTGATGTTAACACGTTACTTTTTAATGTCCAGATGGTTCCCCAAGGTTGGCGCTTGGACAAAAGTCCAAAAGGGTGTCTAGTAAAGATATCTAGCGGGAGAAGTCGGAACTAGAACCTCACCCAGCACCGGCCAGAAAATAATTCTCGTTATTTTTGAGTACCCCTCGTATGAAAGCAAAAAAAATTAATGTAGTAAAATAGAGAAATAATACACTGGTCTGCAAAGTACCTACAGTATTTTTTTAAAGATGTACGATCAAGGTCATCTGTATCATGAATGAATTAACAAACTGGCATATATTTATCTCTTTCGTTTGCAAAGGCTATAAGCGTGTGCGATAAGGATGGATATAACACGCTTGTCTTGCAAAAATTCATATTGTTTCGACTAAGTTAAGACATTCCACTTTAAAACGATGCTCGTTATTGATAATACTTTCGCTGTAACGTAAGTTTATTTATTAATTCAGATACATACCTTGATCCATAGCCGTACGAATAACGTTTATTTTCTGTCAGTGTCACTCACACTGACATTGTGTCAATATCTTATTTTTCATATATTTGGTTTTACTTTGCTAATAAACTTACCAGTTGACTTATTTTTGAATTTTGAATGCTTTTATTGTAACATATATTTTTATAATAATAAAATAACAGTAATATCTTATGTACCCTCATGAAAACTAAGCAAACGACACTAGTGAATTCGTCATAATGGGCGGAGCAAAAATCTGAATTCATACAATTCGTAGATGACCTTGATCGGACATCTTTCAAAATTTTTACTGTACTTTGTAGAGCCGTACTATTCGCATTTGATTTACTATTATTCACTTTCTGTAACCAAATGACATTTGAAAAGTCTATTTTTCTTAATCGTAGAAAAAAAAGATTTTACATACATTTGCAAAATTTAAGATTTATATGGGCATAAAATTTGCAAATGTAAAGAAAAAAGTGCAATGGTGGAACAGTTCCTTCACAATGTGAAACTAAACCATGGATACGTCAGTCAAAATAAACAATAGAAGGGCATGTATGAAAGCAATTATGGATGTGGACGAGACGAAAGAAGTGTGCTTGCACAGAAATATGTCGAGTCGAAGATTTATTTATGTATGTAAAAACCATAATTTTAAACATCCCGCTCTTATTATCCTCCTAGGTTCGGTCGCCCGTAGCGGGTGGTTCCGTTCATCAAACCCTACGCGTTTCCGGACAGTGAAACGGCACATCGGTTCCCTAGCGCGGCTAGGGTGGCTACCAGCCTTCCGTAGCGCACGGCGATTCAACCGCTCCGGCCGATCGGCACTGGAAAGGTGCCGCGCACTGCTCTAAGGCAACGCCATGCCCATGTCTTGTTTATTGGACATTGGGAAAGGTCAATAGTGTAGAATTAAACAGTTGGAGAAAGCGAATAGGACCTGTTTGGAATAGTTACTTATAATAGCCGTATTCTTTTGTTGGGTTGGATCAGATCCAAATGATCGTATGGATTAGATGAGATCAGGTCACGTGGACGCAGATGAATTTATTCGAAAGAACACAAGTATCTGTCAAAATCAATCGGAAAAATGAATTTAATTTTTTTATATTTACCATTGTTTATTCTTGTTTAAATTTCTTTTCGAAATGTAACCTCTTGTCCTGATTGACTTATAAAATATGACAGCTTCTTCTGTCGCTTCCTCCATTTTTGAATCTTAAGTGATATGATCTTTCTAATTCAAGTTTTTGTTGAAGTAGATGGCACTAATCTGGATTACTTGGTATTGGGGTGGGGATATTGATCGGAATTCGAAAGAACCTGCACTTTACTGATCCATGTAACATGGATCTGATCCAACGCAGCGAAAGAATACGGCTAATGGGATATATACAGGATGAGCAGCGACGGCGCCAGAGGTGGGCCCGGGTGGGCACATGCCAAAAATAGGCTGTGTCCCCTCACCTTTTCAATTTTTTTTAACATAAACATAAATTTATTATATATTATTGATAAAGTTAACCTGACTTAGATAGGTAAGGAAATTACGCTTGAGGGATGAACAATCAACACGCATCAACTTATATTTTGGCCTGGTTTTAGGCAATAAAGCTATATAAAACCTTCTAAATTAAAAATTATATACGAACCCAGACGTACAGTGGTGGACAAAAAAAAATAGGACAAGTCGAAAAATCAAGTAGACTTTTTTTTAAAAAAATTTATTGCTTGAATTTGGCTTTACAATTATGACATTTGTCACTTTAATTTGTCAAAAACTGAATTGTCTAATCAAAGCAGAAAAAATGCCTCGAATTGCCGATATTATAAAGAGTTCGGTAATTGTTAGAGCGGAAGAAGGAATGCCGATCAGGCAAATTGCGCAGCTCTATAACATTAATAAAAATTCTGTCATCAACATTTTAAATAAGTGGAGACAGGAAGGCAGAATAGGAAGGAATCCAGGATCAGGGCGACACAGAGTATCAACTGAAGAAGAAGATAGAAGATTAATTGAGACAGTAAGAGAAAATCCATTCTTCACCGTTATTAAAGCTGTTGAAGAAACAAATTTCCCGGGATCTGCTCGAACTCGTACAGCAGCAAAAAAATGTATTTTAAGATCGGAACACAAAGAGGCGCGAATGGGGTTCGCTCTAGAACACATGGTTCTTCGTCAAAACTTTTGGCATAATGTCATCTTTACTGATGAAAAGACCTTTCATTCCACACATAGTGGTGCTATTCGCGTCTATCGACCTGTGGGTTCTCGGTACGATGAAAGGTATATTAATAATTCTGACAAAAGTGGCAAATTTTCTATTAATTTGTGGGCTTGGATATCAGCTCGCGGACCTGGTGTACTGTGGCATATTGAGGGAAGATTCAATAGTGAAGAATATATGCGGATTTTAAACAATATTATGTTGCCTTCTGTGTCCCAATTATATCCCAACAACGAATTTATATTTCAACAGGACAATTGTCCGGTTCATACGTCTCACGCGGTAACAAATTGGTTCAGGCAAAATATCATTAATATGCTAAACTGGCCTAGCCGCAGCCCCGACTTGAACTGCATTGAAAAATGTGGGGACTGCTGTTACAAAAACTCCAAAGCCAAAATATTAGACCCCGTAATGCCCAAGAACTATTAGAAATAGTTAATAATGCATGGGAAAATGTAGTTACCGTCGAATATTGCATGAATTTGGTTAATTCCATGCCACGCAGATTGACAGAAGTTATCAAACAAAATGGTGCAAAGACCAAATATTAGAAAAGTTGTAGTTAATGTATCTCAATTGTTTACTAGCATTCAAATTACAACATTTCTGGGGTTACAAGGATTAGTTTACACTAGAAAAAAAAAAATACTGTCCTATTTTTTTCTGTCCACCACTGTACTTCAATTGGACTGAAGATATGTATGCGGAAAATTTCACTTTGCCGCTCTAACGCGACAAAGTAGAAAAAACGCTCGCTGTCCAAATTTCTAATTATACAATGTTGAGAAATGTTATTTGTCTACATTATTAATGGAGACGTTTAGTCAAGGAACTAATGGCACTGTAGTGACACGTTTACCACCTTTACAAATAAATCTGACATAACTGCTCTGTCGGTAAATTACATAACCAAAAAAAAAAAATGCCGCACTATTGTGAAAATACAATAGGGCATTCATTTATAAAAACGAAAGTATAAAATGTTTAGATTAGATTGAAGCAATAGGTCAAGAAGAATGGGATATAACGATAAATTAAAATTAAATATAAAAGACGTTTTTTCTTTATATTAATCCATATTAATTGAGTAGTAGTGTAAGTACAAAGTGTACATTTTATTATTTTTTGTTATGGTGGAGGACCCCACTGTGGCGACTGTAGAAAAAATCATGAGTGTGTTTCGAGCACAAATGGACATTGTCGATTTCGAGAGAATGTCGCGCTCTTGCATCGCGCGGCAACAACCTCTCAATCGACAATGTCCTATTTTGCGCTCTTAATACACAAATAGCTATTTTCATCTAAACGGTGGAAAAGTCTCTTCTCACACAAAAACAAAAGCAAGCCTAATTTTTATAGGCAAAAGAACACAAAATTGGGTTTCAATGCAAACTCGATAATGTATTTGAACAAAAAATGTACGCATCATTGTTTTGATCAAGATTTAACTATGCGTTCGAGTTATTGTCCAATTCATATACGGCATATAATATGATGTTGTCTTTATTTTGATTTTTTATAATTATTCTAATTGGAATGCGTATTAAATATTGTCAATTGTTAAAAATTACTCGAAAGTTCAGTCAAAACAGCATTTATTCTTACTACCAACGTTTCGGTGCACCCTTGCACCTTCTTCAGGGTCTACAACAATTAGACAATAAAAATGTAATACATACAATATAACATGGACATTATCAACAGTAAGATCTTACAAATTGTTACAAATCATGTATACAAAATACATTCGTACAAAAGATTCATTTAATTTATTAAAAATCGTACCAAAAAATTCAAAGAGAATACATACATCCATTTGCTCTAAAAGACGACAACCGAATAATACGGAAAATAGCCGGAAATATCCTGTGTAATGATTCTGGTGACATCATTGAAACGGAATCCTATTGGTACGGTAATAATAATGTAGCAAGTTGTAGGAATTTAAATAAAATGTAAGAAAAAATAATGAACCTCAGTTTGGCCTGAAATTTGTCTTTTTCTTTTCGAACTTTTCCAATACACCAAAATATACGCTGTTAAGTCCTTGAATATCAGTTCTTGCATTGATGTTATTGCAGTCATCTCTAATATGTAACATTTCAAGAAACATACGTGTTATATATTATTATGTTATATATATAAGTAAGTATCATTAATTTCCTTACATTTTATTTAAATTCCTACAATTTGCTACATTATTATTGGTGTACAGACGACCAATAGGAGTCCGTTTCAATGATGTCACCAGAATTATTGCACAGGATATTTCCGGCTATTTTTATTCGGTTGTCGGTTTTAGAGCAAATGGATGTGTGTATGCTCTTTGATTTGGTACGATTTTTAATAAATTAAATGAATGTTTTGCACGAATTTATTTTGTGTACATGATTTGTAACAATTTGTAAGATCTTACTGTAAATATGATAATGTCCATGTTATATTGTATGTATTACATTTTTATTGTATATAATTGTTGAAAAAGGTGCAAGAGTGGATCGAAACGTTGGTAGTAAGAATAAATGCTGTTTTGACTGAACTTTCGAGTAATTTTTAACATCTAATCTACATCACAGTCGAGAAATTTACCTACAATTGCCAATTAATTGTAAAACTATAATGTATGTAATATTCTTCTATAAATAATTTGTATTTAATAATTTTTAATTTTGAAATATAAATTTTGTTGCTAACATTTCTTTGGTCCAATTCATGTGCGACTGGTTTCGTATATGATTTATATTTTTATGATTTATATACCAATTGTAATAGAGAATAAAATTACGTATATTTTGAATACCATATTTTTAGAGTAGGCCACGCTTACATTAAAGTGGCATTTAGCTTGCTTCTTTTATAAGTGCCCACCTAATTTTTTATGTGTCCAACTCGTGCCCACCTATATATTCAATCCTGGCGCCGTCACTGAGTGTGCGGAAAAACAACCTCCTTATTTTTACTATGGTATTGTGAAGAGAGTAAAAGCGTAGGGGTGGTGTGTATGGAGTCAGACAGATGGAAAGGTTCTGTTACAAAAAATTCAATCATAAAAAAACCTCTCACTGACACCTGCAGAAGTTTTATGTCACCTCATTACCAATCAAAAATAGTAAAAGAAACTATTTCTTTTATTTTCATAAACAAACAATATTATGATATTTATTAATTTGTAGCTATCGTTTACCAGATCTTAATTAGCGGTAACTGACAAATTTGGTTCTTGTCTTTACGAAAGAAAGTTAAGATGTAACGAATAAAGTTAATAAATTCTACATGTTTACCTTTCTTAATGGACAAATTATACTGATGAATAAGTTATAAGAGAAAAGAAATAAAATATGATAAGATTTCAATTAAATATTGAAAGAGACAAAAAATGTGGCACACAAATAATATTAACGAACAATGATAAAATTTACTTGATATTAAAAAATAATTCATTATTTTTGTATAAACGAATATTATAGAAAAATATGAACAAATTTAACACTTACATTAGTTTGTGAACATTAGGACCTTTGGATAAACTGCTTCTGAAAAATACAAAAAATATAATTTAGAATAGGGTTTTCCAATGAACGGCTTTCAAAGAAATAAATATTGGATATAAATTTGAGTATAAACCATATTAATATAAAATAAAAATAATGATAAATTTCGAGCTCAAACTCATTATAGTTCGGCCAGTTTACAATTTCAACAAATTATAAAACCTACACAAATGGTTAGATATTTCTACAAAATTCTTTCGGCTACTTTAAATATAGACCAAACTTAAAAAAAAAAACTGTAGGCCAAATGACGATAATAATTCGACCGGCATTTTAAGGGTTATCTTCTAGTCCAGATTTAGCTTGCACTAAGACCCATTTGGTACAATGAAAAACAACTTGTAAGAATTCAGTGCGTATATAGTAAAACCTACCTTGCAAGACATATGGGATAATACTCACAGAAAAAATATAGGGCTTAGGGATACAATGCCTAATAGAATTAAATCTGTTATAACTAATAAATGCGATGTAACCCATTATTAAATGGCGGAATACTTGAATAACATATTCAGTTTTTATAACTTTAAAATCTATATTTAAACTAATCGAAATAAATTTCTCACCATTTCCACAGGTTTTATAATTTGTTTGTTGAAGATGTAAACCGACCGAAATATTATGAATTTGGGCTCGTATATAATATTTACAAATGAATTTTTAAATTGAGAAATACATATATTTAAAACGCTCGCCCAATGACGTCACGGCGCTAGCGGGGTCAAAACGAAGTTGGTTCATTTGATGGTGTTTGTGCGCATGCCTGGATTTTCCGCGAACTTTCGTGTTTTATCAAGTATTTAAAAACAATTGTATATATTAAAAATATTTATTCTATTAATTTTTATGCAAAATAAAAAAATATAGGTTTAATATTTTCATCTCTACCTTAACATAATGAAAGAATAAAAAATCATGGAAAACCCTATAGAGCACAGTCTCACACGTGACCTTAGACTGTAGCCAATCCATGTTTGGGGTGAAACTATCACTTTGCGTTGGCGGCAATTTGAATGTTAGTGTCCTGTGGGTGTAATGATCAAACTGACGTTTAAAACGTTAGGTTGTTTTTTTTGTATTCGTTTGAAGTTTTGTTGTTTTTTTTACTCTTTTAGTGTGTATTGTTCTTTTAGATTTTAAGGTACGGTTTCCTAGACGCGACCAGCCGCGGCGGGCGGTCGCCGCGACTTTACTCCGATCGGTAGTCGCAGAGCACTACTGTTTTCCTAGACGCAACAACTGCAGTTCGAAATGAAGCGAATTATTTTACAAAATAATTATATTTTCCAAATGTAAATTTCAATTTATAGCAGCATTCATTTTTTTATATTATTTCATTTACATTCTCCTGATTTTCCTATTTTCTCTGCAACCTCCTTCCATATTTTGTCTTTATATGTTACATCTTTATACTTATCATTGCTACTATCATATAAAACATTTTTTTCTCGAACTTCTTCAACTAATTTCTCATCATCTGCGGCTGAAAATGCTGATTTCGCCATCCGGTCGCCGGCGACTGTCGCGGAGTACTCCTCCCTATACAGTCATTCGTTTGTCGCCGCGGCAGACGATCTGCCGCGAAGTCGCGATCGCGCCGAGAAAACCACTTCTTATAATTTGCCTATAAGCAGAGGTGTCGCGCGACTGGTCGCCGCGGCTTGTCGCGTCTAGGAAACCGTACCTTTACTGCTGCTTTGAACTTATTTAATATTTATTGTGTTTGTGTTATATTTTTGCGAATTTCAAAAAAGTTCATTTTGTTCTATAATCAGTATATCAACTTATATATTATGTCATTAAAATTTCGTGTAGAGGTATCGAAACACCCTGTATATTTGCTCTTTTTTTTAATTCAAGATAAAGTAAACATTTATTGTATAAATAAAAGCATATAATCTACTAGGAATCTTTGTTCCAAATACAAATAAAACAAATCACCTTTTCAAAATGAAAACAATTTCATTCTCTATTTCATGTCTGTTACAACTCTTCTCTCTATAACTTATTCAGCAGGGAATATAGGTGTATGTTGAATGTACCGGTTCTTGTTAGAATCTAGTTGGCAGTTCGTTTTGTTTTCTTGTTTGTCTGCCAGAGTAGTTTATTGAAAAGCAACAAGTCCAGACCATGTGGGTGGGACGTTTCATTCGCTTCTCACAAGTGTCCAGACGTCACAATCAATAATGTGAATGAGAATCTCAGAGAATTATCTCAGTTTTTTCTTTTTCCTGTTGGAAAACTAATAAGATGTTTCTGTTTGTGATTTCATTATGTAATGCTGGACGCGTTTAATATTTTATGAAAAAATGAAGCATTATAAGAATTAGAATATAAAAATTGTTAAGATTTGTATACAAGTAACAATACCTTTTCAACTTCTATTTCAGAAAGAGTGATATCAATTTCAGAAAGAGTAAAATATTTTTTTAAATATTAGAAATAGATCTTAATGATTAAGGAAATTACAATTACATTTTATCAAAAAAAAAAAAAAAATTCGGAGCTACCTCAAATAATTTCAGAATTATTAAAGGTACAATAAAATACTATAAGACAATCTTATAGAAAATAAGGCGGACATTCGAGTAGAGAAGCAAATATATTTTCTTAAACCAATGGTTCTCAAGTTACAACATAAAGTTATATATATATTTAAATGGGATGGTACCTACATATTTTAGGGCCATTCGCTACAGTATTTTTTTATTCAACCATGTAATCATTTTATATCCTTACATAAAAGAAAATATTGAAGAAAATTCAATTCAAATTTAAATAAATTTGATTTTTATAGTTATTTTTCAGTAGGCTATGTATGAAAAACAATTGAGCTTAAATCAAAACGAAACAAATATTTGTTAATAACTTTATAAACAGCGGTTTATTTGATTTCCATATTTCCATACTAAATAATTTAAATTTTAAATTGACAAATAGCAGTATTTGTTTTTCATATACAAGATGGTGACCGACACAGCCGAACATACGACTTTAACATATAAAATCAGACTTTCCTAATTTCCTGCTTCCCTAATTAGTTTAGGTAAAAAAGCTTCAAATAAAATCTGTAGAGCATAAAATTCTGCATCTGAATCAATAATTTCTTATGCCTTGTAACGGCAGAAATTAGGTATGAAAATGTCACAAATTACCTCAAAAATAGCAATAGTCATGAAATTGAGACAAAATAAATAACAAATGTCTAACGGTTGACCTACCAGGTAAGGGTAATTTATTTTTATTAGGTATTATTTCTAATTTCCGTTCCAATTAACAATTATCTGTTAATTTAAATAGATATTTGTTCACTTGAACAGAAATTACAAATAATAAAAATAAATTAACCTAGTTTGACAGATAAATCGTTAACATTTGTTAATTTTTTGTTTCAATTCCATGGCAATAGCTATTTTTGGGGTGATTTTCCACATTTTTATACCTAATTTCTGTCGTTACAAGGCATGCAAAATTAATTATATTTATTGATTCAGATGCAGAATTTTATGCCTTACAACTTTTATTTGAAGGTTTTTTTTAAATTAAAATAACAGCAAGCTTACTGTTTTCTGTAGTCTAGCCTACTGAAAAATTACTATAAAAATCAAATTTATTTAAATTTCAATTAAATTTTTCTCAATATTTTTGTTATAATAATAATAAGTTTATTCCACTGACATATTTACATATGTATAGAATACATCATTTGTACATACTTCGTTTAAAATAATAATGATATAGTAATAAAATTATAAGAGGGAGACTTCATTATAAACTGCTCAGATATTCATTTAACGAGTAATATGTTTTATCCAGAGGAAATTTTTTAAGTAGTTTTAAATTTACTTTTTCTTTTCTCTTCTCTAATATAGTTTGGCAACTTATTAAATATATTTATACCTTGTATTTGTAGCGTATTTTTCAAAGAACTATGCTTCAGTGTGGGTATGTAAAATAAATATTTTTGTCTCGTGTTAAAAGGATGTATGTCTGCATTTGTTTTAAAATCGTTTTATTGTTATATACGAATAGGCAAACTTCAAAAATATACAGAGAAGGTAGAGTGAGTATATTTAAGTTTTTAAAAAATTGTAAAGATATAAAATGATTACATGGATGAATGTAGAAAAAAAATACACTATCGAATGGGCCTAAAAAATATATACCATCCAATTTTAAAAAAATCTGTTGTGGCCAGCACAATACCTTCCGTCAATCCTGTGTATAATGTATAAATTTCATACATAATTTTTCTTGCAAAAGATTCTAAATTTCCAGTAAAATTATTTCATAAAAACACTATTCAAATTGCACTTGACAGTGACATCTTCTTCTTCTTTAACTTTTCCCATTCGTTAGGGGTCGCTATTTTTGCGTGTCGTTATCATTCAGTTCCTTTTCTCTCAAGTCTTCCGCAATACAGTCCTTCCATCTTATCTTTGGTCTTCCTCTGTTTCTTCAACCTCCTATTACTAAACTATTCATTCTTGTTCCAATATAATTCTTCATTTCTCCTCATGACATGTTCAAACCAATGTAATCGTCTTTCTTGTATCTTTCTAGAAACTTGTAACACTAGAGTTATTTTCTTACCGTATCTTTCCGTGTTTTCCCCAACATCTACTTCAACATCCTCATCTCTGCAACGTTAATTTACTTTTTATTAATACTGACATCTGTCAATTTGAATTATATGAATATAGTAGTTTCCATGTACAGCATAGCTGGCTGAATTATAAAATTTAATTTCTTTAAAATTCTTTAACTCTGTATCTATTGAATATGAAGTATAAAATGTAATCAAATCGTATAGAGAATAATATATTCTTTAAGTTATAATAACGTTAAATGTCAATAAATCACATTTAACTGTTAAATCTTCAAATGAGGGTACTTCCGGTTCACCAATTATAACCAAAATCTAATCACTTGTTCTTCCGGATGTAAACTTGAGGAATACGAAAAAATTATAATTTTTGGAATCGTGGTATTGAAGTTATGGGATCCGGAACTTTTGTCACACACACGCAGACACACACACACACACACACACACAAACACACACACACAAACACACACACACACACACACACACAGACACACATACAGACATCACCGTAAAAATGGTAAAATCGTATTATAGGGACCATAAAACATGCTTATACACTAAAAACTCATCTTTGAATTTTTTGACCAAAGACAATACCTTCCTTACCTAAAGGTGACGGAAGGTAAAAATATAACATTGGTTAAAAATAAATATTTTCTTCTTTACTCGAATGTCCTCCTTGGTCTTCTATAAGATTATCTTACAGTAAGTATTTTATTATATCTTTAATAATATAGAAATTATTTAAGGTTGCTCGTTTACCTATTATACCATGGATATGTAATTTTTATATAAGAATACATTCTGAAATTCAGTTTACTTTTCTTAAAATTAAATTTACTTTTTTTCCGAAATAGATATTCGGATTTTAATTATTAATGTTTTATTAATTCTCAAATTATTTGCCTGCACTCATGTACATACAAATCTTAACAAAAAGTTTTAAATTTAATATTAGTTTCATAGAGTAGAAATTGGAACTACACAAGCATAGTTCGTTAAAAGTTCGATACTAGTGTACCTATACATTTCACTAAAACAAATTTTGAAATTCAATAGCCAGTTTGAAACAAAATTATAAACAGGAACAACATCAAACAAAATTTGTGTATACATTGCGACTATTGCGAATTCCAACAAAAACATGGAATAGAAATATCAATGAAAATTTTATCTTCTTTTTCACATGTTTTCGGAACCAAACTACGACGAAACAATTTATATGAAGCAACTGAAAACTTTATTTTCTATCCCTTTATTTAGAAGGCGACCACGGGTTCTCAAACATTCTGTACAAGATAAAAGGTGTATCTAATATTCTAGCACTTTATTCTAGAGTATTCTAGAGACGTGCGCCTTTTATTTTGTAATAACTGACCTATTCTTTCTAGGAGTTCCGTTCGAAGACGATAACTCAATCCATCAATGACTCCAAAACTTAATTCGTCAGTAAGTAACGCATAAATTAAAATTACAGCACTTGCACAAAATTGTTTATAATATTTTGATGCACTTAGCACAATTGAAGTTATTTGCACTGTTGAAATTAATATTATGTAGACTAGGTGAGTGTGTTAAAATCGTATATTTATTATAAAATTGTCACAATTAGATTAAGATTACAACAAGCACGTATTTATTTAACATATTTTTTTTTATTTTAACGTAAAATTGTCTGCTAGCATATGGTTTTTTGCTAACTTAATTTTGCATACTTACATTTAGTTATACAATAATAAATAGTTTATGATGCCATTTATTATACAGGGTGTTAATTAAAAAGCTGGCCATAGGCGTTTAACATGGGAAATAAGTTTTTCCTTGAGATACCCATTTAATTTTAAACAAAGAAGTTATAAACAAATGTTAATCAAATTCTACAACTAAATCACTAAACAGATTTTATTTTATACCTGTAATTTCTAAAATCCGAATTAAAATTTAGATCTTAGATAAAATTGCGAAAATATACGTACATTAAATTTTTGAAAGATGTCCGATCAAGGTCATCTACGAATTGTATGAATTAAGATTTTTGTTTCGCCTATTCTGACAAATTCAGTAGTGTCCTTTGCTTAGTTTTTATGAGGGTACATAAGATACTACTGTTATTTTATTATTATAAAAATATATTTTACAGTAAAAGCATTCAAAATTCAAAAATAAGTCAACTGGTAAGTTTATTAGCAAATGTAAAACCAAATATGTGAAAAATAAGATACTGATTACATTACTGACAGTGTCAATGTTAGTGACACTGACAGAAAATAACGTTACTCGTGTGGCTATGAATCAAGGTAATGTATCAGAATTAATAAATAAAATTACGTTACAGTGATAGTATTATCAACAACGAGCATCGTTTTAAAATGGAATGTCCTAACGTCGAAACAAGATAATTTTTGAAAGACAAGCGTGTTATATTCATCATCCTTATCGCACACGCTTATAGCCTTTACAAAGGAGAGAAATAAATGTATGACAATTTGTTAAATCGTTCATGATTCAGATGACCTTGATCGGACATCTTTCAAAAAAATACTGTAAATTAATGAATTAGTGAAAAAAAATGTATCATAGTTCGCAAACTACAAGTGATTGAAGTTGATTAATAATCAGGACTTATCAGCTCTGTGCAATTTGATGGAAGTGCCTCCGCATCCGGAGTCGGTTCCCAAAAGATTATCAACGGGAGCCGGCGCTCCGGCTACGGTGATACAATCTAAATGGTAGCCGGCAGTCAACTGACAGTTCTCAATTAGCGTATAGCCAATGTACCAACTTTGATCATCGAACATATACAATTTAGGTGTCGACGTGCGCGTATAGCAGCGTTGCCAGATTTCTTTTTCAGGCAAAGCGGAATTTTGAAACCTTTTGAGTAAAAAAGCGGGATTCTTTCGTCGAAAACGGGACATACTAAAAAAACGTATAAAATCAGTAGTTTTTAAATACTTATCCTTTTATTTGAGTTTAAAATTAAGAATACATGACAATAGATAGATAGATAGCCAAAATAGCCATAGAAAATGTATTTTAATGAAAATCCGTTACTTTACTATATAGTACTAACAATAACTGACTGGTTTACTCTGTAATTAGACAATTGAGTCTTCAGAGGAATATAATTATAAATCATATTATATAATATAATTAAGTAAGAATTACTTATATGAATTTCTTATTCATATTTCTGTGAAGATTTAACTTCTTTTTTCTACAGTCTACATAGAAAGAAGCCATTTGCTCTCTCTTTTGTCAACGCAAAATATCACTTTGCCGCTCTAGCGCGACAAAGTAGAAAAAACGCTCGCTGTCCAAATTTCTAACTATACAATGGAAATGTCACTTGTCTACATTCTTAATGGAAACGTTTAGTGAGTAACTAATGGCACTGTAGTGACATATTTACCACCTTTACAAATCAATCTGACATATAACTGCTCTGTCGGCATATTTCATAACCAAAAAAAAAAAAAATGCTGCACTATTGTGAAAATAAAATATGGCATTCATTTACAAAAACGAAAGTATAAAATGTTTAGATTAGATTGAAGCAATATGACCTATTGTCTTGACCAGAAGAATGGGAAATAACGATAAATTAAATTTAAATATAAAAGACGTTTTTTCTTTATATTAATCCTTGTTAATTGAGTAGTATTGTAAGTACAAAGTGTACATTTTATTATTTTTTGTTATGGTGGAGGACCCCACTGTGGCGACTGTAGAAAAAATCTTTGTGTGTTTCAAGCGTAAATGGACATTGTCGATTTGGAGAGAATGCCGCGCGACGCAGGAGCGCGGCAACAACCTCTCAATCAACAATGTCCTATTTTGCGCTCTTAATACACAAATAGCTATTAAAGTTTCCTTTTATTCTTTAATATAGATGAAAAACTCTGCACAGGCTAGCTCTGCTTTCATTAAATTTATGGAGCATTTATTTCTGGCATCGGACCATTTTTAATTCATTTGGAAAAAACCGCGCTCGGGAAAGCAATTTGACGTTGGGATACTTAATAAGAAGGAAACTAGTTTAATCATATTACTGATATCATTTTTTGGAAACTGTTTAAAGAGCTGGTGCCATTCCTGTGCAGTGGTGTCTTTACAATTTCCCACTACTACGTCCAAGGATGATTTCAACAAGGCCATACACTTGCCTGTGTCACCCGCGCCTCCGCCGTGCCGCACCGTCGAGTAATCCCGGAAAAGCGGAACTGAGCCTGTCCCGCGCGGGACATTTAATTTTGGACTAAAATCGGGACGTCCCGCCAAAACCGAGACGTCTGGCAACGCTGACGTATAGTGTAATAGTGTTATATGTTACAGAAAAAGTGCATAGCGGGATGTTGTGAACATTGAACATTGTAAATATTTATTAGGGTTCCAGAGTCTAATAGAACTATTTTTTGTCCAGCATCAAAATTTCGTTTTTTCAGGTTATAAAATAAAAATAAATAACTTCTGGAAAAAACAAAATGTGTTCAGTGACTTAGATGTAGAATGTATGAAAGTTGAATTTCTGACAGTTCAAACGATATACACTTATTTATAATTTTGTTTAAATTCCGTGGCTATCACAATATTTAAAATTTTAATTTGGATTCTACAGGTGACTAAACATGCAAAATTAAATCTGTTTAGTAATTTAGATGTAGAATTTAACTATCTACAACTTTTATTTGAATCATTTTTGTCTAAAATTAATTAGGAAATTTTGCGCAAGGGAAAACTGATTTCCTATGGCACGCTTTTTAATTAACACACAAACTTTGCCGATTTTTATCATTTTTAATGTTATCAATAAAATTGTATTTTTTAGTACAATGTGGTATATTTTATACAAGAAGAGTTATAATTAACCCATAACGATTTGAACTATATAGCATTTTACATGTATGCGTTTCTTCGAGTTGCGCTTTGGCATTTTTGAATAGTATAATTTGAATTTAATTTTAGGGCTTTATACGGTACAACAGTGTAACGCATAAGGAAAATGTTTTATGAAAGTAATGATTGTAATTTTACGCAAAAGTCGCTCCCAGGAATTTATTCTTTTCCGTGTCTAGTACTAAAAAAGGTTCTTATTTAATTATGAAAATATGACTACTTTTAAATGATTTTATATCAAAATTCTATTAAAATATAAAACTTTTCATTATTAAAGCGAAAATATGTTATGTGTTTAAAAAAGTATGAACCGATAAACGCTAAATACATCATTTTATTCAATCTTTCATTGTCTGTTAATTCGATATGTTACTAGACATAAAGATTATTGTAGCAAATAATGAATTACCTTTATAAAAATGTTCATGATGCTTAGATAAATACGTACTATTGAACCGTGTACTGATTTGTAATGAATTTATTAGGGGTATTAACTATGTTCAAATTGTTATAACACATTTCCTAGAAACGCACACAATGCATTATTAAAATCAAATCGTTATGTATTGCTCAGTCTGTATATGATATAATATTTGAAGGAAACTGAATTTAGTAAAGGTACTCGAGTATTATGAATACTGAAACTGAAGGTTTTTTTTTCTTTTTTTTTTCAAAAACAAAATTTGTATATCTATTGTAAAAATAGAGATTTTATAAATTCTTTTCGATTTTAACATCATTTTCCTAGTCAATTAATTACAATTATTCTTTGAACGGTACTCAGAATAAGGGAAAATTCGAGTAGATAAATAATGTTTGAGCTAGCTGGTCGTTTTCTTTAGTCGTAGAGATATGGGTTCTCCGCTTGATAAATAGCAAATATTTGCGGTTCAGCCAGCACCTTTTCAGCGCTATGCATGATGGTTGGTTACACAAGCACTAAATTTTCAGCACAATCGTAGTTGTAGAGTAGAGCCGCTGTAATATTTGAGCAAATAGTTTGTAGATAGCATGATATAACACAAATATACATACATATATACTAAAATATTTTACGTACACTCATATACAAAATTTATATTTAGAAATATTATTTTAAGTTTCACACCTTCAAGGACGTAGCCAGGATATTTTTGTAGAGTGGGCCAGCGGTGGGCCAAAAATTATTTAGGTGGGCCACTACTCAGAAAGTTTTGTACTGCTACTTACTTTTTTCATTACAACAAGAATAACCAAAAATTGATTTTTAGTCATACAATTTGTGAAACATATGTATAGCGTGTTTTTGCAGAGTGTGCCAGGCCCACCCTGGCTCACCCCTGGCTACGTCCCTGGTTTATTAAAAGAGTTAGTTCTAAATCCGGTCAACTTAGCAGTATTTTAATTAATATGTAGCGACAGCAAATTATTCTAATCGTCATAGACAATTGTTACTCTTTTTTCCCGAGGTTACTTAGAGACAAAAGCAAAATAAATATTAATTCATATTCTGTTATTCGATGTGTCAACATCAAAAATTAAATTAATCCAATAAATATAAATAAAACCTATACAAGTATTTTATACAATTTAACAATCCCACCATTTATTTTACAATTGCTTTACGGCCACCACCGTACAGCTTCATTTCATTAAATACTCTTCATACAATTTAATTATCCCCGCATTTGTTTTACATTTAGTGTAACGGCGACCAACCGTTACAACTGGTGACCCCTTTGATTCGACACGCAACCTTGCAACCGTTACAAATACATAGTTCCTAGGTATAGAAATTGAATTTGCGATATGTGCGTATGTATCTTGTCCAGATTATTTCAATAACATAAAATGACAAGCACCCTCTTTCATCTTACTAACCGCCAATTGGCTGTAAGTTAGGTAGGAATTTTATCAGTACCAGTGTCACATTTACTTTGTTTTTTAATACCCAATAATTAACTGTTTCACAAATAACAAAATTATGAACTTAATTAAATAAAGATGGGCGTGTTTTGGGCAACATTTATATCGATTTCTCGGACATTCCTGAATTTTTGTATATTCTGAGTTGAAGTTGCCTAAAACGCATGTGTTATTAAAAAAATCTGATGTGGCCAGCACAATACCTTTAGTCAATCCTGTGTATTATGTATAAATTCCATACATAAATTTTCTTGCAAAATATTCTAAATTTCCAGTAAAATTATTTCATAAATAAACTATGCAAATTGCACTTGACACTGACATCTTCTTCTTTAGCCTTTCCCATTCGTTACGGGTCGCTATTTTTTATTTTCTTCTTCCACTCATTTCTGTTTTGCGTATCGTTTTAATTCAGTTCCTTTTCTCTCAAGTCTTCCGCAATACAGTCCTTCTATTTTATCTTTGGTCTTCCTCTGTTTCTTCAACATTAGATTACTAAGATATTCATTCTTCTTCCAATATATTCTTCATCTCTCCGCATGACATGTTCAAACCTACGTAATTGTCTCTCTTGTATCTTTCTACAAACTTCTAACACTAGAGTTATTTCCCTTATTCTTTCATTCCTTACCCTGTCTTTCCGTGTCTTCCTCAACATCTATATCTCAACATCTTCATCTCTGCTAAATTCATTTACTTTTCATTGATACTGACATTTGTCAATTTGAATTATCTGAATATATTAGCAATTAACATGGTTAGCATAGCTGGCTAATTTATGGAATTTAATATATTTATAATTCTATAACTCTATCTATTGAATGTGAAGTATAAAATGCGATCAAATCGTATAGAGAATAATATATTCTTTAAGTTATAATAACGTTAAATGTCAATAAATGATATTTAACTGCTTTTTTTCAGGAAAAACTGTTAAAATCCTCAAATGAGGGTACTTCCGGTTGACCATTTATAACCAAAATCTAATCACTTGTTCTTCTGGATGTAAACTTGAGGAATATGAAAAAAATATAATTTTCGGGATCGTGGTATTGAAGTTATGCCATCCGAAACTTTCGTCACACACACACACACACACACACACACACACACACACACACAGATACACATACAGACATCATCGTAAAAATGGTAAAATCGTATTATATGGACCCTAAAACGTACTTATTCACTAAAAACTCATCATTGAATTTTTTGACCAAAGACAATACCTTATTCCTTACCTAAACCTGACGGAAAGTAAAAAGGGCTGAATTTGTAAAGAGAAGGCATCACAAAACATCATAATATAAGTAGAAACATAAATTTTCATACCAATTCATCCTGAATAATAAACAAAACTAAAAATCTCTTACGTAGTACGATTTTCGCAACTTATATGTGGCATTATTAGGGACCTCTGCAATATTGTTAGTATAATAACCATTATTTCCCTTAATTTCGAAGTTGATCAGTATGAAGCCCGAGATGTAAATGTTGCCCAAAACCCATTGTTGTGTCCGTAGAAAGTTACGCTTGTGAAAAATATGCCCATCTTTATTTAATTAAATTCTAAATTTTACTGCTTAATTATTAGGTATTACAAAACTTTAAGTAAATGCATTTTTAGTATAAAAAATGTTGAAATTGGTGACATAACGTTAAAAGATACAATATATTTTCATTTAGAAACATTTAAAAAAAGAACATCCGAACCATTAATTTTCTGTGTAAATTTATTGCACAAAAAACAAAATCAATAAATTTATCGTTCCAAATCCTTTCCCAGTTTATTTCCTATCATTGCACTTTTCTTTCTCTGCATTACACACAATCATACAATTCTTCCCTCAAACCACTAACCGATAGCTGATTTCCACGTACAACTATTTTCCATTTCGCTCATATGAGCACGCACCGACCGCATAAACTTAGCTATTCGCCGTAAAATATCAGCGTCGTATAGAAAATGGTTTTATTATGTTTATCCATTTCCCTGAGAAAAGAGTTTTGATAAATTATGGATTTATCGAGCCATGTAAATTATAGGGCTGTTAAAATATGTTGCATGTTAAAGATTACACAGATTTTTTATTTCTTCGACAATAGATGATTTATAGATGGGGTTGATTTTTTTTGATATTAAATAATCTGGATTTTTTTCAAAGAAAGTTCATTTTATAATAATATGTCTACAAATCTTCAGTATAGGTTTTTCTACAGGTGTTCCATTTTTACGCAATGGGATGTAACTTCATATTTTCAAATGGAACAGCCTATATGCAAATTTGATAAATACATGAAAACAATCATATGTTATATAGGATTTTTCAGGGCCTGGGCCCAATTCTTGAAATTTTACGCATACATAAGTGGGAGATGTGCGTATGCGAACTGCATATTGGTATTCTTGAATCGAAATCGTGTGGTTGTACGCGATAATTCCGTGCGTACTTATATCGCATGGGTATGAATCACTTGAAAGTATCATTCGCACACGAAACTGTATTTGTCTCACTGTCACTGTCACTTGTGTTTGGTGTATTAGTAGTTTACGCAGATCACATAAATCAAATTATGATTTTAAACAATTCCGTGTACGTTTTATGATCTTATATAATGACGCCAATTATAAATGTAGGGTTTCCATACTTGAGTATCATTATAACATTTGACAAATATGTGGTCCTGTATTGATAGAACGATGCAATGGATTGTTAAAATAGAATTTTAGGTGCCTTTTAACGAGTTTTGAATTCGAAACCTGAAATGGTTTGCAAAATTATTATTGCGTGTTTCATATTTCATAGCACTTGCATATTAATATTGCCATATTATGTACGTACATGCCATCAATTTAGAAAAAATAATACTTAATATATGTATAATAAATTTTAAATATTGAAATTACAATACTTATGATTTATGACAGCTTCGCTGACAGCTTTGTTGACAGTAACACTTAAAATAACAATCAAATGATGAAGAATTCACTTGATACAAATGTTTAGTTTTTGTAACACGTGGGGTGTGTTACAGAGGCTCTAATGGTGGTGGCCTTGCTTCTTTGACCAACGATGACCATGACTTTAACTGAACCGAAAACCGAAGGACGAACACACATACACTTACACTTTTACACTTATCTTTGATGGCCGATGAACACTTGAACACACTTATATTATGGACACAGACATTATTAATATTACTAACTAATTTCTTTATTTACACATATTGTTTACATTTAAACTAAATTATTATTAATATATTGCACTAGACATCATCAAACAAATAAACTAAATAGTTACGTTTTACATTGTAACTCTGCGTAGTAGCGTCTACTACGCGCTCAAACTAAAACCCGAGACTACATGTCTTGTCGACACGAGTATCTAAGACAGACTATATGTCTTGTCGACAGGAGTATCTACGACCGACTATTCCAAACAAAACGTTACTTTCGTGAGAGGATTATCTCTGAGGGGTTGAAGAGGGTATCCATATCAAAACATCAGCCCTGCACGCAGGCCCGTAGCCAGGATTTTTTCTCGGGGGGGGCTTCGAGATTTTAGGAAATGGTGGGGAGGAATTAATTAATTTTCCTCTATAAAATTTGTATCGAGAACTTTATTGGAGAAGGAGCTCTTATAACATGAAACAGTATTTCAGAAACACAGATTTTTACCGTTTTTAGAACAAACAAAAAATTTAAGTTTTAAAAAGCCGCAACTACAAAAGTAATCTTCTGATCTTTCTCCCAGCCATAATGTCGATCACTTTGTCTGGCTCCACGGTGATATCCCAGTGAACAGAAATCATAGCCAGTGCACTCAGTCTGTTATCGCTCATCACACTACGTGGTAAAGTTTTTACTCTTCATCGTAGAAAATGAAAAAAGAAGCGATGCTTAATTGACTCGTTTAAGATCGCTTTATTTCAACCTCTGCAAATACGATTAATACAGGCGTTCAAAAGCGGCTCGAGTACAGTACGCTTTAGACAGTGAAGTTAGGCACATAACTATAATAGCAACTGACACTTTCTTGTAGTACTTTCTCATATGGGAACGCTATATCATATCTCTTTAAAGTAATTGCGAAAATTCTTTTCGCGCGTGATTCAAATAATTTGAATAGGTATTTTCGTTACTAGGACGGCAAAGTTCGTATTCCGAAACGAGTGTACTTTCGGAGCGAGGCGAAGCTGAGTTCTAAATGACACTCGTGAGGAATCGACTTTTCCGTCGTGTAACGAACGTAATTTTTCGTGACAAACGCAGGAGAAGGCCATTTTTGCAGCCCGAAGGGCTGGAAAAGTGGGCTTTATCCCGCGCGTGTTAAGAAAATTGACTTTTTTCCAAAGTGAAAATTCACGTTTTCAAAAAGCTAATATTCACTTTCTCGTAGTGAATATTCACTGTTTCAAACAGTTATAAGTCGTGTACTACGGAAAAGTGAAATTTCACTTTTTCAAATTTAGATAGTATGATAGATGGATAGATGTAAACGAAATTTATAAGAATTTCGGGGGGGGCTTCAGCCCCTCGAGCCCCTCCCCTGGCTACGTGGCTGCCTGCACGTAGGCTTGCAATAACTTCTAAACTTAATTGTCAACAAATAACTGTCCAATGTCTCTGGCAGCTAGACTAAACAGTCAGTTAATAAAAGATAACTATTTCTAAACAGAATTTTGACTAACAAAGATAACAAGTTGAAATATTATTTCTGAAACTGTAATTTAGAAAAGATTATAAAAAGTTATTTATTTGTTATTGCTCGCCTTGTCACATTTTGATTGGCTGCTACATACTACGTTCGTTTGCTTTCGAGAATCGTATACGTAGACTTCGGCCGAGTTTCGTTTGGTATTCAAGAATACCACTCTTGCGTACAGTACTGTTCGTGCACGAAACAAACCACACGAATTTTGTCACGTGCGAAAAATTTCGTATGATTTCAAGAATCGGATCCCTGATTTAGATCGTCGTGTGCTCTAAACTGCTCTAACCTAATCAAAGCGCCTCAAAAACTATAATATGAGAAAATCTTGCGCCCTATGCTATAGCCTAGTCAGCTCATCTCGTAATTGGGCACTGGGGTTTTACATTAAGAGCAACGCAGTTTGTAATATGCAATCGAAGTTGCTGATATGTGGGCAGTGTTTTGTTTTGATTCCACTAACATTTGTGTTTGTCAAAGTCTACTATTTAATTATGAAGTAGTACACGCCGGTCGTTATAATCGGTAATGTGGCAGAGATAAAATATATTGGAAGAAGAATGAATAGCTTAGTAATAGAAGGTTGAAGAAACAGAGGAAGACCAAAGATGAGATGGAAGGACTGTATTGCGGAAGACTTGAGAGAAAAGGAACTGAATGAGAATGACATGCAAAACAGAAATGAGTGGAAGAAGAAAATAAAAGATAGCGACCCCTAACGAATGGGAAAAGCTAAAGAAGAAGATAGTGTCAAGTGCAATTTGCATAGTTTGTTTATGAAATAATTTTACTGGAAATTTAGTATCTTTTGCAATAAAATGTATGTATGGAATTTATACATAATACACAGGATTGACAGAAGGTATTGTGCTGGCCACATCAGATTGTTTTAACTTGTTGACGAATTTATTTTGTTTTGATTACATTTTTTATTAAATACAGAAGGCTTTGCAATAGTTTTTTTTTTCAATTTGACATCTGGTAAAATTAAATACCAGGTGTAATAATAAAATATCGGATTGAAATGGATGAACTGTTTAATTAATTAATTTTCTTTAAATTTGAAATGTGTAATATTAAAATAATGTAATGCACAGCCTTCTTTAATAAAAATGTAATATTTAAATCATTCGCCATTTTATTTTTTAATAACGTAACATTATTGTTTTATACTATTGGAAAGTGCTGCCTCGGTTTGTTAAAGTAAACTCACACTTGCAATAATGCAGTTTCTAGTCTAGATACAAATAACAATTAACAGATGATTGCATATGTTTCATTGCCACAACCACTGTTTTTACCGTCTAAATTTTATTATTGTTACATTTTTGCTGTTTAAAAAAATGATATATGGAAAACAAATATTATTTTCTTTCATTCTTTTCAACGATGTAGCTTGTCCATAAAAAATATATCATCTCGAAATCTAATCTAATAGCAATTCGAAACTTAGACATTATTTGCAAAATTTAACTTTTTTTCTAAATCGAGTAACCTGTGCATTTTCCTTTCCGGATAACATATCGCTAAATAGTCTTCTAGTAGGACAACTTTTATCTATTTTAAATAACTTTGTACTCATACGCAATATAAAGATATCTCAAAATAATAAAATTTACAAAGCAATACGAAACAATTATCTTTTTAGAGTTCAATAAATCAGAATCAAATCTGAGATATCTTTATATATTATTTTTATTCCGTGTTATTTTCTTCTAAAATAATTGCCAATTAGAGAATCCCGCATCTAACTTTATTTCCTTCTAAATGGAAGCACGTAACTTAAAATTTATGTGCAGGCGACATAAAATTTTTATTAGAAGAATATATTCCGCACTCTTTTATATATTGTTTATGGGGTATATGAAATATTACTTCGTACATTAAACTGGAAATTACGTAAATCGTTACGATAAGTAGCCATATTAGTCGTAAAACTGACTAAGGGCAATAATTTCTCACTGGACACCGCGTAGGTTAGATTTTATGCAAAGTTATAAATAAAGTTATAAAGTGAAGAACACAGATGTTACCACAACGTTATATTTTATTTGGTCATCAGTTTGATTACTTTACAAGAAAAATAGCGGTATGGAAATTTTTCTGTTTTAACAAATGAGAAACGTTAAGTAGATAAACAGCTAACGATTTTTCCTCGCACTTCTTTTAGAATAATTTGAATATAAAATTGAATATGTGTTTACTTTAGCAAAGTAGTAATATTGATTTTACTATGGAAATTTTATTAGTTGATTCAATTATGATAATAACATAATCGGATATTTAAACATAGCTAGTTGATGGATGGGTGACCAACTTAATATGCATCAGAATATATTATTTTTTTAATATTGGGCTCGTAATATAATATTAAGTAAATAAATATAACATAAAACTTATTACATATTTCTTGGAGTGCCAGTTTGCTTTTATTTTTAAATATTTATGATGATATACCTGTATTATTGTGGGCGCTTACAAGGCGTTATCGTAATGTACAATGGATTCCAGGCTCACACGTGATCCTTTTTCTGTGACCAATCCATGTTTGGGGTGTAACTGTCACTTTGCGTTGGCGACAAGTTGAATATTAAGACGTTTTTATTCATTATAGTTACATGATTACCCCATTTTATTGGACACTCCGGTTACTTGCGGTAACGTCAAACATATGTAGGATGGTTACATGCCAGGTTACTATAGCTATCCTTTTCTAGCTGTCAAAGCGCTGACTTTTGGCGGTCAGATACATGTCAGACACTTTTCAGTAAAAGTAAATATTGAATCTGTAACATTTAGGCTTAATTTACATTAGCAGTACAATGACGGTACAATGGGGTATTCCAGTGTAGTAAAATTTAAAAGAAAAAACATTATAATGTTGAAAAACGACCGAATCCTGAAAAATAAACTCAAAATTGTTTTATTTAATATGATTTTCCATGTGTTTTCTTTTAGCGCGGAAAAGATTCACGTGGATGTATGACGTTCATTCGCTTTATAACGTATGTAATGACGTACTTGTCTGCTTGTGGAAAAAGAAAAAGCAGTGCGTTCACCATTGATACTTTCTCGTTTCTCAGCTGATCTTTGTTTGTGTTTCTTGCTAGTTTTGATATGACAGCAACCAAATTCTTAACTAATAATACTTTAATATAGTTACAACTAAAATCCACGGATAACAAAACAAATGAAAGTCATCCAAAACAAAATAGCATCTGACACTCCCCTCCCCTTACTCGCTCCAAGCCAAGCGACTAACAGCTGTAGTCTTTCCACAGATCACGTGATGAAGCGAATAGACGTCATACCATATAATTCAAATTTTTAAGCATAATTCAAAAATTCATATGTCGCGGGAATGAGACAATAAAAAACTCAAATTTTCACATTTGTATTTTAAATTTATGGAAGTTTCAGAAAAAAAAATAAAAAAAATTACTGGAATACCCCACGGTACTTCTTACTCCAATGTATTTTAATGGACCCATTTACATCTACGTCCTCGGTACGATGACAGTACGATGACGGTACGATGACGGCACATTGTTATTCACTGATTTATATTAGCGGTACGACCACGGTACAGTATAGTTTTGTTTCTATTGAAAAAATCGAGGAAAAAATATTGTATCATAGCGACTGTGTAGTATTTGCATGCAACGTGGAGTGGAAGGTTGCGTTTGAAGAGTACGTGCACATCACGTTGATGTTCATACCAAAATCAGCTGAATGGAAGTAAATATATGCTAGTACGTGATTGACATCTGACATATTTATGACTTTTTGATATTTTTCTTTTAGTTAAATCAAAATACAGTCAAAATGAGCTAGACATGAGAAATTATTGCATACATTATTGAACAAAAGTTCTCTGCTTATGACATAAACGTATAATATACCTACATCATAGATAATCACAGTAAGTACAAAACAGTATCGTTTTGTAAAATTTTCTGGATTTTCTTCATTTTCTTCTTCTTCGTCAAGAGTAAGGGCAATTAAAGTCGGTATTTGATTTTTTTTTTTAAATATTGCACGATATTTTCTACTTTTGATAGACACATGACACATGCACAGCAAACTATCATAATACATAAAAGACAAAATCATATTATCATGGTAATTTATTATGTTCGGACCTTCGTGGTACCGTCTAATGTAAATGCCTCTTGTAATTGACATATCGTCATTGTACCGTTATTGTACCGCCATCGTACCGTCATTGTACCGCTAATGTAAATCAAGCCTTATTGTCAACGTATTTGTATTACGAGGGTTGCCTTTTCTATTTCGGGATTACAGAACAAACAAATATTTATCATCGAAAATGGCTTTATAGTTTTTCAAAATATTCTCCATGAAGATCAATACACTTCTGCATGCGTGTTGAACCAATTTTCGAAGCACTATTTCCACTCCAATTGAGGTATCTCCAAAACATGCATTTTGAACGCATCAACCACTTCTTCAGATGTCGAAAAACGTTAACCTCGCAATTTGTTTTTGATGTTCGGGAATAAAAAGAAGTTATTGGATGCCAAATCAGGACTATACAGCGGATGACTCATCAAAAGTCACTTGTTCGAGCCGATGTGTGAGAGCTCGCATTTTAGTGGTGGAGAATGATCCGTCTTCGGCGGTTTATTTTTCTTATTTCTCCGAAGACTTGTGCCAAACAAATGGTTGTGTACCAATCAGAATTGACCGTTTTACATTGCACCAATGGTACGGTTGAAACATGTCCAGTTTTTCCGAAAAAACAGGCGACCATTTGCTTCGAAGTGCTTTGTGCACGAACGACTTTTGTTGGGTTTGGGTCGCATTAGAAGACCGATACAGTCGACTGCTGTTTACTTTCAGGCTCATGCGCGTAGATCCACGATTCGTCACTTGTCACGATGTTATACACATGTTTTGAAGCACCGCGATCGAATTTTTTGAGCATTTCTTGCGACCAATTGACATGAGCTTGTTTTTGAGCAATTGTGGGATCTAACGCGAAAAAATATTTTTTACGGCCAAATGTTCACGCAATATTGAATGTATGCTGGTCCCACTAATGTCCAAATTGAATTAAGTTCATCGATGCATTGTTGTTGAGTTAATCCATGTAGAAAGTTGTGAAAAATAATGCTTTTTAAGGCCCTTTTCGTAATCAATTCAAGTCTATTTTATAATTAATTTCAAAATTATTTCAACGATGTGGATTCAGAGCTGTTTTCTTATATGTTAATTGTTGTAATCAATTCTTATTATTATTGTAATCAATTATAATTTAAAAAAAATGAAAATTTTATTATATACTGTTCTAATTTAAAGTTATAAAGTACTCTATAGATGTCAGTTTCATCGACTAGATGAATCGGCTTCATTCCTGGGGCCCGATTTTTCAAATCATGCGGAATTTTCCGCACGCGACAAAATTCGTTTGGTTTGTTTCGTGCACGAACAGTATTGTGCGCGTGAGTGGTATTCTTGAATACCAAACGAAACTCGGTCGAAGCCTACGTATATGATTCTCGAAAGCAAACGAATTTAGTATGTTGCAGCCAATCAAAACGAAACATTTGTATCACGTGAATGCTTCATCATTTTATTGTTTTTTAACTGTCACTGTCAACAAAGCTGTCAGCGAAGCTGTCATAAATCATAAGTATTGTAATTTCAATATTCAAAATTTATTATACATATATTACTTTAAATCGTTCTAACAATCCAGGAGCACACATATGTCGGATGTTATAATAATGTTACTCAAAGTGGATTGATTTATAATTGGCGTTAATATATAAGATCATGAAACATACCCGGAATTGTTTAAAATCATAATTTGATTTATATGACCTGGTTAAAGTACTAATACACCTAAGTCAAGTGACAGTGAGAAAGTGGTAGACACAGTTTCGTATGCGAATGATACTTTCAAGTGGTTCATACCCATGCGATGTAATTACACACGGAATTATCGCGTACGACCACATGATTTCGATTCAAGAATACCAATATGCAGTTCGCATACGCATTTCTCCCACTTACGTATGCGCAGGGGCGTACGCAGGAATTTCTTCAGGGGGGGGGCAAGAAGAAATTATGTTTAAAATGCTTTTGTTAAAGGTAAAGGTTTACTTAAAGTAAATACTAAAGAAAATCAGTTTATTTAAAAAAGAACAAATAAAAATTAATAATATATTTAGTGAATTTAAACTTTCTAAAATATTAACCGTAGTGGATTTTCAGAAAATCTTTGTGTCACTTCTACCTCTATACGTATAAAAGTATATGTGCTTGGTTATTATAAAATGTACTGTAATTTTTTTAAAGATGTCCGATCAACAAATTGGATGAATTAGGTTTTTAGCTCCGCCTATTCCGATAAATACAGTTCACTAATTTCTTATGTGGGTCCATAAGATACTACTGTTATTTTATTATTATAACAATATATGTTAATGCAAAAGCATTCAAAATTCAAAACGGAAATGGACTAATACATGTGTAACCAAAAATGTGAAAAATATGATATACTCTGTTAGTGTCATTGACACTGATAGAAAATAAAGTTATTCGTACGGCTTTGAATCAAGGTATATATCTGAATTAATAAATAAACTTGCGTTACAGCGAAAGTAATGTCAACAACGAGCATCGTTTTAAAATGGAATGCCCTAACTTAGTCGAAACAATATTAACTTTTGAAAGACAAGCGTATTGTATCCATCCTTATCGCACACGCTTCATGTTATGTAAATGAAAGAAATAAATGTATGCCAATTTATTAATTCGGTCATGATACAGATGACCTTGATCGGACATCTTTAAAAAAAATGCTGTATGTTATTATACCTGTACAATACACATGTATTATACATTTCATACTGTATAAAAGGTATTATTCCTTTTGAGCAGTTTAATAATATTTAGTATTGATCATATTATATCATTTCATACACGTATAATATATTTTTATACAGTATTTTACGTATGTATGATACATGTGCAATATAAAATGTATAATACTTTTATTTTATATACATATATACAGTAAATTTTCCATTTTACTTTTTATATGGAAACTTTAGGGGAGGGGGCAACTGCCCCACCTTGCCCCACCCTGCGTACGCCCATGCGTATGCGTGAAATTTCAAGAATCGGGACCCTGGCACATATAAATTAATTAAATGATGTAATCACATTGAATGCCATTTTTAGAGAAATTTGACTTTATATCTGAGTTGATCCCCATGTCATCAATTTCTGATGCAAGAATTACTAAACTTTTATCTAGCATCTTTGTCGTACACACATGGCATATATGGACTTTTATTCGCTATTTGAATATTCATGTCATTCTGTCAATCACGTAATAAAGATGATTTTGGCGCCGATAATTTGTGTTGCGTTGTGTGATGGTAGTTTTGTTAATTCTTGGTACTATATTGTGCATTTTTCTATTACAAAGACGGTGTTTTTAAGATTGCCGACAATTATTGCAACATATTTCTTTTAGACAATAAAAAGAGGTATATTTCATCCATTATACTTATATCGTATTTATTCAATTCGTTTATTATTGCTAAATAATAACTGGCGATTTGAATCATATGGTTACGATTGATGACATGAGGATCAAGTCGTGGAGACAAACATTATATTGTTTTATTGCCTAGAAAATTTGTAAGAAACTAACAAAAAAATATATCTCAAAATACTTAACAAATAGTTCATTTTTCTCAGCAGTCGTTACGGAATAGGAATAGAACCCACCCACCTCAATTAACGAATCATCCACTTATCATTGGAATCTATTATTAGTTGAAAAACTATTCTCTCTCTACCTCTCTCTCTCTCTCTCTCTCTCTCTCATGTACTCATATTGTCGCCGACAAATCCTTTGGCGCTTGTAAGTTTTTGCTTGTATCGATGTAACGGAACGGAAATTGAATCCCGCTGAAGCAGAACTTCGTCTGCCATTATCTTATTTTCAAGTTAAATTGTTTCGCATTGTCTGGGGAAGTTGAGAATTGTGGCTAGTCCCGGTCAGACATTTTGTCGAAGACAACAGAAGAGTTTAGTTGCATACTTGCCCGGCAGACCGTATACAAATGAAATATTTGATCACGAAAGAGGCGATATTATACTGGTTCGATTGTTTGATTCGCCAAGCTATAGAAATCTGTGAAATATTAACAGTATTCCATTTACTACTCTGCGAGTAGGTAATTCATATTTTAAATGATAAATTGTTTATTTTTTTGTGAGAATTAAAATACAATACGCTATATCATTTTTTAGAACTAACTCTTTCAACTGCTCACACGTTGTACGAACCCAAACCCTTAATATTTCGGCCAGTTTACATCTAAAACCTACGCAACTGGTGAGAAATTTATACAAATTTATATCGACTAGTTTAAAATATAAATTTTAAACTCGCAATAACTGAATATGTTATTCAAATTTTCTGCCATTTAATATTGGGTTACAACGCCTTTATTAGTAATACCAGCTTTAATTCTATTAGACATTGTATCCCTAAGCCCGGCAAATTTTTCTGTGAGTATTTTCCCTGTTACGTACAGGCCGAGCAAGCCCCTGTTTGTAGCACCAAATTGACAGAGGCGGCAAAATGACTATTTTTAGTTATTTTACTTCTTTCCGTTTTCATTTCATTTTAATTATACGTTATCACGGCGTCTGCGACAACCTTAATAAAAACAAAATAACACCTTTTATACTGATCCATAAAATATTTATATGAAGAAGTGGCGCTTTTGAATAAGTTGCCTGACTCGGGAGCGGAGTGACCAGACGGCCTGGAAATGTCGCTCAGTGCATAGCATAGCATATAGACAAGAAGGATCGAGAAATGACATAAATTGTAAAATTTTGTCCTTTATTTGTGTCACCATCTATCGCCAAAGTTTTTTTTTTTGCTATTAGTAAAAGTTTAAGATTTTGGTTGCGATTTGTGTATAAAATATTTTCATTTAAATATAGTTATTCTATTATTTCACTATCATTTTAAATTAACTATATTACTTTGCAAAGCCAAATGTAATCTATTTCGATGTGGGTAAGCTGGAATGAACAAAAATAGAATCAATTTTTTAGACAAAATATAGTTGTTTACATACCAAATGCGGGAATGATTGGTTCCCGGATGTGTTTGGCGGCGCGAGCTTGCGGGAACCAAGTTCACGCATGCGGTTTGTACAATATTTTTTGTACGAAAAGTATAAAACTTATTAATTAGTAATTTTTGTACAAATAATTGTAATTATTAAAACTTCAATAGATATACACTGCTGTGTAGCTAATTTCAGAGTGATATGACAAATGTAAATTCCAATTATTTTCATGTTTATTTTTATGTAATGTAGTGTTAACCATGGTATGTAAATAACTACTTATTACTTACCAAGTATTTCACTTGTAGTATATAGCAAATTTAAACTTAATAAACTTGTTAAATTTCTTATTGTTTTGTTACAATTTACATTACATTTGTAGGTTATGTGTTACCGACTTCCCGTGTACTCTCTGTCTTGCCGACTTCCACCGAGCAGAAATTGTTGCCAACATAATGAATCAAACGCACCAGATTAATTATATTAAAATTAAATTCCATTCAATGTTCCAGCATTTTCTCTTATTATTATTAAACGAGAGAGTGTTTGAGAAACTATACTTTATTATTATAAATTTAGTTCTTTAAGAAATGCTTTAGAAATAGGAGAGTATTTTTTCCAAAATTTCCCGGTCACTTATCTGGTGGAGACCTGGGGAATTGACGTTTCGAAACAACACGTTTCAATGCATGAGTACAAAAAATATTTTTGCCACTCGAAATTTCAAGTTTGTTTTTTGCGTATTTTAGTAAAAAGAAAAATTGCCTGTAGCGCCGAAATGTCTAGCGGCGGCCCTGGTTTTACTACACGCACTGGATTTTTACGAAGTTGTTTTTCATTGTACCAAAAGTAAAAGGTCTCGGTAGAATCTAAGTCTGGACTAGAAGATGACCCTTAAAATGCCGGTCGAACTATTATCACCCGTCATTTGGTCCACAGTTTTTTTTTTAAGTTTCAAGTCTATATTTAACGTAGCCGAAATAATTTTAAATAGGTAGAAGGCCGTAGGTTCCAAAAAAAGTTGACTTTAAATATGTCACTTTATTATTACATATGGACGTTTCGGACTATAAATTTGTCCATCATCAGCTATATAAAATTATACAAAATTACAATCAATGTAAATTAATAAAATAATAAATTTCGACTTACCACAAAAAATGAAGAGAAATATTTTTAAATTTAAATGTTACATTTAAAAAGCTCTTAAATATTATTAGATTACATTTTCAAGCACTACTTGAAACAATAGTAGTTGAAAGCCCAAATTTTGTCGAGAATCACAGCAGAGCCATGAAACAAAAACATATTTACTACAAGGCGACAGTTTGAGCTCTGACTCAAGTGTGAAAAAACAGCAATATTTAAAAAATTTAGCGCATGTATTTTTTTAAATATTGCTGTTTTTTCACACTTGAGTCAGAGCTCAAACTGTCGCCTTGTAGTAAATATGATTTTGTTTCATGGCTCTGCTGTGATTCTCGACAAAATTTGGGCTTTCAACTACTATTGTTTCAAGTAGTGCTTGAAAATGTAATCTAATAATATTTAAGAGCTTTTTAAATGTAACATTTAAATTTAAAAATATTTCTCTTCATTTTTTGTGGTAAGTCGAAATTTATTATTTTATTAATTTACATTGATTGTAATTTTGTATAATTTTATATAGCTGATGATGGACAAATTTATAGTCCGAAACGTCCATATGTAATAATAAAGTGACTTATATTTATGGTCAACTTTTTTTTGGAACCTACGGCCTTGTACCTATTTCAAACTACAAATTTTCGTTCCCAAAATCTTCAATTAGCCGAAATAATTTTGTATAAATATCTAACCATTTATAGGTTTTATAATTTGTGGAACATGTAAACCAGCTGAATTATTATTATGTCCTTCAACCAAAAATTGCCTGATTATTGATAACATTTTCAACTATTAATAGTAACTACTCTTTCGCTATAAACGTTATTTCGTTAAAATATTTCTCTGCATTTCTAAGGTTTATATCCACGTTTTTCGCAGCTCTAAAAACATCAATATAACTTCCTTTCAGCTCTTTCAGCCAGATGTCAAATATCAGCGCGACATCGCTTCAGCGA
Source organism: Harpalus rufipes (assembly GCA_951394225.1). Lineage (NCBI taxonomy): Eukaryota > Metazoa > Arthropoda > Insecta > Coleoptera > Carabidae > Harpalus > Harpalus rufipes. The sequence continues at coordinate 10,827,274 of OX596288.1, read as the reverse complement.
CACTTTCCGCATTTCAGCAACAAGTAGATAAATGTTCCGCATGTTCCAAGAACTCTAACTACCACTTTATACATTGTTGTTTTTCTTTCAGTAGAAAAGTAGCAGTAGAGTAGAAAAGTTGATCGTTTAATGTTAGCGTTGCGACAATGTTGTGTATCATGTGTACCATATGTAGGTAAATGTTAGTTTAGTGATGTAGTTCTATTGAAGCAAATATTTTCCTCAAAAATCAATATTTAGAATATAAATTATGTGGGTGTATTCATCAAACTTTCATATAAAATAAATAAAATTTGTGAATCTACGGATTTCAAATTTAAATTTGAAACTCAACTACCAAAAGGAAGGTACAACTACATGTTAACACAGATCGTTCATAAAACAAAAGTTGAATAACAATATTTACATGAAATTTTGAGTAATTGTTACCTTTACTGTAATTGAATTGATTATTCCAAAAGGGCACCTTTCAATAATTTTACAATAGGTACACAAAATCAGTTTATAGACTGATCTATTTCATCTAGTGTTTTTATTTTTAAACAATATACAATGTTACAAACAATTAGATAACAAATTTATGAAAATTAAATATTGCATCTTGTAAAACATAATTAAAGTGGCTGGACAAATATCCTATCTAAAACAAATCACAATTATGTGAAAAAATATAAAAGTCTAATTAAATTAGGACACTGGATATAAATTCTCAAGTAACATTCGATCATCACCGGTTTATTGGAAAAAAATCTGATGTGACCAACACAGTACCTCCCGCCATTTACCTATGTATACAATTTTTATGTTACTTTATAAATTTATCCATACAATATATAGAAAAAGTATTAAAGCAAACTTGTAGAAAATGGAATAATTTTTATAATAAGAAATTGAGAAAAAATTACATTTAAAGGTATTTTTTGAAGAAAAACTATTTCGAGCTTCAAGTAAGCTGCCATTTCCGGTTATCCGATTGCCACCAAAATCTAATCAGATATTTCCATATTAGAATAAGGTAGAAATACATGGTTTCAAAACTTTCTGAATGATAGTATTTGAGTTAAAGTGTAAACAGGATCCACATATTCATACATACATACATACAGTAAAATTTTTGAAAGATGTCCGATCAAGGTTATCTACGAATTGTATGAATTCAGATTTTTGCTCCGCCCATTCTGACAAATTCAGTAGTGTCGTTTGCTCAGTTTTTGTGAGGGTACATAAGATAATACTGTTATTTTATTATTATAAAATTATATGTTACAATAACAGCATTCAAAATTCAAAAATAAATCAACTGGTAAGTTTATTAAGAAATGAAAAACCAAATATGTGAAAATTAAGATACTGACACAATGTCAGTGTCAGCGACACTGACCGAAAATAACGTTATTCGTACGGCTATGAATCGAGGTAATGTATCTGAATTAATATATAAACTTACGTTACAACGAAAGTATTATCAACAACGAGTATCGTTTTAAAATGGAATGTCCTAACTTAGTCGAAACAAAATGAATTTTTGAAAGACAAGCGTGTTATATCCATCCTTATCGCACACGCTTAAAGCCTTTGTAAAGGAAGGGGATAAATGTATGCCAATTTGTTAATTCGTTCATGATACAGATGACCTTGATCGGACATCTTTCAAAAAATTTACTGTACATACATACATACATGACATCATCGTGAAAATGTTAAAAATGGATTCTAGGGACCTTAAAACGTGGTCATTTACCAAAATCTCGATATGCGATTTTTAGCACGATCCCTATATCTCTCTTACCAAGGGTAGCGGGAGGTAAAAATCTGATGTGGCAGCACATTACCTTCCGTCAATCCTGTATATTATGTACAAATTCCATACATAAATTTTCTTGCAAAAGATCCTATATTTCCAGTAAAATTATGTCATAAACAAACAATGCAAATTGCACTTGACACTGACAGCTTTTCCCATTCGTTAGGGGTCGCTATGTTTTATTGTCTTGTTCCACTCATTTCTGTTTTGCGTGTCGTCCTCATTTATTTCCTTTTCTCTCAAGTCTACCTTCTATTAGTAAGCTATTCATTCTTCCAATATATTCTTCATCTCTGCTCATGACTTGTTCAAACCAATGTAATCGTCTCTCTTGTATCTATCTAGAAACTTCTATCACTCGAGCCATTTCCCTTATTCTTTCATTCCTTACCCTATCTTTCAGTGTCTCCCCAACTATCTATCTCAACATCCTCGTCTCTGTCACATTCATTTTATATTCTTTGACACTGCCATCTGTCAGTTAGAATTTTCTTAATATAGTAGCTGTTTCCATGGTTATAGCATAGCTGGCTGATTTATAAAATTTAATTTCTTAATAATTTTTTAACTCTATATCCATTGAACATGAAATATAAAATGCAATCAATTCGTAAAAATAAGAATATACTTTAATGTTAATAATAACATTAAATGCCAAAAAATAATATTAAACAGCATTATTTCAAGAAAAACTGATAAAACATTGAAATTAGGGTACTTCCGGTTGACCAATTATAATCAAAATCTAATCAAGTCTGCATATGGATGTAAGGAAGCGGAATTCTAGTATTGGAGATATTGCTGCCGAAATTATAGTTACACATGGTTATTTAATCTTGGAACAGTTCATTTTAAAATGGAGAATTATTTAACCCTTTAAAAACAATATTTACAACGAAAAATATTTGCTTCAATTTATATGTCCCTTTTTCCAATACTCCCTCTAATCTTCTGTCTTTGTCTCTCCCTAGGTCGTATCCCACAGATGGGCCGGCCGAAGTCGACCCCGAGTTCCAGGACGACGATGTAGATCAGGACAAACGTTTCCTGCTGTTTCCTGCAGTGGATAACCTCCTTCTGCGGAAGCTCTACACACCGTCTTCACAGGACTCACTCTAACACTCTACCCCATACCCATATACATCTGTGCACCAGGATACGCAACATATGTAAGAAACGATAGGTTTAGATTTTAGTTTATGGTTTCGACATGGGAAATAAGAAATAAGAGTACATATTTGTTGACATTATGTAGTTTATTTAACTTAAAAAAATCTGTTGTACATTTTGGAGAATATTTGAAATCAAATTTGAGTAGTCGTTGATCTATACTTATGAATGTGACAATTTAAAAAACAGGTGTAAGATGATGTAATGATAAAAAACGCACTAAAATAATCAACAAATTAATGGCACACGCATGCGCGTAATATAACTGAATGGTGTAACACTCTAGAATAATTTATATAAATTATTCGAAAAGGCATAAAGTATTTATTCTTACTGATGTTTCGGTATACATTTTTACCTTCATCAGGGCAAATAAGATCTTATAAATCTGTAAAATGTTAGCAGTAGCGGGTACAAGGGCGGGGGGAGTAACGGGGTAACTACCCTCCCTGAGAAGGGCTTATTTGTTTAAATTAGTACCTATATATTTATTGTTTTATAACTGAAAGAATTTTATTTTGTTTGTAATTTTTAAATATACCCCCCCTCGAGAATATCACCTGGATCCGGCACTGAGCCTTGGCCTGATGAAAGTATAAGTATTTACTTCGGTTTTGTTAAATAGTATGGCTGAAATTTCGAATAATTATTAACAAATTATTATACAAGATTAAATATAAGGAGTGCTTTACATCAAATTTTGAAAGGGAAATTTTATTGAAATTCAAGATATTAAGTAGCTTGATATGGTAAAAATTATTAGTCAGAAGAGTGTCACGTCATCAACCTGAAAAAACCTTATAAAATGAAATATAACTTATAGAAATTATTAGTTGTTATTTATTTTTAATTTACAATTATTTCTGAATCAATCCTTATTCCTTTTACGGAATATAAAATTATTTGACCCAACATGTGCCAACGTATGGTACGAGAATAAACTACAATTATTTCAAATAATTTTGTATTCTGTAAAAGGAATAACGATTATTAATATATACATTACTTAATACTACTACTTTTCTTCTTCTTTTAAAAATAAATATCACCCAAAAATTTCTATAATTTATATTTCATTTTATAAGGTTTTTTTCAGGTTGATGACATGAGTCTTCTGCCTAATCATTTTCACTATACTAATATTAGTTAATACTTAAAAAAAAGTAAAGTAAAGAAGTTCATATAAATTATAAGTCAATTCTTCTCCGTTTTAGAGATGCAGCAGAAACACGCAAAATATTTAAGAATCAAAAGGCTATACTAATAAAAATGCTAGCTAAGTAGCTAGTGTTTACCAATTGTTTTATTTGACGTATCAATAGCACGAACTGTCAATAGATATTCTGCGTATGCATGTAGATTGATAACAGAATTTAACAGAATATCAGTTTATTGGTGACAATCCCGCTCCCTTTCTAGATGTGGACGTGGACAAGATTGTGTTTCTCAAACATTTAAAAACTCTTGAATGTATGTCGTCGAGGGTATTCTGCTAATGCAGCTCAACTGTTTTCATTAAAAAACCATGCAAAATACTGCGTTAGTATATTCCACATTAGTGAAAGTTCTATAGGCATAGCTATTAAATGATTAGGTCCTTTGGCAGATCGTGCTACTGATACGTCAAACAAAATAATAGGTGAACAATAGCTACTTACCTAGCATTCTTATTAGAATAGACTTTTTGATTTCTGTCGATATTTCATTTTTTTTTTTACTTAGAATTACCCCTAAAATACATGGTGAAAGTTTGTTGGTTTCCTCAGGGAACAGCCTGAGTACAAGTAGTTGCCATATTTATAAATATGGATAAAACATACAGGGTGGTGGCGGTTAGGGGTTAACATAGGGATTTAACATGGTATTCGGTTTTATACAATTACCTGCTCTCCTATTTATTTTAGCCAAAACCTATACAGAATTGAAAGACGTATATAAAATTGTTCTACACATTTTTAATTATGTTTTCAGTTCCTTAACAATTTTAAAAAGAAATTTCAAAATTTCTGTTACTTCATAGCATTGGCCATGAGATTTGTTTTTTTTCTCTAGTTTTCAAAAATTATTATTAGTAAACGTCTAACGCTCGGTCAAACGTCAATCTGACTTAAGGAAAATAAATCCCGTATTCTTTTATAACTATTTCCACCATAATAATTCTACTTTCCTTATTTAATTTACTTTTTGCAAAAAAAATTGACAGAATGTAAATAAAATAATATTGTTTTTTTTACGATGTTATAAGTCATGGCTATTGCTACTATTTAACTAAACTTTTGCAAATTATTTTTAAAATTAAGTAAAAACTAAAACCATAATAAAAAAAATGGAGGAACAGTTTTTTATACAACTTTCAATTCTGTACAACTTTGCACTATACAGTTTTTACCGTAACATGAACAGGAAAGCAGGAAATTGCATAAAACAAAAATCTCATGTTAAATCCCTATGTTCACCATCAACTGCCATCACCCTATAAAATTTGTGATTTCATATTCCTATTGTTTTAAGAAGCTGAAAATTATAAATAAAAAAATTTAAAAATATCCTAAATTAAACAACAAATATGTCACTATTTCCATCTTCCACATCGAAATCTAGTAGTAGACTATCATTTATTTCCTCTATTCGTTTGTTTAAAAAAATGAATGTAACTGGTTCATAACACGAACTGATTACATTTGTTTCATAAATTGTTTTGAGATAAATGATGTGATAACATGGAATATGTAACCTAAAAAGTCATTAATTTTTGTATATACGTATAAAACTGGTTTCATTATAAATCAGGACATATTTTTAGCTTGTGTTGTAGATTTTTGTTGTTGTTAAGTATGTTTATGTTAATGTTGTTTAGTTAGACTGTTTATAAAATTGGAGAAGCAAAATGATATACAAATTAAATAATTACTATTTTAAAATTGTAATATTGGAATATATTTTTTGTGAGTCTTTGTTTTGTAAGTATATTATGGTCTATGCATTCAATCAGCTTGAAATTTGATCAATTTCTGCTCATATTCTAAGTACGAAATAATTTGAAACCATTGGTTATAGTTGTTGTTGTTGTTGTTGTTGTTGTTTTCACTAAATGATGACGTAAATACGCTTATTGAATGACCAGATCATAGATATATGTTTCCGTATGACAATACATAATTAATTAATGGTATTAATTAAGATAATGTAGTAATCAAATCTATAATTTGCAATTGTATAATCCGATTGTACAGATGTAAACAAGGAAACTCCCATATCTAAATATATCATAATTTTCACAGATACGTATATCAAAGTTACAGAGATATATATTAGATTTATTAGGTACTAATCTAATCTACATGAAAGACGATCAAATTATATTAATAGTATTAATCTTATAAAATAGTCGTTGTTCTGGAGGGCCAATTGATGTACCTTTAACGTACAAGACGAATAGTTTATGACAATAAGTATGGGGGCATTTTACTTACATATTTTCAAGTTGCACCATTGCCAATTAGCCAAGAATTTTTTAATTTCATATTTTGTCTTTATAACATAGGGTGAGCTACAGAACTTTGACTGGTATTACTACCTACGAATTGTTAAAAAGAATCGGGTTTAATGTAAATTTGTTGAAATTTTGATAGTAGGTACTGGGCAAATAATGTATTTGAAAGATTCCGAGTTTTATGACCAATTTGACTACTTTCACTGACAAAAAATCTGTACACCTTATAAATCAAGTAACCGAGTTTTTACCTTTTTTAGCTGTATTAATACGATTTTTTAATCAACTGTCAATGGAGTTCTAGAACAATTTCATTGTATTTGTTACTAATACATATACGAGTATATATAATTATTACAAAAAAATACAGACAACAATAAATACGTATTTCTTGTTTTCAATTAACTTTTGAATCTTGACACTAGTGACGCTAATAAGTAACAATTAAAGATCTACTCAATACAGCAAAAAATAACCAGTACACATTGCGATGTGTTGATCTCAACCAAAAAGATTTTTTCTAAAATTCGGAATATTATATTAAAAAGCTACAGAAGGCAACGTATTCTAGGACGTTACAAATTCGCTCACGAGCGCGCAGCGGCGAGTGGGCGAACAAACGAGTCCTTTAATTGCCGTCTGTAACGCATGTTTATATAATTTTCTCTGTTGAGGCTTTTGTTTATATTACTTCTTTATAAAAATGACAATTGCTAATAAGGAATTATTTTGATAGAATTATTAGGTTTGTAACAGTGTATTTATTGCAGTCATGCCAATCTCAAATAACAAAATATCACCAAAAATCATTTAAGAATGAAACTGCTTCTAACATCAATACGAGTGCTAGAATGTGACATTCTAATTTCGAAACGGAAAAAATATTTTCTATTTTTCATGTAATTCTTTTTACTGCGCCACTGCAACATGGAATTTTTATTAAACATAATAAATTACCCAGTCACGTAACAAACGTTGAATAGCAAATAATTATGAATTAATTTATATCCTATTCAACGTCTGTTACGTCATTAGATAATTCATTATTTTTAATAAAAATTGCATGAAGGCAGTGGCGCATCGACATGTATATACCAAAAAAAAAACCTTTTTTAACACCATATATATGGGAAGAATCTATACAACCATGAGTGAATTTAATTTATAAATTGCGTGCATTCAAAACCAAAAGAAATAAACAATAAAGGTCATAAACTGTATTTGTGGATCTCTGTTAAAAAAAACTAGCTTAAGATCACATTTTTAGTGAATATGACTATACAGAATTCAGTGATTAATATGTGGAAAATATTATTTAAATATCAGAAGATATAAAGAAGATTGTTATAAAATTACAAAAAGATGATAAAATAGAAAACTTTTAAAATTAGAAGTAAAGGTCCGCGCACTCGTATTAAAGTATAAATTAAAAAAAATGTATTTTTAAAACCATCATATTTCTTTGGCTCGTTCTGTAATTTCCAAACTTTACATCAATTTCATTTTTGTTCGAAATGGGAATGGTGGAACTAAATATTTCCCTAAATTATTTTATTTTCAATTATAGGGTGGCTGGACTTTTAAGTTCAATTTTTGAATTTGCTGTGTGTGACATATAAGATTAATGTAAGTCTTCTCTGTACTGTAGATTTTAACGTTATTGTAAAACGACAAAGATATATTAATTGGAAACCAAAAATTATGACAATAAAATGCATAGCACCACATTTTATGTACTGTATGGAAGACAATAAATCCTACAGCGCCCCATATTTTCCGAGGGTTCTAGTTCCCCGTATTTTGTAGCCCGTATATTGTCACTTTCCTCCCCCAGTCAAATGTATTTGTGTAAATGTATTACGTAAATATAATAAATTTAATTTAAGAGCATATATTGACTGTATAAACCCTATTTCCTTTCAGAATTTCAGGAAGATTACGGTTTACACTCTACTTCGCTTCAAAGGACTGCCTAAAGGAGATAAGAAAATTATGCGTAAATACATGATAAATTTGTACGTTTATTTCGGAATATATATTTCCTAAATTTGTTTGTAAAGTAGAAAACAAAAGTACCATCTGTTTTAGTTATAAGCGTTTTGGTGGTAAGTTACTCCTACAGCTATAAAATACCGGATTGAAGGATATGCAAATCCGGATTTATATTGTTTGTTTCTACAAAATGTGCTAAAGTAACGTCAATAAAGTAGGCTTGTCATGTTTTATTCAAGATAATGGGGTATGTGACTAAATTTTGATTTTTACACATATGATATGTATTAGACACCCTACACTTACCAAAAAATCTACTTACTTCTATTCTTTATATTTGAATTTTTACCTTCCGTCACCTTTAGGTAAGGAAGGTATTGTCTTTGGTCAAAAAATTCAATGATGAGTTTTTACTGAATAAGCACGTTTTAAGGTCCATATAATACGATTTTACAATTTTTACGATGATGTCTGTATGTATGTGTGTCTGTGTGTCTGTGTGTCTGTGTGTACGTGTGTCCGTGTGTCTGTGTGTGTGTGACAAAAGTTCCGGATTCCATAACTTCAATACCACGATTCCAAAAATTATAATTTTTTCGTATTTCTCAAGTTTACATCCAGAAGAACAACTGATTAGATTTTGGTTATAATTGGTCAACCGGAAGTAGTCTTATTTGAAGATTTAACAGTTAAATTTGATTTATTGACATTTAACGTTATTATAACTTAAAGAATATATTATTCTCTATACGATTTGATTACAATTTATACTTCATAATCAATAGATACAGAGTTAAAGAATTTTAAAGAAATTAAATTTTAAAAATTAAGCCAGCTATGCCAAACTTGGGAACTAGTAATATATTCATATAATTCAAATTAACAGATGTCAGTATCAATAAAAAGTAAATTAATGTGGCAGATATGAGGATGTTGAAGTAGATATTGGGGAATACACGGAAAGATACGGTAAGAAAATAACTCTAGTGTTACAAGTTTTTAGAAAGATACAAGAAAGACGATTACATTGGTTTGAACATGTCATGAGGAGAAATGAAGAATTATATTGAAACAAGAATGAATATTTTAGTAATAGGACGTTAAAGAAACAGAGGAAGACCAAAGATAAGATGGAAGGACTGTATTGCGGAAGATTTGAGAGAAAAGGAACTGAATGAGAACGACATGCAAAAATAGCGACCCCTAACGAATGGGAAAAGCTAAAGAAGAAGAAGAAGATGCCAGTGTCAAGTGCAATTTGAATAGTTTGTTTATGAAATAATTTTACTGGAAATTTAGAATCTTTTGTAAGAAAAATTATGGAATTTATACATTATACACGAGAATGACGGAAGGTATTGTGCTGGCCACAACAGATTTTTTATTTTTAAATTCATTCTATGAAGAAACTACTCTTCTAATTTTTCAAAATGCTTCCAATTCATTGTCAGGATTGACAGTGTTTTTGAAGGATGTACGTCATATTCCTATAATTTTAAATATTTAACTGTTAATACAAATAAGAAATAATATAATATATGTACTTCCCAGAAAAAATCTTCAGTAATGTCATTTGCATGACATTGTGCTGTGAGATTTATTACAACAGATTATTTTATATATTATATTTCTTTTTCTCTAAATCTATAAAAGATATAATAAAATATTTATATGTATCAGATAGAGAATTTACTCTTATTTTACTAGCAAGAACAAAAATTATCAAAAAATAATATTTAGATTTTTTTTTAGAATCTGCTACTTCCGCTTATCCAATTATTACCAAAACGTTTTCAGCTTTTCCCTGTAATGTCCGATTGAGAAATACGTAGCTAAACACATATTAAGTATTATAGTTTTACACATACATCCACATACACACAGACATCATCGTAAAAATATTAAATTCGGGTTGTAGGGGCGATTTTTAGCATGAATCCAATACCTCTTTTTCTCAATATTTTTGTTACATAAGTATATAAATTGATTATATGGTTGAATTCAGAAAAAATACACTATTGAATGGCCTTAAAAGAATTATATCATTCAATTTAAAAAAAAAAAAATTGTATTGCAACTTGAGAACCACTAGTTTAAAAAAATATTTTCTTCTCTATTCGGATTTCCCCCTTGGTCATCTATAAGATTGTTTTGTAGTATAATATAGAAATTATGTGATGTAGCTCCAAGAGTATTTCGTTAAGCTGTTACAGCATGCATACTAATAAATATTTACTATATCTACCAATATTATACTGCAATTATAATTAAAATAAACAAGCTATAGTAACAGTAAAATTATAAAGATAAATATGCTCCATATAAATAAAATAAAAGAATAAAATGTACATGTATGTATAAAATAAAAAATACACACACAATATATGTAGTAATAACAACAGGTAAACAAATTAACAAGATCAATATTATTTCATTTATTGTCAGTGTTTATTTATGTAACAAATATAAATATGTTTTGATGTGAAAACCCACGCTATTCAACTTCTACACTTCATAAATTTTCATACGATTTAAATGAAATAAAATTTCCGGATGCATAAATCATAAATTCCTTTTTTTATAAATATAAATCATCAAATAAAAATTTAATATATTTATATAGTAGGTATTCGGTTACTAACTATACACATTGTCAGCAAACAAAAAAAAATATTGCTTGCAGTTTTATTCCATTAAAAATAAACTAAACAATTCCAACGGAAAAATATTTAGCTAGTAGTAAAATTTTAATAATTCGTAAACATTTTTATGTAGGTATTATTGCAAAATAATTAAAAATTTATTATATTTGTTCCCAAATTAACAAACATGTCAAAGAGTTAAAATTAAAAACCATATGAAACAGAATTTTGACCCAACACAAATACGAGCCTCGTCCCACATTAGTTGGCTCGCCCGCTTTAATTTCACTTTATTTAGTTAATTTATGATAGAAATAATAAATAACATAAATTATCGACAATTTTTATTAATATTACGGGCAATTTGTTGTTCTAATGACACATAGCAAGATATGTTTTCTAAAATAATTTATTGAAAACTCAAATAAAAATCTGTTGTGGCCAGCACAATACCTCTCGCCACTTCCTTTTTTGGTTACATAAGTATAGACGCGAACAGTCATGTTACATTGTTGGCCTTGACAAGCAGATGTGGGGGCCGGTTTCAGAATGATAATTAGTAATTATGTACATGGATGTCAATTGTCAATTTTTCATTCAGAATTTCAAGATTTTTTTAAATTCACGTAGTTAATTTGTCACCAGGAGTGTGGAATTTACTTGCCGAGGAAAATAAACCACATGGAATTGGAAAATCACTAAATTCAGAATGAAAAATTATGATATTTGACATCTATGTACATAATTACTAGCTATCATTCTGACATGGGCCCCATATCTGCTTGTCAAGGCCAACAAAATCACATAACTGCTCGCGCCCTATTGTACATGCTACACCAAAAATTCTACTTACATATATCTATTCCTTATATTTAGATTGTATCATTTTAAATTCATTTTATGAAGAAATTTTGTCCTCTTCTAATTTTTCGAAATGTTTCCAATTCATTGTCAGGATTGACAGTATTTTTGAAGGATATTATGTAATATACCTATAATTTTAAATATTTAACTATTAATACATTAAGAAATAATATAATGTACGTACTTCCCAGAAAAAGTCTTCAGTAATGTCTCCGGATTTCTGACACTGACATTTATCTGTCAGTTACAAACAATTTAAATTTTCGACTATTTTCCATGGCATTCTTTCGGTTGTAAAATTGATTACAACAGATTATTTTATATATTATATTTCTTTTATCTCTAAATCTATAGAGTATATAACAAAATATTTAAATGTATCAGATAGAGAATTTAATTTTCTTTAATATTACCAAGAAAAAATTTCAAAAAATAATTTTTAGAAGATTTTTTTTCAAGAATCTTCTACTTCCGGTTGTCCAATTGTTACCAAAACCTTTTCAGATCTTCCCATGAATGTCCGATTGGGAAATACGTAGTTAAACAAATTTAAAGTCTTATAGTTTTTGAGTAATCGTCCTTCCAACATCCCACATACACACACACACACACACACACACACACACACACAAACACACACATACACACACACACACACACACATCCACACACACACACACACAGACATAATCGTAAAAATGTTAAAATCGTGCTTATTCAATAAAATCTGGATATGCGATTTTTAGCATGAATCCAACCTCTCTTAGCGAGAGGTAAAAAACCTCATGAGGCCAGCACAATATCTTCCGTCAATTCTATGTATTTTGTACAAATTCCAAACAGAATTATTTTGCAAACTATTCTATGGGCGTTTTCTTTTTAGGGGAGAAATGAACTGATCTTACATCGTACTGAACTGAATTGAACTACTCCTAAAACGAACAGTATGTTTCTTAAAACAAGAAGTAGAAAATAAAAACATATATAGCATTATAATTATTTGCTGAATTGGCTTGTGGCTATAATCTGTTGTATTACCTTATGTGATTTGTTTTTGCCACCTTAAATTATTTTACATTTTTATATTTCTTGTAAAATCATTTCACAAAGATATTATGTAAATTTTATTTGACACTGACATCTGTCAATTAGTAATATTTGAATATTCTAACTGTTTCCATGGTGCAACTTTTAGCAGCATTAGGTTGCAAGACATTTCTTTATAATTCTTTATCTCTAAATTCATTGAATAAGAAGAAAAAATGTAATTAAATCGAATAGAGAATAACATATTCTTTTATTTATAATAACATAAAAGGTCAAAAAATTATATTTAACAGCGTTTTTCAAGAAAAACTGTTAAAATCTTCAAATTATGGTACTTCTGGTTAACCAATCATTCAACTCTTCATATGGACGTACGAATGAGGAATATGAAAGAATTATAACTTTTGGAATTGTAGTATTGGAGTTATCGAAGGAGAAATTTTTGTCACACACACACACATACACACACATACATATAGACATCATCATAAAAACAGTAAATTCGTATTCTAGGGACTTTGAAACGTGCTTATTCATTAGAAACTCACTATTGAATTTTTTGACCAAAGACAATACCTTCCTTACCTATAGGTGACGGAAGGTAAAAAGTAAAAAACAATAGCTGGTTCCACAAGCCTTGTTTTGAAAATTTTAAATTTCTATATTTAATTTCACCCTTATAAAAACATTATTTTAAGCAGACCATAGTTTGTATTCAAATAAATATTTTGAGAAAAAGGGTGAAATTAATTGAAATTTGGCATTTACAAATTAGCGTTTTCAAAACAAGGCTTGTGGTACCAGCTATTGTTTTTACTGTAAATTATTACTGTAATTTTTTCAGACATTTTATTTCATAAAACCTAACCTCCTTACAACTTAAATTCATTTATTTTTTTTCAGTTTTTCTTGAATTGTTTGTAAAACTAAGTATTATTTCATTTTACATTAATACATATCATTAGAACTACAAAATGTCCGTAATATTTAATAGTTATGTTATTTATTTCTATCACAAATTAACTAAATAAAATTAATTTAAAGCGGGTGAGCCAACTGATGTGAGACGGGGCTCGTATGTTCATAAACAATCGTTTACTGTTCTTTGTTTTACTCAATCATTAATTTATAATCATATATATATATATATATATATATATATATATATATATATATATATATATATATATATATATATATATATATGTACCTATATAGGTATAACGAGACATCAGTATCAATGGTAGTAATAGCTCAAAATATTAACTTATGTCAAATAGTTACTGAATGCAAATTATAACCTCAAATTTTTTCATTGTATATATGAATCCTTTTTCATACATTGGTTGTTTGCTTATTAATAAATTTGTGAACGTAAGAGACATTAAATGTGTACCTTTATTCACAGTAATATGAAACATATAAATACTTGTAAATAATATTACTTACACTTTGATGTTCCAACTTATTTTTGGTCCAACGTCTAAACTCCAAATATCTTTAAACACTGTAATTTATTGTACACTTTTATTAATAGAATATAAAATCACAAAATAATAATAATAAAAATCATATAATACATATTAAAAAGTTAATAATAAGTAAATATTTCACATTAAAATTATAAATGTTTATCCACTACAAACATCAACAGCAACAGCTGACAACTAATAAATGTGTAGGTACTATTTTTTTAACGAAATAGTGCGGGTAGGAATACAAAACTAGATGGGTATGATTTTGTATTTGGAAAGCTGAGTAAACAACACAAATGAACAATATAGTCAAGTCAGTAGAATTTTTACCTTCCAAAAGATGAGATAGTCCTGATTTTAATATATGTTGTTTAGGTAGGGACTCTGATGAAAAATTCAAGTTTTCAACCTTGGGGCGGATCGACGCGAACCGCCATCTTTGATTTAAAGGTGCAGAAAAAGAGTTTTCAGATATTTTCTCAAAAAAAGTGACCCGTATCAAAATTTTACCAGAATGCAAAATTAAAGCTCGTAATTTTTTGTACAAAAAAGGGTTCTTGCATTATTTTATCTAGGATGACCTGTCAAAAAGTTATGGTAAAAAATATATAACCAGAATATTAATGAATGAAAGAAACTTAATTTACTCAAAAAAATAAACAATATTAGGTATCTATTTATAACAATTTGCATTTATCGTGACATCGAAAGAAGTTAATTATCGATGATTTTTAAATATTTTTTTTCAGTTCTTTCCTACAAATTCATCCACCATGCTGACCCGGTTAAAAATACGATAACGCAGTTTAAAATTTTTAATTCAGCATGAAATTCTCCTTCATATCTTATATTACATGATTTTTGATTCGATAAGCGATTCTCTAGTTACTAAAAACTTAAACTTACATGAAATTCCTCTAAAATATAAACCATACTACGTATTTAATACATGGTGAAATTTCAGATGGAAAAATCTGTTGTAGCCAGCACAATACCTCTCGCCACTTCCGTTTTTGGTTATATAAGTACACAGGCCGCGAGCCATGTGACATTGTTGGCCTTGACAAGCAGATATGGGGGCCCGTGTTAGAATGTCAATTAGTAATTATGAACATAGATGTCAAATGTCAGAATTTTTCATTAAAATTTTTTTAAAAGATTTTTTAAATTCACGTACTTAATTTGTCACCAGGAGTGTGGAATTTACTTGTCGAGGAAAATAAACCACATGGAATTGGGAAGTCACTAAATTTAGAATGAAAAATACGATATTTGGCATCTATGTACATAATTACTAGCTATTATTCTAACACGGGCGCTCATATCTGCTTGTCAAAGCCAACAAAATAATAAAAAAAAAAATTCAGTAATATCTCTGGATTTTTGATACTGACATTTATCTGTCAGTTACAAACTTCTTCATTTTTCAATTGGTTTCCATGACATTATTTGTGCTATGAGATTTATTACAACAAATTATTATATACCTTATATTTCTTTATCTGTAAATCTATAAAAGATATAATAAAATATTTATGTGTATCAGATAGAGAACTTACTCTTCTTTTACTAGCAAGAACAAAATTTATCAAAAAATAATCTGCTACTTCCGGTTATCCAATTATTAACAAAACCTTTTCACCTTTTCCCAGTAATGTCCGATTGACAATATGTAGTTAAAGAGATATTAAGTATTATAGTTTTTGAGAGATCAGCCTTCCAACGTCCCCACATACATACACACACATACACAGACACACACACACACACATCATCGTAAAAATATTAAAATCGGATTGCAGGGACCTTAAACCGTGCTTAATCATTAAAATCTGGATATGCCATTTTTAGTATAAATCCAATACCTCTCTTAGCGAGAGGTAAAAATTAGTTCTAAACCGACTTGCAGATATTAAATTTTTTAGAGGTATTTAAAACCGCGCTATCATATTTGTCACCGGGTTAGAGGTTAGAGTGATGAATGAATTTGTAGGAAAGCTTGACAAAAAATATTTAAAATTCATCGATAATTTACTTCTTTCGATGCCACGATAAATGTAAACTGTTAAAAATAGCAAAACCTATTAGACTAAGTATTAAATACCTAATATTGTTTATTTTTTAAGTAATTTAAATTTCTTTCATAAATTGTTATTCTGGTTATATATTTTTTAACATAACTCTTTGACAGGTCATCCTAGGTAAGAAATGTAAGAAACCTTTTTTATACAAAAAATTACGTTCTTTAATTTTAGGTTCTTGTAAAATTTTATACGCGCCTCTGTATTTGAGAAAATGGCTAAAAACACTTTTTCTGTACCTTTCAATCAAAGATGGCGGCTCGCGCCCTCTCTCCCCAAGGACAAAAACTTGAATTTTACATCAGAGTTCTCACCTAAACAACATATATTAAAATTAAAACTACTCCACCTTTTGTAAGATAAAGGACTTTTTTGGTCTACGTTGACTGGACTAATACGAGTATAATAAAAAAATATAAAATATAAAGCGATATTTTAAAGTAAAATGCATCCCCTAAAATTTTCATTAAAATATGTTCTAATCGGACATTTCTTGTGAATAGCTTGCAAATTCCATTGGCATTCATAATACCATGAATAATTTTCTTTGTCAGGGAAGACTCCAGGAGATTTGCATTCATATTCACAACTAACTGACTTTAGATTAAAAATATGATTTATTGGACATCTCAAGATGAGCGGGTATTCATCACAATACACATAAATATTTTTATCTAAAGGATGCACAATTATTTTCTGGAATTTTCGTCTGCATAATCCATTTGTCATTGAAAAACTGTAACATGGAATAGCTCTTTTACATCCAGGATCTTTAGGGTTGAAATTAGCTAAAGTACAGTTGCCCTCGTAAGGTTTTCCATTGGAACATTGATAGTATCTCTTACAATCAAATGCATCTGGGTAAAAACCGTCCCTTTCTGGACATTCAAAATGTTGTTGTAGTTTTCTACATCGCACAGGGGCGGATTGACACATATTACTACTTTGGTTACAGTATGGGTTACGGTCATATGACTGTACCTTGCAGTTTATGAGATATTTTTGATTATCAACACACATTTTTATACTGGTACAGTCGTCGGAACACCCTTGAATTGTATTGTTGTATTTGTTACATGATTGGTTGGTTTTGAACAAACCTGGTAGATTTAAACCAATTGGCGATGAGCTTGGTATAGGGTTTTGGGTATAAACCTGATGAAATACCTGAAAGACATGTAGTTTTAGCAAGGAGGGTATATAGCATTCTCTATTAAGATGTAATGCTATATTTACACTCGATTTCGGACTTTGTTTAATTTTGAATTATTGAAAATACCCAAACTCAATTTTTTCCAATTCATTGGATATTGTTTAATTAGAATGGGGTAGTTTCGCCTTTATTGATTTTTTTATTAGAAGTATTTTTAAATTTAAATTTTCCTTTTTTTTATTTTGCACAATTTTCGTTTTTAAATGAGAAAAAAAAATACTGAAAATACCGAACATATTTATTCCCGCCATTGTGACGTTGCCCTTGCCGCTTCCGTTGCAACTTAGTTCCGACGTGCTGCTCGAAGTATGATAAAGATATTTTGCGACGTATGTCTTGCGGGATAAGGGGAACTTGTTTGTTAGGTTAGATTGCTGTCAAGTTAGCACGTATTTTTACTTATTTATTTTATTTTTAAAATCCATAATCATATACTTTTTCTATTTACGAGAAAGATAGAATAAATGACTAAAAAACAAATAGAAACAAGGTTATGTCCACGGCATCAGTATCACCATCAACTGTCACTTTGACAAGTCACATCCCATCGCTGTAAAACAACGACACTAGCGACATTTGCGGCTATAAGTATGTAAGTATGACGTCACAGAGAATAGGTCGATTTGAGTCATGTAATATTTTAAATAACTTTTTTGAAATATTTATATAATAAATAGCGAATTTTATTACAGTATATATCTTATTATGAGTCATATATTGTAAACAAATAAGAATTTCATTAAATTTTAACATATGGTAACTACCCCATTGAACAATACTACTAATGATTATGCAGACATACAGGCTCCACAGTATAAGCCTAGCCTACATCTGATCCAAATAAATTAAATTTACTGTTTTTTGAAATAATATTCCAAAATTCAGGGCATATTTTTTCCGCGAAGTCTAGCTAGATACAGGGGCGTAGCCAGGATTAATTTGGGGGCAATGTAGTCTAACGACGAGGGGCAGGGGGGGGGATATGGTACGGAGTAAGGCTGTACGATCATCAAAATTTATGATCGTTTTTGATCCTTAATTTTGATCAATCTAATTGATTGATCGATTAAAATCGATCATCTGTGATTTTGTCGCAATCCTTTGTTCTCAACCTTCTCCTTCTAGACTCTAGAATACCGGCAGTGTTTTAGCGATGCCACTGCTTATATTCGCATGCGTACATATGACCTTGACATGTTGGAACGATCAGATCGAATTATTGTTGAATTTTTAGCAGTATGAGTTTTATATAAGTAGGCCAAGTCGCAATTGTTTGAAAATCTAGCAAAAATTTAACAGATTGAAATTCAATTTTTCGGGTTTCATTAGCATTATTAGTCGCTATAATTAATGAAAAAATACATTCCTCGAGATATTTTGGATGAAGCTGCTGAGATGAAGAACAATTTAATGTCGCATAAATAAATACATTCAGTATGAAGGCAAAATTTTAAAATCCTAGAACTTTAAAATGATATTTTAAAGTTCTAGGACTTTAATGTTTCACTTTTTGTTTCATAAATCATTCAAAAAACGTTGCTTTAAAAACCAGTATGACATGAAGTAAATTAATCAGTTTTTAAATTTGATGACTATCATTTGTTTCTGAAATATCGAAAGAAGACTATTTTTTTGAAAACCCTTTTTATTTTATATTTTACTGATAAAAGTAATGTATAAATAATTTTTTCTACTCCCATGCGTGAAGTGAGTACTTCACGTATCAATTTTTATGTGTGAAGCTTGATTTTTTGTACACTGTGCGTGAATTGACACTTCACGCATAGTGTGCGTGAAGTAAATATACACTGTGCGTGAAGTAAATAATTCAGTTTTAACACATAAAATGAATAACTTTATATACACGTAAATCATGTGTTGGTAAATGGTCCGTAGAAATTACAACTTTATGAGAAATGTGTTATTAATTTATAAAAAAAATAAAATATTTTATTGCAAGATCATAGAAAAAGTATAGTATGTAACACGTGTGTGAAGCCTATTTTACATTCGGGTGGTTTGCAGCACTCGCCTTCGACTCGTGTCGCAATCTCCACCCTCATGTAAAAATTTCAGCTTCACACATATGCCACATAATATACTATTGTGAACCACTGTATAAAAACGCAAAATAAAAAAAATCTTTAAAAAGATAACTTATAAAAACAATGTTTACGTATAACAATAGCAGGATTCCAAGGAAAAAATATATTGTTTTGAACTTACCAGGAGTAAACAAATATACAAGAGCAAGGACGACATTGTAACTGTTTACGTATTTCATTTTAGGAACAATTTATAACTTTGGATTAGACATAAAAAAATTATCTTAAGTTAAATATGTATTTTGACACTATGAATAAGTACTACAGTT
The DNA here is from genome assembly GCA_951394225.1 of Harpalus rufipes. Taxonomy (NCBI): domain Eukaryota; kingdom Metazoa; phylum Arthropoda; class Insecta; order Coleoptera; family Carabidae; genus Harpalus; species Harpalus rufipes. The sequence continues at coordinate 10,807,119 of OX596288.1, read as the reverse complement.
ATCTTTTATATCTTTACACTGTTGATTACGCACGAAGTTCACAGAATTTTCTTTTTAATAATACTATAAACAAATAATAAATAAATGTATATATTTTTTATCTACATTTAATATAAAATTTAATAATATATCATGTGGAGATCGAACATAAAAGCGCTGAGGCACTGTAAAGTAAACGATATTTAAACTTTTCTCAATTCTATTGTTCTTTTTTTGTATTTCTAGCAAAAGCGTCATTGTTTCGTACGACTAAAAATAATTGAACCGATTCCTTGCTCCATCTGATATTTATTATGTGACATATCTATATCATACATCAACAACACATGAGTTACAACATCGCAAAAATCATATAATATTTGTTGTTCAGATTGTGTTGACTTTTAATATTATTCTCATTATCATGGATTTTAAAAATCTGACGTGGCTAACACAATACCTCCCGTTTAATTTAATTTTTATTCATGTAAGTACTTAAAATTAAATTAAATTTAAATACCGGATTCGATCCCGACCGACGCCAAATATTTCGAATTTTAAATGGCACAAAAATGACCCCTGTGGTGCACTCTCCACGCCAGCAATATGTGCTCGTGAGATAACACCTGGTAAACGCCCGCACATTACAAATATGTCATCATCGTTACCGAAATCTGTGTACAAAGCAGATTGGCAGATCCAGCAATGGGTATTATGCCGTGATGATATATTTATTTTATTTATTTACATACTTACTTATATTCATTGCTGGCGAGGAGAGTGCATTCCAGGGGTCAATTTTGTGCCATTTAAAATTCTAAAATATATGGCGTCGATCGGAATCGAACCCGTTCGCAAGATTCGCGTGGAGTGACACCTGGTAAACGCCTGCACGGAACAAATATGTCATCATTATCATCGACATCTGCGTACAAAGCAGATTGGCTCACCCAGCAATGGGTAATATGCCGTGATGATATATTATATATTGTTATTATCTTACCTATATTACTACATATTTACTTATGTTGGAAACTATTATGTTCCTTTCCATATAATTGTTATTTCATTTTAAAACGTTAATATTATTATTTGAAATGATTAGTTTGTTGAGAGTGCAATATGCGTACGTCTATTCTTAGTTAACGGAATGAAAGGAATCTTCTTGTTAGGCGAATTTAACTATACACCAAACGATAAACGTACAGCCTGCCAATCTTCAGCTTCGTCTCTGACTTCTTGTCGAACACTTTGCACTTCTTCTACTTTCTTCAATTGTTCTTGTGCTTTGCGATACAATTCGCACGGTCCTATTTTCACAAATTGCATTGGATTTGTAGCAGGCTATATATTTGTCAGTTACAAACATTTGAGATCTGAATTGTGTAACCATATGTGAGTTGTGTTTAAAGCGTAGGGTCCGGGATAAAATTATAGATAGTTTTATAAATTTATCCATAAAATATATAGAAAAAGTATTAATGCAAACCTGTAGAAAATTTAATAATCCTTAAATTTTATATAACATAAATCTGGAAAAAATAACATTTAAAGATATTTTTCGAAGAAAAACTATTTTGAGCTTCCAGTAAAATGCCATTTTCGGTTATCTGATTTACCCCAAAATCTAATGGCATCTTTTCATATAAGAGTAAGGTGGAAATACAAGGTTTCAAAATTTTCTGAACGATAGTATTTGAGTTAGAGCGTAAAGAGGATCCACACACACACACACACACACACACATCAACGTAAATATGTTATAATCGGATTCTTGGGACCATAAAACGTGCTTAGCGAGAGGTAAAAATAAAACAACGTATTGATTGGCGGTTTTTGTTAATTTATATTTTTATTTATAATAAGTAATAGATTTTAGCAGTACAAAAAAATATATAACAGAAGGGCCCGGGCCCTGGAGCTACAGCCCCGTCTCTCCCTTTCCCCCTTTCGACGAGTCCACGTATCACCGTTTTATTCTTTGAAATGTATCGCTGTACTTCATGCTCGTACGTGTCGTGTTCACAGCATTATTCTGAGAAATTTAATTTAATTATTATAAATTTATTTTTGACAAATACGCCTTAGGTTATTTTACAATTTGTTTAACATTTCATATACAAATTTAGTAATTTAAACGAGAAACAATTTCATATGAATCTTCATACGGCTAAATATTAAAATATACAGAGATGAAGCGCTCAAATTGAGGTACACATATGCTCATAAACAGACGAACGGTGGTTTTCAAACAACTGAGGCAAACTTCAAATTATGCGCCCCAATTGTTTTAAACATTGCAATTAATTATTAATTAATAAAATAAAATTATATTAACATTTAGTAATTGATAAAAAATAGAAATATCAATAATATACCTGTAAATTCTTCATACTAACGTACTTATTCTTTAAGTTTTCGTTCATGAACGAAATCGTTAAACATCTAATATTTTTTAACGAAATGTACAACGTACGTTACAAAAATCATATTCTGTAATTTTGTTGTTCACGAGATAGCCTCGAAAATTTGTTCTGTTAGTATTGTAAATGTATTTATTTATACCTCTCGCTAAGAGAGATATTGGATTCATGCTAAAATCACGTATCCAGATTTCAATGAATAAGTACGTTTTAAGGTCCCTACAATTCGATTTTAACATTTTTACGATGATGTATGTGTGTGTGTATGTATGTATGTATGTGTGTATGTATGTATGTGTATATGTGTGTATGTGTGTGGGATGTTGAAAGGACGATTACTCAAAAACTATAAGACTAACTATGTATTTCCCAATCGGACATTCATGGGAAGATCTGAAAAGGTTTTGGTAATAATTGGACAACAGGAAGTAGCAGATTCTTGAAAAAAAATCTTCTAAATACCTACTATTTTTTGAAAAAAATTCTTGGAAATATTAAAGAAAATTAAATTCTTAATCTGGCACATTTAAATTTTTTAGTATATCTCGTATAGGTTTGGAGATATAGTATATAATAATATAGAATAATCTGTTGTACAAAAATAATCTCGTTGCCTAAAAAACAGTTGAGATATTTAAATGTTTATAATTGCCAGATAAATGCAAAATGTCAGTGTCAAAAATCAGATTTTTCTGGGAGGTACGAGTATTATAGGTATGTTAATATTACATATATCCTTAAGAAATACAGCTAATACTGTCAATAGATTTGAAGAATTTTCAACATATTAGAAGAGTAGGACAAAATTCCTCATAGAACGAAAGAAGAAATACAATTTCAATTATTTGGGTGTACAATAAATGTTAAGTTCGTTACTTATAGAGCGCGAGCAGTCATGTGACTTTGTTGGCCTTGGCACGCAGATATGGGGATCTGTGTCAGAATGACAGCTAATAGTTATTTACATAGATGTCACAATTGTCATAATTTTTCATTCAAAATTTCAAAATATTCTGATGTTTATTTGTCATCAATAGTATGGAATATACTAGGCGAGGAAAATAATCCACATGGATTTGAAAAATCATGATGTTTTAAATGAAAATTATGATACTTGACACCTATGTACATTATTACGAAATGTCATTCTAACACGGGGCCCCAAATCTGCTTGCCAAGGCCAACAAAGTCACATGACTGCTCGCGTCCTATGCAACATAAAATGAAAATGGCGAGAGGTATTGTGCTGGCCACAACAGATTTTTACAATTGTGATTTCTTTAATAGTTTCAGGATATCATATATCTTTGTGGAAAATTTTGAACAATTATGTTAGTTACTTTGCGTAAACAACGACTTACTGAAGCCTAGGATAAAGAACAGTATCTTGTCTTTGCTGATATATTTCTGGTAACTGCGTTGAAAATAAAAAAAAAGTAATGAAATGATGAACTAAAACGTAACAAAATTATCAATTCCAACGGTAGTAGAAATTATCAATTGATTCAGTTAAAAATATAAAAAAATAACTTCAACTACCGTTGAAATTGATAATCTTGTTACGTTTCATTACTTTTTTTTTATTTTCAACGCAGTTACCAGAAATTTATCTGCAAAGACAAATACTGTCCTTTATCTTAGGCTTCAGTAAGTCGTTGTTTACGGAAAGTAACTAACCTAATTGTTCAAAATTTTCCACAAAGATATAGGATATCCTGAACCTATTGAAGAAATCACAATTGTAAAAATGAATACATTTACAATACTACAGCGTTAACCATAAACTACGGAACACTTTTTCGAGGCTATCACGTAAACGACAAAATTACAGAATATTATTTTTGTAACGTACGTTGTACATTTCGTTAAAAAATATTAGATGTTTAACGATTTCGTTCATGAACGAAAACTTACAGAATAAGTATGTTAGTATCAATAATTTACAGGTATTATTGATACTTCTATTTTTTTATTAATTACTTAATGTTAATATAATTATATTTAATTAATTAATAATTAATTGCAGTGTTTAAAACAATTGGGTTGCATAATTTGAAGTTTGCCTCAGTTGTTTCAAAACCACCGTTCGTATCTATTTATAAGCATTTGTGTACCTCAATTTGAGCGCTTCATCTCTGAATATTTGAATATTTGGCCGTATGAAGATTCATATGAAATTGTTTCTCGTTTAAATTACTGAATTTGTATATGAAATGTTAAACAAATTATAAAATAACCTAAAGCGTATTTGTTAAAAATAAATTTATATTAATTAAATTTCTCAGAATAATGCTATGAACACGACACGTACGACTATGAAGACAGCGATACATTTCATGGAACAAAACGGTGATACGTTGGCTCTTCGAGAGGCAGGGAGGGAGAGAGGGGCTGTAGCTCCAGGGCCCGGGCCCTTCTGTTATAGAATTTTTTTGTACTGCCAAAATCTATTACTTACTATAAATAAAAATATAAATTAACAAAAACTACCAATCTGTACATTGTTTTAATTTTATCTCTCGCTAAGAGAGGTATTATAATCAAGCTAAAAGTCACATATCGAGATTTTAGTGAATAATCACATTTTAAGGTCCCTAGAATCCGATTATAACATTTTTACGATGATGCTGTGTGTGTATGTGTGTCTGTGTGTGTGTGTGAATGTTGGAGGTACGATTTCTCAAATTCTATAAGACTAAAGACCTGTGAAACAGTGAAACTACGGATTCCTCAATATAACAGTAATGGGAAGAGTTGAATAAATTTTAGTAACAAATGGACAACCTAAAGTAGTAGTATTTTAACAAAAATCTTCCAAATATTAAATTTTTAAAAATTATGTTATTGTACATATTAAAAAATCTGATGTGGCCAGCACATAACCTCTCGCCGTATATTTTACCTGGCTGTATGCATAAAGCAAAGAATATTTTTATAAATACAAATAATATATTCATATAAATCTATGACGTATAAACTTCTTTGTTATTCAATAATAGCATGTCTCAACATGAAGATATTTTACCATAAATTATGTTACAATAAATTACAAAGTAGAGTTTACCATATATAAATATTAGGCTGGTAACAGCAATTTTCAATTCGAACAACCTTGTTTACTTTCTCTTCATATTCTTCTAGTAAAAACATTAATTTTGGGCGGTCTAAAATGTGTATATGGATTGTGCATCTATTCTTACATATCTTCTTTTACATTTTATTTTTTCATACATGTTATATCTAAATAACACTAATTCCCTTTAATAAAGTGACGGATAGATTGCACTCCGATTATTCTTATAACGATGTGTAATTTTGTCAATATTTACAACTTACTTGAGAAGAATTTGATAGCTTTTTCGCAATTCAAAGTTACTCTAGTCTATAGTACTGGTGTACATTGTCCCATAATGTTTGAAACAAATTTAAGTCCTTCAGCCTAGACTTGTCATCTCCATAATAGTCACAGATCAAGAATTAAGGGATTCTCCAAGTACATTTTTCTTTCATTACTCATTATTTCTGACACTGACATTTATCTGTCAGTTACAAATAATTTAAATTATCAACTATTTTTCATGGCATTCTTTCGGCTGTCAAATTTATTACAACAGATTATTTTATATATTATACTTCTTTTATCTCTAAATCTATAGAATATATAATAAAATATTTAAATGTATCAGATAGAGAATTTAATTTTCTTTAATATTACCACGAAAAATTTTCAAAAAATAATATTTAGAAGATTTTTTTTCAAGAATCTTCTACTTCCGGTTGTTCAATTATTACCAAAACCTTTTCAGATCTTCCCATGTATGTCTGATTGGGAAATACGTTGTTAAACAAATTTTAAGTCTTATAGACTTCCCACACACACACACACACACACATCCACACACACACACACACACACACACACACACACACACACACACACACAGACATCATCGTAAAAATGTTAAAATCGGATTGTAGGGACCTTAAAACATGCTTATTCAATAAAATCTGGATATGCGATTTTTAGCATGAATGCAATACCTCTCTTAGCGAGAGGTAAAAATCATTTGAGTTTACGTTTTATATAGGTATGATTGAGTAAATCACCTCAGTTCTTGCATTAAAACGACGGCGTACGCCGGCGCGCCGCCGTAACAGTAAGTACGCCGTCGCCGTCAAAAAATAAAGAACATACGCCGGCGCGCCGCCGCTATTTTTCAACAATTCGCCGCCGCCGCTTTGACCCTTGTCGGCGCACAGGTCTACTCTCAACTGGAGTCTTACATCAAAATGAACCTATACCATATTTTGGATAGGCAGATACTAATTTGTAGTGCATGTCTATAAAAACAAATAAAGTTGCAGTATATTTATTAGTAAAATTACAATTGTTCACAAGCCACAATATCTTCATTAAATATTTCCCCAGGATCACAACAAATTTTTGACATTACTAAACCCGTAAAACGTTTAGAACACATATAACGACAATTAGCATTGTAAGGATCACTAAATAATCCTACAGCTGGACATTGGAACTCGCATCCTGGATTCAGCTGGTTAAAAATATGATTCTTTGGACACTCATTAACTTGCGGGAAACTTCCAGAACAATACGCATAAATAGCTTTGTTTAAGGGATGAGCAACCATGGAACCATTCCTACCCCGACATAATCCATTTACAGGAGAAAAAGTGTAACAGTTCAATCCTTTTACACATTTCTTATACAAAGGATCAAACACCATATTGTTCTCGCAGGTTATAACCCGCACAGGAGGTTTTTCAGGGCAATTCCAAGCCTTAGAACAATTTAACGCATAAGGATAGTATCCTACTGAAGGACATCGAAAGTAAGGCTCGTTTACAATGTCGCAGCTAGTCATACAACTTGTACATTGGGATGTTCGTGGATCGCAGTATGATTTCCCAGTTTGAGATTGGCAATTCAGAACAACGGGTTGGCCTAAATTGCAGTAGATTTGGCCCCGACAGTCACTGGAGCAGCCAATAACGCCGTCCACAAGGCATTCTTGTTGGGTGTTAACAAGGCTTACTAAAGTGCTGTTGATGGAGGTGATGTTTTCTGATAGAGTTTGGTGAGCAAACTGTGAAAAATACAAGAATAAAATTATTTGAAATCCAGAAAACTTTAAATACAGAAGAGAATCTGTATTCAATGTCTTCTATACTTACTATTTCAATGATCTTTGGAAGTGATAATGAAAAATATATATTGTGGCAGCACAATATCTCCCGCTAATTTAATTGATATGCGAATATGCAAAGTTATACAGGTGATCCCGAAAATCCGAGATATAGGCGTTTAGCATGGGAAAATTTTTACTCCAAATATTATTAGTTCCATAAATTTTATGCGGCGGTTGTGCTTCATAAATATAAATTGAGAATAAAATTCTTAGCGCCGGTTTTATAAAAAAATTTAGGCCTGAATTTATAAACGTTCCTAAGGAGTTCCTTACTTAAGAATTCCTTAAAAATCTCTCTTTTATGGCCGGTTTCACCAACATCAAATAAATCTCTAAATAGCTTATTCGTTGAATAAAAGAAAAATATCGCATCGAAATAATAACACAAATGACGGTATTTATTCTAGCTGTCATATTTTGATGCGATCTTTTTCACTTATTCGATGAATAAGCTATTCGATGATTATAATTTGTTATATAGATTTCAGGTTAGGTTAGATTTAAATAGAAAAATATTGATGATAACGCGCCAAAACTAAACCTAGGGACTTTTAAAGTAACTAGACACAACTTCAGTGTGAAGCTAGGGAGAATTGGGGTTGGCGTCTAAAAAAAACACGACGTTGTCGTTCTATTCATTTTTATACTCAAACTCAAATAAAAAAATCTATTGTGACCAGCACAATACCTCTCGCTACTTCCGTTTTTGGTTGCATAAGTATAAGGCGCGAGCAGTTATGTTATGTAGCATTGTTGGCCTTGACAAGCAGATATGGGGGTCCGTGTCAGAATGACAATTAATAATTATGTATATAGATGTCAAATGTCAGAATTTTTCATTAAACATTTCAAGATTTTCTAAATTCACGTACTTAATTTGTCACCAGGAATGTGGAATTTACTTGTCGAAGAAAATAAACCACATGGAATTGGAAAAAATCACTAAATTTAGAATGTAAAATTATGATATTTGACATCTATGTACATAATTACTAGCTACCATTCTGACACTGGTCCCATATCTGCTTGTCAAGGACAACAAAGTCACATGACTGCTCGCGCCCTATTATTTCTTGTATACTTACACTCTACAAAAGTTCTAGGACTTCATTTACAAGAAAATTTAAAGTGGGATTCTCACGTAGATGAAATATGTAAATCCTTAGCTTCGATATGCTACTTAATAAAAAGAATACGCTGTTTAACGGACTCTCATACAGCCAAAATAATGTATTTTGCAAAGTTTTACTCCATTATGTGTTACGGTATAATTTTCTGGGGTGGCTGTCAAACTGCTACTAGAGTATTCACCCTACAAAAACTTGTAATCCGAAATATTTATCTTTTACCTTTTCGGTCGTCTTGCAGGCAAATATTTATCAAAGAAAAATTACTAACTTTAACTTCCCTATATATCTATTATACTGTTTTACATATAAGAGATCAATTACACACACTGCCGACCCATAGTGATTTACATCAGTACAACACTCGAGGCAAAAATAATATTCTAGTACCTAAGGTGAATTTAAATAAATCAAAATATTATCCTTTCATTATTGGTTCAAAATTTTATAACCATCTACCGCTATATCTGAAGGATATTAATGATAACAAAAAATTCAAAAACCATTTCAAACAATATTTAATAAATAAAGGTTTCTATACCATCGACGAATTTTTTAATAACATAGGATAAAAATGACTGTTAAATTTTTATTGTATTCTTTGTAATCTTTTATTGTAACTTTGACTATTCCGATACTATTGTATTTGTAGTCCCCGGAAAATAAATTATTATTATTATTATTACACCAAAAAATTCTACTTACATCTATTCTTTATATTTTTGACACTGACATTTATCTGTCACTTACAAACATTTTAATGTTTCAATTGGTTTCATGACATTAATTGGGCTGTGAGGTTTATTACAACAGATTATTATATACCTTATATTTCTTTATCTTTAAATCTATAAAAGATAAAATAAAATATTTATGTCAGAATTTACTTTTCTTTAATATTAGCAAAAAACAAAAATTTTGAAACAATAATATTTAGAAGATTTTTTTTTAAGAATTTGCTACTTCCGGTTGTTCAATTATTACATAAACCTTTTCAGCTCGTCCCAGTAATGTCCGATTGAGAAATAAGTAGTTAAACAGATATTAATTAGGTATATAGTTTTTGAGAAATCGTCCTTCTAACATCCTCACACACATACAGACATCATCGTAAAAATATTAAAATCGGATTGTAGGGACCTTAACACGTGTTTATTCATTAAACTCTGGATATGCGATTTTTAGCATGAATCCAATACCTCTCTTAGCAGAGGTAAAAACAAATATAAACTTTACAATAAATGATTTAAAATTCATCATACATTTATATGAATAATTTAAGTAAATCAGTAGGTAATGTTTGCTATTTTCATTGGCAATTATAAATAAACAAATTGATAACGTTTGTTGTTGCTTGGTGACTTTAAAGCACTAGCGTGTTTTAAACTTGAGATTATGTACACTTTTTTAGTACGCTAATCAGTGATTATGATGCTGGTATAATAAAAAAAAATAACAATACTTACCAAACACAATACCAAAACAATTGACTTCATTTTCGTACTAATTATGCGAAAGAAGATACAGTTGCACTTTATATAAAATAGCAAAATAAAAATCAAAATTACAAATAATATTATCACAAGAAAACCTATAAATTAATTTAATCTTAAATATACATATATTTTCTAGGTAATACTTTCGTATGTTGTTTTTTCTCAAATTAGCCGAATCATTGCATTTTATTTGTTCACGAAATTATATACCTACTTGAAAATGTGCTTATGAAATATTGAATATAAATACAATAATTTTTACTGATCAGAAACATATTTTATGAACCACCCAATCACTGTAAAGAAGGTATTAGGATAATCACCATAATTCCCTTAGCAACATTGATATAGCAAATATCAAATAATAATTACAAACATAAGAATCTGTTGTGGCCATCATAATACCTCTCGCGCCCTTTCCATTGAGGTATAAATAAGTATTGTATTTTACATTTCTTGTACACGCAAAAAAAATTAATTACACCTAATATTTATATTTACATATTCTCTATAATTTTAAATTCATTCTATGAGCAAGTTTTCTCCATTTCTTCTAAATGTTCAAAGTTTTTCCAATTCATTAACGGGATTAGCTTTATTCCTGAAGGGTTCATGTAATATATGTACCTATATATGTATATGTACTGACATTAGTGATATTTATCTGTCAATTACAGAAATTTTAATTTCTCAAGTAGTTACCGTGGAGATGTTTGGGCTGTGAGCAGGCTGTGAGATTTACTACGACATATTATTTAATAGAGAATATAATTCATTAGTCACATGACATATTTTCCGCCAATCAGCCTTCAGAATCTCCCTAGTTACATGTCTATCACAGCGATGATAAAAAACAAAAAAATTATCACCTTATTTATAGTCGTTTAGGATTTGTTTTCTTTATTTACGACATTGACAGTTAATTTTGAATATAAAAATAAATAATAACAATAATTCAAACTCCGATATAACAAATAAAACTCGTAAGTACCATGTTTTAATACATTATGAATATGTATATCAAAAGTTAGGTTAACACAATGTGTTCCAAAAATTCATTATATTCTCTCATTAAATATAAGCTCGTGATATGATTAATAATTGAAGATATTGCTCGTGACACCGAAGTAGCACATTTCACTCGTCTTTCGGACTTGTGAAATCTGCAGCTCGGTTTCACTCGAGAATATCATCGATGATAATCATATCACTTGTTATATTACGTATGATTATATATCTATATCTTTAAATCTATAGAAGGTGTAACAAAAATTTTAAATGTGTCGGATAGAGAATTTTGTTTTTTAATATTTGTTATAACATAAATATTCAAAAACTAATATTTAGAAGATTTTTGTTAAAATACTACTACTTCCGGTTGTCCAATTTTTAGTCGAATGTATTTAATTCTTCCCATTACTGTTAGATTGAGGAATCCGTAGTTACACAGGTCTTTAATCTTATAGAATTTGAGAAATCGTACCTCCAACAACCTAACACACACACACACACACATCTACACACACACACACACACAGACAGACATCATCGTAAAAATGTTGTTATCGGATTCTAGGGACCTTAAAACGTGCTTATTCACTAAAATCTGGATATGTGATTTTTACCATGATTCCAACACCTCTCTTAGCGAGATATAAAAATGACAGGCTTTACACTTGTTTTTATTATAGTCGCCGTCAAACTCTTGTTCAACTTTTCTCTTCTCCGCATCCTGTACCTTGCCAAGCGGTGTTGCCGATTCTTCATTAGCTTATCATTTTCAACGTGGTTACTGAATTGACAACAGTGTAGAAATCTCCAGTCCATATTTTTTGACGGCAACTACAGTTACAATTTTTATAGTAAGATTGCTAAAGCAGCTGCTATCATACAGAATTGAACGGAATATAAATAAATATTTATACACAATATTCAGACATTTTATTAATAATTTTTACAATTAATTTGGTATACAGGCTAATACAATTTCATCAAAACTGCTACTTTCAGGACAACAAACTCTTTCCGGTTTTAGTCCTGCTGAAGTCCTTAAACAATTATAATAACATTGTGTACTTGTTGGATCTTTCAGTACTCCTTCTATTAAACACTCTACTTCACATTTCAGCGTATTAGTATTGAAAATAAGATTTTCAGGACATTCATTCAGTTGCGGAAAATGTCCTGCACAATGAAAATAAATACTTTTCATCAAAGGATGTACTATAACAGATCCTTCTTGTCCTTTACACCAACCAATTATAGGAGAAAAATTAAAACATTGAACATTGTTACTACAAACTCTATTTTTTGGGTCATATCTCATATTGTTACTACACTGAACAGCTACTGCTTTCGTATCTGAACACAGCCAAAATTTCGTGCAGTCTGTAGCATGAGGATATTTTCCTACGCCTGGACAAATGAATTCCGATTCTTCCTTGCTGCTGCAGTTGCCAGGCGTGTAAACACATTCAAGTGTTTCAGCATTGCAATATGGCCGGCCAGTTTGAGGAAGACAGTCAATTGTTCGAATTTGGTTCAGCATACAAAACAAACGACTCTTGCAATCACTGGTACAAGCAACGACGCCATCTTGTAAACAAGATATTTCACGAGATGATGACGGTAATGGTACTGTGATTGATGTTTCTGATGTTGAATGATGTACCAGCTGAAATAAATGTACAGTGATCAAAATGGCTGAAGCGTGCCGTTCCATAAGATTTTGACGTTTGTCGCTTACTTTGTATACCAGTATTACTATTTACATGGGCGTACCTTTCGAATTTTGCTAACTGTCATAAGAATAATCCTAAAAACCGTTTTCTTTATGATCAGTCCGGCGAAAATATGTTTCAAGATGAATTTTATCACGCTCTTCATTAAAACCCATAATAAAAAGAAATTACTTAAAAAAATTCACGAAGGTATGCGAAACAATTACCAAATAAATCAACGTACGGCAATGATATTAATTAAGTATTATGCACCTGTAATTATATAGAATATAGAATATAGTTTTAATGAATTATAGTCCAGTCAATAGAGACCAAAAAATACTAGATGAAAAAATAAATAGGATTGCAGTCCAAAATATTTTTATTTAATCTGAAATTAACACGTGTTTTATTAACATTGAAAAAGTGTTTATACTTACAGACTAAGGCGTTAATAGTTATTTAACTATCAAGTGTGTTAATCGCCATTAACACACGTGTTAGTTACAATATTTTTTCGTTGACCGTATCTTACTTAAATGGAAAATCTAATTTTATTCCATGACAAATTTTTTTAGATTAGTAATGGTTGACCGAACGTCAAATTTTACGTCAGAAAATCAATAAGTTTTGTCATCAATTGTTTTCAGTGGGTGCGTTCAGTTTATTTAATGCTAGACCACACAAGCGGTTTTTTATGTTATTTGAGGAATTTTATTGTTTCAAATTCATTTTAAAGGTATGCTACGTGAATATACTTAGCTAGTAATTGTCAAAAGCATGACTTTTAATTCTGTCTACCTTTTTGCTACAACTTAGCGTTAGCAAAATACATGCTGTGTTCCATGTGGTGAACGCACCCAATAAATCGTTTATTAATAAAAAATCATGCATTAATAGGGGTCATTAATGAATGATTTTCTATACATTAAGATAGCCTATTAATAAACGGTCGACGGAAAAAATAAATAAATAAATAAATATAAATATATTTGTTTAAATACAGGGTGTTTCAAGACTAGTGTAACAAACTTCAACAGCTTATTCCTGAGGTCATTTTGAGCCAAAAATGTTATGAACATAGGTCCTATTCCTTCTAGTTACCAAAATACAAGAGGTTGAAGTTCTATAAATAACACGACATTTTCTAATTTTTGTAATCAAGGTACTTTCGGAAAACAAGAGTTATTATTGAAAAGTCATACCTTATTTGAATTAATTTTATTTATTAATATTAACGAATACGATTTAGACAACAAAACATACGATGACACAATTATTAAATAGACAAATAAATAAATTCTAAACACAGAACAACATGGAATAGGTTAACACAATATGAAATAAGATAACAAATTTAAAAAAAAATACAGCAAGTGCTCAAAATGCGCGCCTTGAACTCGTATGCATGCTTGTCATCGGCGAATCATAGAATCATATACACGATAAATTACATTTTGATCGTTACGAATGGCAGCAGATGCATTCATAATTCGTTCAAGTAACTGTTCACGCGTGTTTATTTGTACCCTATAAACTTCTTGTTTCAAGTGTCCCCATAGATAGAAATCAAGAGGATTTAAGTCTGGAGATCTTGCAGGCCAAAAGTTTGAACCTCCACGTCCAATCCACCTATTGGGAAAGTTTTGGTTTAACCACTCAGTTACTTGTCTACCATAGTGAGGAGGAGCACTATCATGCTGGTACCACATCTGTTGTCGTACAAGAAGTGGAACATCTTCTGTTAGTTCATGTAGTCTGTTTTCTAGAAAGTGTCTGTAGCCATCAGCTGTTAATCGATCAATTAAAACTTCAATTTCTAGTAATCTAGTATTGAAAATTCCTGCCCAGACATTTATGCTAAATTTTTGCTGAAAACGGGACTGAACAATCGCATGTGGATTTTCAATGCTCCATAAATGGTAATTATGGAAATTGTTTACTCCATCTCTCGTGAATTGGGCTTCATCAGACCATAACACTCTGGAAATAAAATCAGGATCATTTAAATTTTGACGGAGAAACCAGCGACAAAATTCTAAACGAGGACCATAGTGTTATTTATAGAACTTCAACCTCTTGTATTTTGGTAACTAGAAGGACTAGGACCTATGTTCATATGACATTTTTGGCTCAAAATGACCTCAGGAATAAGCTGTTAAAGTTTATTACACTAGTCCTGAAACACCCTGTATAATAGTATCGCCGAAAATTAAAAATTGTATGAAGATATTAACAATCGTCATTCAGAAGAGCAACTTAAAATAGTTTTTTTAGCAATGGCGATAATAACAATTTTTTTCCTTAAATAAGAACTTGATGTTACTTGTTTGAGGAGTAGGAGATATCCTTAAATAACAACCCCTTGTGGTGGCTGCTGAAACAATTTGCAGATTCTACTGTATGATATGCTGAGGTTTTCAATGTCCGTTCTGAAATTTACATTATCTGGATCGTTTTGCATATCGAGCCGAACCTGAACCTTAAAAAATATTTAACCAGAATAACAATTTATGAAAGAAATTTAAATTACTCAAAAAACAAACTATTAGGTATTGCAGTCTAATAGTCTAATAGGTTTTGCTATTTATAACAATTTACATTCTTCGTGGCATCAAAAGAGGTAAATTATCGATGATTTCTAAATATTTTTTCTCAACGATTTGACAGGGTCATCTTTGGTAAAAATGTAAGAACCCTTTTTATCTTCCGTCACCTTTAGGTAAGGAAGGTATTGTCTTTGGTAAAAAAATCCATAGTCAGTTTCTAATGAATACGCACGTTTTGGGGTCCCTAGAATACGAATTTTACACTTCATATTCAAAGATATAGAGTAAAAGAATTATAAAGATATTTAATTTCATACATCAGCCAGCTATGCTATGCTATAACCAAGACCATCATTTTGGTCTCGACTAAAATGTCGAGACGAGACGAGACCAATATCAAGTCTTGTCGAGAAAGTTTTGAAATATATTTTCTAAAAGTTCTTCATGAACTAAGAGTAATGTTGTAAATATTGTTTGAAATTTGGTAAAAATAAGAGATATTCATTTTAAAAAAATTATAATTATGTATTTTTGTTGGGTTTTAAAAACATTAATGCTTGTGCATATAATAATTTGGATATTTTATTACAAATTCACGAACTGGGTTTGAAACTTGGCATAAAAATCCAAATATAGTAAATATTGTAAAATAAGCATAATACTCCTATTAATGATATATACGTACAGAAATAATGTAATAAATCTACATTAATTTAATATATTTTAGTACCTATGTAATAAAAATTTAATAAACAATTAAACAGTTAAATCGGAGAGAAAAATTGACTCGTACAGAGTTGGAGAAAACACATTGCCGGGGTGTACGAATTCTCGGAAAACTTAATAAAGGCGGAATTTTGATGCCTAGAATTACCAAGATCAAGTGTCTGTAAGGGATGTTGTACGTGAATTTGAAAATGAATCGTAATATTGGGAAGGGGAAATGAGGACAGCAACAAAATAACTACGTGACTATTTACACTGACAACAATAATAAAATATGCATTATATTAACAAGAATCAGCATATCAATATATATTTATATACTCTTTAAAAAAATCCCTTTTTACCTTCCGTCACCATTAGGTAAGGAAGGTATTGTCTTTGGTCAAAATATTCCATGATGACGTTTTAGTGAATAAGCATATTTTAGGGTCCTTATAATACGATTTTACCATATTTAAGATGATGTCTGTATGTATGTATGTATGTATGTGTGTGTGTCTTCAAAACCACGATTCCAAAAATTATATTTTTTTCGTATTCCTCAAGTTTACATCCAGAAGAACAAGTGATTAGATTTTGATTATAATTGGTCAACCGGAAGTTCCCTTATTTGATGATTTTAACAGTTAAATACGATTTATTGACATTTAACGTTATTATAACAAAGAATATATTATTCTCTATACGATTTGATTGCATTTTATACTTCATATTCAATAGATATAGAGTTAAAGAATTATAAAGATATTAAATTTAATAAATCAGTCAGCTATGCTAACCATGGAAACTGCTAATATATTCAGATAATACAAATTGACAGATGTCAGTATCAATGAAAAGTAAATGAATCTGGCAGAGATGAGGATGTTGAAGTAGATGTTGGGGAAGACACGGAAAGATACTGTAAGGAAATAACTCTAGTGTTACAAGTTTCTAGAAAGATACAACAGAGACGATTACATTGGTATGAACATGTCATAAGTAGAGATGAAACATATAGCTTAGTAATAGAAGGTTGAAGAAACAGAGGAAGACCAAAGATACAATACAGTCCGTATTGCGAAAGACTTGAGAGAAAAGGAACCGAATGAGAACCACACGCAAAACAGAAATCAGTGGAAGAAGAAAATGAAAAATAGCGACCCCGAACGAATGGGAAAAGCTAGAGAAGAAGAAGAAGATGTCAGAGTGTAGTACAATTTGAATAGTTTGTTTATGAAATAATTTTACTGGAAATTTAAAATCTTTTGCAAGAAAATTTATGTATGGAATTTATACATAATACACATTTTGACGGAAGGTATTGTGCTGGCCACATCAGATTTTTTAACATCTTGTAGACATATATGCATGTATATTTTAATACACAGAAATACCTAATTGTTCGTTCATTTATTTTTATTTCCCTCCTGTCTACAGATATAGAGATGTAGACCTTCTTCTTGCTCTTTTTCAATATGTCTACATTTTTTTGAAAAAGTACAAAATGGATATTGTATACTTCATAATTATTAAAGTTATTGATCCAATAATAAAACTTATTTTCTTAGATTTCCAAGCACTATTATATACAATTATAAACAATTTGTTGATTGACGTAGAGTCGAGAGTCTTGTCGAGACTCGTCTTGTGGCAACAGTATTTTAAAGGAATAAAAGAGAGTGATGTATGCCGTAATGATTCTGAATGTCGCAAAAGTTGTATTATTCCATAGAAATTTTAAGTAAATAAGGATTGTTTAATAAATAGATTAAAAAGTCTTGTTAACCCATTTTGATTTTTTTACCTTCCGTCACCTTTAGGTAAGGAAGGTATTGTCTTTGGTCAAAAAATTCAATGATGAGTTTTTACTGAATAAGCACGTTTTAGGGTCCATATAATACGATTTTACCATTTTTACGATGATGTCTGTATGTATGTGTGTCTGTGTGTCTGTGTGTCTGTGTGTGTGTAACAAAATTTCCGGATCCAATAACTTCAATACCACGATTCCAAAAATTATAATTTTTCGTATTCCTCAAGTTTACATCCAGAAGAACAACTGATTAGATTTTGGTTATAATTGGTCAACCGGAAATAGTCTCATTTGAAGATTTAACAGTTAAATTTGATTTATTGACATTTAACGTTATTACAACTTAAAGAATATATTATTCTCTATACGATTTGATTACAATTTATACTTCATATTTAATAGATACAGAGTTAAAGAATTTTAAAGAAATTAAATTTTGTAATTCAGCCAGCTATGCCAAACTTGGGATCTAGTAATATATTCATATAATTCAAATTGACAGATGTCAGTATCAATAAAAAGTAAATTCATGTGGCAGATATGAGGGTGTTGAAGTAGATATTGGGGAATACAGGGAAAGATACGGTAAGAAAATAACTCTAGTGTTACAAGTTTTTAGAAAGATACAAGAAAGACGATTACATTGGTTTGAACATGTCATGAGGAGAAATGAAGAATTAAAGGAACAAAAATGAATAGTTTAGTTAAAGAAACAGAGGTAGACCAAAGATAAGATGGAAGGACTGTATTGCGGAAGATTTGAGAGAAACGGAACTGAATGAGAACGTCATGCAAAAATAGCGACCCCCTAACGAATGGGAAAAGCTAAAGAAGAAGAAGGTGCGAGTATCAAGTGCAATTTGAATAGTTTGTTTATGAAATAATTTTACTGGAAATTTAGAATCTTTTGTAAGAAAAATTATGGAATTTATACATTATACACGAGAATGACGGAAGGTATTGTGCTGGCCACAACAGATTTTTTGTTTCTATAGACAAATGTTTTCTATTTTTATTTACACAAAATAGTGGTGTGCAAAATTAGTATGAAATTAAAAATTATGAAATATATACATAGAGATAACCTATTATTTTATTATACAGCGAAAAATATTTACTCACCAAGCACAAAATAGTAACAAATAACACATGCATTTTGCATGTACCTACGAGTACGCAATACTTGGAACCAAGTTTTATATAAAACACTTCAATAAAAATTACAATGTAAATAATATTATCATACGACTTGTAATAAATTTCCTTAATCTGTAAGTGAAATATAGTATTTGCCCTTGAGCAATCGAAATCAAATGGAACAATAAAAAATTTAAGACCAAAATAAATAAAATTTACTAATTGCATTCTGCAAGTATATTTAGACTCGTATATTATTTATAACCCGAGCGAGACTGCAATTGTTGATTCGTATACCGAAGTAGATACCGGGTTTGAATCCCGCTTGAGTATGAATGTTTGTGTTGTCTTTAGTATCTTTTCTCCATTAACTGGAACAGCGGTTCCCAAACTTCTTCGATCAGGAAACCCTTAAGGAACCACCTGTATTTCGCGGTACCCCTACTCCATCGTACATTTTTATTGGCCATTATGAATTCAAAACTAGGGTTGCAACAGGGGGGCAATTGTGGACAAAAATTACATTTTATTTTTTATTTATTTTTACACATCTATTCTTGTTCATTAATATAAAATTATGCGTAAGCAGCTTTCGTTGCGATTTTGTTCATTATTTACAGATCTGTAAGACTTACTGTTTCCTCTGGCATGTTATAGTAATTCTTGTATTTGAATGTATCATTTAGGTACCTACGTTAATAAATAATAATGTTTTTACCTCTCGCTAAGAGAGGTTTGGATTCATGCTAAAAATCGCATATCGAGATTTTATTGAAAGAGCACGATTTAAAGTCTATAGAATCCGATTTTAACATTTTTACAATGATGTCCGTCTGTGTGTGTGTGTGTGTGTGTGTGTGTGTGTGTGTGTGGATGTGTGTGTGTGTGAGGTTGTTGGAGACACGATTTCTCAAATTCTATAAGACTAAAGACCTGTTTAACTACGGATTCCTCTATCTAACATTAACGGGGAGAGTTGAATAGGTTTTGGTACCGATTGGAAAACCGGAAGTAGTAGTATCTTAAAAAAATACTAAATATTAATTAAAAAAAATATATTAGTATTAAAGAACATAAAATTCTCTATTCGATACATTTTAAAATTTTATTATATTTTCTATATACATATTCAGATAAAAAAGTAATATATAAAATAATCCGTTGTAATAAATTTTACAGCCTAAACAACTCCATAGTCACCATCAGATTTTTGTAAATGACAGAAAAATGTCAGTGTCAAAAACCAACAGTAATTCATACTCCTATTTGGGCGGTATTGGCAGCTTAATTCTAAAACTTGACTAACTAAACACATGACAGTGGACAAGAACCGATTCAAAATTTGTCACAGTACGAATATGGTTTTATATAGATTTTAGCTGAAACTAAATCTTAGACATTTTTTTTTTGGCAACCTAGTAGTAAAACGTCAAATTTCCTACGCGTTACTTTAAATGAAGAAGTTTGACTGACATTATTGAAGAATTTTTCTGTGATACTGGTAAGTTTACTATTTCTTGTTGTATAATAAAAAGTACATCAAATTTGCTTTACAATCATATAAAATAATCCATATGTTACATTATTAAAAAGTAAAATGGCGGGCACTTTTTTATACACCTATTCGAAAAGAGATTAGTGAGCCATGACTGTGGCTTGAAATAAAACAATTAACTAAAACAATTGTAATTATTATTATTAAACGAAATAATATTTTTTTTGTCATAATAATGCAGAAAATAAAAATAAGGAACACTTAATAACAACAAAATGATTTTACAACAAATATTCAAAATGACTCCCAGCCTATTCTCTTTTCGACTAGGTGTATAAAAAAGTGCCCGCCATTTTAATTTTTAATAATGTACATGATCGTAAAGCAAATTTGATGTACTTTTCAAATTTGTGAAAAAATATAGTATGTTCCATTTGAAATTTCAAAGTTGATATTAATTACTAATAAACTGAAAGTGGTATCATGAATGTACATCCGTCATCAAGTAGCTTACATAAATCATATTATATGAAGGAACTTACTTAATAAATAAGCGAGATATTTGCTGGGTCCATTAAAATATAACTTCCTGTATACTAGCCGTATCCTTTCGCTGGGTTGGATCAGATCAAATGATCGTATGGATTAGATCAGATCAGGTCACGTGGACGCAGATGAAATTATTCGAAAGAACATAAGTATCTGTCAAAATCAATCGGAGAAATGAATTTCATTTTTCTATATTTACCATCGTTTATTCTTCTTTAAATTTCTTTTAGAAATGTTACCTCTTGTACTGATTGACTTATAAAATATGACAGATTCTTCCGCCGCTTCCGCCATTTTTGAAACATAAGTGATATGATCTTTCTAATCCAAGTTTTTGTTGGAGTAGATGGCACTGATCTGGATTACTTGGTCTTGGGGTGGGGATACTGATCGGAATTCGAAAGAACATGCAATTTACTGATCCATATAACATGGATCTGATCCAACACAGCGAAAGAATACGACTACTGTCAGTTGTGATTTGTATGAATACTTCTAAAATCATACGATTTCACTCGACATCCATTACCTCCCCCCTGGCGATTTTAACTATATACTTACGATTGGTGATGTGGGGAAATAAAATATTTTTTTTCTATTTTGGTTCTTTAATATGTACTTTATGAAACGCATTTGGATGTCATAAAGTACTTCTTAAAAGAACTCAAACCTAATTTCTGTTAGGTTGGTACGTAGTACCTACATTTCTAGACATTTGTCATTTGAAAGTAAATATTATTTCTAGCCTAGAAGACCCCACTATTGAAATGAAGTAATAATACATATAAGTAAGTATATTAATAATTATTTTGTTATATTTTAAATCTATTAATATTGTATTTTAAATAAGAATGGTTTATACTATCCTGTAAACATAACCTTTTCGCAGATGACAGTAGGAACTTCGGATGCAAATAAGTTTGTAATTGTTATAATCAGTTTCGTGGTAAGTATGGGTACCAACAATCAAATACAAATTAAAATATTCCTAAAAATGAAATCACGTATATTTGTAAATATTTTTTTTGACAAAAGGACCAAAATAGAAAAAATAGTAAAAAATACACGTTTCATAAGACATTTCAGCGCACTTGTCCCGTTAGAAAACTCGCGGCAAGCCGCTCGTTTCTAACAAAGACGCGTGCGCTAAAATCATGTCTTATGAAACTTGTATCTTAATGTACTATTAAAGTACTCGTATCATTCGAGTTAAATTTTTATTTATTGGTTCAAATCAAGAATTTCGTTTTGCATAAATCATAAATAATTATACAATTGTTTGATAAATGATTACAAGAACAAATAATTAAATAATTGTTTACATAATATTTGGATTACAAGATTACAAGATTAAAGACATTTTTATTCACAGGTGTGTGGTAAGACTTTTCGCATGTGGATAAAAAAAATCTTTACTTTCGAGTGTAGGTATACAATTTTTTCCAACACAAAACACATATTTTTAAGACCTTTTTGATTAAAATTACAAATGAAATATGGCATTTATATTTCATATTTATAGTTTTGCTATGGCCATGTACTAATTTAGGTCAATAGTATGTGTTGCAAAAAAAAGTAATGACAGGAAGACTTACTACGCAGTACAATATTTCAAATTATTATCAAATGTCTGTCCAGTTGGACAATCAACTTTATCTAATTGGTAGGTTCTTCCATCATAGAAACACCTATAGAAGGATTGCACATTATCTGGATTTGCGAAGATCCCTATGCTGCAACACTGAAACTCGCATTTCAATTTGATTGGGTTGTAAAACAGGCCAGGTTTGCAAACTCTCAGTTGGGCAGGTTGTGCTCCTCTGCACAGAACGTACATGGTGTTGTTGAGCTTATAAGGAATGATTTTGTTGGAAGTACCACAGTCTTGTGCTACGGTGTAGCATACGGAATTGAGGCGGCAGAATTGTATAGCAGAGTTGAAGATAGTGCTGTGGAGACACCGGTATAGATAGGCTACATAACCGATTCCATTTGGGCAAGAATAGTAGTTGCGGCAATCTGTTAGACTGGGAAATATTCCTTTACCTAAGAAAATTATAAATATATAAAATAAAATATTATGTTACCATTTTAGTACTACTTATAGGATATTAAAATAGTTATTCATATATTGAAGACATAATTAAAAGACTGTAGCACGCGGGAATGTTTAAAGCTCGACACGTAGCGGAGAGATTTAATTTTCCCGAGTGCTATAATCTGATTATGCCCGTGGTACATACAACGTTTTATTTTATTTTGGTTCACTACCGCGGTAGTGGTAACGTAGAAGTTTGGAGTTTGCAAACATCGACCGCTGCCGTTGCCACTGCGTTACTACTAATTTTCCTAATTTTTGGATGTCAATGCATTATAGCAAACGTATGCGTTCACATCCAAAAATTAGAAAAAATAGGAGCAGCACAATGGCAACGACAGCGGTAGAAGTTTGCAGACTCCAAACTTCTACGTTACCACTACCGCTTAATTTTTTGACAGGTTTTAGATTTATTGACATCTGATAAAATGAGCAAGAGCAAAAAGATTATTTTGTTGTGTGCATTTACAATTGAGTGTTTCAATATGGATGTATTTCTTAAGATAATGAAATGATATAACGTTTCTGTTTCTGAATCAAACTAATTTCTTCTACTTCTGTCATTTTAATATTAAATGCTATCAAACAAGACAAAGTACATACAGGGTGGTGACCGCGAACCCGGAACATAGGACTTTAACATGTAAAATCATATTTTCGTAATTTCCTGCTTCCCTAATTATTTTAGGTAAAAAAAGTTGTAGGGCATATAATTCCTCATCTGAATCATTAAACAAAATTAATTTTGTATGCCTTGTAACATCAAAAATTAGGTATGAAAATGTAGAAAATCACTGCAAAAATAGCTATAACCATGGAATTGAAACAAAAAATTAAAAATGTTAACGATTTATCTGTCAAACTAATTTCATTATTATTTTTAAAAACTGTTCTAGTGAACAAATATCAATTTAAAATAACAGATAATTGTTAATTGAAATAGAAATTAGAAATAATATCTGATAAAAATAAATTACCCTAACGTGACAGATAAACCGTTAGACATTGTTATTTATTTTGTCTCAATTCCATGGCTATTGCTATTTTTGAGATGATTTTCGACATTTTCAATGTTGCTTATTGATTCAGATGTTCCACAACTTTTATTTGAAGCATTTTTTCCTAAAATAATTAGGGAAGCAGGAAATTAAGAAAGTATGATTCAACATGTTAAAGTCCTATGTTCCGGGGTCGCTGTCACCACTCTGTATATCAGTAAGTCACATTGACGTGACATTCACATTCGGGATCCAGTTCAGAATCTATTTGATCCTGTTTCAAATGTGGTGTTTCGCGCGGACAGGAACGAAAAAAAATGGGTAGTACAAGATCATTTATCCCCTTTTAAAGATAGCGGTTTAGAATAGATACGTACTATTCGAAGTTGATTTTCGTGGTAAAAAGAAAGCGGCTGTAGAAATTATAATTTCAATAATTTTTCATTGTGAACGGATGTGATTTTTACTTTCCGTCACCTATAGGTAAGGAAGGTATTGTCTTTGGTCAAAAAATTCGGTGGTGAGTTTTCATTGAATAAGCACGTTTTACAATACGATTTTACTATTTTTACGATGATGACTGTATGTGTGTGTGTGTTCGTGTGTGCGTGTGTCGTGTGTGTGTCTTGCGTATTCCTCTTCCTTACAACCATATGCAGACTTGATTAGATTTTGGTTATAATTGGTCAACCGGAAGTATCCTCATTTGAAGATTTTAACAGTTTTTCTTGAATAACTCAGTTAAATTTCATTATAACTTAAAGAATATATTATTCTCTATACGATTTGATTGCATTTTATATTTCATATTCAACAAATATAGAGTTAAAGAATAATAAAGATAAAAAAAATCATATAAATTTCATAATTCAGCTAGCTATGCTAACTTAACCATGGAAACTGATGATATATTCAGGTAATTCAAATTGACAGATGTCAGTATCAATAAAATGTAAATCAATGAAAGAATAAGGGAAGTAACTCTAGTGTTAGAAGTTTCTAGATATAAGAGAGACGATTACATTGGTTTGAACATGTCATGAGGAGAGATGAATATATTAATAGAAGATGGAAGAAACATAGGAAGACCAAATATAAGATGAAAAGACTGTATTGCAGAAGACTTGAGAGAAAAGGAACTGAATGAGGACGACACGCAAAACAAAAATGAGTGGAAGAAGAAAATAAAAAATAGCGACCCCCTAACGAATGGGAAAAACTAAAGAATAAGAAGATGATGTCAGTGTCAAGTGCAATTTGCATAGTTTGTTTATAAAATAACTTTACTGGAAATATAGGATCTTTTGCAAGAAAATTTATGTATGGGGCGCGTGCAGTAGTATGACTTTGCTGACTTTGGCAAGCAGGTATGGGGACCCGTGTCAAAATGACAGCAATTAATTATGTCCATAACTGACAAGTGTCATAATTTTTCATTCAAAATTTCATGATTTTCTTATTTCATGTGGTTTGTTTGTTATCAGGGGTATGGAATTCATTTGCCGAGAAAGGGAATCATAAAATACAAAAAATTTAGAATCTTTTGCAAGAAAATTTATGTATGGAATTTGTACATAATACACAAGATTGACGGAAGGTATTGTGCTGGCCACATCAGATTTGACATTGGCCCACAAATGGCGAACGAAACGCGAGCCACGTCATGGCCATACCCTGAGTATATAGGTACCCTAATAGCTGTATTACACTTCACAATAAATTGTACAATTTTGCGACCTTCAATTTATTGACAATTTATCGGCAAGTGTAATACAGCAAAATTGCACAATTTCTTTTGAAAATAAATTGCAAAATAAATTGTGATAATTAGAACATGTTCTATTTTTTGACAATTATTTGGTTACTTCACCAGTGCCAACTGTATAATATTTGACATATTGAACTATTTCTGTTTGACGTTTTGTGTATCACGGAAGTTTTTTATTCTTGTGAAATGTCACGATTTTGATGTATGGCACGTAGAAGGAGAATCGAAAATTTAAAACTAGTAATATTTGCCTTGATGGTTGTGAAATATGTGAAAAATAAAAAATCTAGGAGGTGGTGGGTTAGACCATGGATTGATAAAAGCAAAGGCAATATACCTTTAGTCTTAAACGACTTCGTAAATAAAGATCCGGAGCAGTTCGAAACATTTTTAAGGATGGATAAGCTTACGTGAAATGCAAACACATGGAACAGAACACGAACAGTAAACACATACAACAAAAAGTTAACCTCAAAACGCAAAAACAACATACAAAACAAAAAAATATCATTGGCGATTAGTAGCCCTGCTCCCAACAACAATAAATTGGTAGAAAATCGTGACGTGTAAAGTGCTTATATTTTCAAAATAAATTGTGCGATTTATTGTAAAATAAATTGTGCAATTTATTGTGAAGTGTAATACGGGCATAACAGACAGTAGGCATGGGCTTTATGGGCTGCAGGTACAAAGACCCCCGCTCTTTTTCTTTTAGAAATAATCATATCAATGCAATTGTAAACCAAAACGTCGGTATTATATAATTGAGATTTCAAGTAGTTGTTAACATCTGGTATGATTTTATATTTACCTGGGCAATAAAAATCTGTTGCAATTTCACTCTGTGGGCAAGTATCAGTTGCTGTACATTTATCCGCGTACTCTGTACCATTCTCATTGCAATATGGTTTAGCTTGATTTTGGTCAGCACAAGTGAGATTATAATCTGCTTCTGTAGTTCCCCCAGGACAGTATTGTAGTGTTCTACAATCACTGCATTTGAACGTTCCTGTATCTGTAGTTTCACATGATTGCAAAGGTTCCATAAGTTCAGTTTCAGTTCTAACAGAACGAGTTAGAGGTACAATTCGAACGCTGTTTGGAATAGGAGGTACATCTGGGTCTTCCTGAGCGTGTACCAGCAGAAGGGAAGCAATCTAAAGAAGTTTTAATTAATTCTAATTCTAAGGAATGCTGTATGAATGCAATAGTGAATAACAGGGTATTCTACCGTATATTTTTCTATATTTTCTGATAATGTAAAAACATCTAATATCCGTATTCATAACAATTCGTTAATTACTTAACGGTTCGTTACCAGAAAAACGATTCGTTAAATTGAAAATATTTTACTAATAAACATTATCGTTAACGTTTCGTTAAAATGTTTATTAATGTTCGTTAAATTAACGGCCCGATTTTGACAAATTAAATACTTAACGAATGAGTTAAAGTAATGACATATGTCGATATTTGTATCTAAGAATCTGCTACTTCCGGTTTTCCAATTATTATCAAAACCTTTTCAAATCTTCCCAGTAATGTCTGATTGAGAAATACGTAAACAGATACTGAGGTAAAATGAAAAAATGTTGATAGCTAATAAAATAACGATGAAAAACTTTCATGTCTCCCCCATATGAGATGCCTCTGGTTAAGATACAAAAGTAAAAAAAAAATATACATCTAAATAAGTAATGTCCTCATACTTAGTTTCAAAATATTAGTGGCACCAGTGGACTAGAACCAGAGTTTAATAAAAATGTATTTGTTGAGGTTCACTTTCAAATGGCTGATCCTATGACGAAAAGTTTCTGAACACACCTCATAAAACATTTTTTATTCAAAATTACTCCCCAAATACATGATTTAATTTGGCACACCCGTTATGAATCGCCCTGCAAAACGATTCTAGCCAAACATATTAGTCGATTTATTTATTTTATACGCAATTTTTTTCACAAATTTTATTTAATTAATATATTCAAAATTGAGCCGGTTTTCGGGAGGAGGGGGCCTTATAAAAACAATACTTACAATTAAAATGGTTAACACTAAATATTTCATTTTGTATTTTTAATTTGATACATTCAACTGATAATGAAAAACTAAAGAGTGGAGTTTTTATACATTTGCTTCCAAAAAATATTATTTATATACATTTTTATATCATATATAATTAAAATATAAAAATAAAGTAAATAAACGTAATTCGAAGAAAGATTATTCTTGGGAAAAATACATGAAAGATTAGTTTAAATTTACAACCTACTTTATTTTTTTATGAAATGTAAAGACATTTTATATACTTACCTACGTCAAATAAATTAATATTAGTATTTCCTAAATGGCTGTTTTTACCTTCCGTCAACTTTAGGTAAGGAAAGTATTGTCTTTGGTCAAAAAATTCTGTGGTGAGTTTTTAATGAATAAGCACGTTTTAGAATTCATATATAATACGATTTAACTATTTTTACAATGATGTCTGCATCTGTGAAGGTGCGCGTGTTTGTGACATCGGTTTAATGTTCAATGAATATAGAGTTAATAAATATTTGTATACCAAATGAGTTAAGAGAATGTTTATTCATGAAAACTTCTTTGAGTGAATAACTCATGTAGTTTATACGATTATTTTATTAAATTTTGACGAAATACTCGTAATAATAAAAACCATTATAATATTTAATTATGTCAAAATACAAAAATAATCAATTAGTAGGCTGTACATGACGTCAAGTCGTTTATTTATAAATTATAAAGAAGCTTTATTTTCTGTCATTTGTGTCATGAAAAATAATGAAAATGGCAGATATGTCTGATAAAGACTGTGGTGAGTGTTATTTTCGTGCCTGATTTTATTTTAAATGCATTAATTGTTGCAAAGTGAGTTAAAACTCTGTGAGAGTTTAATTCATTAGTAAATAAACAGTTACTAATAGTTGTTGCTAATGATAGTTTAAAATGTCAGTATTGTATAAAAAATTATAAAGAAATTAAATTTCATAAAGCAGCCAGCTATGCTATGACCATGGGAACAGCTACTATAATAAAAAATCTCATTAAAAGATATCATGACGTAGTATGTTTGTGTTATAATTTTATAGAATTTTTTGCTAGAAACTTTCTGTATGGAATTTCTCCAACACACATAACGGAAGGTAATGTACTGGCCACATCAGATGTTTTTATTTAACAATTTTGCTTCATCGACTGTGTATTAGCAACACAATAGGTTGGGTTAATTCATTGAATATATTAATATCTTTTTGGTATACGTAGTTTTATATATTTTCAAAAAGTAAGGATTTTTTTTTATGGTTGTAGTTAGCATTGTTCTGGTGAAATATAATTTTATATGGCCATTTTTAAAGCAATAATTAGCAAAATGTTTACAAGTTTTAGAACAATACCTTCCGTCATCTCTATGTATATATTTTATATAATTTCCACATAGAAAGTTTCTTGTATTTTTAATAAAATTATTCACATACATATTGTGTAAATTTTATTTGACACTGAGATCTGTCTATTAGTAATATTGAATTATTGAAACTGTTTCCATGGTGACGCAGCAAATATTACAAGATTTACAAATTAATTAATATCTTTATAATTTTTTATCTCTAAATACATTGAATACGAACAAAATAATGCAATCAAATCGAATAGAGAATAGAATATTCTTTAATATTTATAATAACATAAAGAACATTTAAGAAAAACAGTTAAAAGCTTCAAATTAAGGTACTTCCGATTGTTTAATTGTAACCAAAATCTAATATAGTCTTCATTTAGATGTAAGAGTGAGGAATACGAAAGAAACGTAATTTTTGGAATTGTAGTATTGGAGTTATCGCGGCCGATACGATCGTTAAACACACACACATGTATACAGACATCTTCGTAAAAACTAAATTCGAATTTTAGGGACCCCAAAACGTGTTTATTCATTAAAAACTCACCATCGATTTTTTTGAACAGCCAATACCTTCCTTACCTATAAGTGATGGAGGGTAAAATGTGTGATGACTTTTCAGGGTATGTTTATAAATTATAAATCCATAACATTTGACATTCAAATCTGTAGGGCGTGAGCAGACACGTGACCTGAACGACCTTAAAGTGCTTGGAATCAGCTGATTTGTATGCGCTTATTATTTTGACAACAGCATTGTCACATTGACAAGAACAATGTTTTGAATTTTTTAGACTCTAAACTGCTAAAAAGTTATTATTTTATATTTTTCAGCTAATAAAACAAATGAAATTCAAATTAATAAATTGTTAGCAGTTCAAAATCAAAATTAGTCGAAACTTTGTTCTTGTCAAAGTGACAAGCGCAAACAATTTCACGAACTTCGAGGTCGCTTGAGTCACATGTCTGCTCGCGCCATATTGATGTTACCGACGTAAAAAAAACAACCTATAGTTCATTCGCTGAGACGAGAGAACGTGAACAGAAACAAGCCATTCTATTGATCAAAAGAAGATAATTTCCTAGCCGAATCAATGGAATGACTTGTTTCTGTTTAAGAATTAGTTCCATATTTTCTCGTCTCAGCGAATGCAGTATAATATTTAATATATGGACAATAAATTAAATTAATTTAATAAATTTATGGAGAAATACAAGAAGTTAAGCAATAAATTGTATTTTAGTTAGTAGTAGTAGAAAACAAATGTATACTAAAGAAAATCCTCAAATACAACCCGAAAGGAAAACGAGATATTGCGATATTGGTCACCCAAGAAAATGATGGTCATGAAACTTCGTGAAATCGGATCAGGGAAAAGCCTAATCCATGAAGTGCATAGGAAGAATAAGAATACTAAGAAAAATGGGAGGTAATTATTTATTGCTCTATTACCATCTTAAAATTGTTGTTTACATTATTTATTAGAACATATTACTATTACTACTTTATAATATTTTCTGCTGAATATCGTTACTTTCATCTGTATTGTAATTTTCATCTATATCATTACTTTAATCTGTATGATCACTTTGAACTGTTTTATCACTCATCACTGTCATTAAAATCATCACTTTCATCAACATCATCATCGTCATTAGAATTATCACTATCATCTAAATCATCATTTTCATCTGATTCAGAAT
The DNA here is from genome assembly GCA_951394225.1 of Harpalus rufipes. NCBI lineage: Eukaryota > Metazoa > Arthropoda > Insecta > Coleoptera > Carabidae > Harpalus > Harpalus rufipes. The sequence continues at coordinate 10,775,927 of OX596288.1, read as the reverse complement.
CGTTTGAATTATCAATATTCCAACTTCTCTTCACTCCTGATTTAGTGTTTACTGTAATTGCTTTTACTTCAGGACTTACTGTTTCGGAAGTAGTTTCTGTTGTTGTATCTTCTGATGTTGTAGTACTCACTAGAGTAGTAGTGGTTTTATCTATTGTAATTGCACTTTCAGATGTAGTGGTATCTTCTGTTATGATTTCTATTGTAGTTGTAGGTTCTATTGTTGTAGAAGTAGTACTCTTCGTAGTAGTGGCATCAGTTGTTGTAGCATTTTCTACGGCAGTAATTTCTTCTGTTGTTGTAGTACTTACTGGAGTAGTATTATCATTTTCCGTTGTAGTAGTACCCTGTGTTGTAGAAATGCCTGTTGTACCATTATCTTCTGTTGTTCTATTTTTTTCTGTTGTTATAGTTTCTGTTGTAATGGTTCCCTCTGTTGTAGTATTTTCTGTTGGAGTTGTATCTCCAGCTGTTGTGGTGCTCCCTGGTTTAAAAGTAATACTTTCTGTTGTAATACCCTCTGTTGTTGAGATACTTTCTAATGTAATTGTATCATCCGTTGTAGTAATTTCTATTCTAGTAGTTCTTTCTGTAGTAGTTTCTTGTGTTGTTGTGGTACTCTTTGGAACAGAGGTAGTACTTTCCATTGTAGTTTCTTCTGGTGTTGTAGTACTTACTTCAGAAGAAGTAGTAGTATCTGATGTAATAGTATCGTCTATTGTTGTAGTAGTTACTGGTTCACTTTCTGTTGTTGTAGTACTTACTGGAGCAATATTATCATTTTCCGTTGTAGTAGTACCCTGTGTTGTAGAAATGCCTGTTGTACCATTATCTTCTGTTGTTCTATTTTTTTCTGTTGTTATAGTTTCTGTTGTAATGGTTCCCTCTGTTGTAGTATTTTCTGTTGGAGTTGTATCTCCAGCTGTTGTGGTGCTCCCTGGTTTAAAAGTAATACTTTCTGTTGTAATACTCTCTGTTGTTGAAATACTTTCTGATGTAGTTGTATCATCCGTTGTAGTAATTTCTGTTCTAGCAGTTCCTTCTGTAGTAGTTTCTTGTGTTGTTGTGGTACTCTTTGGAACAGAGGTAGTACTTTCCATTGTAGTTTCTTCTGGTGTTGTAGTACTTACTTCAGAAGAAGTAGTAGTATCTGATGTAATAGTATCTTCTATTGTTGTAGTAGTTACTGGTTCACTTTCTGTTGTTGTAGTACTTACTGGAGCAATATTATCATTTTCCGTTGTAGTAGTACCCTGTGTTGTAGAAATGCCTGTTGTACCATTATCTTCTGTTGTTCTATTTTTTTCTGTTGTTATAGTTTCTGTTGTAATGGTTCCCTCTGTTGTAGTATTTTCTGTTGGAGTTGTATCTCCAGCTGTTGTGGTGCTCTCTGGTTTAAAAGTAATACTTTCTGTTGTAATACCCTCTGTTGTTGAAATACTTTCTAATGTAATTGTATCATCCGTTGTATTAATTTCTGTTCTAGTAGTTCCTTCTGTACTAGTTTCTTGTATTGTTGTGGTACTCTTTGGAACAGAGGTAGTTGTAATTATATATTCTAGTGTAGAGGGATTTTGTGTAGTTATTACAGGCGTAGTTGTATGTTCTGATGTTGTTGTAGTACTCACTGTACTTGTTGAAGATGTAGTTCTTTGTGTTGTAGTAATACGTGGATCTGGTATACACATTAAATATTCTTCTACGAAAATTTCTCCAGGTTTACATTTTAGTTCTTCTTTTATCAGCTGTCTTCCATTGTTTAGACAATAATAATAAATGTTAGGCTTTTTAGGATGTACAAAAATACCTTCTTCAGTACAGAAGAAATCACACGTCAATGTAGTTATATTCATGCGCAAATTTTTGTGTCCACAGTCCCTGATTAACGGTTTGTCCTTTCCACGACAAATTACATATTTGGAAGGATCAGGTTTGTATAAAATCATTTTAAAAGAGGTGCCGCAATCTGCTATAGGCGTATAACATACAGCTGTCGTACTACATTTTGTAGAAGATGAACTGTATATACTGTTAAACATACAAGTAAATAAAATACCACTTGCGCCTGTTGTACTGCATGAAATATATCTTCTACAATCTGTGACATCTGGGTATACACCTTTATTTGGGCATTTAAAATCTGTTGGAACATTATTACAGAGATATCTATTTCGTTCACAAGTATTGGTAGCTGGATTACAATTGGGGCGACCAGGAAATTGGTCATTGCAATTAACTTCAAAAGGCAGACTAATACTGGATTCACAGAATTGTATTGTGGTACAATCTGAACATGACCAGCCTGAAGTAGTACATGAAGTTGAAAATCGTGGTACTATTGAACGGGTACTAAATGGAATTGGGCCATAATCGATGCAGTGAATATGAATACTTGAAATAATCTGAAATATTATTTGCTAATAAAAAAAGTTAATAAATCTTGTAATTGACTTACCAAAATTATGATAATGTGAAACATTTTTGTAAGTTTTGTGAAAATAATAGACGTAGTCCATTACTTTTATTATATTTTTTATCTGAGATAATAAAAATATCAGATAAAATTATTTATATTATTTTATATTCAAATCTTACTAAGTTTTATAATGTAAAATTCTTACTAAATATTGTTTATTTTATCTTATTTCATAAAATAAATTGTACACATATTAATAAATATACATTGTGGGATTAAAGTATGGAATGTTAAAAAAAATCTGTTGTGGCCAGCACAATACCTCTCGTCACTTACGTTTTTTGTTACATAAGTATAGGGTGCGAGCAGTCATGTGATATTGTTGGCCAAGCAGATATGGGAGCCCGTTTCAGAATGATAATTAATAATTATGTACATAGATGTCAAATGTTAGAATGTTTCATTAAAAATTTCAAGATTTTCTAAATTCACGTAGTTGATTTGTCACCAGGAGTGTGGAATTGTCGAGGAAAATAAACTACATGGAATTGGAAAATCACTAAATTTAGAATGAGAAATTATGATATTTGACATCTATGTACATAATTACTAGCTATCATTCTGACACGGGCCACCATATCTCCTTGTCGGTACCAACAAAGTCACATGACTGCTCGCGCCCTATTGCATTTAACATTTCTTATATACCAACACTCTACACCAACAATTCTACGTACGTTTATTCCTTATATTTAGATTGTTTAATTTTAAATTCATTCTATGAAGAAATTTTGTCCTACTCTTCTAATTTATCGAAATGTTTAATATTTAACTATTAATACATTAAGAAATAATATATATATATATATATATATATATATATATATATATATATATATATATATATATATATTCCTTAATCTACGATATTATATTTCTTTTATTTATAAATTTATAGATTATATAATAATATATTTAAATGTATCAGATAGAGAATTTAATTTTCTTTAATATTAGCAAGAAAAATTTTCAAAAAATAATATTTAGAAGATTTTTT